>JAWWEU010000125.1:66400225-66456240 GCA_035583155.1 Acropternis orthonyx
CCCGCTCGCCATTGGCCGGGCCGCCGCCCGCAGCCTCACCGATTGGTCGGCGCGCATGTCAATCATGATCGGCAAGGGGGCGGCCCCGCCCCTTGCCCGGCCGCGGGGCACGCTGGGAGCTGTAGTTCCGCGCGGCGTGCGGCCTGTGCGGCGCTGTGGGGCTCTGCCGGGCCCTGCCGCCCCTTCCCGCCGCCCCTCGCAGCGTCCCCGCGGCCCCCGGGGCAGCTCGGCCCTGCCCGTGCTTTGGCTGTGTTCTGCAGTGCTGTCGTACCCGGGGGGCAGCGCGTGTGAACTCCGGGGCGGCCCGTCCTTCTGGGAACGTTTCACAGCACCACAGACTGGGTGAGGTTGTGAAAGACCTGTGAGATCATCAGGCCCAAGCTGTGCCCGAGCACAGCCGTGTCAGACACACCGGGGCACGGAGTGACTCCTCCAGGCTTTCCCTGAGCACCCCCAGGGGCTCCACCGCCCCCCAGGGCAGCCCCTTCCAATGTCTCATCGCCCTTTCTGTGCTGGAATTATTTTCCTCATACTGTTTCCAACACAGTGAGCAAAACTCACCAGAGCCATTACAGGTAAAACCTCTGGGTTTTTGGGGCCCTTTTATTTGATAGATGATTTCAGAGTCAGCCTTATGCACTTAGGCTCCCCCTCTGGCCTGCAAATCGTGTAACAAATGTGTAAATGAATGAATCATGAGTTATTCACCCAGCTATATGTTTCCACGAAACCAATGTAGAGGCGCTGCTCTCTCGGTTCCCTGTGTGTGGACGAACGCGGGGGTGGCTGGTCCCTGCCCCAGACACCAGCCGAGGCAGCAGCCTGGATGCAGCTCTGTGGCTTCAGAGCTGACCTGGCTCCAATGGCATTATAATATACCCCTAACAAGTCCCACCAGGCCTTTGATGGCTCTAAACTGGGTCACCTCAGGGTTTGGTGTACCACACTGCTGAACAGGAATACTACAGGAGGGGTTCCAGAAGGCAGGGGCAGACTGGTTTTGAATAGGATCTGCTGTATCCAACATTAAGTTATACACATTTGTCCAGAAGAAGGTGGTATTTTTTTATGTTACTCTGTGTATTCTCTTGAAAGACCTGCCATCACTGAAAAATCAATAGCCTATATTGATATAAAAAATATATTGGAATATATTGGTATAAAAATAGGAATGTATCAATATTTGCTTCAAAATACATTGGTTTATCTTCAAAACATTGATTCTGAAGATGACTTTATGCATCAGATCCTAAAACAGCAATAGGGCTATTTGTGACTTCTGAAGGTAAAAATTCCACAGCTGGGTTATTGGGATTCTTCTATTCCTCAGTCCTTTCATTTGAGAGCAGGGAAATAATTATGAATCAGCTTGATTGCAGTTCAGCAAGAATTTTGAAAACTTGGTCCAAAATCACAGGGGAAGAAGCCTGCAGTGTGATGGGGTTTTGAAATTTTCATGACTCCCCTATCTGCTTAATGATGCCTAATTTTTTTTCTTTCTTTTTTAAATTCATGAAGGAGTTTAAGAACTATTCAGCTATGCAATATCCTAGACCATGACTGTCAGCTGTTAATTGATGGCTTCTGGAAAATCAAGGTGTTAGACTCACCACTTAGCTTTGTCACTCTGGAATACAGTGCAAAAGAATGCTGAACAACCACAAAGGAAGACAAACTCTCTGCCACCAAAGATTTGTCATTTAAAGATATTACAATCCCACACTTGACACGGTGTCATAGTTCCCTTTTCTCTGTAGTTCTGATTCTATGATTCCCTGTTTTCACTATGCAGTGTTCCTTAGCTCTTCTTATGGAGCATAAGCCCTACTTGCATTGCTTTTGTGGCCTACTATAGCATTTACTTTGAGTGAAAAATACAGCACATTTTATCAGCTTGAGGGTTGTGGAAACGATCTTCACAGCTAGATGGCAACAAAAGAATTCCATTAGACTTCCTTCAATAAAAAGGGAGAAATGCAGTGTTGTGAGAGCATTAGAAGCAGCTGTCTGACTCTAATGTCAGTCTCCGTCAATTTAAATATTTGCAATAGCCATAATTAAACACTTAGTAACTGGCATTGAGTTAAAATAAGAAATACATTACGTAGTCTTACTGCTGTGCAGATTTTAATTCCAATTTATATCTTCCTTGGCTTTGTGCCTGGATAAGTCTTGTGATGTAAAGGCTGATTTACACAGTATAGAAATTGTCATAGAGGACAAATTATCTTCTAAGTGAGTAACAGAATTTTGACTTTTTCTGGAAGCAGCTCCCTAAAGAGATCAAACAATGTGATGTTCTCCTTCCACTGTTTAAAGACTGAAGAGATTTACATCTGCAAATAGAGGGATGGTCTGCCTGGGTCACTGAATCTAGACTCTGGCTCCTGGAGGCTATCACATCATCAAAACCCTGTAAACAGTTTTTCCCTCGTCCTCTAAAACCAGTGTTGATACTGGTGATCCTCTTACAGTCCCTGTCATGTAAGCAGACGTGTTACAACCTTGGGCTGACCATGCCCTATGAGAAGATGCATATGTAAACAAATGTTCCTTGGGTTTTGCCCTCACTTTTATCTTTTTGGAACATGAGGGTAGCAAACCATGGCACAGTATGCAATAACAGACATACAGGTCTCAACATTCTTACCCAGGTATCTGCTATTCTGCTGGAGGATCTCTGATGATAAAGTTTCAGTTCCTTAAAGAGTTTGATTATAGCAGGAAAAAATCATCATAATTATTCATTATATCATTATAAAATAATATAAAAATAAAATTTTTTTATAAAGAAACACCCCAATTTTTATTCTATTTTGCCTGTAAGACCCGCATTTTTCTAATCACACTGTAAAAGGTGAAATAAAGAATAAAACTCAACCTTGCAGTAAATAGTTACACTGGGAGATTTCCAGCAGGCCTGAATTGGCTCCAAGTGTATTTTATTTTGGATCAGCATGCAATATATAGGCTGTGGTTCCACTTCTTGCTGCCACACAGGCAGCCCTTTTGTGAGCTGCTTCTCTGGCCATGAAGCCATGTTGAAGGAGTCTGAACTGCCTTTCCCGCATCTCTTCCAGTTCTTTCCAACGGTTCCATTGCAAGGAATCCTGCAGGAAAGACACACAGATGGTCAGACTGCAGATGATACAGTGGTCTCCTCTTTAAAGGATGCACTGAACTTCTATTTGACAATCCTGCTGGCTGACAACACGGTTTGTTTTCTAAGGTGATTGGGAAACGTGTCGACATCAAAGAAGCAGTGATGAATAGAAAGGTAACCTGAATGGCTTGCCCAGTTTAAGATGACTTAAACGTGGCTGCAACACTCCACAAAACCATGGGAATGACGAACTGTAACATAGTTCGGATGAGAGAGGGGCTAATCCCAGTCTGGTGTGGTGGGGAGCTGGGGAAGACAAGAGTTAGAGACAGGGGTATGATGCTGTCTTGAAGGGATGAGTGTGGCAGTAAGAGTGGGAAGGAGCATGCAGTGTGGATGAGCCCTGCTCCGTGGTAGCTGAATGTGTGACAAGAAGGTGGGGTCAAGGCCATGGCTGGGGAAACTGTGCCTGTGCAGGAAGCAGGGTGTTGCTATTGCCAGTCGTGCACGGCACCATCTGCCTCTGCTCCCCTTGCCAGCGCTGGCAGTTGAGCAAAGGTCTGTGAGCAGCAGGTCTATTGCAGAGCTTTTCTCCTTATGTAATAACCAGACCTTGCTTGGCATGATGCTGCTTTTCTGGGGGGTAATCTTGAAGAGTCCTGCTTGTTTTTTACGCTCCATTTTTTTTTCTACAATCTTCTTCTGCAGGTTTAAAATGCGTTCATCTTTCAGAGGCCTTTCACCAGACTGGGACTTTCTTTTCTTTTCTTCTTGTCTGCAAAATCAAAAAGAGGCAATGAGAAAGCAAATTAATATCATCCCACAGAATAAATCCATCTGAGCATATATTACCTTGATAATAATGAATTTGCTCTTGCTTTTGGGAACCAGCTAGACTCAAAACAAATTTAATTCAGATAACTTGCATGTGGTATTCTCAACTTGCCTCTTGTTTACAGCATAGCATTACTAAACCATATTAAATAATTTTTTCCCACAGGATGCCATGATGATGATATCTGAAGTATTTCAAGCCTGACATGATATTCTTTAGGAAAAAACACGTGCAAAACCTGAGATAATACTGCAGCTCTTTGCTTGTGAGAATGATGGAGTTTTCCTTATGTGATCATTAGTATTCATCCTGATTGCTATATTCCTTGGCAAATGAAAGATTCTTTTCTGTGTAATCCCAATGCCCAGATACAAAATCTAGGGGACGGTGATGTATTAATTGAGGTTAGTTGCTCTAGGTGAGCGTAAATTGATAGCAGCATGTACAGCATAAAAGTAAGGCATAAGAGAGATGTTATTGGATAGTCTTCCCTTTTTTCTCCCTTCTACTGTAGCCACTCTTCTGTCCTCTGGAATTTGCATTTTATCTGCTTTTGCTCACTTTCACCCAACTGGCACAATTTACTCCGAACTTCTTCATGGTTACACAGTGACTCTCTTAACATCCACCTTTCTCTTTTATTCAGCATTGCACTTGAATTTGGCTTAGTATGATCAAACCACAGAGTTAATATTATGTCATGATCAGCTGTGATTCTCTGGCCAAATTCAGAGCTATAAAGGAAGTGTCAGATCATCCAAAGAATGCACATAATTATATAATATATAACCAGGTTAGATCTGGTGCAGCTGGCTAGGATAGTTTTATAAAAAGTCTTTTTATATTGCAGTGGTGTAACATTACAACTGCTTTTATGGAAAACCAGATAAAGACACCACATGACCGAGAGCAGAGTGCACCAGGGCATTGTCCAGGTGATTCTGTAACTGTCATTCTGACAGTGCCAGGACTGGTTTCATGGACAGGATGCCTCTTGGAAAGAAATGTTTTCCAATTGAACTCTACCCTTGTATCTTGGTCTTACATCAAGTGTTTTGAGTATAAGATGCACTCTTGTCAAGAAGCTGGCAGATGGGGAAGAAGGAAGAAGTCCCTTCTGATGCTAAACCCACCAATTTGCCTTAAAAAAATATCAGTATCAAGACTCCAGGGACACAAACATTTCTTTCAGCTTAGGCTTTTGCCTGCCTTGTTGGCTTCATCTTTGCTAGCAAGAAATTCTCCATGACAGCAGTTTTTCTTCAGAGCAGCCATTCTGGACTAGAGGTCCCAAAATCCTCAGGGAGTGGATGAAGGGGAGATATGACCTCTGTTACGTTCTAAAATGTGACTGAACTCTAAAAAAGGGGCACGGTTTAGCTTGTCTTCTCATTTCCAGTTGCTTTCCTGAGACACTTCCTGAACCTCTCTGCTTCTTGTGTCATGCTGTGTGGTTAGGATAACATTTTCTTATCCTCCTTAATGCTGTGATATACTCTGTTAATCTGAGATTAATTTTTAACACTATTCTGTAAATCTGAAAATTATGTACTGTCACTTAATCTAATTGAGAACATAGTTTATTTCTCTTTGCACTGTATCAAGGCATTGCATTCCAAGGGATATAGGAGAATATAACAGTAAGGTTTTATGAAAATACTTGATTAAATCTTGTCAATGGGAATAAAGAAGAAAAACTTTCCTTACATTCAAATCCAGATTCTTGTAAATACAATAAAAGGAAGTACAGCAAGAGGTTTAAAATAATGAAGCAGCAACAGCTGCTTCTGTACTGACATTGTAAATAGTTGCTTATCCCCAGAGTAATATTCAGTCCTCTTCTGCAGGAAGTCATGTGCCAGTCATCTACACTATTCCAAAAAGCTGCCAATCCCAGAGATTTTCAGATGCCACATCACATCTAACAGAAACTCCAAGAGGGGAAGGAATGAAAAAGGCAATTTTGAAATTCTGTTTTTCTGTGATGGTCAGTTGAGAACTTTCAGGACTCAAGATACAAAAGCTTCTTATGATCTCTGTCACCTCATATCATGTATTTCCCAAGGAAATAAGATAACAGCCAGTCAGAATGGGCTAGTACATAGTTAGAAAAATCTGCTCCGGATTCAATAGAAAATTATGTGATAATTCATGAAAAGTCTTCTCAGCTGTGTTTTAAAAATGGTGAATTTGGAGATTGGCACAGAGGATTCTTCCTAAAGACTACATTTTGCTCTTCATTTACATTTTCAAACTCCAGCTTTGCGTCACAAGTATAAAGAAATAGATGTATGACAGCTCTTAACTCACTCCCTAGTTGTAGAACATGGAGTAAAAATGACTTCTTGACCATTCTAGGGACCAGCTAGGATTGTATTTACAAGCTCACTTTGCAAAATGGAGTCTTGTGCAATAAACACAATCAAAAAAACCCAAAAAAGAGGATTGCATTATAAACATTTTTTTTAATTTCCTCATAGTCTCAGTGACTGGGGCTCTGTACCATATAATTCTTAGTCGCTGCAGTAAGTACAGTGAATATATCTAACTGTTAACAGTTCACTGTTAAGGCAGTCATTATTTTGACATTTAAGAACACTACACTATTTGACTGATTACTATTTTGTACTAGTGTGAGGGATTTAAGCACTCAAAATCTGACTCCCTTCCAAAACAATCAACTTATTAAGCACCTCATTTTAGGTGGGGAAGTGATTGTTATTCATAACAGTGTTTTCCTCATTTGAAATAGAGATTATGAGGGTGTATAATCAAAGTTCATTCACTGAATGACAGAATGGCTAAGGTTGGAAGGCACCTCTGGGGATCATCTTGTCCACTTCCAACCACCTCCTCAAGCAGAGCTCCCTTGAGCTGATTGCCCAGGACTGTGTCCATATGGCTTTTGAACATCTCCAAGGATGGAGATGCCACAACCTCTCTGGACAACCTGTGCCACTGCGTTCCTCTTGTTCTTTCAATGGTCATCACCAAGAAGAGTCTGCCTTTTGTCCTTTTTACAGCCTCCCTTTACAGTCCTTTATATTATTATTCAGCTTTCTTTCCCCCCCCATTATTCTAGGCTATGTTTTTGAAGATCTGAAGCTACAGCCACACAGAGCCATAGCATGGCACAGGTACCCCTATTACATCTTTACCCCTCCATGTGCTGTTTGCCCCTTCCCTCAGTTCTGTGCTGCATCACAGGGTTGTGCTGTCAGAGTGTCTTCCAGATTTTGTAGGATGGGCCTCCATTCTCCACTCCTCACCCAGAAGGCCTTTGAACCCCTAAGTCAGACCTGGACACTCCAGGCAACACCTGCTTTAGGAAGTTTGTTCTACTTGGATAGGACTGTCACAGCTGTTCATCCATAACCCTCACTTCTGCTTGTCCTCTTTCCCTTTCTCTTCTTTCTCTTTCTCTCTTTCTCCAGTTGCCCTCACACTATGTCCATCCTTCCCCAGTTCAGGCCAAGAGAGAGGTGTTACACTGGTGTGTGATCAGTGCCCCTTGTCAAAGAGGGCTTTGAGCACTGGCAGGGAGAGAAGGGAGTGCTTCGCCGTCTTGGCAAACACACCACCATTTGTAACCCAGTGCTGAGCCCTCAACGTGCTACATCACCACAGTGTGAGATGGGGATGTAGTGCATGTGTGAGTTGGTGGGAGTCTGTACGTCTTCCTCTTACACAAGCAAGTCAAGGAGGAGTAGTGCCAGTTCCCTCTGACAGCTTTCAATGGTGAGAGCTTGCAGTCCCAAGACCACAGTAAGTCCATTACAAAGTAACCCCCCAAACCACAGATAATGTGGATGGAGGGAACCTCAAACCAACTGGTTTATCTGTTGCTTGGTTCTTAGTGCATTACATTGCAGAAACAGATGTAGCCTCAGCAGAATGAAAGGGAATTCACCTGAAGTACACAGGCACATAACTTGAGCACATTACCATGTATTCAAACACACATAAATCCGCTGCTGGTCAGGTTTGAAAGCTGAGAACGCAAATGTTTGTCCACCTCATATGACAGTGCTGATTTTCACACTGTGTGAAATTCTAGGAGTTAAAGGGACGTCCTGGATACATACTGCATTCATTCTTAAGTGTTCTGCAAGCACTCACAAAGCCACTACTGTGATGGATGTCACAGCTTGCAGTCTATTAAAGGTCGATGTCTCTAATTTTTCATGTTCTGTTTCCTATTTTGTTTAATATAGCTCATTATATGCTTGCTCAAAGTGCTTCTTTTGTGTTGATGTATGTCTGTTTGTAAATGATATTGAAAGGAACCTGCTTGATAGGAACCTGATTAAACTCCAGTTGACATTAAAGCACATTTGTTTAGTAAAGTTTAGCTGCCATACTTTCACTGATTAGCAGTAGCCTTCAACCTCATGCAATTTAAGACATAACACATAGTATTATATCAATGCATAAGGCTAACTTATGAGAACCATTGGTAAGATTTGCTATTCTATCTCTATAATAATGAATTAATTCTCTAAACATCAAAATTTGCTTTTTACGTCTCCTGTGCAGCACATCAAGAATATAACCCAAACAATTAATCTCTCACACTGATGTGATAGGTATTTCAGGATTCAAGATCTGCAGATAAGGTTTAATACACAAAGCCTATAGTTTCTATAGAGAGAAATAAAAGCTGCATCAAAGTGTCTAGCATTTGCAAATGCTACGGCCAGCATGCCATATGTCTGTATTTACAGAAATAACACCAGAGATTTGGATTCTAGATGGAAATGCATAAAATACACTCCCAAAGAACAACATTTTTGGTACACTTTGATGATGCCTTTTTATAGGAGATGCTTCCAAGTTACATACATAGAGTGCCTGGGAGCTACGAAAGTCTTACAGCACCTATAATAAAACATTATATTTTCTTTATTTAGAGAGCAAACAGGGCATTATTAAAGTTATTATATGATTTACTGTAGTTTGACCAGAAGCTAGCAAATTTAGTGTTTAACTTCATTTGGATTCCACTATCTTTGGCATGCTGGTCTGTTCTAAAAAACATTTCAAATGACAGGACAAAAAAGTGAATCAAAGTTAGCTTCTCATTGAAGCATAGCTTATTTCAGGATCAGAACAGCTTTAGGTCTGAATTAAGCCAAAGTGTTTAACGTTTAAAAGAACCAATCCTATATAAAATCCACAGGATGCACATCTAGCAGAACAGATGATTCTTTAGGCAGTTACTAGTGAAAGAGGTTTCACATAGTGCACAAGTTCTTACTGTCTAGTTTGTGTCTCTAGTGGAAAGCAGTGGCTTGAGTTGCTCCCACAGGCTTTCACATTACTGAATGCCTAGCAATGAGAGTGCATTTCCAGCTCCAAGTTCATTTCAGGTTCTTAAGTCTTGAAATCTTGATACAGGCCATAGAAAAGAGGGTCACTGATCTGTGCAGTCAATCCACTGCAGCTGCAGTTATTGATTCATTAAACTACCTTATTAAGTACTAACATACTAAAATCCCAGTCTTTGGAGATTAACTATCAGGAAAAAAAACAAATTAGAGCTGAGACTAGTAAAAACTAGTTAAAGGAATATATCAGTACTGCATTCTGTAACTGAGATTTAGAACTGGATGATAAATCAATAACATAAATTGAACTCTAAGGCACCACCTTTGGCAATAAACACAAACTTAAGTCATGTCTAAAGACGTGTTTGTAGCCTGATAGAGTATGTCTTCAGAATGTCAGCCCGAATATCAGTTTGTAAAACAAATATAGCAGGACAACGACTAACCTCTCAAAGCCACAAAAGGGAAAAGTGAAAGACCACGTGCAAGGAAACAGTGGGAAATATTCAAGATGCAGTAAAAATGGCGTAACAGGCATGCCATATTTTATTCTTTTACACAGGCTCAACTGTACTGGTAAATAATTTTAACTTAGATTTTAAAACCTCTGTGGAAGGGACCTGTCTTCTGCATATGTGAAGCAACTATGTTGGTTATGGATCCATTATGACAATGAACAATAAATATAATAATAATATTCAAGAAAAAAAGCTCCAACCCTAATATTAGTTCAGATGAAAATGAGAAACCACTTTAAGTGGCAAGCTAGAATGATTCTAATAACATCAATTAGTTCTGATTAGCTGAAAATGAACAGAAGAAAGGCAAAACTTCTTTCTAAATATGTATTATTGGCTCTGAATCCTGGGGCAATACTGTCAACACTAGCCTATGGAGTGTCTTCAACCATAAATGATGAAAAAGATTCGTTAAATCTCATGCAAATTATTTTCAAGAATAAAAAGGAAATCCTGACCCCAGTGTAAAAGTCATACTGATTTACAAAAGGGCACTGTTTTGCTCTCTGTTTCTTCTTCTCCTCAAGGGGCTGGCAAAATGCTAAAAAGTTGCAATGTCTTAAATGTCACATGCTGTTTTATACTGACTTTAAAGCAGCTGCTCGTCCAAGTTCTGCTCTGAATTGAGAAATCTGGTCCAGTTTTTCTAGAATAAGTTGTTCCTTAGCTTGTTTTTCATGAATTATCTGGTCTCTCTTCTCTTCCTCTGCTGCCTTCTGTGCTTCTTTGAGTAGAGCAAGACGTTCACGTAGTTCCACTATTGACATTTCACCAAATAAACCATGGCCACCAGTCTGGAGAACAGGAAATATAGGTTTAAATAACACTGTAAATACCAAGGGGAGAGTAAATGAGTAAAACCAGAACATTTTGATTGTGTTCCAATTCATGCTGAATATTCTGACTTCCAGAAATATAGGGATGGCCCTAAACTAACTGATATTTAAAAGCTGTTTTTAAAATACAGAGCTTATCTCTCATATGTGTGATCATAAAATATTTAAAGAAATAGCATTGAAATATACAGAAGATTAATCATAAATACAATATATTTTCTCTTCAAAAAAATTCTACTTGACTTTTAGTTTTAATTAGACATTTTAATTTTAAAAATGTGTAAAATTACTGGGGTTTTTATGTGTAAAACCAGAACAGACTTTGAACTAAAAAATACACACTTTTTGTATATATCTATTTCCAATGGATTTGATCTGTGATGGCATCTACTATTTTTATCTAAAAAGACTAGGACTAAACAACGCTTTGTACCCAGGAAATTCAGATCTTAATGCCCAAAGTTAAAATATTTAAACCTGAATATTTAATGACAGCTTTTTAATATCCACTTTGCAACAAGAGTGATGGTAAGCCTGATTCTGAGGTGTAATGAGAGAATCCTGCACCTTGGTTTGCACATGAAGAAGGGTAATTTCTTAAATTAATTTCTAAAAAGAGCTTTGGGAACTCTTGAAGTTTTTGGCCCTTGCTTTTACCTATACTCTCCCTTTCTCCAAGTCCACCATTAAACAACGTCCTGAAGTGCCACTTCTCACATCTTTTAAATACCTCCAAGGACAGTGACTCAAACACCGCCCTGGACAGCCTGTTCCAGTGCTTGACAGCTCTTTCCATAAAGAAAATTTTCCCGATATCCAATAAAACCTCCCCTGGCACAACTTGAGGCCGTTTCCTCTTGCCCTATTGCTTCTTACTTGAGAGAAAAGACCAACACCCACCTTGCTAAAACTTGCAGAAACCCTCACGAACACTGAGCTCCTGGGGTAGCTTTCTTTGCAAAATTTAATCCATTTCACTGCAACTAATACTCTTTTGTCTAGTTTAACATAGTTTTGAAACGCACCTCTGGTGCACATCTTGTACCACAGCATGTTTAAAAAGAAAGCCCTTGTAGTGAACACTGAGTTGCTGACAGAATAGCAGTTGGCTTTCTGCTTGTGGGTGGAGTCTGAGTTTGAAAAAAGAGAATTGCCTTCTTTGGCTGGAAAAGAATGGAGAAGTGACTGCAACAGCCATAGAGGCAACCAGAGAGTAAAGAAGGATAGGACATCTGGGGAGCTGATTTTGTTCTTGTTAATTTCTTTCACATTTGACATTAAATGCATTCTGAAATCTGATAAATGAGATGGGGGATTTATTTGGTGGTTGCAAAGACAGGTAGCTTTGGAATCAATTAGTGGCTCAGTTCTATTCAGAGGAGCAGGAGATAAAACCAAAGCATCATCTTGACTGTTCCAACGATGCTGTGGAAGGAAGACCTGTTCCTTCTATATGATTTCTGCAGACTAGTCATGGATGGTTTTTGTTTTCTTCATTTGAGTACTCGTGAAAGAAAGGAAAGGGAAAACCCACCAAAACAGAAGGATTCTGTGATTTAAAACTGCTAGTGTAATTTTATATTATTCTTCTTTCAGTGGAGATAAGAAAAATGGAACAGCATGTTCAGCTAATCTGGTTCTGACTTAGTGGTAAGGTAACAGATTTCTGGATGCAGCCTAAGTCTGGGCATTACAAAGGCCAGTCTCAGGCCTATCAGCTGTTGTGCATCTATTAAGTCCAAGAAGTTTGGGATACAGTTCCTGCAGACTTAAACACACTCACACAAGTAATTTGTGCAGTACATACATAACAGCTCAGAAGGTTTTGGGTTCTCTTGACAATTTCTTTCATATACCTGAATGCTGACAGTTTTGAAAGCAAAGGAAATTCATTTTGCTAATTACCACAGCAACCACCACTGCCATATGAACAACAATTCTTCAGTCCAAACTTCGTGTACATTCAGTTCTTACCCAGGACTGACAAATCTTTGAATTTGTGAAGATGGATAGAACATCTTGTAATCACTTACCAATCTCTTTTTATAAGATACCAGGAAACCCAGATTCTATTGGCAAAATTCAAAGAAGGTTCAAGGGGACTAAGTTTTCACTTACCATCAGACTATTTCTCTGGATAAAATTTTCATTTTATAAACTTTGTGAAAGTTCCATTTCAGATCTATCTTTCATGTTTCTCTCAAAAATAGGGTCATTTTGTACTTAATGCATTCAGACTGTGGTATCTCTGCATGCAGTACACAATTCCTCAGAATGTGTGAAACCTATACAGGACACAGTAGTTTTTCATTTTGAACTTACCTCTGTTAAGTCAACAAACTTGTGTCTGACACCAGGTAGAGACTCAATAGCTCCTATTTGCTGAATTATTTCGTATCTTTTCTTAGCCTTCTCCTCCTCTTCTTCTAAAGCTTGCTGAAGAAGTTGTCCACTTTCTTCACTAACTTGCTGAGCTGAAAGACAAGAATTAATCTCTGTTAGCTGGTTGCCTATTTTAACAAGTAGCCCATCTGGAGGAAAATTCATATGTGTTTGTGAATAACGATAATAATACTGATCTGAAGGTACTTGAGGGAACAGTCTGGCATTGGTGGGAGGAATCATTAGAGAAACAAATGAGTGCTTCCCACCTCCGCTATCTATCCTTCTATTCACTGCATAAACGTACTGTATACATACACAGACACTTTGAATTACTGCTTTGTAACTCCTGTTCTCATTTGTGCATTTTTCAATAAAAGGATATTATACAACAGAAAATATTAATAGTTTTTCAGGTTATGTACATCCTAGAAATCACTGAATTGCAAAGGCTGGTGGGCTTTGCTGGCTCATTTTGGAGTGGCTAACACTCTCTGCCTGCCTCAACCCTTATGGATACATGTATAGAGATACACAAGCAGAGAAAACTCTGCTCACCAAAATATGCCCAACTAGAGGCAGTCTGTTTATACAGTAGATGTTAAACATGGCATTGCACTGAAATATGTGCAGCCATGTTAGTGGAACAGCCTGGGCTTTATTAGCTAATGCATTAACCAAAGAACTTTCTTTAAGGATAATGGAGAATGAGTAACAGTGTTTCCCTTCATACTAACGCCTGGTCTATCTTGGAGGTGTTACATCCTTCTTCTTTCTGATACTGTCCTTCTAGAAGATGACTTTAATTAGGTCTTCTTCTAGAAGATGGCCTTCTCTGGAGAAGACAATAACCTTGAGCCACGATTCTTTCGCAGCAGTTGCCAGACAAAATGATATGAATCACAAGCATCTGAGCTTCATAACTTGACAAAAAGTAGAGTCATTCACACGTGCTACTTTTAGGTGGAAGGAACACTGGTTGCAGAACGTTAGTACTGTATTTCTCCCATGTAAACAAAGAGTAATTTCTATGACCAGTAGCTTAGAATTTCTAGTGTACCCAGGTTATTCCTGAAATTCATATACATACATTCATGGGAATGTATAGCTTGGATTTTTCCCTCAATTTCACTCTCCCTTCTGTAAAAATTGTAATTGGCCCACTAAAAGAAAAACTAAGTAATTTGGGGACATTTAGCATCACCTCGCATTTTTTTGGCAATATATAAATACCTATCTGGTGTTTGTATTCCTGGAGCTTTGTTTTTACTTGCTTTACATTCTTGTGTCCTTCCATGACCTGGTCAGCCAGCTCTTTCATTTCTTGCTGTTCCTGCAGACGTTTCTCTGCATGCTGGTGCATCAGCTCTGCTTTCTACATTGCAAACAAAGAGGTGAATACAACTCCTGATGACTGGTGACCTGAGTACCTCAAGTCATTGAAACAGGGCAAGGACAGTTGGATTCAAACTACTACATCATCCACAAAAGTAACAAAGGACATTGGCTGGGGACAAGAAAAAGGCCGTCTCTGTTTTATCTACCTACAACTGCCCTCCATGACATTTGAACTGCTATTTTCCATGATTCCCTCCTACATGTTTCTAAAAGCAGACAAAAAGAGCCATTTCTGGATCTGGTTGTGAGACAGCAATAAGTCTGCTAATCTAATATACAGCTGGTTGTGTGCCTGCAGGATCTCCTTGGGCCTAAGTCACAGCTCTGTAACACAGCCCACTTTTGGCTACCACGCTCCTTTCTTTGTCAGAGGAAGGGAACAAGAAGCAGGAAAATGGATTTTCCCAGACTAGAGTCCTTGCAGTTTTTTCTGTTTTAGACAGAAGACCAGAGCTTTAGAAGAAGGAAGAAGGTCAGCCCAACAGCTGTTGGTGCTGAGTGCGTCTGGAGATCTGCATGTGGCTGAAATGCCCTGCTGGCATCTGTTGACAGGCAAAGGGAAATACCTGGAATTGGTCAGCTCAGAACAAGTCTTATTTGCACATCCCCAAATCTATTCATATTGGGACAATTCTGTTAACAAATAAAGCACATATGCTCTGAAATTGAGTTGAATATAACAACTGCAATAATTTTGGACTGTGTGTGAGTGATCACACTATGCTCAGTTGTACGTAATAGGGTTTGCTTTAAGTCCTTCCTACAGTCTCCCTAAACACACATGAAGACTCAATGGCAAAAAAAGGTTGAAAGATTCTATAGGACAGAAAAGGAGCTCATTAAGCAACTTTCCCTTTTGCAGCATGGTCTTTATGAAAATTTTGTACATTTGCTGTCCCATCTTATGTTGCTGGGATGCTGAAGAGACATCTGTGAGAGATGGTCAAGAGACAAGTACTGGCCTACAGGGCATAGCAACAAACTCAACTAATAGGAAAGAAAAGCCTGTGATAGTGCCTATGAAAAGTTTAAAATCTATCATATTTGTTGATTCTTGATCACCTGTTTTAGTTTATAGGAAAAACACTGGGAAAATGTAATGTGAGTTTGGGAAAATAATGAAAAGATCTAACAGTGTTTTTGGAAAACTCATTTGCCAGATTGGAAACTGTGAAAATATTTCTTGGCATAAATACTCGATTTTCCATGTAGATGGATCCAAAGAGGGTTCTCTGCCTGAATTTTTCCCCTAAGAGAGACCTAGGCCTGTCAGATAATATGAAGTAAATTGTATTATATCAGTCCAAGAAAACAAATTCTTTCATATTTGTGGCTCTCATAACAAGATAAGGAAACTCATCCTATATTTTATTGATTTCATTGTAAATGGTGCTTCATATCTCAGTATCTGTTCAAAAACAATTTGCATAACTACGTGAATATAGGGGAGCATGCTTTAACCTTCTACTTTTATTCAGTTTACTTCCTAACTGTTATCAATCAAATCAACCACTTGTAAAAAGTAATTTAATGTATAAGCGCTGATGTATCTGGAAGTTATAGCACCACTTTCTCTTTGTTTGCAGACCCCAGTGAGTAAAGATGCTGCAGAGAATTTCTACACTTTTTTATGGTAGGTATCATCTGTGGTATGTTTTACACTGATTGAAAGTAAGCAAAGTTTGAGCATCTCTGTAGGTATTACCTCTTCCCTCAACAGATCAGCTTTCTTCTTATTTTCCTGAATTACATTCTGACGGGCTAGAACTGCCTCTTCATGACTCAGTTTCCCTTGAAGCCTCCTACACTCTATTTCAGCCAGCTGTTCTTCCAAATCTTTTCCACGCATTTGTTTTTGCCATTCCAAGAATTCAGATGGCTCTCCAGCCCCTTGTTGCAAATTTTCAACTCTACAAGAGAGAAAAGAAGAGTATACTATTCTAGGTCACTGGCTCTGCAGCCCTGCCTTTGTTCATAAAACAGTTCCAGTAGTTTTTTGTGATAGGAAGGATTTGATCTCTGCAGAGAAAAAAGGTGGTCATTGCAAAGTCATTTGGCAGATATATTTTAGTTCCAGTCTAAGAGGTGTTCCTACTATGAGGAAAGCCTGAGAAAGCCAGAAAGTGCATGAGGGCATGGACCTGAAAGTTTTCAGTAAAACAAAGCCCCAAGAGAGGGCAAACTTTAGCTACGTATGGATTCTCGTAAGGAGCAGAGAGAATCAGGCTGAAGGTATGTATATTTTCTCAGAGGATTGCTTTCCTTACAGGTAGAGAGAACAAATAACTTTTCTTTTTGGCAATCTTCTTGGCAACTTTAACACTGAGAACTAAAAACTTCTCCTTAATTCTGCTTCTGTTTTGCATTTTGTCAATTAAATAATATTGCTGTAATTAGGCAGAGAAGTATTCAGCTATTAAGCAAAGTCACATTCTTGGATTTTGGGCTCAGCTAAGAGAGAAAAGCATAGCAAAACCCTGGGGCAGGCCCATCAAAGTCCTGCAGCAGAGGAGGGAATGAGCCAATAACTAGGACAAAGACACAAACATGCAGTGAATTGTGTCTTACTGCTGCTCCCTAATGTATATATATGTGTGTGTGTGTGTGTGTGTGTGTGTGTGTGTGTGTGTGTGTGTGTATATCTGTTGTGTGTTAAATGCAGCTGAATATTAAACTCATATAAAATAGTTACAGGGAAAATCTATTCCTTTGCTGAGTGGAACAAATTCTGCATCTCTAGTGAACAGTATCATATGCAATACAGAAGAACCTCAATATACACACATAGCTGATAACAGAACCTAAGTGATGTATAATATCTTACTGCTGGAATCCTGATGCATGTACCAAAACCTGATAGGTTAAAAGACCAAATCCAACCTTACACAGTCATTCCAGGACTTAAAATGCTAACAATATTTAGTACTTATCCTAAGTCAGGTGGTGTGGAAGTAATACTAAATCAAGATTACATGATGTAAGTTTAATCTTTGTTAAAATTTTTAGTGAAAATGTTCTCTAATTCCAGTTACAGGATACAATCTGTAGTGGCCATCCAGGAGTCACCCTCTCCCTAGTTAACATTCTCTGAAAACCTGTGCTGCTGAATAATGATTCCTTATGTCAGAGGAATCCTCATGTCAGGGTTTCTTAGAGCCCCAGAAGGACCTGCAACCTCTTATTCCTGTCCCCCCCCCACCCCCACCTAGGATTTAGTGTTGTGCTCAAAGACAGCTCTGTTGCAGTGCGACCGTATAACGTTGTATTGGACTGAGAGAAAGGGACTGTGTGAGGGAGAGCTATGGACAGTCCTGGTGTGTGTGGAGAGTTTCTCCCCAGGAGACACATTTAAGCCAATGTTAACAGCCTTGGTCCTTGCCTAAGCTACACTGCAGGTATGCCTGCACCCAGCCTAGGACCTTGTTGACCCCACCTTGTTGACTCAGCTTCCTGGCTGGACCTCGGCCCTGACTCGTCACTTTGGACTCATGTTGCAATCCCTGGGCCCTTGGCTGACCCTGCTGTCTGTCACTGGGTCTGCTCTGCTGCCTTGCCAGGGCAATATGGAACTGAGCTGCTGTCAGTGAGGACACTGTCCCTATGTCTTGCTGTCACCCTCAGCTCTGGCTTATCTCACCCTAAGGAGCAGCATATTCTTTGTCCACCATACCTTACCGTGATAGAAATTGACAGGTATTTTTATATACGTATCAACAGGTTCAAGTATCAAAATGGGCATGTAGTTGACCACAACCACTTAAGAAAATAGAGATATATGAAATTATTTTCCTTATTACAGATGTATCTTTTATAGACACAAAAATAGATGTGTTTTTAGGTCATTATTTATTCTAGAGAATTGGAATAAATATAAAAGTGATCCCTGTTGGATGTTGCAAGTGGGATCTAACCAGGAATGCTAAATCAGAACACAATCACATTGTCTGTCATCTACAGAAAAACAAGGACTTTAATGTGGACATTTTTCAACCCACTTCTCTCTTTATTAGTCAAGTCTTTATAGAGTAGCTGCCTAATGCTTACAACAGATCCATTAGTTTAGTGTACCTGTAATTTACTTAATTATTTTGAATGTGGTTAATCATCCCGTATCCAGGGATGTGAAAAGTAATCCTGGAAGGAGAATGGTCATACCTCTTGAGCTCCTCTTCCATTTTCCTCTGATAGAGGGCACCCTCCCTCAAAATAGCTGCAGTGTTTAATTTAATGGGTATATTGTCAATCTGTCAGGAAAGGGAATGTATATACTGTTGTTAGTAATGTAAACCATAAAACAGAGTATTAAAACATTTCAGTGGGTTAAATAAATTGACCCAAGACAGCATAAATTTTGCTTAAAGCATTCATCTAGCATTAATCTGACATTCACAATGAAATTGCACGCTGTTCATAAAGCACTCAAGCTGCTTAAGAAATCAGCAAAGTCCCCCAAGTGGATTATAAATTTGTAATCACTCCTGGACCATGTCAAATCCCATAGAATGTCTTCACTTCCCTTCATATCTTCCAGTGCTCATATACACAGTGTGAAGGGATTCCATCTGTTTTGGACAAAGACAATAAACTGCCTCTCTGAAAGACAGTCAGTTACATAAAACCATTCAAGTAAAACATAAGCAGCACCTTTCATAGGAAGGTTTCAGAAGCATTCCATAAATAATCACTGTTACAACTTTAAAGTATGTCCAAGTCAACTGGCATCACCCATTGCCATATCCATTTTCTAGACAGAAGAAGTGAAGTACAGTTCTCAGTGACTTTCAGGCCTCTTGTCTGCCTTGTAATTCTTCAAAGTATTGCCTTAGGACTGACTACCAGACAACTTCTAAATACTGAGGGAGGAAGGGAACAACTCCTCTGCCAGTTAAAGTTGTTCCCTGCACAAGTAGGCTATTCAGCAAAAATGGATCACCTTTATGGACACATGTAAGAGACCTGATCTGAACCAAGGCAAAGCAGTGCTGCTGGGATAAGAACTGAGATAATTCCTGCAAAAAACAAAGGTTAATCATAACACATTTGACTTAAATCCAGGCAAGTTCTGTGTTCAGAATTAAAACATGTATTTAAATTCCAAATTAAGAACTTAATGAGTGGCTGAGAAACAGATGCACAGAATCACTCAAGCTACATACTGCAAATATTGTACACACAAATATGCACTGCATATTTGTATATGTTCTTCTGAAATACATAAGCTAACTGGAAAAAAGCATGTTTTATATTAATTATGAAGGTTGAGGATAGCAAGCATATTCCATCCCCCAGAAATGCACTAAGTAGAATTACGATGTTTTTACACAGATGGCATATTTTAATGCACAAAAATTAATCACCTGTTTCTTGACAAAATTATGATAGCTTGAAGAATTCAGGATAATAATCAAAACTAATGTATTTTACTTCTTTTGTTTGACTCACTATACTTACTCTTCTCCATGCCTAACAACATTCTACCTTTTGGTCTGCTTCTCAACACATCTCAAAGTCTTCTGTGTTATAGGAACAGTCACTCCCCAACCTGTATTTTATGCACTATACTGTGTAAAAAATGTCTACTTAGACATTTTCTCTGACATATAGAGAAGTTTTATTTATGTATACAGATTTCATGTTCAGTATTTACGAACTACAATTTGGATAAAGAACTGAACTAAGAATGATTATAAAAATACCTTTAACTTCAATTTTGCCATTTATTGACCAGAAATATGACTGTATAACAATGAAACAGAAATATGGTGATACAGGAAAAAGAACTAGGACTTCCAAGATATATGCAGGCAACTAAAAGTAAAATAACTGAATAGATTCTAGAGTGTCAAGTAAGTTCTGAGTTTTACTCATTCTCTTCCTGTCATATGTTCCTTTTTTTTAAGATGAGAAAATGGAAATAATTGGGACAATTGCAGAACGCTCTTATTGCTGTGGAAAAAAATGGTATTCACTACTTTCACTTAATGAACACGCAATAGCTCACCAAAACCAATAAATATGTAAAGAGCAAGGCCTGTTATGAGCAAGAGGCAGACTGAGATAGAGTGATAATGCATTTGTATGTCTTGTGCTCCCAGTGAAAAGGATGAATGGATATTTTGGAAGAGCAAGAGAAATAATTGCTGCTGCACATAACAAATGTGTCTGAAATGAAAAAAATATATTTAATATAGTGTGGGTAGTCTAAAAAAGGAAAGGCAAATACTAGTTGGTTAAAACATTTTATCATTTCAATAATTTGAGGACAGATTATAATCTTATTTATACATCTAGGATAAACCTTCCTCTTAGGATTTGTCTACTCACAGAGTTGCACAGGCAAGAAGGCAACAGGAATAGAAAGTATTTTAAAAGTCAATAACAATATGCCTATCTCTGCTTGAAAGTTACAGCAGCATCTTGAATATCACCTAACCAACCTTTCAGGCAAATGTGTTTAGACAAGATAAAACTGATTATGCTTCCAGGGAAGACACTAGCAGATTTTAGAAGTGGCTCTGATCAATACCAGAGGATGCCAGATCCATATTTTTTGTTATGCAATTTAGGCAGATGATTTGACTCTCATTAGTCCATATTTAGGCTTTATATTATCAGGAAAGGGAGTGGAACATACACAGTTTTGAACTGAGCCTGCACAATTACACATCATGTGTGTTTGGGTTAACTATGTTTTGGGTTTTTTTCTGCCTCTATTTTGTGCAGAAGGAGCTGGGATCTTACTACTTTCCTGTCATTTAAATGCTGCTGGACTATAAGCAAGCAGACTGAGTAGGTGATACCATTATTAACAATAACCCTGGTATGTGATAAATGCTAGATAGGCTTTAGAAATACTTGCAGATGCCCAGTTCCCCAGAGTAACTTGGGGGTATATATGAGCTGTACCTAAATACATAGACAAACCTGCTCACAAGATATTTGAGATCACCATGCAAACACAGCTTCCACCTTAAATTATTCTGCATATGAGCTTGAAACAAATGAAAGGTGACAGATTGAACAAATATAAGATTGAAGATCATCTGTAGTACAGTTATTATAGAAACAGCAATACGAGTTTTCATGTGTCACGCTGTTAAGGCTGAACATCCCATTTTCCCTGACCCTTGGAAATCCTAGAAGAGAAGCAATCAGTATAGTGGATTTCATGACCTCGGTACGTGTCTGAAGGAAACAAGACAAACCTATACAATCCAGCCTGATTGTGTATTGTGTATCAGTCATTAGCTAGAGTGATTGCTCAGCATTCTTTAGGATCTCATTTTGAAACAGTGATTTACTGATGCAAGAGTTTTCTGTGCTTATGCTGAGTTCTTAAATCAAGGGTTTACAATTCTTTTTTTCTTGGGGACGAGTCTCAGTTCTTACCAACTTACATAAACTCTTCTCCCCTTGTAACTGAAAATACTGTTAAGGCAGCAGGGGTACACGGTGCAACTGCACACAATTTGCTTGTCAGAGCTCTCAGGGAACCAACAGGTTTTAATCACCCTGACCAGCCTCACCTGGAACCTCCACCCACACCCTCTGCTCACTGGTCTGGGAGCCTCACTTAAGCTCAGATATGGGCTTCAGCCCTTTTCTATTATGCTGGGATTTTTTTCCCTCCTGGTTGACCCTCCAGTTCTGTCTCCTGCTGCCATGGATCTGGGTTGCTGTTGTAGCCTTGTCTCCTGAAGGGACTCCAAAGGTGGACTCCAGACCTGACCTGGTACCTTGCTTTGTTTAAGGGTGACTTGTATCAGCAGAACCTCTCACTGCCACCACCTTCTCATGTTCAGATACTGTGTCCTGGTTGGTGAGGGCACTGCCTGTGCTTTCATTACCTTTGGCTCCTTATTTCTTTTCTCTCTTCCTTGTTGCTCTCTGACCATTTCTTTGTGGATTGTTAATGGTGCACAGGACAAAATCTGTGAGCCACAGACTGATCCATCCCATTCTCCTGGCCACAGATCTTAGTGTAAAAACATGGATTCCAGTAGAGTTTGTGTCATCACAAGATTTGCATGTGTGTTTTTCACTCCAAAATTTTCAAATACATCTGACAGCAGTTCCTTAAAAGTTTCTCACCTTGCTTTTTATCTTTTGAGCCCGAAATGCTGGTTTATTCTTCATACTGTCATGTGTGCTCTACAGTTCAAAGCAAAAATGTATGGTCTCATTTCAGAAACAGGTTTTCAATTATTCAGCAAAAAATATTAGATATTTATCAAAAATAACACTTGAATATTCATCTAGAGTAACAAATACATAGGGGACATATTTTGGAATTGTTATGTTCACGAAAACTTGCTACATACACCAAATTTAGTGGGAATATTTCATATCAAATGACCATACAAAGGTCGGTCCAAATATTAGCTAAAATTTATTTACTAAAATAATGCTAAAAAGCAACAGTGATGCTTTGTTTGACTATGAAGTATTACTTATATATATTAATATATTCAGCTTTTGACTGAAATAGATACTGGGAGGACAAAACAGGGTATCAAAGCACACTTCACAGAACTATTAATTAATGGTAGAATTCTACTGATGGTTATTAATTTAACTTTATGATGTTAGCCATAGATGCTGATGTGAAACTGTCTGGTACCATGGGGATGAACACAGTGAATAGAATATGCAGCAGTGATGCTGAAATGCATATATTGCATACATAGTTTGGTGACATAACCATGAACTGGGAATCAACCAAAGCTAGAATTCTGTATGAATGGGACTGTTACTCCCTCAGCTTGGCTGCTCTGTGGCATAAAAGTTAATGGAAAAAATAATATGTGGATTTAGAAAAATATTGCCAGTTTGGAGACTTGCTGGAGGAGTTTCACAGAAGGACTGCTTTTCTCAAAATTCGGAGAATAATAAAGCAGCACCAGAAGTATAAAAAAAGGGGGTTGTGCATTATGCAGCCAAGGAGGTAAATGTTGGTACATGGGTGTGAACTGACAGTATAGCTGTAAATCATGGCACATAATTCCTAAGCCCAAATAAACGTAATTTTTCAAATACTCTGAGAGATCTTTAAATACTTCAGTCATTTTACATCTTCATATTGGGGGATTTTTAGGTAAGAAAGTATTTTGTAGCATACCTCTCTCCTTTCAGACTTCGTGGTTGCACACCTGAACTGGTTAGTATTTGCTTTCAGGAGCAAATCCTGCAATTAAAACAATTAAAGAGTGTAGTTCATTTAAATTCTCTAAAAATAATTTTATGTCTCAAAAAGCCTTGCAGCCCTGACCACTGTTTTCTCAGAATATTCTGAGTTGGAAGGGATCCACAAGGATCATCAAGTCCAACTCATAAGTGAATGGCCCATTTGGGGATCAAACCCATCAGTTTGGCATTAGCACTGAGCTAATCTCAGGGTCTACTCACACAATCACAGAATGGCTTGGGACTTCTAGTTCCAATCCCCCTGCCACGGACAGGGACACCTTTCCCTAGACCAGGTTGCTCAGAGTGCCATCCAGTCTGGCCTTGAACACTTCCAGGGATGTGGCAGCCACAACTTCTCTGAGCAACATGTTCCAGTGCCTCACCATCCTCACAGTAAAGAATTTCATCCTAATATCCAATCTAAACCCACTCCCTTTCAGTATGAAGCCATTCCCCCTTGTCCTGTCACTACATGTCCTTGTCAAAAGTTTTTCTCCATCTTTCTTGTGGCTCCATTCAGGTACTGGAAGGCCACAATTAGGTTACACCAAAGCCTTCTCCTCTCCAGGGTGAACAATCCCAATTCCCTCAGCCTTTCCTCATAGGGGAGGTGCTTCATCCCTCTGGTCATCTTGGTGATTCTCCTCTGGACTTGCTCCAACAGGTCCTTCCCATGCAGAGTTGGATGCAGGAGTCCAGGTGGGGTCTCACCAGAGTGGAGCAGAATCACCTCCCTTGACGTGGTGCCCACGCTGCTTTTGATACAGCCCAGGGCACATTTGGCTTTCTGAGCTGCAAGTGCACATTGCTGGCTCACGTCCAGCCTCTCATCCACCAGCACCCCCAAGTCCTTCTCAGCAGGGCTGCTCTCAATCTGTTCATCCCCCAGCCTGGATTGATATAGGGTGTTGCCCCAACCCAGATGCAGCACCTTGCACTTGGTCTTGTTAAAACTCATGAGATTCCCATGGGCCATTTCTCGAGCTTGTCCAGGTCCCTCTGGATGGCATCCTACCTTCAGGAGTGTCAACAGCACCACTTGGTGCTTGGCGTCATCTCCAAATATGCTGAGGCTGCATTTGATCCCTTGGTCTGTGTCATTAATGGACATTAAATAACACTGGTCCCAATACGGACCCCACAAGCTTGACTTAGTATTTATATGAATTTTCATTCTTGATTAAAGACTTAAGTAAGCAGCTCTTGATTTTCTACACAGTTCTCTGGTTGTATCCTCTGCACAGGGCATCAGGACTTTGATAGATCTATCCATATGAAACATGCTGCTCATCCAGATTTCAGCTTACAACCATGGTAATTATCCATGGCACATTAGTACCAGTGCTAGCATCTATTTCCACATAGCTGACAAATAATGGCTTTGGTTTTGGGTTGCATTAGAAGATTATAATCAGGGCATCACAGCACCAGGGGTTGCTCCAGTGGGCACACCCCTGGCAGTAGTTCTCCCAGTCATTTTGAAGGGGGAAGTACAGGGAACAACGTTTCTAGTTTTTGGACATTTCTTTTGATTGTACACCAAAGTTCTAATCAGCGCTGTGAAACACAGACTAGATTTTCTAATGGCTTTCTGGGCAGCAGCTGATAACATCAGTGCTTCCCTAACTGTCTGGAGCGTGGCTTCCAAAGGTCTCACTCGTCACAGATGCTCAGACATGGTTTTTATAACGACAGCTACAGCTTCTGCAAAAATGCTATGAAACAAATGGCATTTTTCATGCATATTTCTGTTAGGACTCATTGGTTCAGCTTGCTTAGCAAACAGTCTAGGGAATTGACCTTTGTGAATGCTTTGGATGCCTTTTATAACATTTCCAGAGGCTGCAAAAACTGCTGTTATTGCAGCTGTAATTTCTGTGGTGGTTTTCCTTTGTTTCTTGTATTCATCTGTTTTCTCTACTGAAGAATATAGCTGGTTATAAAGTGATTTTAAAGTTGTCATATATTTTTGTCAGTTTAGGCACTGTGATATTTGGCTTTCTCTTCCTGGTTCTTTATAACGTACAAATAAGCACACACAGAAACAGACATGTGCTTCCTCTACAGTATGGAAATAACGAAAGGATAAAAAATAATGTTTCATTGTTTTATAATGAAATATCAAGCATAGGTAATGTGATGGGCCAGCAAAAGGAATGCAGAGTTTATCCCCCTAGAATCTATCCCACATTAAAGCATTTACTATAGTTTAGGAACAGAATCCAATGTCCCCCTCACAAGGACATGAGGAGAGGCCAGAACAGTGATGAATGGCCTTGTAATGGCCAGCAAAAATGAGAGTCAGGCATTTTCAGAAGGGGAAAGTGCTGATAAAAAGGAGTCACAGGGCAATACCTTCTATCAAGCTTATACTGTTATTTGATTGGATATGGACTGCAGTGTGGGGAGGGAGAAAGAAAGTGGAAATGGACATTTAATTAATTCCTTTCTAAGGAGAAGATGATAACAATCTGCATTAATGATGACAGGAGCTAACTCATTGAACAAGATTCCTGTCAAAGTTTGGATCAAATAGCTAGATCTGTTTGTTTTTCCAGGCCTCCCTCCTCTTGCTCTCCTAACACACAGACCATGTACTCTGCTTCTTTACAAACCAGGATGACTTCCCCCTCTCTCAGCTGCTGAAGGAAAGAGTTTGAAGTCTGCACAAAAAAGAAGTCAGAATTTGCTGATATTTTAAAACAGTGGATGATGACATGTGGTTATTTACCAGTGACTGCAGAAAACAAAAAAATATTGAATGCATTTTGCAACTTGAAGCCTTAATTAATAACTGAATATCTTAAATATCCACTTTTCCTGTAGGAGTAAAAGAACCCTCAAACCATTTCAAGGCTGTGAAGAGAAGAAAGTAATCATGTTTCTGCTACCTTACATGGCTACTTGCAAAATTTCTCATGTGGTACTTGTATAGTGACTCAAAGGTGGACCTTGTCTCAGGCAATTAAAAATACAATAAAGAGGATGGGAAAAGGGTGCTAGAACAGAATAGAGGATACAAACTTCATGACACTATAGAGAAAGCCACAAGCTAATTAGGTGCAAAAGCAGGTAAGTTTCAGATAAAGTTCTAAGACTTGTGAAGATGGAACAATACAGAAGAACAAGTTTGGAATAAAGGAGAGAGTAAGAACAAGAATATAATACACTCACATTTGCTTTTTGCAGATTTTTTTCTTTGATTGCCTCTAGTTGCTTTCTTTCCTTTGGAGGTTTGTAGACGCTTGGAGGAACCTACATTCAAAGAGAAAAGTCTCTAGAACACAGGATATAAAACATTCCCAGTGACACATTCTTGCAGAGAAAAAAAAACACATTTACTTTTCACTTTTACAACAGTTATTTTTTAAATATTGATTCTTTTCTATTAGTGCCGATGTAGAAGACAGGGACAGATTCCAATTAGCTGGGACTACCCAGGCTTTTCAGCCCTGTCTAATGTAATATAACCCCTGGTCAAATGACCAGAAAAAAAAAAATCGAAACTAGTACAAGAAAGGCTAAAGCAATAATAAGTCCTATAGGCCCTATCAAAGGGGGGAAATTGTTGCCAGAATGGGAACAGTTCTGTTTGGCATCTCATAAACTTCAGTTTCACAGCACTGACAGCCAGATAGGGCAGCTGAATAAAGTTAAGCTGTGGAGCTTTCTGGCACTTTGTGTGGTAGTAGGAACACGTTACAGAGACTCCAAGTTTAGGGAAGAGAAATCATTTGAAGTTTAATAAATACCCAGGAATTTCATTGTAACTGATGAAGTCTTTGAGCTGAAATGGTGGGAGACTGAGAAGACAGATGGAGAAAGACATGGCTATGCTTGTCCCATCCCTCTGGTCTTCCCAGACATCTGTGTTTAGCCACTGCTGGAAAAAACACACTGGGCAAAATGAGCCTTTGCTCTGGTTTACCATGGCTGTCCCAATGTCCTTGTAAGGGAAAACTATTGGAGATGTGGATTAAATATTTGGAGGTAGAGGACTGAAAGGGCCCTCCCAGCATTAGTCAAAGATTTGGGAAAGCATTCACATGTAAGAAAGCACTGCAGCTAAAATAAGCAGGAAATGACTGTATGGCTGTCATATGGATCAGCAGGAGACCAGCAACTTTAGGGAGATTTCAATATTTGCTAGAGCAATAAATTTTGCCCAGAGCACACTCTGAAAATAGACTGAATGTCTCCTTCCTATGTGAGTGAGATAGTCTGACAGTTTAGTGGGCACCTGCTTAAATACTTAACTTGCTAAAAATGTTCTAGATCAATTAGAAGTTACAAAATTAATTAAAGACTTAATGGGGAAAATGCATAATCTGTATATACTGGAGATCAGTTTAGAGAACGTGCCATTTAGCTTTATTGGACTATATAAAGCGCTATGCTTTCAAAAACTCATGAATCTGATGGACTTTCTACCACCTTTGCTGTGTGACATCTTTACAGGTAAAACAAAAGCACAAACAGAAGAAGCTAGCAATTAAATGCACCAGTGAGACTGCTCAAGTATTTTTGTGAGCTTTTTAAGTGTAGCAGAAGTGAAAGTATTTCCCAGCAGTATCTAAAAATTTTGATTATGCTTTTATAGATGGAGAAATTAAAGCCCAGAGGATTTGCAAAGATTTGCACTGGCAGTGAGTATCAGTTTATTTCACTCTTCTTTCCAGTCATGTGCTTTACCTGCAAAACTGCACTCATCTGCCAGTGTAAGCTGCAAATCTCTCCTCAGAAACAGCTATGCTTATTCCAAGTAATTTAAGAAGGAGACTTTCCAATCAGCTCTGTTTCAAAAACGTTCTTAGCCTTGTAATTTAGCCCTTAGACACCATGGTATGAGCACCAAGCAGACAGATAGACAGTACAGCAATTACCCAGTTGCTGGAAGAGGATAAGAAGTTACTATAAGTAGATTGTAAATTCCAGCAACAGAGAGATCAAAAAGGCCAGACTGTACCAATTGTGATAAAGGGGCTGGGAGTAAGACACCAACCTTGTTTTCCCCCTCCAGGCAGTGGTCAGGCTCACATAGGCTGTGTGGATATCCCTGAACCAGGGGGTTATTTAGGGAGTAGGTACCACAAGAAGTTTAAGGGTGAACAAAATGGATAATCACTTTTAAATTTGGTAGTCATTGCTCTTCTATTTTTTTTAACTTACTGTTGTAAGATGGACAAGGACAAGCTAATGCAATGCTATTGTATTAAGGGTTTCTCTTTTTATACATAAGAAGATCATAAATATATTATTGTGTCTGTATATTTGCAAACAAAATCCCCTGTATTGGCTAAATGATTTCACCCATTTAATTATTTTAAACAATCAGCAATTTCATTCACGAAGTACAGCTGAAATAATAAGGAAAATATCTTAAAAATACATTAAATTTGGCTGAATGGTGTTATAATAACATCCCAGTGCAGCCTTTTTGTTTTTTAAAATATATTATTGGTTTACAGAAAATCTAAAAATAAAATCATTGCATAATCTTATTATTCTAGTATAGTACAGATATTAAATGAATGGATTTTGTTACTCTAGGACAAGATATCCAAGGAAGTTAAATGTGTCCAAATAATTTTGCATGTTACCAGGTTTAAGCACCTGTCTCCATTTGTCTCCTTTGCAAACTTCCAGGTAAAGGACTCCTTTGCAGAATTGTATTACCAATGTGTGCATGTATATGTGCATACTTGTGTCTGCATCCATGTGCTTGTGTGCAAAGGCCAGTGGAGACAAGAATTTATAATCTTTAGATCAAATATTTAGAGTGAATAGTTTCATTATTAAACTTCAAAATTGAAATGTTTTTCCCTTTTCACTTAGTGTCCCCCATTTCTGATGAATGTTTACAGTGATGAATGATCATCCCAACCTTCTAGGCTTGCGTTACTCCAGTGAAACTTCCCAAGGCCTGTGGGGAATCCCATCTCATTGTAGTCACTGAGACAACGACCCTGCCTTCTGCAATGACCCATATCCCAGTCCTCTCCTGTGAAGGAAGCGTGTGTTCAGCACACGGGACGGCAGTGCCATCCCAGCTCCTCAATGTATGTGATCCATCCCATCTTACTTGGAAAGAAAGAAACACCTAAAATAATAATCCTATTAATCAGAGTGAACTAATTTCACCATAAGGATGAAACAACAGTGCTCAAAATCCTCCAAATGAATCTGTCCAGCTGTTCCAACATGGAGCAGTAACTACACCTGTAGGTGGTGACTGCAACAGTCCCTGCTGATACTCCACTGGACAGGTTCTTTGACAGGTACATGAGAACCATGAGAAAAACGGTATGTCATAAAACGAACAGCGTTGTGACAAAGTGGATGAGAACATTTCTGCAGCAGACTGTGGGATGTAATCTCAAGAGCTTTATTTCTGTGCATTCCTCTCAAATACCTACAACTCTCCACCATACAGTAGCAAAACCCATGGCTGTCTCTCACTTTACTGACTCTTTCTTGCCATCTGAGCTTGTCTTTTCAGTCTCTCTTCATTTCTGGATGTAAAATGGTGATACTGGTAACAATATGGCAAATTAAAGTAAAGCTTAATTTGCTGAGAGAGGTACAGAAATAAATACAACATAAGTCACTACCACACTATTGGTTTTAGATTCACACAAGCTTTAAATTTGCAGACCTGGCCAGAAGGTAACCCAAATCTAATATAATCCTAACAACACAAATGAAGTTCACTAAATGCATCTACATTAAAGCAAATTTATTCTAAGAAGGGCTGCACAGTATAAAGGTTCTAAAATGACAGCAACATGACTCATTCCTATACTGATTAAGTAGTTATTAAATGCAGTTTCTCAGAGCCTGGTATTAAGCTATTTCAATGTAAAATCCCATTAACCATATAACACGGTACCATTAAATTGCTCTGCCATCCTAAGATGTAAATGGTTTCTAAGAGCATTCAACACATGTATTATTTAAAACCTGAAGTGCTAATACAAGGTGGCAGATAATGCCCAAATCTATGACTTCCAAGCTCACTTCCCAGTGCATTCAAATACAGATGATACTGGAGTCCCTATTAAGTTAGTCATAGCAGCTTGATCCCATTTGCCAATATAAAACTTAAAAGCAATGGTAGGTCTCTGATTTGTACCAATGCAACTGAACCACAAGCTGAGACAATGAGTAAAATAACAACTTAGCATTTCAAAGATACAGCTAGTCTCATTTGCAGATAAGCAACAAATTTAAACTGAAAAACTTTAATTTTAGAGATACAGCACTACTACAATTAGAAAGGAATAAAATTCCACCCTCAAGGAGGAGCTGCACACCTAGAGTCCACCTCATTTCCAGTGAAATTGCTTTTCCATTTATTTTAATAAGAGTTCATCTACACAAAGTCTAGGTTTATAAAACATTTTCATTTGAATGTTCTTCTCTTACCTGCTTCAGTGTATTACCCAAAGCAAACATCTTACAAAGCCAAGGACTGTCAGAAACATTTGTATCAATGCTGTCATCAATTTATTCCCACTTTGTAGTTCTACCTCTGAAAGTCACAAAATAACTACAAAACTCAACTTTTCCCCTTTCCTTTGTTTGGCTTACAATTTGCTTACACAACATTCACTGAAATGAAAATAATTAGTTTGTTGTTGGATGCTTTAGAAATCTGACCTTCAATAACATAGATTATTGCCAAAGTAATTTTTGATCTGTCAAAGGTTGTAGACTTTCTATTATTACTTTAAAGAGATTATTAACTCCCCTACTAAGATTTTGTGCACAGGAATACATAACATTTAGTGTCTTTCAAATCATAAATCAACTTACAGGTCGTCTCTTTTCCAGTACTGGCAGATGTATTGGCAGGGGTAGAGGAATGGCACGTGGTTTGGGCACAGTCAAATTAAATTCCTTTGGCTGAGTGACTGTCGAAGTCTTGACAGTGGTAGTAAGATTATTTAATTTATTTGTGAGTTGTTCAATCAGTTGCTGGACTTTTGGCTGCCATCTTCAAATAAAAACAGATTTTTCAATTTTATTTCTTTTTTTATTTCATACAGTCTTACACACTATATGAGGCTGGCATTGGTGCAAGTTCTGTAAGGCTGTCAGCCATTCAGTTTTGATAAAACTGGCCTATGAAACTGTACTCAGGATTTAGTTGGACTGTGTAAATTCACCTCTTGATAGCTGCTAGTCCATTCAGATTACTAGTGGTGAAACAGCCACAGTTTTTCCAGAATAAGCAACTATTTGTTGCTGCCAGTTTGTTTTGCAGCTGGACCAGACTATGAATCAGAAAAGCAGCTGTCATAAGCTAATTACACACTTAACATACTTAGATGAAGAAACAGTGGTCTGAATAATGTCACTTATACCAACCAACACAGCACACACAAATCAACCTCAAAGCAATTCTAATAAAAAACCAGAAAGATTTAAGGAGTTTGGTGTGTTAGCAAATGAACCCTAAGTGAACCCTGGGGGCAGCCAAGATGATTTTGATTTCTCTGTCTTTGGATTTGGGCTTGTATGAAGGTTCAGACTTTTCCCAAGGAATGACAGGAAGTGGCAGATTAAAGGTAAGATGCAAACAGGGTATCACAGTCTAATTACGGTGAAAGCTTCATATCAGTTATTCCTCCTCTATATGTGTTCTAACCTTAGATACTACACATGCAATAGAGCTTTCCCAGAACAGCAGCTGACAATGCAAATTTACAGTAACTCGTTTATATGACTGTTACCTTAGCTTGTGATGTCATTATAAGAGCAGGTTTGCAAGTAACTTTTGCAAGTGATAAAGCTCCACTAAAATAAATAGGAGTCTTTATATTAACATCACTGACATTAGAAACACAAAGACATATGTGAAAGAATTTCAGCTACTGAACTGACTAAACTCATCAATGCATCCTCACCCCCCTGAAGGAAGTTTCAAACCCAGTAACCAAATCTGGTCTTTTAACATTCTTGTGTAACTTACATTTACCACTTCCAGGCAGAATGCGGGTTCATTACGCTGAGTGTAACTGACTGTGAAGGACAGCTCCAATAAGCTGAGGGCCAATGAAACAAGCAATGGCCCAAGCATCTGCCTGCATGCATGTGCACATGTGAAAACCGATGTGTATCTCTATCTGTAACTCTCTATCTGTATCTTTATACTATTGTAAGCATATGTTATAATTAAAGCCGCTACAGTGGAGTATTTTGAGTCAAATTCTGCCTTCAAATATATCCCTGGGGTTCCTGTAGAACTCAGTGAAATTCAGAGTAGTGCAAGCCAAATCTGTGCTATACATTTGCTGAAGTGCTAATAAACTATGCAGTGTGAAAGGATTAATTCTAGTCACTCTGGTATGACAGAACCAGATGCAAACTCTTTTTCAGCTGACATGGTTTGGTAGCATGTTTTTCCTAACAGTGTTTGCCATCACCTGGGTTAACCTATACTGCACTGAGGAGGATGTATGATTTCAGCCACATTGCTGTAATTTATCTGTTCCAAGTAAGAACAGTGACCCAGTAGGCTGCAGAGCTATTGTTTGTCCACATGGAAATGTTCCAGTCTGGGAAGGGAACAGTTGCTGCTGTATCACCACCTAACCAGAGTGTGGACACACCTGCCACCTCAGAGCATTTAAGCTGTTAAATGATGCTGCAACTGTGTAAATAAATAATAATTTTAAAATACTTGTTTATATGCTTATCTGATTTGCTCAGAAGGCATTTTACAACCATTGGCATAAATAAGTCTGTGCATAAAGCCAAACTCAGGGAAGTCAAACATCATTTTTTCAAATGCTTAACGTCACAGATGTTGAAGTGTCTTATTAGGCATGACTCTAACTCTCTAATATAACTTGAACCTTCTATTTTTTATTTTTTTTTTTCAGATTATGATGTTTGATCTACTCAGGGGCACCAGGGAGCAAATGTACAACAGCTGTGAAAGAACGTTTGCATGAGGGAACGTTGCCTCTGGGTAAGTAAATGGGATTACTAAAGCTTCATGAAGACAAGAAGGGTTCTGAGTGACTTCAACAGGAGAAACACTTTAACAGAAAAAGGGAAGGTCTTCAGGGGAAGCCTTCCCCAGCTTTTAAACTTTGAGGTGACTAGAGGCTGCTAAGTTCTACTTACCTTAGAAGTGGATCAATCAAGTTCTCTTTTACATACAGTGAATCGTAGAAGTGACTCCATTCATCTTTTATCCATGTGTTCAAATGCAAGTTATTGAAGAAGAATCTAAGAAACTAATAATAAGTGGTTTCTTTTAAATATGAATACTGAAGATATGGTGTTCACAAGACTACAAGAAGATACTTGCTTTTACAACAAAGACCGCTGAAGAACTAGCTTGTATTTTACTTTGAAATTATAATCATAGGTGCTCAGTACTTTTAGATTCTTCTTAGTTGGTGGACACTCCCATGTCTTTCAGCCCTATTTTGTGAAACATTAATAGATACTAAAATATTTTAGTGGCAAAAAAAATCTTCTAGAGGCTACAACATAGAGATGTGTTGATTCATCTTTAATTTGCTTCAAACATTGTGAAACAGAAATTTTTATTCAAAATTAATCACTGCTGGAATACACTGATTTTAGTACAATTTTACAATAGAGTTTCAGAGTTTAGTATACCCAGGGTCAAGTTCTGATTATCTGTAATTAGATGATCCATGAAGCCCAGAAACATCTCAGGCCTGGCACTGCATTTGAATTACTTAAATTCTTTTCAGCTCCCTGGAAACTGGGCAGGGAGAATTGCTGAAAACTATAGTAAATGCTATATAATATATTTTCTTCTTTTATTGAAATACAAGTATTTGTCATATTCCCATTAAACAAGAAGACCGAAATTTGGCACACATATATTGTAGAGTTCTACATGCTGGAGGAACAGCAACTAACATTTGAACTTTTGTTTGCCACTGCAGTTCACCAGAAGGTCAAAAGCCTTTCCTTAAATCTTGAACTATTCAATTGGCCTTTTGAAACACTCTTGAAAAATGGCACTCAGATAAAGCCTGTATGATTTACAGCAATATAAATTTCAAACTTGAACCTTAGCTCTTTCATTAAAATTCTTGGAAATGAAAGTACAAGCATCATGCTGAAATAATCACAGAAAGAGAAAAAAGCACACTAAATAATGGGTAAATTATGAGACATACTGGAAAGCAGTGTGCAGTCACTTTGAGAAGCTCGGAATGGAGACTTGCAGAGCTTATTAGAGGAGACTCAGCATCAGCCCCGTCTTGAATTGGTTTCTGCAGAGCCATACAGCTCTTTGTACTGAGTTTTTAGTTCTGCAAGACTACCAAGGAGCTTCTTAATTCAAATGTGGTGCCAGGCACAAGGTGCATCAGAGCTTCGTGAATAATTCAGCTACAAACCATTCAGATTTGACTCAAGGTGTTTGCTGCAGATGTTCAACAGGTGTAGAAAGCCTGCTACTAGAAATCTATACTCTTGATGTGACCATTTCCAAGGAATTAACCTGTAAATTTAGCCTTATTTTCATCTATTGTGCTTTTGGTAGTCAAAAGACTGATCAACAGTGCAGGATTAGATGAATATTACCCCCTTGGATTCCCATTCTTGCATAGAAACTACTGTTCCTCCCCACAACTGCAGATGCTGGCTTACTAGCACACCATCCAAAAAATGATCTTTCATCCCTAAAAGCATGGCTGTGAATTGTGAAGAACTCGTGTTTCCTGGCGCTTTCCCAGATTCCATGGAGTTTGCTAAGTATATGGTAAGGGATGCATTTCATCCCGTTGGTCTAGGAAGTCATTCATTGTCCATTCGAAGGATCTTCCTCTGCAGCATATGCATATTGGATGAAATTTGTCACCTAACATGGTAATTAGTACTTATGTAATGTATAAATACAATGTCAGAAGTCTAGACAGAGTTCATACCCTCCACCAGAACACATGCAGTCTATAAACACTATTTCTATAACTTATTGTAACAAAATCTGACACCCAGTTATCCCAGTAGTATGTGTGATTACAGACCCAGAGAACACATCCCTTGCAAAAAATACACAAAGTTTATGAAAAGATGTGGCTTTAAACCCATGTAAACAAGTGTGTATACAGGGGTGAATTATCATGAGCTAGTGTACTTAAAATGAAGCAGACCCTGAGATCTGAAGCTGCTTTCAAATTTCTAGGTATTCAAAAAGCTCACAGCAGCAGCTGATGTAGAAATACTGCAGGTGGTGATTTGTAAATCCTCCAGTTTTCTTTCACTAGCTTTTATTAAGCTGAACTCCTCCCTCTCTGTTTCCCCTTCAGTATTACTCTTTACAACTAGTCCATGCTCAGAGGCTTCAGTTTTCTTGTGCAGTGGTATGTGAAACTACACCTCTGAATTGTTGTTTCAGCTCTGTGTCTCCTAAATATTTGCTGTAACTATCAAAGTACTTGCAACTCAACTACCACTTCAATATGAAGAGATAAAACAATAATAAAGGCACACAGTGATTTCTAGCTGCTGTATTTAACAGCTGGCTGTTACCCCTTGAGGCCTCCTACTGCAACACCAGTCTGTACTGGTTATTAACATTTCTCCCTGTATTAATACAAGGGGGTCATTATGTGATTGATAAATGCTATGATGTACTCCTGAGGTACAGAGAATGGTTAACTGCGGAACCAGGTATCAATACTGTGATGTACCTTTTTGTACTGTTTTACTCACAGTCCCCAAAGCAATGCTACAATAAGGATATGACACAAGGTGTATCATACTAGATAATACTTGGAATGCAGCCCTGGAATGGTCATCCAGGCAACTGCAGGGATTGCAAATGGCAGTGCAGGATGACTGGACATAATTTCTGACCAGAGTGTGCCTGAGCCAAAGTCCACAGTCTTAGTTTTGATAATCCCTATCACAGATGGCAAATGTTGGCAGAATAAGACCCGTAAAGCCATAGCACATTTCTCTTTTTTTCTGACAATAGATACTTTTGCATTTTGTGAACTGAATTTCTAGGACAAATCCCTTATATTTCTGTTTTGTCTTTGTTCACATGTGACTCAGGTGGCAAATCAAATACTTTTGTTGCTTTTATAGCAGCAAAATGGGGTGTCTCTCAGATTTCTGTTTGCGTACTATCAGCATCTGCCTCCTTAGAGAAGTCATTGGTAACAGCATTATTCTGCTTACTCCTCTGTCTTGAATGTTCCAAAAGTTTCACCACTCACAGAGCATGGTAACCAAGATTCAGTTTCCTTCTAGAAGTGGTAGAATTACATCACATGGAATTACGAAATGAACGGTACCTATTTTTACTATTTTAATGTACTTGGCTGTAGTAAGACAAGTGTGTATAATCAAAGACTGGTTTGTAATGAGTTTTTACAGGTGGGCTGGATTAATACCCTGCTTTTGAGAATTTGAACAGACCCTGCTAATATTCTTAATGCATTTTGACACAGTGGGATTGTACAGATTTCTGAAAAATAAATAAAAAATGGGAAGTTTCCTCATCTAGCATTATCTTTAAATCCATGCAGGCATTTGCAGGGCTGAAATGCTTATATTCACAATAGAAGCTTTTGACTCTTGAGTTAAGGAAGTCACTGCAAGAAACAGCAGCTTCTGTTTCTCCATATAGATCAGCCACTACCTGAGAACACCATTATTGACCCAACTAGGACTGGTTTTATCCCCCATCCACCACGAGGCTGACCTTGTCCTACTATTCCTACCTCATTATAATAGCTATTACAATGTCCAATTCTTATGTAGTGATATTCCTCTGAAGATCTCAGAAGTTCATTAGGACAGCTGGTAGAAGCAATCAGAGCATAAAACAGAACAAAACAGGTTCTTAAATGCTAGAAAGAAAACACTATGTATTTTGCACATTTTACAAGGCAATTAAGAAATTTTAAAGCTGTTTTGAGCTTTATATTGAATTTTTATTTCAATAGTATATTTTCTCTAACACACGAATCTTTTAATTTTAAAATTAATATAGAAGAATAACATGTATGAATAACAGAACAGAAAAATAGGCTTGCACTGGCAATGCACAGCTAATTCCTTAGAAGGATAATCACACTGAAGTTACAAAATTGGATTTTATGCTATGGTTCTGTAATTTACAACCGTAAAGAATTTTTGAATGTATTCTTAATATTACAAATGAGAGCTTGTAATTTTCTGTTCAAGCAGATGAACATGTGTAAGCGAGATAACATTATTATTCTGTCTGGGTATTCTGCCTAAATGAGAATATTTGAATGTGCATCAAACACAGGGAAAAACTGTGACTTTGAGTTGAATGAATTCCATCACACAGTCCTGTAAGAGAAAGGTCTCAAATCTCACACAGCTGATCTCATTCACCTGAGGACTACTCTTTTGAGCAAGGTTTATCTGCATGATTTACAGTAAATCTAGGTAAGTTTATGTGAATATTTTTTTAGTATCTTAACTGAACTCACACACAGTAGTCATCAGGCAAAATCTACAGGTCAGCATCCTGAAGGAGAATCCCAAATTTCTGGTAACTTTTGTTGCTAAGGCTCCTGATCTGCCTTCTGCTGTTTTTGTCTCTGTTACTGGGGGCACAAAACGCTGCTTCTAAATCCTCTGCTGCAGGTGCATTAATATAATATACGATCACTTTGGAGACAAAGAACCTCTTCTAAAGCAAGAGAAGAAAAAGTAGGTACCATGGTGATGAGGATCTGGTAAGAAACCTAAGCTACATCTGAAGGAAGAAAAAGTAACAGGTGCATATCATTGGAAACTGCAGCACTTTCCTATCAGAAAAGAGTTATTCCACACAAGGAAGGAGAAATTATCTAAACTAGAACATCAGGGCACTGATGCTTAAGCCATATAAAGCTAGGTGAACGGAATCAACAAGGGATAACTGGCACCAAGTGGGAAAATTGTGTTGCTAGCTGAATGAGCTCAAGATACATCCAATCCAATGGCTTGTGTCTAAGATGTTTACCAAAGGAGGGGCTGGGAGAGCATTTGACAGAGTGATTTGTCTGTCTACCAGATTATGATAATTCTTCCACCCACTTCTCTGTTCTTTTTCTAACAGTTAATGAAATATATAATTTTTGTCTCTGAATGGAATTAATAAAAACCATTCCACAGTAAGTCCATCTAAAATCAGACAACCTAAACTGCTCTTTCCCTACATATTGCAAAGCAACTGTACTCATTAGAGAAACTGGCATGCACATGAACATTCAAAGTAATCATCATAAGGATAAACCTCAGCCTTTTGAGTATTAATTACTAAAATTTGCCTGTCGCTTTAATTCCATATTTGTTATTCAAACACCATGTTCAGACTACGCTTTGAAACATCTGGATGACCAAAGATTACAGATGCTGTGTCACCAGTAATTTAATTTTAGCCCATTTTCCTAGGAAAACAGGGCTTATGAGAAAGCGTTGCCACTCAGTTTATCCCTCTGCCCCTTTTTATAACTAGCACTTTCAACCATTTTGAAAGAGAAGCAGCAGATATTTATATTTCTACAGATTTCATGAAAATTAGCAAACAAATAGTGGAGTGAAACCCAGGTTCATGATTCCAGAGAAGGAAAGGAAGGCAGAAGTTTGTTGTTCCACTTTCTATTTGGCAGCAGTGGTTTGGACAATTGCATGTTGTACTGGGGCACTTGGTACATGCATAGCTCCAAGTGAGCCTTTTTTTTTTTTTTTTTGGAAAGGAGAAAAAGTGATGGAAGCACAATAGGCTTGATAATGAAAGTGGTGGTGGGTTGTTCAGGGGAAAAGAGAACATTAATCAGCAGGAACTGCAGGTTTCAATTCAGATTTGTTGTGTATGGAAAAAACTTCTCTTGCCTGCAGTCTAGGAAAGAATGTGAGCAGAGCTGAGAGAAAGTGTGCAAGTTAGAGGGACAATTGCAAATCACATGAACTGTAATTGGGTGATTATTCTACCTCCTCAGGTTATATAAAATATATTTTAAATTGATCTTTGACTGAATATGGGAGTTATCCTGTAAATGTAGAAGTTGAAGGAGTTTGTGATAACAAGAGATTTAATTTCTGAATTTAAACAGAAAATAACACTAATTTCTCAGTTTAAGTTGTTCTCAAAGTTGAGAAAAGTCATCTGATCAAACACAATTTTTTTAAACTTTTTTTGCTTTTATTACCTTTTGCATTTTTGCAGTGTCCAAGGATTTCACAATTCTGCTGAAGTGTTGAAGACCAAGCTCGTCTAGTTGAAAAGTAGCCAGATAACAGATAACTATCAAAAGACACATACATTTAAAATGCAGCAGGCAATTCTAATAAACCTCTAATAAACTCAGCATACTCTGGGACTTAGACTGTTACCTTAGTTGTAAGAGTTTTGATAGTGAATTTTTCAACATACTCCATTTTTCATGTTTTCAGAGAGGATGGCTCTCATTCTTCTGTTCCAAAGTCATAGTTTATTATATATAACAACATTGTAGATAAAAAAATTTTAAACATAAAATTCCATATTTCTAGTATTTATTTTGCCGTTTTTTCCAAGTGATCATTTTGCCTAAGATGTTGTAATCTTTGTTTTTGTTCTGAATTGGAATAAAATCAGCTTTTTAAATCAGAAAATTCCAAACCTGATTCTTGCACCCCTCTCTGACAAGTACACAGTTCGATGATCTTAGAGTTCTTTTCCAACCAAATGACTTATGATTCTGTTCTATGAATCAGAAAGAGGCACAGTCAGTACTGTGAAATTTTTGCAGACCTGTAAAGTTCATGGGCTCCTGTATCAGCTTTCATTTCACTTTGTTCACTCAGGCTTCCTTTGCACTGCAGTGTTTTAGCTGCCACCAAGCAGTAATGGTAAAATCAGTAAATTCTGACCAGTGTGCTGCAGCCAGTGTATTGTCAGGCTTCGATCTCGTGTGCTTTAGTATAGCAACATATTTAAGCAGTCTTAGCAGAATATACATTTATCTCCTACAAGCTTTATTAAATTCAAATCTGCTCACACATAGCAACAGCCTTTATAAGCAGCTTTGATCATTTAAGTGTCAATGCAGCTTGGCAAAGGGAATCACAAGCAGCTTAAAAAAATGTAAGCCAATGACCTTAGACTCTCAACTTGTTGATAAAGGAAAATTTTTCCAGGGCCTACCCTCTGCCTATGATTAATGGAGGCTTTTGAGTGGACCAGTCCTGACAATCCAATTATAGCAACACTCAGCTTAAAGGTATAATTTATGTGCCCCAGACAATGAAAAACATGGCTCTGGAGAAATGGAGACAATGAAGCATTACCATTTAGGATCAACTCAATACACTAATAATTTTATCCTTGACAGTTTAGGTTTCCTCTCATTTGTTATTTGATTTAGACTTCTGTACTTTTCCTGATTGTGACAGAAGCAACCAGAATTGCCATAAAAATTTTGTAGCTTTTAAAACACAAAATGTAGATATATTTATATAAGTGCAGTGTATTTTTCAACCACTTTGAATTAAATTGACTTTTCAATATACGCACAAAGTGTCCAAACATATCTGACTTAAAGAACCACTGCCAGTGTGATTTGTGATCCCAACTTATTTAGGGACTTAATAAATCAGCTTCAGAATGTGTGTATTACATGCATAGCATAAACTAATTTTTAAATTAATTTTTCATGTACTTCTCAATGCCTGAAATAACTTTGGGAGTAGTAACTACCCTAATTAACTAGGTCATACTATCAGATACAGATGTGTTGGAACTGATTTTAACCAAGTGATTAATATAAGGGAAATAATTGACTTCACTCATGGAGACAGACAGAAGTCTATTTATGTCATTTTAATGGTCAGTAATGAAGAAACCCATGTGTGGATAGAGACAATCCTATCTGCCTACTGTGAGACGTGCTGTTCCTCAGCACACAGAGCTTTGTTACTGTTTTGTGTCTGAATGGCAGAGGTAATGGGTTGCATAGAAGAGAAATAAGGGAAATCACTGAAGAGCATTTTTAAAGGGCTGGTTAAACTTCCAAGACGCTTCTTGCAGCCACTGATGCTTTTTTCCATCTGCATCTTACCTGACTTTCTTAGGTAAAATTCCAGTTAAGACCTGTAAGAGTCCAGACTAAATAACAATTTTGGGGTTTAAACTTTACATGGTAAGGACATTGGAAAAAGTCCTGTACTTCATACTGCACTAGGCACAATGACAATGCTTCGAATGTAATATAATACTAAGATCTGCACTAGCAAAATGATATTTTTTTTTAAGTTTTGGGGTAAACAGATTTGGTGTTGTAAAAACAACTTACCTATATAGAGATTACGCTCAGAAACCAGGCAATATCTCCCATCCTGAGCATAAAAGGCATTGACTACTACATCCAGTAAGGATTTATATTCTGTGCATCCTGCTAGTGTATGCAATACAAATTTTTCTTCTGTCACATTAAGAGTCTGTAGAGATACAAAATTAATAATGATTAATGATTAGTCTGGAAAGAAAATGTTTGGTGTGTCCAAAAAGTACAATTATACAGTCATTTTGAAGAAAGTGGAAAACATGAATAATGAACAGCAGTGCCTTTGGTAGGGCTGATGCACTTCTAATGCTGTCAAATATGGGCAGTCCCAGCAAACTAATTACCCATGTTAAGGAAAATGTAACCTTCCCCAATGTTAAATGTTCAGTTTATCTGCTGACATGCACACTGAGTTAAAAGGCCTTGATGTGTGAATGTCAGCACTTAATGTAAAGAAAATCTGAAGTCTCTGAGCTAAAAGCAATGATTAGCTTAGCCAACTGTATGAGACAGTTCCAGTAAGAGTTCAGCTCTCCTATAGGAAACCTTTCCTTCACCTGTGCTACTTAGGCAGACTAAACTGAAAGGAGAAGCTGAACAGCGATTATGGACAAGACTCTCAACTGCTCCTTAAACCCAAGTTTGGAGAATAAGACTAATTTAAACAACCTGAGTGCCTGGATTCTTTTTAACACAGACTGTTTCTTATCCAGCTATGCTCTCAGTCACTTAAAATATTCATGCAATATCACAAGAGAACAGGAGAGTCAGATGCTCACTGAATGCCTTTTGGATCCTACTTCCTAATGCCTTTAAAAAGTTTCAATGCTTCTAAACTTTACAGAGAGTTTCAGTCATAACAAATAACCTCTGGAGTATCTGTTACTGTATGAGCTAAACTGCCCTTAAACATTGCAATAAAATCTGAGGCCCAGAACAGTTTGTTATTACATGAATTGAAAAAGGACAGCCATGCTATGACAAAATGACAAACAATAATGATCCTTTGATTTAAGGAGGTTAGACAAGAAGCCAAGAAAAAAGCTAAGTGCCTCTTCTGAAAACACATAGTCCACAATTGGTATTATGATCTCTCCCACAGCTCTGAGATGTGGGGACAATTGAACTGCACTAATATATCAGATGAGAGGTTCACCTTGCCTAGGAGGCTCTCTGCTACCCTCTCAATCGCTTTATTTCCCTAATGTGATTAATTTCTAGTTTAAGGGTATTACTAGAAGCTGCTGGACGGAATATGTGACTTTTCTGATGTATGTCACTAAACAGGGCTTTGAGAGTGAGCGAATACAACCTTAAGGTTCCTGTGCTAATATTTAAATGTAAAAAATTATCAAGAAGCATTCAAAGTGTGTTTTCTCAGGTTGTCTTTCAGAGCAAGCATAATTTTTTCACTACTCCTGCTAAAAAGGCAGGTTTCATTCCTTCCACTTTGTGCATATCATCAGGAAAAACCAGAGGAGACTGAATGAATCTGAAAATATGCAAAAAAAAAAAAAAAAAATTGATGGGAAGCATGGACTCTGTCTTGCTAAGCACTGAGAATTCTTGTGAGGCACAAGTCCATTCCAAATATACCTTTTATGGATGAAGATTTATTGAAGTTCTTTCATAAAACTAACAAAGAAAATCCAGAAATCTCATCTCCCATTTAATGATCAAATAGATGTATTTGATACGGGATACTGAAGAATTCACCACAAAAGGCAAAAGCAAACCTAAATAACTGAATGGCAAAGTGAGAGAGGATGCAGTTCCAGTAAAAGCAGGACTGTGACATTTTTGATGTAAAATAATTGATCTCCTTGAGCAAGTGCTGTTGTTCATGAACAGATCGATCTGCAGAAAATAGCAGCTCTGCTAATAAACAGAAAGTTCATGGTAAAACTGGCCAAGCCCACTGGAAAAAAGCCCAATAAAAACTCTCACATTTATCTCTGCTAGAAAGCTAGAATTTAAATTGTTTTCAACATCTTTATTAGATTAGAATCTTTGAATTCACCTTCTGTGAACTTTGATATATCATACATGTATAAAGTGCTACAGCAAACCTGTGCTTTTCAAAAGTACTTTGGAGAGATGGCCAAAAGTAGATGAACAGATAACAACATGAGAACACCAGTGCCCAAATCATATATCCCATACAATAAAGACTACAGCATAAAAATGCAATTGCATATTTACATTTACTCTACTTTCACTGCTCTGAGTTGACAAGTCCGTCACAAGTTAAGTGTCAGGACAAACACAGAAGTAAGTGTTTACTCTTGCCTACTCCTTGAGCTAGAAAATACATCACTAGGTGGCCTCAAGCCAAGCAACAAGGTGACAGGAAGGGCAGCCTGGAGACAGCTGTGCCCAGAACATCAGTACTGATTGGTAATTCTGTGGACCACAAGCCAAAAAGTATTACCATGAAATATAATCAGTTGAATCTGCTTTCAACCACAGAAGGTACTAAATGTTCTGTTTCTACTTGTAAAAATTGAGAATAGTTAAGCAGCCTGCAGCTGTGTCATCTAAGGAAGTGATCTCATCAGAACTCACAATCAGCTAAAGACTGGGAAGGAGGAGTACTTGGATAGGAAATCTCAAAGGTGAGCCAGTTGTTGGTTAATCTAGTGAGTCAAAAACGGAGCTGATGCTTTAAACCAGCTAGGATACTCCTTGCATAGAAGGTGCATAATGTCCTTTACAAATTTCATCAGGGACCATAACAGTTTATCTGTATATCTGAAATAATAATTGCTTTGGGAAAGGAGTATGTTAGGTAGGTGTAATTTCTGGAACTAACTACTAGAAGTTTTCATTTTGTGTGGCTTTATGTTGCCCTTTATGTCAGTGGGATGTATTTCAGAGTGGGTCAAACGATCCTGACACAGTTCAATATGGCAGATCATATGTTTATAGCACCTTCTGTGTGAGGTTTTCAAAACACTTCACTAAAATTAATTGCATTTAATGAGATTCCTTTTGGCTAGTATTATTTTGTAAATGCAGCAACTATGAGATGGAGCAGGTAAGAGAGTTTCCCCAGGCAACACACTAAGTCATTGGTGCCAGCAAGAATTAATAAATGCTAATTTGTGAGCCCTTGTTCTGTCCATCAGAGCAACTTCTTACCTTTTCATATATACTTTAACTCACATATTTCTCTGAAACAACTAGCAGTTAGCTGTGTGTGCAAGTACGTGTGAGCCCTTCAGCATGAGGAAGGCCAAATAATTTACCGGTCAAAGTAATACATGCAGCAATCATCTTCTGGTGCATGGAATACTGAAAATATCAGAAGAGAAAATAGATCTTGAACAGATAGAAATATATGAAAGTGTTCTCTCTATGGTATTGAATTTCAGCTTTTCCTGATTAGCAAGTGTTTAAGTTGTAAAAAAAATGATTCTGTCCAAAATTATCCTGAATGATCCTTGGAAAAAAATGATTGGAAAAGATTCTTGTCTAATTATGTGCTGATTGGTGTTATCTTCCCCTTTTGATAAATCCCTAATGCCCTTAGAGTGCTTCCATGGGATATATTTTCCATGCTCTCTGACACCTAGCTGCAAACCAATCAATTTCTTTAAGGAGAGAAGAGACTGGTAAACTTCCAACATGGTTTAGTACAAGAAATAGCATAAATTAAAAGGAGTGGTATCTGCAAAATGAAAGCTCTGCCACTGTGGTTGTATCATAATCAGGCTGGTTATAAAAAGATGGGTAAGGAGAGAAAGAAAACCTCTTGTTTCTGAAGTGAAAGAAGGACAGGAACATCAGCCATGCTCTGTTTGAGACTCCTCAGGCTAAGGATACAGTTTGAGGTGAAACAAACATTTTAGAAAGAAGATAATATTTGATGAAAAGATAAAATAGCTTTCACATCCTGAGAGAACTGAGTAATAGTATGTAGTGAACCTCTCTACTTCTAGGCAGAATATGCACATTTTGCAGATACACTCTGATCAGTTTATAGTGCTAGTGCTAGTCCTCTCCAAGGATCTAACCAAACTGCTGTGGAAAAGAAACAAAATATTCCTATTGACTTCACCAGGTTTTGAATCAGTCACCAGAACCCAGTCTTCTTTCTGTCTGAAGTCAGTGAAAACGGTTCCAGTAATTTCAATGGGGGGAAAAAACTACTTGGATCTTACAGCGTAAGTAGGAAAATATCCTGCTTCTACTATTTAGTCTATGTTGCAGTCACAAGCTAGAATTTTCATCTTCAGGAGAAAATGCTGACCACCAATGCTGTACCAAGAGATCAGCTAACATTATTTTCCCTTGTAGTTAATATTAAATCACATGAGCAGAACATTGCAGAAAACTCAGATTCCATCCTTTCCTTAGAAAGATCCTATTCTGCAATTATGCCAGCAACTAATAATACAAATTAGACATTTAATTTAGTAGGATTTTTTTTCACTACATCTATCATTCTTGTATTACATTATCTTCATATTTAAAACTAAATCTATGACTTTTGACATTTGGGGATTTTACTCACAGTTGAGCAAAATCAGTTGAGTGGGCTTGTGTGAGACACAGCTGAACCAGCACAAATGAGAACTATGAAGAGTAGTGCCAAATTACACCATGTTCTTGTGAAATGAAAAGCTCATAAACAGGCTCATCTTGCTATCAACACAAGAGGGATAAAGGAGCAAAACAGTGAATTTGAGGTGGCACTTCTGATTTTACAGAAGTTAGCTTTTCAGTAGCTGGGATGCAGGTCGGTCAATATGATGGCTCTGATTCTGCAACTCTAATTGAAGCAAATAATTCCACTGAAAATAAAGTGGGTTGTTTGCATAGAGAAAGGCACAAACATTGAATGGTAACTCCCATGTTAAAATCTGTCTCTTGTTATCATAACAAAAGCTTGATTCTAACAGTCACAAGGAAGAACAATACCTGGGATGCTTCAGTTAGGTACAAAACTTCATCTTTTTTCAAAATGAACAGATGCAACCCATTTCTATAAATGGGCTGATGAAATGGTATCTGTATGGACAAATACACTGGATGAAACATCACTCTGGATATGGATCATTTTTGATTGAAGATTGATTTAACTGAAGAATGCTTAATAAAAAGAGGGGGCTTTAGTACACAAGAATGAAGATATTACCTGGCGGGCATCAGTCTGATAAAAGGAGTATTAAAAAGCATTTAGAAAGATAAACAAGAAGTAATTTGGCCATTCAAATGAAGAACAATGGAAACAGATGTAATTCTGAATGTGAATACTAATAATTTAAAGATCTGAGATAAACTTAGGAATTATTTTAAGTTAAATGTCTTATTCAGGATAATTCAAATTGAATTGTGTTTTAATAGCAACAAGGTTACAACACTGAACCAAAAACATTTAACTGGACTGATTTGCTTTTAGGAGGTTTGAGGGAATAATATGATTCTTCATGATTGAAGGTGAGGGCTTGTTTGTTGCAACTAGGAATCATCTATCATATTGCTAATGAACCTATGTTCTTATTGAAAATATTTGCAGTAAAAACCAAGTCCAATATTATGTTATAAACATCATAAATTACAATACAATAAACATGAAGATTATAAATAACTGGATTACAACTCAAAGTGTAGTTTTCTTCCTGGGAGAAAATAAAGTCTGAGCATTCACTGAGAACAACAGAAATTCTTTTTATGATGTAAAGTTCACATGTAGCAGAAATATAATGGAGTTCAACACAGAATCACCACTAGACTGATTTTGATCATAGCACTCTAACTAGAGGAACTGTGTTATTCATCTCCATCTATTCAATAATTAAAAATCCTTCCACATTTCATTTGTTTTCCTCTAAAAACAGGAGGCTAATAACCAGTGAGTTTTCCTAACTCCATTTTTATACAGAAGCCAGAACTAGGAATTGGAAGAGAGGAACTAAGATTGGAGTCTTTCTCTCTTGCTTCCTGAGTGGCCTCGTAGAGATTATGTTCTCTCTTGACACCTTCGTTTTAAACAATATAGCAACCTGTCATTCAGCAATTCTTTTATACATTTCCATCATACTAAAAGAACATTTTGTCTTTAAGCATACTGTGGTTCAGACTGGCCCGAACTACTGTCAGAGTAATGGTTTACCTCTCTTTAAATTCACTTTCTGTTCCTTTAGCACTAATTTTCTGATTTCCTATTTGTATATTGAAACACTCAGTGGTTGCAAAGTGCAATGAGTAAAAAAGAAAAATGTATCCCAACAGTTATTTGATACGGTGTCTGCTTGAAATCCCTCACTTACAGAAATGCAGGGAAAGATGGGTGATTTTTCAAAGTAGCACACAGGGATTAGATGTGCAGCCATCGTTGCTGTAAATGGACTGTATAAAGCTAAATCCCACATACAGCTAAAAAAACCCATACCTCTTGATAGCAGTATCTAATGCCATCATTCCTCTATAAATAAAGATGGTAAACTACTTATCTCATGTACACCAACGTATGTACAGGGCAGTGCTTCTGACTGTGGGCAGTCACTCTGGGAAGCAGAGTGCACACCCAGATGTTTTCCAAAGAGGTTTCTCTCTCAAACCTTGAGACAAGATTTCCTACAATGAGGGAATATGAGGTGGGACCCTGAATGGAATTATAAAGATGCATTAAGAAATAAAAATAATAATAAAGTGGTTGCTTCTGTTTATCTTGAAGTTAATGGATACCCTCCCATGTTATTCTAGAGCAACAAGAGTAACTCAGATGGCCTGATACACGTAACTGATTTGTGACAGAAAGCTGTCATATTTTCAGGTTTTTAACTGGCTATTTGGAAATATTAAGCAGTTTCGAATCAAATAGAGCGAAACAGCTAGGGATGTATTTTCAAAGTGGCACACAGGGGTCAGCAGTGCCTTACAAATTTGGCCTTTTGGTTTTCTTATGAAAATCCAAGCACATTTTGCCAGTGAAAAACAACCCTTTGCATGTGTTTGGTGTGAATTTATACTGTAGCAGTAAACTCCCCTGCAGACTCTGTGTGCAGTACAGGATAAGCCGGGGACAAGCTGTGCTGGGTCAGTCTGGGAGCTCATACTGATAGAAGAGCCTGTCTTGCCTGCCTTCTCTGGGACATCTGGCTCTTGTGGGCTTCAGTTTGGAGAAGAGATTTCTGATTTGATTTAGGTACATTAGAGACTGGGACTGAAAGTGCAAGAACTTTATGATGCGCGGAACAAGACCAAAGGAGCAAGCAGGACTTGCTGCACAGTGACAATAGCACTGGAATCAACCACTTGGACAGATGTTACTGGGACAGGTTAAATAAAGAAGCCTGGGCAAGTAAACCTGAGGGTAAGAGAAAGGACAGTGATAGAAAGATGATGGAGCTTGAAACAGAACTCTGTTTATCTTTTGCTTCCATCCACCCAAAACTCTACAGTACAGCCACTGTGCACTGCCAAAACATAAAAATTTCTACATAGTTTTTATGAAAGAGAAAAATATACTAATTCACTAAATCATGTATTTTGGTTTTTGTTTTACTAATATCCCTAACCTTACATACATCTAGAAAATGAGAAGAAATTCTTGCTGAAGAGTGACTATGCAAACCTCTGGATTGTGTCACCTTTCAACAAAGACTGACTGTACAGTTAGTAAAAGATCTAATATGGAAAGCTACAAGTTCCTCCTTACTAGCAAAGCAAGTATATTTTGACCCTATGGCTTCAACTCATTGTATTTCATGCATCTTTCTTTTTTAACACACTGATGTTGTAAAGCCCTTCATTTTAAAATATATTTGCTTTCCTACTTTCACTTCTCTTCCTGTGCCTCACTTCAACAGCCATTTTTACTGCCTTAATTTGCAAGGATTCCCACAAGAATGGTCTTATGCTGCTGGTAGATGGATGACAGGGTATTTGGATCAAGACAGATTGTGCCTTCCAAACTCGCTCCCTTAGGACTATATCCAACTTCCTTTCATAACATATTCACATTTATCATGTACACAAATAAGAAACCTACACTTCAGTCGAGGATGCTGGCCTCTATTTGTGACATTTCCTTGTTGTTATTGTCAGCTTAATTTCAACAATATGAAGACAAGACTTCAGCACTCTCATGCTACTTCTTCCCTCAATTATTGGTACTATTGCCACCCTGCCTGTCAGTCAAGCCCATAACTTCAGAGGTCATTTTTCACACAGATTACTCCCGAGGATATCATAACCAGTTTACATGCACATCTTTGTTACTCTTTTTGAGCAGAAGGCTTCAAGCAGTATTTTCCTATCACTTCAAAGCTAAAAAATCTAAGGTACTTCCTAAAAATTTTCTATTTTATTGCAATAAACATCTCTTTTCTGGATTTAACTAACCCAATCTTCAGCAAATCAACCATCTGGAATGCCATCCTTAAGTCTGTTCTGCTAGTCCATCGATTTGACCCACTTCCTCCACCTACCATCTCACAGTTGATTCTAGCACATCAAACTAAAGCTGCCTGTCAAGATGCTTCACAACACAGTTCCATTCTGCCTCTAATTTCTTACTTTTTACTGATGTCACCCCCCACTTCTGATCAGCCAAGGATGTCCATCTCCTCATGTCATTTATTAGATTTCCAAAGAAGTAATTTTGTTTACTTTCAATCAGTTCCTACATACATTTATATTGCTCTGAAAACCTCCTTTATTTTGAGAAGGTTTTGCTCTGCAAAATGCCTCTTGCTCCTTGAAGTTTAGGTGAGAATGTGTGGCTGTCAGAGGTACTTATTTCCAGGATCTGGCACTTAACAAGACTGGCATCACAGTGGCTCCTGCAGTGAACCCTCTTGAACATATTTTGGAATGATTGTGCATAACGTATTTTTATTTTGAGGGAAAAAAATCTAGCCCAAAATTGTGGGTTTCACCAGGAACAACCCCAGACAGGTAGACAACAGGAAAAGGAGCCTATTTTATCTGGGTCATCGACAGATTATCAAAGAACTAAACAAGACACCTCATATATCACATTATTTCGACATAAAGACTGTCAAACATCCAAATACAATAAAGACTTGCATTACGAATGAAACATACAGTGTTGACAATGACTAGAATCTGACTGCACTTTTAGGTGATGGAAAACTACTAACCAATTATAAAAGTCTAACAGAACAGAAGCCCTCTTGATTTTTGTCTGGTCAGTACACAACACAAGGTTTGCTATTTGTCATGCTGCTAGCATGGAACATAGAGGCATGAATCTAGACTCAGAGTGATGGTGTTAATCAGGATACAAACTGAGGGAAGTTTCTGCATGGATCAGTGAATACTGGATAATTGATAAGTGGTGAAGCCTGGAAATCATGTGTACAAAAATGCTACAATGTTTTTAGGATCATATGCCTATTACGAAACAGAAAAGAAGTGAATTTTTCATGATGAATTATAATCACCCATTTGGTACTGAAATAAAGATGAATTTTATGTAAACACAGCTCTTACTTCTTGCTTTCTTGGATTATTATTATGTAGTAACTGACCTGGAATTCTCCCAGAGAAAAATTTTTGCCTTATCTTTGGTATCAGCCATTCTCCCTGTTTTTCCCCTTTTAAAAGGATTTATTCTGAAACTTTAGATTCATGTTTCTCTAATGGAGTTACTGCTTCTTTTGTCTTTGTATCACCTTTTCCAGGCTGAGAAGAACAATGATCTGAAGATTCATTTTTACAAGTATTTACTTTGGCAGCAATTGTAGCTGAATTTACTTGCTCTCTGCCCAATGAAAAATGATTTTTTTTGAAACTGGATCAGTTCCCTGATGTAATTCAGCATGTGAATGTATAAAGAGTTATGCCATTTCTACAAGGCAGGAGGGCAGAGGCAGGAACTAGGGGTCTGAGTGGAAACTGTTTAAGAAAGCAAGAACCCAAGGGATGTTGTACGGAGCCACGGCCTCAGCCTCTGCTTTTCATGTCACACCTCCACGATTTTATATTCTTGCAGTCATTTGTGTTTATGCAAAATCAGTGCAAAAGACCATCTAACGGGAATAGAAATGGCTTAGACCTTACTGTCAGAAGTGGAAATGAGTACTGGTGCTACATGGCAGTGTGGAATCAGAGCTCCAACAATGTCATTTGATAACACGCAGCATGCACAGACAATAGCAGTCTAAACAATATTACTGTCTTCTCTTAGTGATTTTCTAAGCTGATTCAACCCAGTAGCTGCCTCAGCACAAGTCAGGGTGACACTGGGTACAAAGAGATGGGAAGAGGTGACAGAATACGGTCAGGAAAGGATGGGAATTGCTTCAGCCTCTATTGCTACCTATTGGTAAATCATGGTCTGATTACTTGCAGGATTAGATTAGAATCAGGTAGTTGATTTACTGCTGCTTTCCTTCTATGCCACTGTTCTGATGGTTACTTATGTCCTCAAAGCAAGAGTACCTGATCCAGTGAGTCAGCTTCTGGACTGCATTAGTACACAGGGGCTGTCAGAAACTTCTGTTTAGAAGGGAGAAAGGAATAAGAAACTACAGAACAGCTTAGTCAGAAGTGGAACAGAAGTTTTCCCTGTCACTAGATCCATTTTAGAAGACTGTTGCTTTCCTGGGTTCTTTTTGTTGTTGTTGCTATCTAAGCAGGTTTTTAACCACTCTGATTTTTACTGCCTTGCTTTCTGGTGATAACTGTAAAGAAATTTGGACTTTACTCATGAATGAAAAATGTCACTGTAAGAAAAATCAATGAAAGTTACAACAACGTGTTGGAAAACAGATACCTTTATATTTAAAATTACATAGTAAAACAAAGTAAGCTATGTAAGATGAACTGAAATTTAATATACCTGCAACATCCCAGATGATTCATTCAAGAAATCCTCCACACTCTGAATTTCAGGGTTAAACTTGTCAAGCTGTTGCACTATTAGTGCAGTAAGTTCTCTATGTCTGACCATCTTCACCATGGAGAATCCTATAAACACAGAAAATCTTTAATTTTTCATTCCTACTTCAGTTGCGGCATAATGTATGTTGATAGGCTCATACAGTAGATACACTGCAGTAACAAAGAAGAGAACATTTAGGTCAAGCTTCAAAATCACAGTTACTCAGAATAGCCAACATGAGAAATGAAAATACAGCACGAACATCAGTAAAATAAAGCAGGAAATGTTGTATTTCTCTGTAAATATCTCAAAATATCTTTAGGATGATACCTAAATGGTGCCGGCTTATTTGACAAAATATAATTAAAGATAACTAGAGAAAAGCATGGCTTTTTGCCTGTGTGCCATACAGGTCCTATTTAATACACTGTTCTTCCTATTGAGATGCAACAGAAAGCAAAATTTTAGTCTTAAATCTCATCACATGTTGCCTATTTTTCCAAAACAAGAATATAGGATTAGAGAGGAATTATAAGGAAGCAATGACACAGTGTTGGCCAGCAACTGGGCCACGGTCCCATCAGTTGCCTGGGTCACTGTCAACGCTTCTGAAGGCTCAGCAGGTGGGTGCTTGTTATGTTTGATGCTTTGTTTGTGAAATGACTGGGTTCTGTCTATCTCAAATGATGTCTTACTCTTATATCTGAGAATTTGTAGGACTGGTTACCTCTATTTTAATGTTCACATGATGAGAACTATAATGCATTCGTTCCTACTCATGCACATGTTGTTGTGTATGAAAGACCAATGATAGCAATGATGAGGTCTGAAAGTTATTAATCTGGTTTAGCAACAGCAAAAAATAAACAAGGAAAAAAGTAATTTTCCATGGTGAAAATAAAAACGTATTTTTGAAAATAGCCCTTGTATTTTATATATCATCATATTTTGATGCCAGAAAAGAATGCTTGATCAAGATGATTCATTCCCACTGTGGTAAAGATAATTCATTTCTTGCTTTAAAATGGTATCATAACATTTCCAGATACAATGGTTTTGTACTCTGCCTTTCAGCACTACCACACTCAATAAAAACCTGCCTAAGCAGCACTTCTAACTACTAATCTCAAAGTGCTGTAAAAAGAGTTTGTCTCTGATTATGTTCAATATAGGCATTCAGTTATTTGGTATGACCAAAACAAAGTGACCGATCAAAAAAAAGTCCATCAAAACATGGCTGGATCATGACAAGGGATGGCAAATACAGACAGAGGCACTGCTGTTTCTCTGTCACAGGGGAGTCACTGTTTCTCTACTCCTCTGAGAATCATTTGTTTCTCAGGTAAGAACCTGCCAAGGTTCTTACACTCACAGGGATTTTGGATGAGCGAGAGAGAAATACCTCTTTACTTCAGGCTGAATCATAATTCAGGCTCCAACAGCTCTACCAGCAACCAATATTTTTTCTTCTGGCATAGCAGAAACAAATTTGAGCTCTCACGCTCTGTATATGCTGATAGTCACTCCTCTCTGCCCGCCTCCCCCCCCCCCCCAAAAAAAAAAAAACCCCAACAATAATTAAAACAAAAAACTGGCATATGAAAAGTAAGACATACAGTAATGCCTTGACATCTCTGGACATACAGGAGTTCTTAATAGAACTTCATTTGGATTTAAACATGCTGCTATTATTATTGTTGATGTTTTAAAACATACACATTGGGAATAGAATGTTTTTGGTACAACAAGCACCCTTATTTACACACAGTCATTTAGGAGAATAACTGCTATGTATAAAAGTGATAGAAAGTTATACTGTGCATAAAATGGTAGAAATTTTCTTTCATTATCAGCTGTAGATTTCAGTCAAAGGAGGTGAGAACCTGGCTTAACCTTATTTTACAATGGACCTTGGAGACATTTTGAAAGCAGTTACAGAGATTGTCTGGGACTGGTTTCAATGACCTGAAAGACTCTTTCATTTTAACATTCGCTCCTGTGTTCCTGGCCTAGAAAGACTGAGGTTGCATTTCCTCTGATGAAAGCTGTCCTTAAAAAGAGCTGAACTAAGCCTCCCTGCAAAAGTCAGTCAGATCAAGCAGCTCAAAATGGAATAGGTGCTTCTCAGCTGTGTGCCAGAAACAGAGCGCTGAACACAGGGCACGACTGTCCCAAGGGGTTCAATACAGGGGACAGTCATCCAATGGTCACATCCTGCCTGTCTCATTTACTCTGGGCTTCTCTGCATTGCTGAGTGTCACTCAGAGCAGTTCTGGTCCTCTGTCAGCAAGTTCCTCCCTTAAGGCAGCAAGGCACCAGATGGAAAATGTTCCCCCCGAGTATCTGTAGTCCGGACCTTAATTTCAATTTGCATGAATGTCAATGTTTTGCATACCTACTGCAAATGCTTTACGTGACATGACAGGGTATTTTAAAACTACTTTCTTGTAGAACTTTACAATTAAATATTCACTGTACAAAACCTCTGGTAAATAAGTTGCATCATATTTACGGAGTGGGTTAGCACATGGACACCAAGGTTTGCTACTTGCCCGAGATCTCAGGGAGCAAACACCAGCAACCCTGTCCACAGTGTTCTACTGTATTTATAAACACATAACAAACAATGGCGGAGGGCAGGGTTAGATTAGGTATTAGGGAGAAGTTCTTTACGCAGTGGGTCGTGAGGTACCAGAACAGGTTGCAAAGAGAAGTTGTGGGTGCCCCATCCCTGAAGTGCTCAAGGCCAGGCTGGATGGGGCTCTGAGCAACGTGGGATAGTGGGAAGGTGTCCCTGCCCTTGGGTCCCTTCCAACCCAGCCCTTCTGTGAGTCCCTGATTATACGGCACCCAACGAGCGAAGGATCCAGGAGCCTGCCCAGGGCTCCGGCCGCTTGCACACAGGAGGAGCTGGACCCGCTTTTCTTTCCGGAGGTGTCACGAACGGGCACCGCCGCCCCTCACCTCCGCTCCGGGCCCGGCCCGGCCCGGTCTGTCCCTGCGCCCCCGTTCCCGGTTGCCGGGGCCGCAGGGGATGCCGGGATCTGTAGTCCCGCCGCGCTCCCCCCTCAGCGCTGCGAGCGGCGCGGGCGGGGGCGCGGAACTACCGGCGGCGGGAGCAACATGGCGGCGCTCTGTTTGCCGCCGTTGCCAGGCGGCCCGTCCCGCACCTCCCCCGGTGTCTGCGCTCACCGGCGGCCGGCGGTGGGTGACCCGCCGGTTCCGCGGGGGCGCGGGCAGGGCCGGCGGTGCCCGGGGCGGGCGCGGGGCAGGCGGTTCTCT
>JAWWEU010000125.1:66456713-66481296 GCA_035583155.1 Acropternis orthonyx
CAGCGTCCCCCGCGGCGGCAGCGCCACCGCCACCGCCGGCCTTGCCCGCGGCCGCCGGGATGATGAACAGGTTCAGAAAGTGGCTCTACAAACCCAAGGCAAGTTGCGCGCGGAGCCGCCGCCGCCGCCGCACGGCGCGGCTCCCCCGGGGTGCCCGCCCCGGAACGGCGGGTGGGAGCCGGGACGGGGGTGCCGGTGCCGGCCGGGACGGCGGGAGCGGCGGCGGGGGCGCCTCTCCCGCTGCGGCACCGGGGGCATGACAAAGCAGAGCGGCGGCCGCGGCGCGGTGCGGGGCTGTCCCCGCGGCTCTGCCCGCTCCCCCGGGGCTCTCCCCGGGGCTGTCCCCGCTCCGCCGGGCGCTGCGCGGAGCCCGCACCCCGCGGTCCTGATAGCGCTACCTGGGCGCACCCGAGAACTTTGCAAGTTTAAAAGAGGTTTATCGAACGCTGCTCTTGTTAGGTGTGCGAATTTTCTGCCCTTCTCGCTTTTGGAATGTTTGGAAGGAATCCAAGAATCGCAGTTTGCTTTGTAATGAAATTATACCGTCTTCTGGCAGGAGTTAAATAACAACTGTCTGGAGAGTGATCCTGTCTCGCATGTGATGTTCGGGTTGTAAATGAAGGGCATTGCTGGTTTTGAGCGTCTCTAGCATCCTTTTATTGTCCAGACATCGCAGTAGTCAGTGTAGTTACTATAAAGTATTTGATTTAATTTCGCGTCCCTGTTTGTCGCTACCACCCATTCTTTTCTTGCGCTTTAATTTCGGTAATAGTGTTAAGTCTCGGTTTTGTAAGCCTTCCGTGCAGTCGGTCCTTTTGGCTGAATTACAGACAGTGTGTTGTAGTTAAAAAAAAAAAAAAAAAAAAGTCGAGGTGATACCGCGAAATAAAAGTTCGTATTATGCTGGCTTTATGGGTTTTGTATGTAGTCATAATTCCGAGAATTGCTGAAGAACACATGCTTGTCTGATACTGCTGCTAATAGCTGAAAGGAAAATAATGTAGAGATTAAGTAACAGAAAATACAGTAGCATTATAAGTAGCTTTCAGTAAACTTTGTTAACTGTTTTTGTTTTATACGGGGGAAAAACTAAGAGAGGAGCAGTTAATGAACTGAAAGAGATACTGGTATTCTTAAATGCAGAAGAAATAATTGCAAATATCACTTGTGTCACTGCTTTTCTCTAAAGTAAAACTGATTAAATGCCACATTATTTTTCTTTCTAATGTAGATTTCATGGTTTTGTGGTAAAATATACTTATTAATGTACTGTCTGTTGGATGGTGTGTGTTCAGCATTGGGGGTCTGTATAAAACAATGTTCATAGTTCTGTGGGACTTCTCTGTGGCGAAGGAATTTTTCAAGCCTGTTGCATGACATGGGACCTCATAAATCAATAACATATATTGCTGTTAGTTTAAAGCCAGCACCATGTCCTTTTTGTTGTATATTTATGCTTTCCTTGCCAACAGGTTTTTTTAGTTTCAGTAGCTTCCTACACGGTTTTTGTTCTGGTATTAAAAAGGGGCTGCTGGCGAACTGTAGTGGCTTCAGGAACAAGGATTTTTCCTGGCGTGCCTCTTGAATTGGTGTGGGCAGTGCCATTAAATACGCAGAAGTTTGAACAGCAGGTCTTTGATAGACAGTCAGATGGAGGAGCTCACATTTACAAACCGAACCTTCTCTAGTTATGCTGACTGCCTTTGTATTGCGTCAGGGAATCCGTAGGATTAGGTCAATGGGTTCCAGAGTGTGTTTGGAATATGATGCATGTTGAAGACGACTTTCCTCAATATTTATTCTGTTGGGGGTTATCACCACTCATGACTTAGGTTACTTATAATCCTCTGTACTATGGATGCCAGGTACGTTTTATCAGTTAGATTTGCTACTTCCAGTGATGGGGAATGCTGCTTCTGAAGTATTCCAGATCCTAATATCATATAATAGGACTTCTGCATGGCAGCAGATTTTGATGGCACTGGGCATTTGACCTACAGCTTTGATGGCCAGAGATACTTTTGAAGGCAGTGGGGGATGACATCAGAGTACAGCAAATTCACAGTGCAGCCTGCTCAGAAACCTGAATATATGCCTTAGCTTAGTCCCAAGGGAACTGTTTCATAATTCATCCCCCAAGAAACCCAACCCCAAAATATGTAAATTAATTCAGTTTAATCTTTGTAAGTGGTGGAGACGGGGAAATGGAATAGAACAGGTAGTGCATAACACGATGGAATCACAAAACTCTCAGGATAATCATCAGTTACTGTAAGATGCAGGGACCTGCATCGAAGCAGGGATATTTACTTGGTAACTGCTGCATCTGTTTGAACATACCAAGAATGGGAGAGAAAATGTGGGTGTAGGAAGTGGAAAGTCTTGACTAATGTTGTGAGCGTGTCACGGGAACAGCACGACTCTCCCAGATCCCGCTGCAGTCAGTGCTCTTCCTGTCCAGCTCTATTCCTCAGGTATGCTGATATGCCACATTTCACTAAACCGGATCAAATGCCGGGGTAGAGGTAACCAGAGGATGAAATAAATAGCTGTGATGTGAGCTGTAGAGCTGGTCGGACGCAGACTTTTAACTGATGTATTGGAGACAGAGCAGAGATGAGATTCTGTTTCCAGCCTCCTGTGCCACATCGATTGTTGTTTAATTTTTAAAATGTTGTCTGTAAGATGTGTTTGGCTTTTGGGGACTGCGGATTCGATGCGTTAAGTTTTTGGGGAGGAGGCTGGAGTTTGCTTTTGAACCGGGAAGAAAAATCGGTGATTTGGAGCAATAGTGTTCTGGTGGAACAAGAGTTGGTCTGTTTGACCTCCCCAGGACACACTGCAGGCTTCCCAGGCACTGCCACCTTCCTGAGACCCAGGATGATCCCTTCTAAATCAAAATATTTGTCTGTATGCGCAGATATAGTAGAAATACTTGCGGTCAGTTCAGGGAATTGCTTATCTTGTACCGCCTGCTGCTGGAGCATTCCACAGGTGTCCGGTCAGAACACGCTCCCAGGCAGATCTGGGCACCCGCTGAAAATACAGAACTGGACTGGTTTTGCAGAGTTTGGAAATGCATTTGATAGCCAAAAGAATTCTGAATAATTTCTGTGAATGTTGCTGATTAAATCTGGAGACTAGCTTGGAAAATGCGTGGGTATCTAGCTCACAGGGGTACCTGCTTTGAATTGAGCTCATGTTTATTGATATTTTGAAAGAGCTGTTTAGTGTTTGACAGAGGAAAAAAAAGTCTGTCTCTAACCACAACTTGAATATGTTTTTAATCTGCTTAGCATAACAGACAAACGTCTTCATTGTATGTATATTTTTCATACTTTTTTTTTTTTTAAGTATTGCTTGTTTTATGTGTACATCACTGAACAAATTTTTACCCGGGGGACAAAAGCCAGGGATTATTTTTTTTTTTTTTTTTTTGAGACCTTGCCTTCTTTTTTGCTATTTCAGTTGTGCATTCACTAACCTATTTATTTGCTCCTAGGTTCTTTCACGTGGCAAATGTGAACTTCTAGCCGTAAACGCTGAAGCATTTCTTATGTTCCTGTAATTCGCTCAAAATTCACAGTTATTGGTGGTAAAGATACTGCTTTGTGAATGCCTTTGCCCCGGTTAAAGGATGCTCCAAGGCTTGAATAGAACCTGGAGGTTTTGTGCGTGTGTTTTTTAACACCTCCTCCTCCAAGACGGACCCAAGTGCAGCTGTGCCCTTAGCACCTGTTTTAAATAAAAGTCGGTTTAATTACCGTGGAGGTGTGAAGATAGATCTAAGGAAATGGCCCCAACTTGTAGCTAGGAGTGAACACTTAGTGACAAGTGGTTACTCAGCAGAGCTCTTTCACAGCCTTCGAGGCTGTGGATCTTCTCCCCCCGGAGTGCTGGAAATGCTGAGAAGTGTAGTTGCTTTCTTCCTGGGCGTTTGTTTTGGTTCCTCTTCTTAAATCTGATGCTTGCTTTTTGCAGCTGGATTAGCAGATACATCTTCAAGACAGGAGCTTTTTGCTGCTTGCTAATGTGTGTTTGCAGTGCTGCTCTGTGATCAGATCATCGGGATAATGGAATGGCAGGTTCTTGGGGAAGGCTTGTTTCTGGGTTTGTGCATAGCGCCTGTTAGGGATCTTCTTGGTTACGTTTACATGAAAGTAAGGCATAGCTAGTAATAATTGTTGCTAATAATAGCTGCTAAAGGATTTTGAACAACAGATAGGTATGCTAATTTAAAAAAATGCTTTTAAAGTAGATAGTAAGGGGGTATTTTGGAAGATCTCATGCAAGTAAGATGAAAAGAGCATGCCTAGGGGATCGAGTGCAATCACCTAAAGGAAAGAAGTGAGAGCCAGTGGCAAACCCCCAAAACAGTCAGATAATCTTTAGGACCTTCTGCATTACTATGCACAAGGAGGAGTATTTAAAAAAAATAAGTTATAAAAAGTCCTAGGTGAGTATTGAACTTTAAAAGCTGCATATAAGGTAATCTTCCTCAGTAGCGTTGCCAGGTTTGCTTAATGGCAGAGTTGACGCCAAGAGGTAAACGGTGGCAAATACAATAGGAAATAATCAAAACTGATTTTTTTTTTTTATTAACAGTAAGACAAGAAACATGTTTGTAGGATTTCTGTAGGAAAAGTTTCTAAGTAGAAAAAGATTAAGAGAACTTTAAAGATGAATAGAAGTTTGAACTTTAGACGAGTGGAAGATAGTAAAATATTTCACAGTCAACTGTGCTTAACATACTGCAAAAAGCATTTTTAAAACTGGGTCAGTAGAATGAGATGCAGGAAGAGAGAGAATTATTTTAAGCAGCGTTTTGATGGATGGAAACTGTCAGAAGTAAAAAAGAAAAGATGAAGCTGCTGGAATAGCCAAGCAACTCTTGATACTGGTTTTGGGGGAGTGGATGAAAAAGGAAGGGTTTACCAGTGATAGATGGAAAGCAGTTAACATCTTAATTTAGGTATGATTTCCAAATCTTAAAAGTGAAGGGTTGCTCTTCACAAGAGAGAACTAGAGCGAGTTTAGTCTTGGGGGGAAAAAAAAAGTCTAAGAATGAAGAGTGGAAGGCGAGGTAATGCTGTTTATAACTTAAAGTTTCATTTGACTGGTGCCATACAGTATTCAAAGCCTCTGGGCACAGCAGTTTGGGAGCAAAATTTATTATTTAATGCAATATTTATATTAACAACTAATGACTTTACAAGACAGAAGATTGAGGAGTTTTTCTTACTTGGGGAAACAGCTGTTACTGGGTATTTGCAAAGGCATCATTTTAATGATCAGCTCTTTGATCTCTGTTATCTGCGTAATTATTCTTGTTGCCCCTCTCTGATCAGAGGCTGCAGCTATTTAACTACATTAATCAGTGTTATTGATAACAATCCTGAGGAAGGCAAGTTATAAATCGTCATACATTATTCAGAGTTTTCCATACCGAATGGCTTCATTTTAGAAGCACCATCTAGTGGTTTGAACACAAACATGGGAACTAATAATTCTTGACTGATGTGTTGTAATACTGCAGCTAAATGAAGACAATTGCTTGCAGTCATATTGTTTATTAGCCTTGGTTTTACCTGTACCTGAAGAAGGGAAGTAGGTAGCTATTGCAGTTTTGGAGGAAGAGAATTGCTTGGCTGTTTTTAATTACTCTGATGTGGATTACTTACACAACTTGCAAAATTGTGTTTGATGTGGATTGCTGTGAGCAGAGTCATTGTATATCAGATCAAAGGTCCATCCAGCCTGGTGTGATATCTGGTGGTTATCTCTTTCTCTGTCCTGTAACAGATGCCTAGGGTAAAAAGATGAAATGAATAGAAACTGATATTTCCCCTGGGCTTTTTTTTTTTACACTTATGGTAGTCTGCAGCCTAGGAGTTTGCTGAGCTACACATTGTGCCCTTATAATTGAAAAGCTCATGGACATTTTTCCTTAAAATGACTAAAAACTTTTCAGTTAATTTATACTTCTGGTCTCTGTAATGACTACTGGCTTTCTCAGTGCTTCAAGCTGAGTTTGATCCCAGTGAGGCAGGTGTTTTCTTTAGAAACTTTTTCAAACAGCCAGTGGTGTGACCTGCTGTGTCCCTTGTCCTGCAGACTGTCTTCTGGTCTTTCTCTTGGAAACTTGATTTGGATGTTTAGATTCTATTCTTCTCCCACTACAATTTGGTGGTACTTAACAGAATTAAAAAAAAATTGCTTCTGAACGATTGCAATTCGCTCTTCCTGGGTTAGTTTAGAGGAATGACAAAACACAAAAACCCTACCAACAATATTGTCAGCATTGGACCACAGAAGAATATTTTCTTACCAAAGTAACTGAAAAATAAGCAGTGCAAATGCTGTTGATGTGCTTCATTTAACTGCTTTAATAGTTATGATGATCTGCTTTCCTGGCAGTTGTGCTAGCAACATTGATCTAAATTAATTCAGTAAAACTATTTTTAAATAATGGTGTTAAAAATAAATAATTGAAGGTTGTCTGTGTTTATTTGGCTCGTGTTTGAAGACTGACCCACCTTCATGGCACTTGTGAAAGAAAAGAGCAAGTTCTTCCAGCTTGGTCCTTTTACTGGAGCATGCTGCTAAATTGGAGTCTGTCTTATCTGTTCTCAGCTGAGTGTTTGTTTTCATCTTGAAAGTACACGATATTCCAACTATTTATTGTATCTAATATGACAAGCTGGGGAGTGTTTGTGTCATGGCTGTATGCCCCCTCCTTACATTCAGGAGGTGAGCTGCTGCATTCCATGCTATCTGAGGCTGTTGAATCCTCTAAATTTGAGCTCTCCCTCAGTCAGCTAAAGGAGAGCACTTAGATTGTGTCTGGTGGACAGACAGCTCAGTGTAATAGAATATGGTTTTCCTTTGAGGCAGTGTCAGCTGCCTGCTACTTGAAAGCAGGTGAGTGACAAAGGCTGTAATGCATTTTCCGGAAGTCTAGATTTAGGATGTAGGAAAGAGTGAGTTTTTTTGGGAGGCAGTATGTTTGGACAACTTGAGTTTCAGCATTCCTGTCTCAGTATACCTTGTTGCTGTAACTGGAAGGTCTTGTTCTTATTTATATTGGTTATGTGGGTCAGACTTACTACATCCTGTCTGTGTATTCCTGTTCTACCCTGCAGGCTGTAGGAGTTTCCTTCTTGTCTCCCCAGTAGTCAGTGACTTTTTTGCACTACTTCCTCTAACCTGGCAATTTCTCTTGATCTTTGTGATGCTGTCGATGGTGGTTCTTACTCTGATCCCCCTACATTCACCACCTTCTCCTCCTTGTACTGTTAACACTTTTGATCGTGTTTAAGGGTAAAATGCCCTGAAAAGCTGATTGACAGGAACTGAATTATGAAAGGAAACAGGGTTCTCAGTGAGACTGGGGAAGTGTGTAACAATCTAAAGCAAGGAGAGTTGATCTCTGAGCACATCATGTAGGGACTGCTTCTGCTCTGTCCTGGTAGGCCATAAGCTTGTTCTTCTTCTCTCTCAGGGTCTTTACTCACACTTGATAGCCATTCAGAATGAATAATGTAAGAGAGGGCATCACGTCAGTTCCAGGTACACCACGCTGGGTGGATGAATGAAAGGAAAGCAAATGGGTAAAAGGACACGGGAGAAGGCAGGTGAAGAAGATGGGGTTGACGAAAATACTTGGCATAGAAATGTAAGAAAAATAGTTTGAGGGAGGAAGAAGAGAGGATGACTCTCCTACTCTTTCAAAATGCCTGCTGTTTATTTTGAAGTGGAACACTGGTTAATTTAAATTGGAGTGCTGTTTATGCTGAAATGTGTTAATTCCTGCCATCGCCTGGCACTTTGATCTCTGAGAATTATAGGTGGTTGAAGCTAAACTAACCGGATGCTCAGGGTGTTCTGCATTTCTGGTTTGCATTCTTCTAATTCTCACCTTCCTTTGGAAATGTAGGAAACGTTTCCTGACATTCTGAAGTTCATCAGATGTTCAAAACCCCAGTTTATTCACGTTATTGTTTCCTGCCATGAAAGAAACTGAGCATGAAAGGGATCTTGTGTGTTTGTCCATAGGTGGCTTTTGGATGTTTGTCCTCTAATAAACTTCTTTTGGAATGGTATGAGCTGTCGTATTAATGTCTGTTTCTCTAGTTCTGCTTTTGTAAGCACCCAACCTACTGGCAGAAATTTCTCCTTGTTGTCTTGGTCCAGTTACTGAAGTTTGTGTGTTCTAACCACAAAAATGAGAGCATATCAGCCACCTTCTTATCAAACCCTCCAAACTGTCTCAAAGGACGGTCTGCTCTTAATTTATTTTCAAGATTCATGTATATACCTAGAGTGCCTGCATTGCTAAACATTTAACTCTTGTTTTAAGGTACTTTTTTTAAAAAGCTGGACCAGTGTACCTGAGCTAGCCGACAGCCTTACAAAAATACCTTGATGCAGTAGAAGATGTCTTTTATGGTGCAATACGGATAGAAACCGTTGTAGAATAAGGAGGAGTTAATATGATATAAGAAGCAGGCAAAAATGTAAAGGGCCTTCAAATCTCGTCTAGACCCCATGATTCCATTTGCTTTGTATTTTAAGGATTCTTGCAGGTCCTCCCTGAGGCATAACAGATGATGTAGGAATGGTGACCAGGCTTTTCTGTGACCCTTGGTGACGAATGGTGCGTGTTCACCCTGGAACACGAGGGGTGGTGGTAACAGGACTGTAGGTCCTGTAAGGACATGTGGTGCCATGGGTGAAGCATACTCTGTTCTTGCAAGTGTACCTGTGGGCCCCGTTGTGTGGCTGTAAAAACATTAGTTTTGCACTGATTTTTCTGTAAGTCTGTTTCCATTTCATACAGGTATTCCTGGTGGTGAGTTTGGCCAGATCTGGAGGTTTGTTTTGAAGGCTGCAGGTAGCAGTGGGTTCTTTTGAGGAATAGTCTTCCTGTGTGGTTATCTGAAGGGGGTTTTTTTTTGTGTCAAGTTGAGTATAATTAAGTTATGTCGTGATCAGCAGCAAATAATTGGAAATTGGGCAGGTTGGTTGATGTACCTTAGGTGAAAAAGTGCGTATAGTGTACTGACAGGTTCTTGCTGCTATAAATGTTAATTTGGGTAATATTTTCACTATATTGAAGTGATTATTGAACGTTTTCTTGAGAGTCAATCTGTTCATGTTGGAGAATCTGGTTGCAGGTGTTGTGTGGTGGTATTTTGAGGTTATTTTATGAGAGGGAATTTTTTGTTTTTTAGTTTTACTGGATTTTGATAATTTCTTGTGGTTTTGTTGAAGCAGTTGACTGAGTGTATTTGAGGAAGATATATCCACAGCAGATACTCTTGTTTTTGATTTTGTGGTTGGGTTTTTTAAATTTTTTTTTTCATTACATTATATCATATATCTCTGACCAAAAGTTTTGTTCACTGCTTGCAGTGCCTTCTGTTTCCCTAAACATTACTTCCACCTAGATTTTTTTGGATGGAGTTTTGTACATAATTGTGGACTTGCTACAATTTTTTTCCCCCTCTTAATTTCAGTCAAGATACTTGACAAATACTAGACCTGATAGTAGTGGTGACAGTAGGAAGATAGGGACTGAAGTAGAAAGGCAATAGGTTTTTTTCTCTTCACTTCTCTCACTAGAAGAGACAAGCAAGCATTTATCTTTGTTTCAGAACCTGTATTCCATTGATGCTTTAGTTTTTTTATCTAGTTTTTTTTTTTTTAAGTTATATTTTCTCAATCAGCCACACTATTTCCATTGACAGTTAGTTTCTTTAGGGAAGCCTTAGCCTTAGGTTGGAACTGTTTTTCAGTTTGTTTCTTCTTTTCCTATTGCAGTTTGAAAGCAACTATTTGACACTTTCGTAGTGGACAGTTCTTTGTACAGTTGATAACAAGAAAGAAGTAAATTAATGTGAAAATAACTCTTACATCTGAATTTTAAAATATTTTTAGATACAGAACTGGGATGCAACTTTTTCAAAAGTGAATTCACCTTTTAAAAGTCATGAGGTACTTTTCAGTATCGAAAAATAAAATGTTTTGTTCTATAGTGGATATGTTCTGTTAATTTCGTGGTGTAATCTATGTATATATGTAATCTGCTGTTCTGGTGTTAACAAATCAGTGTTGGTGAATTGAAGGTGCCTACTTGTTTGCTTCCTGCATGGAAAAAAGAGGTCCACTGTTTAATTACATCTGACTTGATCAGTGCATAATAAGCTTTTTGATTAGTTTAGAAAAAAGTGTCTGACATAAATTCATACTATTTGAGAAATTATAACCTGTGTAAGACTGTCACAAAGAATACTTCATGAGTGATTCTGAGGAGTTAATAGGTGATAACCCATCTCCTGGAAATGTTAGTTTTACTGTAAGAAAGCTAAGCATAGTTTTTGCTTAAGCCCAAAGTCATTTGTTATCAGTCAGGTCAAGCAATGAAATGTGAGGTTGGTTGCAACTCTTTTTATAGCTATTTCTCTGTCTATATATATATATATATCTGTGTATGCCTGCATGTTGTGCGTGATCCAAAACCTGTGTATCATCTGTGCATCTTTTGAATAGAAAGAGTCATTCTTCCTGTGTTTGAAATGGGGACTGAGGCATGAAGGTGAGATGAGGATATTTTGTGCACTTAAATGTAAGCCAATAGCCAAACTAACCAGAAGAGCTTAATTTGGGAGTTTCTCGACCATTTTATTCATTGTTTGCCACTTTTTCCTATCCACTACTTTATATGAGATTATTTTTCCTTTAAGATTACCCTGCAATAACTTTTTACAGCTGAAGCAATGGACCAGATTGTATGTACTTTGCTATTCAAAGATTGGAGTGCATCTTACTGTTGCCATATGTTTAGATTCACTGTCCAACTCTTGCTTACAAATGAGAACATATGGGAGATAGGTAATGGTGATTTTCAACTGTTAATTAGTCATGTTTAAACCGATGCCTCACTAACCATCCCTCCAGTCAGTTCTGTCTTTCTCATCTCCCCCTCGTGGTAAAATCAGTGGCTTATGTTGACTTGTAAAACTTCTGAGGGGGGGAAAAAAGGTTTCCTTCCAGTGAAATGCTTCTGTAAGTTGGAGGGGGAGAGTTTTCCAAGTTAATAGATGTCCCTGAGTCCTCAATGCAGAGTACAGAAAACCTGTTTCACTGAGGTGGGGTATTTTCCATACAGATGTTATATCTTGTTTGGTTTGTGTGAAGTCAAGTTGCTGATGTGCTAAGTGCTGCAAAGTAAAACAGGAATTAGAAATGCCTCTTAAGTGCTGGCACTTGTGAGGTATATAGGTTTTACAGTAGTGACTAATCTTAACCTTTGAACCTGTTAATCGCAAGCTCATGATAGGATATGGGTTTTAGTTACCCCTGTATCAGAGTCTGGTTACTTAACTGTGTTAGTGCATACTGTTTGACACCCTTCTTGTACTGCTTGTTAGACAACTTTTCTGTTGTAATGACCTAAATCTTCTATAAAGTAAAATACGGTCAAATGTATTAGTGCAGTAGTGATCCCTTCAGAGCAGAGGGGCTTGTCTCCAGTTTTCAGGATATTTGACTCCTATCAAGAATCTTTGTGCACTCCTGCTGTGAATTTTAGGGGCAACACAAACACCTTTGGTGGCAGTATGGTCTTCATATTACCTTGTGCCAGCTATGGAGTTGCATCTTGAGGGCCTTTATTTAGTCCTTGTGCCTTATGTTCTATTCTTAATATAAATACTGGTAAAATGAAACCGTAACCCAAACTGCACCTATTTGCTCTTTCTTTTGTATGAAAGGTGTTAATTTCTGTAATTCAGAGGCCAGTCTGAAACCCAGGTGAAGTTCTGTGGGACTAAGAGTTGGACTTCTGATTCAGTTCTTTAGCATAAAACAGGCTCACCCAAAGTTATTTTTAGGTGACATTAAGGTTCAGACCGTGTATGAAATGTTAATGCAAGTAATCTTGCAGTGGCAGAGGCACAGAGAGTGTGTGCTGGAAGCAAACCTCTGCAGAAGTAGTGAGGCAAGACAGTGAGCTGTGTAAAGGGCAGGGTTTTCATTCTTGAACTGTGTGCTGCTTTGAGTTAGCTGTTCTTACCTAAAACAACTGTGAAGGTATTTGGCTAGTGCTCTGTTTTGTGTTTGCCATATCTGTTCTCTGTTTCAAGTTCCATATGTGAATTGTCAAACTTAGAATTTGCTATTTGGAGCTTGGAGCCAGTTGAGTGAAGAATCAGCTCAATACACAATTTCAATATTAAAAAGATTAATGTAAAGTGCTTTAAAAGCATATCCTTTAATTTTCATCAACTGGCTCAGAATTATTATATTGAAATTGTCAGATACTGTAATATTTTTCACTGTGTGCTTACTGGAATGAGATTAAAAAAACTGTATGAAAGAGGAGAACACAAATCCTTATTAAATTTAATTTTAGCCAGACGTTGTTTGTGTGTTTTTTTTATTGTTCTGCACTTGCCTACTTTGAAAGCTAGCAAATAAAACTTCTGCACAGCTAAACAGAAAACTAAGGTCCGGGGTACACAAGTAGAGGTTCTCTTACTTACTAATTCCTGCCCACACCTCTCGAGTAAAGCACTACCTGCACAAGTCACTGCACTGAGTGTCACTGCAACACTTCTTAGAGGTGTTGAGTGGTTACAGAAAGAGCTGAAAGCTTTGCTGGTTTTGAGGAGCTACTCTTAAAGCAGCAGAAGCTGCTTCCAGGGAGGTTATTTGCTCAAGCAACTTGAAAGCAATATGGGTGATGATATTATATGATGTGTTTCCATATCTATGTGCCTGCTTTCCCCACTGCCCAGTCCATTAGATCCATGTGGAGCAATTTGGTATTTCATATCTTATGTGCAGGAAAAAGGCAACATTATGGAGAAATGCTGCCTTCCTGGTGTTATTCCCACTGGTAACGCCTTCCTTTGGAGGAGAGAAAAGAGTTGGGTGTTTTTGTGATTCATATCACTTTTTCTCTCAGGATAAAACAAAGTGTTGGGGGAAGTCTGTTCTTAATTTGCCTTCAAAATTATTTCCAAATTCTAATTACTTCTGAAAAATCAATGAGGGATTTGCTGAGGAATATGGAGATTAAATAGAAACTCTCTATAAGCAGTGTTGGAGCACCCTCTGCAGCCTCATAATAATATTTAAATGAGCTTTGTACATTTCTGATGCTACATTATTGGAATGAGTATTCAAAAAAAGCAAAATTAAGTGTCCAGGTGCTTTATGCTGCTTTACAGACCCATCAAAGTACAATAGTAGATCCTTAGGGAAAATAATTAATTAGCATGTTGTAGACCTTTTGTGTCTGTTATCCTACTGTACCTCTCCTGAAAAGAAAACTCTCAGCAGTTGCGGTAGGTTCACTGAAGTTCAGACTGAAAAGTAAAGAATAGCATGTCCAGTGGGAGTGATGTGAGAATTAGTTCCGTGTGATAGGCAAGTTATAAAGCTATTTAACAAACTAGGGAGAAAAGAAGTATTCCCTCTTGAACTGCCAGTTTTTACTGCCTTGTGATCTCAAGTTTCCAGGATTTGGTAACCTACAAGTCACTTCAGGGCTCTGTGTTCAGCAACAGGCTAATCACGGGTGTCATACTGGGATGTTGGTTCAGGTCAGGTTAGAAAAGCATGTGGCCCAGTGCATTTTGAATGCTGTGGGCTTTTTGCAAACTTCTGGGTTTCTTCTAATTTGCTGTTGAACAGCCTGACCTTCCTTAAATGATGAGCAACACTGCTATACAACACTAGGCTGCAGAATAGTGTGTTGTAAGGTGTGTAAGACAATGCAGTTGAGCCAGGAACATGTGATTTGTTTTCATAGGTAAATGCTGTTCTTGATGTACAACAGTAATTTAATTTTTGTCTATAATGTCCTAAGTCAATAACAGTATTTATACCACCATCATGTCAAGCCTTCTTTGTATTCTGACAATATGTTTAAAGGATTCATTCAGAAAATTGTAATGATAACTAATGACAGCTAATGAAGCACATGGGAGTTCTCTGCTATGTCTGCGTAGAATTGCCTGGCTTTGGGTGATAGTAATACGTCATATCTTTTTGTACATGATAGATGGATTTGTAATTATGCATAATCACAGAATTGTAGAGAGGGTGAGTTTGGATGGGACCTGTTAAGGTTCCCTAGTCCATTCCCCTCAGTTGCTCAGGACTATAGTTAAGTTTTGAATGCCTCCAAGGGTAGAAACTCCAGAACCTCTCAGGGCAGCATGTGCCAATGCTCAGTCACCCTTAAAGTAAAATTGCGTTTCCTGATGTTCAGATGGAATTTCCTGTATGTCAGTTTGTATCTGCTACCTCTTTTGTTCTCACTGGGTATCGCTATGACAAGTCTGTCTTCTTGCCATCCTCTTAGCAGATATTTATATACATTGGTCAGATCCATTCCAAGCCTTCTCTTTTCCAGGCTGAACAGCTCTAGCTCTGCCTGTCCCAGGAATACAGATGTTTTAACGTCTGAATTACTGGTGGCCCTTTGGACTCCCTCCAGCGTGTTCATGCATTTCTTTTACTAGGAGGTCCACAATTGGATCCAGCATTCCAGATGTCTCCCTAGTTGTCCTGACTGGAAAGGCAGGCTTACCTGTGTTGATCTGCTGGCAGTGCTCTACCTACTGCAGCCCAGCATGCCCTTGGCCCTCCAGTGCAAGGCCCATTGCTGACCTGTTCTTCAAATCTGGTAAAAATGTTTTCACCATCTCTTTCGACAATCTACCTGCCTTTGTAAGTAGTTCCCTTCCAATTCCCAATGCCAGTCTGAACCAATATGACAGCACTGTGACTATTTTTCACCCTCTGCCTCCTTGCCACTGCTTCCCTGGCTTTGGCTATGGCATTTGTTGGAGCCCTTGCTCAGCTGACTCAGCCTAGAAGAACAGTTTGGAGGTTCATAAGAAGAACTGAATTGACCTATTTTCCACTCTTCTTCCTGCCCTTTGGAAAACTTCCCCCCTAGACTTGCTGATAAAATCAATTTGACAGTGAGAGGGGAGATGAGCTGTAGTCATCCAAGAACTGAGTGGTAGCCAGCCAGGTATGCAGGAATAGGGGTGGAGGAATGAAAGAAATGGGATTAGTCTTGGCAACAGCAGCTCATTAAAGTTCATCAGTGAAGCTGAATCTGTTGTAGTATTGGGGAAATGAACATTTCCAAGTCAGTGGGTTCATGAACTTCTTACAAAGCACAATTAAAACCCTCACATTCTTCCATATTGAAGGAGATTACCTTAGGTCAAAAGCTGAAGTTGAACAAAGATCTGAGAGATAGATAACCTAAATACACATGAACTAACTAAAGCTATTGAACAATGCAGTGGAATTAATATATTTTCTTGTTATTTTAAGAAAAATGTCAGAAAGTTAAAAGGCCACTTGGTTTCTGCAGATCCTTTATTGAGGAAGGACAGGTTAACTTTTCATGTTCAATGACTGATACTTGGTTATTGGGCCATGCACCTTGCGAAAGTGTTGATTCTGTTTCATTCTGAGTCTTCTTGCCAGGTCTATGTGTGGGTGCATAGTGTGGGTGGTTTTTTTATCATGAGCATAAGGAATCATCAGGTTTGGTGGGGAAAACTCATGTGGGAAAATAGCTTTTTTTTTTTTTTTTTTTTTTTTTGCACAGAAGCTTTGACTCTGGTTGCTTTGAATATAGCTGCATTTGCTGATTTAGGTTTTGGTCTTCTTTGGCTTCTAAAATACCTATTTGAGGCATCCTGAAAGGTTTCCTTTTCATGAGCAGTTGGATAGGCTTTAGGCTATTTTTAGAAAATCTGAAGAGAAAGTTGTGGCTTCCTTTGTGCAATGAAAGTAGCCAAAGCCCAGAGTGGAGCTCTTTATTCCTATGTATTATTGTGGTAGTGGTTTCAAGAATGTACTCAGTTGATGAAGGCAAGAATTGAGCCTTTTTGCAGGTAGTTCCTTCCGAGATGTTGGCACCTGTGGAAAGCCTGGGGCAGGGCTGCTGCAGCCTCTGCCAGTCCCCTGTTCCGCGTCTGTGTGCTGCTGTCACAGAGCACGCCTTGAACAGCGTTATTCTCTAAAACCATAAAGATTTAAAGCCAAACTCTATCGACTTTTTCTGTCTTTTCCATTAGCAAACAGTCTGAGAGTGTTTGCATTTATGGAGGCTTTACAAGAGTTGCAGAGAGGGAGGAATATTGCCTCCCTTTTCTAAGGGAAGAGTCATTGCCAAGCTATTCAAGGACTAACTTCAGCCCACTGAGGCTTGTCTGCTTCCCACATGAGGAAGTGAAAGACACTTCTGCGGGAGACAGTCTGTAGCATCTGTAGCTAGTTTTTAGTGTGACTTAGCACCTAGAAGAGCTCTTTTCTCTTATTCTCTCTGCTGTCTCCTAAGCAGGGCAAGTCACATTCCTGGAAGTCTAACTTCTGTCAATACTCCTCTTGGAATTCCTAAAGTGAGCTGGCATTTGAAGTAGTATTATTTTCTCTGTAAGAGGTACTTCTGGGTTTTGTGGATGTAAAATAGTTATTTCATTTAAAATTTTAGAGACATCAGAGAATGGAAATGAATCATAGCAATCAGTTGTATATTCTAGGATTTCTCCAGTTTCTGACCTTTTCTAAAGTCATGTTCTTCTGAAAGAAAAAGACACAGTTAATATGGAAAGACACTAAGGACCTTCACAATACTGACCATGTCATTTTAGTCTATTTTTCTTTTTGTCTTAGTCCTTTTCCCTCATGAGAGCAGCACCAGGTATTCTGAATCTTTGTTTTCAAAGTATAATGGCTTCCAAGAATAAAAAAAAGAAGGGATTTATTAGAAGAGCTTTTAAGTGAGATCACCACAACTTGGTTGCATGCTTTCATACAACATTTGTGAATGGAATCTTCACTGGTGCCAGAATGCTGCTAGTGGTAGCAACTGTTTCAAGGTGAAATCCAGTAATTGATTCTGAAAATTCACACTTTGTATGGCTATTTTTTTGTTTAGGGACTAGAAAATACTGCATCTTTTTTAAGATGACTTGCTGGCGTAGTTGAATGGTTGAAAGCAAATAATGTTTCAGAATTAGAATGTTATTTTTTTCATGTTATATTTTAAAATATCAAATTATTATATTTTATTATTTTAGTAATACTTAGCTGCCAAATTATATGCCAAATTATATATTATTTCCTTGTTAATTTTGCCATGTCTGCAGAGAAAGTTTGAGAAATAATCTTTGTTTTTGTTTTCTGTCTTTATGCATTTTTTTCTCACCTGAACTACAGAATCACAGAATGGCTGAGGTGGGAAGGGATCTCTGGTAGTCCTCTGGTCCAGCCCCAGTGCTCAAACAGGGCCATTCAGAGCCAGTTGACTGGGACTGTGTGCAGATGGTTTTTGAGTATCCCAAGGAAAGAGACTCCACTGCCTGTCTGGGCAACCTGTGCCAGCACTCAGTCACCCTCACAGTAAAAAAGGGTTTCCTGCTATTCAGAGAGAGCCTCCTGTGTTTCAGTGTGTGCCCATTACCTCTGATCCTGACACTGGGAGCCTCTGGAAAAAGCCTGGCTCTGTCCTCTATGCCCCTTTGCTTCACATGTAGACATTGATGAAACCCCCTTGTTCTCTTCTTCGGGCTGAGCAGTCCCAGCTCTCTTAGCCTTTCCTCACAGGAGAGATGCTCTGGTCCCTTCATCACCTTAAATGAAATGAAATTAAAAACGTTTGTGACAGATTCTTCTTACTACCAGAACTAGCCAAAATAGGTTTTTTGAGAAAGATAGTTAGGGTTGTCAGGCCCCATTTATCATGCTCTCGATTGTCATCTCCCAGCAGAGGAAAAGGATTGCTGTAGTATGGCTTACATTATATCATGAATATTGAGTTGCTGTGGGTTAAAGTAGTTACTGGAATTCTGTTGGGCATCTCCTGGGGTTTCTAACCCTCAGCATCTTGATTTCCATTGCCTGTGTCGGTTTGACTAAAGGTACCAAGGGTCTGCCAATCTATTGCTCTGACCTTTTTGATCATTGAGTAGAAGAATGTCACATAAAAGGCACTTCTAGACATGGCCAGATAAAGACTCCTCCACAATTTAGACCTTTTCCTAAAAATGAAGGGACCTGAAATTGTGTTGATTTCAATATTTTACAGTACTTTGCATTCATGTATCTTGTGTGCAAACGAGATCATGCAAAGTGCCTGATTAGCCTCTTGTTGTATCCCCACTGTCTCACTCTTCTGGACATCACCAGTGTTTGAGTTTTAACTGATATTTCTAGCAGCTTTTTCTAAAGAGCTGGTGATCTCAAGCAAAATGTGTTGTGAGAATGAAACATTAAACTTGAATTACAGCTTGAAGTAGCAGTATGATAAGGCAGAACCATTGGTTTGTCATATCAAAGATGCAGATGTTTGCCTCTTAGGTATGAATTCATCTTGATTATAGGTACTAATCCTAAATTGGAATACCTGTAGGTGCTGCTTCATTTCTGTTTTTCCCTTCAATAATTTAGGGTGAATGTAGTTCTGTTTATACTTTAGAAATGTCTTTTATCTACCTTGGTCATGAGTTCAGTTTTCTTCTCAACTGCTTTAAAAACGGATCAGGTCAACCCTTAACGAATTTGGTTTCTTTAGAAATCAGGGCACATTCATTTCTTACAGCAAGACTGGATTTGCCCTAATTTAGCACTTGATTAACACTGAGTTGTGCTAAACAACTGGAAAAAAAAAACATATTTATTCAGCGTCATGTCCTGGTCTTCTTCCAAGTCAAAGGGACCTCTTGTCACTCCCTTCCCTTGAAGGTAAAATTTCATACCCAGCTTTTGGAAGGCATTACCTGGATACTTTGTGACATGGACTCTCCCCCACCCACCGTGACCAAACTTTCTCCAGTGTGACTTGGAAAAGATCTGTAACAGAACAAATTATCTGAAAATGCACTTACAGCAGTAAGTTAACTGTTCTTGTATGTGGGTATAGACATACCTAATTAATATTTTATTTCCTTTAAAAAAAAAAAAAAGGAAAAGTAAATTGTTTGATCTGCCTGTCCTGTGACTGAGATTTTGGTGGCTTTTCTGTCCCTTATGTGGCACACCTGACAATCAGCACAGGAGTGTCTGGTGGAGTCAATTGAAGTACTTTGCAATTAGGCAATTTCATGACATCAGATAGACTTGCTGTGATGTGCAGAAACAGCTTCAGTTATTGTCAAAGGTGTTTTCTAATAATTGCCCACGTAAATCACCTTAGGTAATTAGTCATTATAAATTAGATAATTTATAAAATCGCTTAGTACAAAAACTGAGAAAACATCTTAAGTGGTGATGACTGTGTGTTGACAACTGAACATGATATACATCTGAACTAATTCAGCAAGTAACAGTACTTCTAATCAAATATTCTTGTTGTTTTCTTACTGTCTGTAGTACACAGTTTCAGTTGAAAAGCATTGTTGTCCATCACCAACTGTCTGAATAGATTTCTCTACAAAGAAACTTTCGTAGCTTGTAAAACTAAACCCTTGGAATGTCAACAACAGTTTGCTTATGGAATTTGCATGTTCTGCTTGTTAATGTATAAATTGCAAAAATGCTTTCGAGTTGCAGCATGTATTGAAAATAATTATACACCTTCAAACATGCACTTGAATGCAAGGGGCAAGGGAACTGGGTAACTTTTGGAAACGTAGCTGAAAATGTAATCTTAAACCACTTTTTCCAATCTTACAATTTAGCATTTAAAGTGCAGGTTTTAGTAAACTTTAGAGATGTATTTTAATACAAGTATAATGCAGCATGTAGCAACTTCATGTCTCATTAGTATTTTAACAGCACAAGTCTCTTATTAGGCATTGTAAATCAACACAGAGTTTTAAAACAGTAACCTCACTGAAAATCAGTCAGGTGTGTTTGGGGGTTGGTTTTTTTATTGTTTTGCTTTTAGTTGAACTGTTTCCAGCAACTTGATAAGTGAATTTTTGCTCAAAGTCATTTTTGCTTGGAATTGGTACAGGTAGCAAAGACTGCAGGGAATTTGCTGCATGTTTCTTCTGTTGCTTTGAGACTTTACCAGGTTTTTTGTATTTCTTGTTTTAAGTTTTAATGCTATTGATTTCCAGGTATAGAGATTGTCATGGGTGAGAATTGCATAAAGAACATAACCTAGCAACCTGTGTAATACATTGCTTAAACAGTGTACAATAGAGTTGGGTAATTTAAGGTATGTAAATGTTTCAACTTCCCAGGAAACTGATTTCTGCTAATATCTCCTGGAATTCTTTTTTTTCTTAAATACTTAGCTGAGCAGCAGATGGAGATAAAGAGTACTAATAAATCCTCTTTTTTTTCTAGTTTTTTTTTTCTGTCTGTTTCAATAAGCAGCACGTATTTTTATAGCTGGTTAGGACCAAAGTCTTGATACATGGGCAGTGTTAAAGGCCACCTGTTGATCAGGTCAGTCTATGGGGAATGTGTTTGTGTTACTTTCTCATCCTGTGTGAGGACTTCTGTAATCAAATAAAAGAAACTAAAACATCAACACTTCCACTGCCCTATATCCTACAGTTACAATCTTTTTTTCTCCCTCATTGTTTTCCTTTGGAGAAATAAATTTGAAGTTTGTTGGTATCTCCTGAGTCTTCAAATCAAGATCTACAAGGCTTCATTATAGGCCTGACTGGGCCTCCAAACCCAAAAACTTGCTGCCACTACAGATAGATATGCAAGATCTCAGAGGACTACAATTGCACCATATTTTCTCATGTTTTAAGGACTACAGTATGCTTGGAATTTTCAAGCACACAAAGGCTGCAAAACGTGCAACAAATGTGATGATGATAAATGCGTCAATCTGGTGGAAGTGATTTGGTCACAAGGAGGTGCATCATGTGAAGTACATGTAGTATGCAAAACTGCTAATACTTGGTTCCTGTCCACTGAATGACGGTGGGTTTTGCTGGAAAAAAACACTGTGTCGTTTAGAACATCTGCTGTTGAAATATGCACGGTTTTGTGCTGCTTATTGAGCAATCTCTTTGCTGTTGGTACCTAAAGCTGGGCAGTCCACCTGAAAACTAGCTGGAAATGCTGCAACTTTTCTGTATAAAATGTGACTCTTAAGAGTTGCCACATAATCCCTTAAGTGCATTATTCTGATCTTGGAAGGATTTGTAGCTTCTTTTTCAAGGCAGTGTCTTCTTCAATATCAATTCTTTTATGCCCCTTGGTTTTCATTAGCAAAGAGCTAAAGCTAGTGTTGTGGCAGGGTTTAGAACTACTGCATTTGTATGTGGGACTAGAACCCAGAAATTCTTGAACACTGGAGTTGGGTTTCAAAAGAGATTTTGCTGGTTGTGGGCAGGTCACACAAAATCACTTTACTGTTGTCTAAGGGTGACGATCAAGCGCTTGTGGGAAGATAGCTTGCTAAAATCTCAATCTAGATGAGTTGTTTGGACTTAACTTCTGAAAATCTCTGAGCAACATAGCCTCAGAAATATGATCTACCTTTCCAAAATATGTACTAGCAGACAGGGAGTAATCCTTCCTCTCAGTGAAACTGATACGAAAATTTTTCATAGAATAGGTTTCAGTAGAGAAAAAGTAGGAGTTTTGTTGAGATATGTGGGCACATTTTTTATTTTCTTGATGCTTTTTGGGTTTTTCTTTGTGGAATTCCCTGTCCTTTATGGACAGCACTAGTGCTAAGTTTCTGCTGTCATCAGTGACAAGCAACCAGCATGTGAAGTGACTGAACGATGAGACCCAAGCCTTGCAGGAAGACACAATCATTCATTTGCAGTAACTGTGACCTGCCATTTTCATGTTGTGAAAAGAATCTTTTGCCTTGTTCAACAGTAGCTTAAAGGCTTGTTTTAGGTTTGCATGGTGAGGTTTTGGTAGTGGAGGGGGCCACAAGATTGGTGTCTGTGAGAAACTGCCGGAAGCTTCCCCGATGTCCGACAGAGTCAAGACCAGCCAGCCCCAAGATGCTCCTGCAGCTGGCCAAGGCTGAGCTCATTGACAGTGGTAATGCTTTTGGGATAATGTGCTTAAGAAAGAGGAAAAGTTGCTGTGCAACAGCAGCAGTAGCCATAGAGAGAAATGGCAATACTGTGCAGACACCAAGGTCAGTGAAGAAAAAGGGGGAAGAGGTGCTTCAAGTGCCAGAGCAGAGATGCCCCTGCAACCTGTGGTAATGACTATGGTGAGACAGCTGTTCTCCCACAGCCCATGGAGATTTTACTTCAGAATTTAAACAATTTACCTAAGAAATTATAAATTAAGTTAGCAGTACCGTGTAGTTCTGCAGTAGGTTTTCTGATATGGTATAACTTTTAAAGTAGTGTGGTAAGGTGAACTGTAATTTGGAATGTATAATATGCTAGCTGTATGCAGTTTACTTAAGTCAGAACAAACTGAAAAAGCCATGTGTAGAAGTACCAAATTCTACATGCTGACAGACTATAGGGTGAGGTCCGCTCATAGAGCTTGTCCCTGGTTCTTTGGTGGATATTATTTCAGGTCTGTTCGGTAGCAACCTCGCAGATCTCTTCTGGTGTACCAGGGACCTTGAGTTCAGTGCTCTGTACGACACTGGGCATTGTAGATGATGAGAAATGGCACTGCTGAATTGCTGCCCTGAAATGAGCAGTGCCCATCTCGCTGAGCGCAGTCTAGAGCCGGGTCCCGCTGTCCCAGCCAGTTGCCCAGTGGTTTAATGCTGCTTCCTGGTGGGAGGAAGTTGAACTGTGTCAGCAAATTCCAATTTAGGATGTGATATTGGCTGGTGCTCACGTGTTAGTTCAGGACAGGGGGTGACTAGGTGTTTCTGCTGTGAGGATAAGTGTTGAAAAGTTACAAACTCGAGTGTTTTTGTCTTCAGATGTACTCAGAATTTCTGTTCCTAAGGCAGTTATCAAGGTCTTAAGTTCATCAGATCTATTTAACCTTATTGTCTTCTCTGCATCTCACATCTCTCTAGTGATGTTGCAGTTGAACTGTGCTGGAACTGAACTTGCAGAGCAAAAAGGGGGTGAGGGTCAAGGAAGAAACCAAGCAAGAAAACAGTGAGCTGTTACTAATTTTGAAATTATAAATGCACATTAGAATGCAGAGAGGCATGATAGGCATCTAGGCTAGCTTTCTATCTGTGTTCTGGTTATAGTACAAGATGAGAACATCTGCGTAAGTTAAACAAGCAAACAAAAAAATCTCAAAAAAAACAAAAAAACCCCCCAAACAACAAAAAACCAAAAAACACCCCAAAAAATTTTACTGCTAAAAAGGGGGGGGGGTGTCTCCTTGTAAAATTTCCTGCAGTCAACATACTGAAAAGTATTTGAGTACATACATTTACCACCATTCACAGCAATTTTATATATATTCATAACTTGTTATTTTTGGTGGGGTTACTTTTGTGTAACTGGTGGCATGCTTTATTCATGTGGTGCTAATACTGTTGTCAGAGCTCAGCTCCCACGTGCACTAGGTCTTGGTGGTTTTTCACTGGTTTTGGCTAAATTACAATAGAAGCTTGAATGTGAAATACAATAATATTTGACCAAAGTACATTACAAATTAAATTATCAACACCAGTTGAAACCACTATATTTCATGACAAAATGGTGGCTTCTTGAAAAAACAATTTTTTTCATAGCCCAGAATTTCACATGGCTTTCATGATGAATCATGTGAAAACAGCCGAGAAATATAATAGCTTAATTTTCAAAATAGACTAGGTAGAAACAAGAGTAAAGCTGCTTCTACAGTTTACAGCACCATTAGTATCAGAGATGATCTAAAGTACTTAGATGACATTTTTAGCTTTTGTTTCAGTGATAAAGGCATGACCTTTTTAGATTGCGATCTTGGAAATCATAAGAGGAATAGTCACCTTTCACCAATTGGATGTATTTCTCTTAAAGAAGAAAAAAGATGAAGATATGGTAGAAGATTTCTTTGGATATTTGTACTGCTGCTATACACTTCTAAAATGATTCCTGGTGGAGAATAAAGTCATACAGTTGTAAGCACCTCACTAGTGCTGCTCTTCTATTCTGGATCATTACGTGTGGAGATGCACTGGTCCCTCTCATGGCAAAAGAAACCAAAAATAGTTCCCTAGGAAAGGAAATGCCATGGTCTTCTGTTGAGATTTACTTCTAGTGGAGCACTGTCTCTGATACTGTATCACCCAGTTCTGAGGGCTCAGAGTGGTCCATGGCATTGTCTGCTTTTTGCTGGCAGGGCTGTTTCATTTGGTCTGGGCATCCTTTCGCTTCCTTGTAGTTTGAAAATAACCATCCAAATGATTGCCTTTCTTTTGTGACTTCCTTGAGTCCGTTTGTTTATAGACTTACATGTGCATCTATGCAGGTGTACACATTTATCTGTACCCCTATATTGTTAGGGTTTTGTGATAATAAAGTAGTACTTAGGAGTTGTGACGTATGGTTGAGGTGGAACATCTACTTGGGAGATTTTTCCAAACCTAACTGGACTATTGCAGCAGTGGCTTCTTAGTGTGTGTGTGTGTGTGTGTGTGTGTGTACAGAACACATGAGCAGTGTGTAAGTGCTTGTAACTGGATGAGAAAGAA
>JAWWEU010000125.1:66487757-66545887 GCA_035583155.1 Acropternis orthonyx
GACCATTGATTCTGCCTGTCCTTATCCCTGCTTGTTCTGTGCAGCACACCTGTGTTATTTTAACTGAGAAACGTTTTGGGCGGTTTCTGTTTCCTCACTCAATCATTCCTGCCACCAGTCCCTGTAAATCTAATACAGAATTTCTAAAACTAGCGGCAAGGTAGTTGGAAGAGTTATTTGGTTTTGTGGAGTTTAATATTTCAGTTGTGTTGCACTGGAATGGTGTTGGAATAATCTAATTGTAAGCCTCCAAAGCAACTTAAAAATACATACTTACTGTAATTTTAGTTAGATATAAATGAAAGAAACTCAAAACTTGTATGTTATAGGTAATATTGGAGTATCACATTGCATGTACCTGCCATTAGGGGAAAATGTGCCATTTAAATCTTACTTTGCCAAAGAAGCTTCTCTTGTGAATTCTGGTTTCTTTTCATTAGGTATTTAAGACAATTATATCTTCTGTTTTGTCTGAGTAGCATTGAATGCTGCCCATTGTGACTTCAGTTGTTTCTCAGCATTAGTACAGGCCTGGTTCTTAGGTCAGCTGAAGATAAAAAATAGATTCACTGCAAACCTGTGAAGAATAATGGAAAAAATTAGTTTGTCAATATCTGCTATATTAGAGGGAAAGCTATGAATGCTATCTTTTATTTTTACTGTGGCACTGGAAGGCAGTATTGGTTCCCATGGCGCTCTATTAGAAAAAAATTGACCTGAAGGTGAATGATATTCAGAAGAGTGTTCTCTAGAACATCAATGCACGGCAGCCACAAGTTAAATTAGATGATTGTTACATTTAGTGTGAAATCACTCCTGTGTCCCTCTGATAATCTATCAATTCTACTTTTCTTCAAGCTGTCAGTAAGATTGCATAAGCCTTCCCTTTTATATTTTAAATGCTATAAATAAAATTCAGCTAGTTTTCCTATACTCAAACACCAAGACAAGAGTATGTATGAAGTTTTGTGTACGTCCCTTTGATGACCAAAGTAAAACCAAGGAAGGATATTCAGAACAACAATAGAGGGTCCTCTTAAATATCACATGATCTTAAAAGAAACAGAAGTGACAAGAACAAAAACAAAGCAACAGAAGTTGATGGACTTGTGCAATTTTTGAAAGATGATGCTTGACTCGTTTTAGCCTGACAGTGAAGGTAATTACTGCATGCAGGTTCCTTCTGAGCATGTTGTCTGTCACTAGGCATTTGTATTTTGGAAGCTCCAGTTTGAACACCTCACTTCACCCTATCACTGCAGCGTGGTGCAAGAGCAGCAGCCTCCTGCAATAATAATGGGACAGGGCTCTGTCAGTGCTTGGGAAGCACCAGAAAATAAATAGGAAATCAGGATGTGTATCTGGAAAGTACTTTCTTACATGGTTCTTGTAATTATTGTTGCCAGACCTGTTCTGCTGCGCTTGTCAACAGCCCAGCCTTGCAGGGGTCTCGTTCACTTCTTTCATCAGCTCTTCCCCCATCTCACGGCACTGAGCTGCTTCCACAGAGTCAGGGTTGCCGATTTTGCAGGCTCCCTGTGCTGTGCATTTTGAATATCAGGTTCATGCAGATGGTTTCTGCGCTGCGCTCCTGCTTGGCCGGGCTGTGACACCCGTTCCCCTCTTACACCCTGCGTGTTGCCAACCAGCATCTGACACGAAGGGCTGCGGGGCAAGGGTCACTTTATTGGGGCAGCTCCCAGGGAGCCCAGTGGCTCCGAGTCTCTCCCGTGTATCGACCCTCGACTGTCGTGCAGCCTAACATATGATATCACACAGAAAAACAGAAGGCAGTTGAAGACGGTGTGATTTATAGTTTTGTCTTGACTTCAGTCTTGCATGATTTGGCAGCGTTCTGGAAGAAGGCAGAAAAAGGAAAAATGTAGTTAAATCCATTATAGAGAAGAAAAAGTGATAGATGAACACTGTTTTGAAGTTCTCAAAACATGTGACTGCACATGTTCAGGCAAAATTTTGCTCAAGATTTATTTTGTAGCCTCAAGAATTCATGTTTTGAGAATTTTATTTTTTAATGCAACTTGTTCCAACCCATGTTACTTGTATCTGCTGCTGGAAAAAGCCTTTCGAGTTTTCTTCTTGATCTTGAAAGAGTTTTTTTATTTTCTTCTTGGAACATTTGGCATTCTTTTAAGTAATAAAACTAGACTGGTTTCCGTGTTTGTTCATTTTTATCTTTCAGCTTTCACCAGGAGTTAAACATCCATTCAGAATTTCACTTTCAGAATTCCCAATCTCTTTCTTTCTTTTACCTCCTCAGACCTCTGCTTATCTCCATTTGACCTTATAATCCTTTTTCACTCTATTTCTTCTGTAGTTTTCATTGTTATAGTGTGCTTTATATTCTTGTTTCCTTAAAACCAAAACAAACCCTCAAAAGACAGCTGAAATCTCTGTGAAGGCTCAGAACATGAACCTAAAGAACAAAACCATTCAAACTCTTAATTTGTGTTGTCCTTTTTCCTTCTACCCTTTTGCTCTCTGTATTTTTTCCTGTGAATTTGCATAGTGAAGTCCTCAGAGGAGGATCAGTTTAGTTTTGCAGAGCAACGAAGCCCTCCCCATATTTGAAATCTGAAGTAATTTTAAAAGACACAGTTACAACTTTCTCAGTGAAATAGTAATGAGCTGTAATACGTTGATATGGGACAGTTGAGTTGTGCCTCTCTTTCCTTTGGTAAACTTCAAGGAGCAACCACTTTATGCTTATCGCAAGCTTTGATTTCTTTGATTTAATGTTAAAAGCACTTCTTGCGTTACAGCTGTTCAAGACTGCCTGATTTTACTGGGCTGGAACTTTGGGGAGTGCTTGGCTTGCTGCCTGGTTTTCAGCGGCTTGTCAGGGACAGATGTTGTGCTATCTCCTCCTGAGTATTTTAAAGCTGCTCAAGTGAATTCTTCAGACAGCACTTATAAATCCACATGGAGGCTTTTGAAGGCCAATAATTTAAACTGTAAAGCTAAAAATTTAAAAGCTTAAATGGCATATCTGACATGCTATTCAGTGAGAACATGCACCAAAAAAATCAGTGTCAGCATTTACCAGTTAAAAAATCATATTTAGAAAAAATAAATACAAATCCTAATAAACTTTGGTAATTACATAATAATATGAAACAGGAGAATATATAACTCTGGAGTGAAGAGCATGTTGCTCTACTTTGTGATGTGTCTGTGAGATCCAACTTTGAATATTCATGTTTGAAACCTGGAAGTGATTGTTGTAGATTCACTGTGCCTAGTTCACATCATTCCAGATTCATGTACATACTTGAAAAAGTAAAAGGATTTGCATGTCCATAACTACCAGGAGAAATTTGGAATATAAATCAAGTCTGACGGCAATGTCAGCCATAAAAACTGTCAGTGTTTCGTGTAGTTACAACCTCAAAAATGCAAGCCTGGAGTATATTTGTTTAAACATTGCTCAAGTCTACCATTCTGTACCATATTGGCATAAGGATAATTTCAAACCAGTAGTAAGAATGCTGGCTATTATCGGAGTAAATGAAATTCTGAGCAGGGCAAAATGTTTGGGTTTTTGTTTTAAATTTTTATATCAAAAACTTAGGACACTGAGTTGAACGCAAGCGTCCTTGATAGTAGATTTCTTTTCTTAGTCTTTTGTATTTTCCTCATCTAAAGAAACTGCTCTGTGAGAGAAGGATTAAGATGTATAAGGAGGAATTCAAAACAGTTGGTGGCTTAAAGAACGGAACATTTCACTTCAACAGTTTAGTACCAAAATTGGCTAGAAATATTTTCCTTCTCCATCTCTCATCCTTTATTTCGCTTTAATGACATGTACCGTCCTGATACATCTGTTTCATTCTGGGGGTGTTTGTGGTGTGTCAGCCACTAAAACAAGGCTCTTGTCAAGATTGAAAGGACCAGACCGTTCAAGCCTAATGTAAGTGCAGAGGCTCCAAGAGAACAGAAGATACTTTGATTAGAAGTTAGAGCTTGGTTCTGTTTTTCTTCTCTCAGTATGCTACTTGAATACCTCTTATTTTCTGTAGTTGTCTCATTCTCCTGTACTTTTCCATGATAAAAGGTATAGGGGTTTTGTGTAAATGTGCTGTGTGTTCTGTAGTGAAGCTGTAGGAAGAGAAGATCAAGAGATCTCAGCTGTCCTTTAGTTAGCTTTTTGCTTGTGAATAAGCATGAATGATGATCCTCAAGTTGAACTAAACTGAGTAATAAGAATTTGTATTGTCTGAGGTCCCTTTAAAGGAGATTCAAAGTGTTTGGGTTTTTTTAAAATGCATTTATCCTCACAGCAGTCCTGTTAGTGGGCTTTTATTGCCACTGTTGTCCATGAAGAGCTGATTTATAAAGCAGCACAATATTTTGTGTAGTGAGTGCAAGGTTAAACTTACTAAGGGATGATCTGGAAGTTCAGCAGCAATTTATGCAGAGGCCACATGATACAAATAAAATAAGCTGTTAATCACATATTTGCATGGAATTAGCCTCTTTCTGTATGATCATGGTTCACTTCACTTGTTACTGTTTCATTATTCCCAAGACTTAGGTCAGTATTCTCAAATACTGAATCCTTGATAGCTTAGGAAGGAGATGCAGATGCTTTTGTAATTGAAATATGGTAATAATGGTATTAATGCATGAGGTGAAAGAAATCGTGCTTCCTGTATCGTAACTATTATTTTCTAATTTCTATGATAACATGCATAAATTTATTCAGTTAACATGTTCCTGGTAGATATGCTCTGGGCTCTACACATGGAACTGAGGAGGGAGATGTGAAATGTTTAGTCTTTTTGTGTTTGTTTGGTTTGTTGGTGTTTTGTGGGCTTTTTATTCTGTTTTGGGGTTGTTTTGGGGTTTTGTTTTTTTGTTTTCTTAATGTGCTTGTGGGATTGACAGGATACATAGTGGATGTGAAAGAGAGTTTGGCACTGCTCATACCCCAGAGCTGGATGAAGCAGGACGGGGGTATCCAGCCTACTATGGTGGCAGTATGACAATGTGCAATATATTTGCCTTGTTTCACTTCTTAATATGTTTTTTGTTTTCTCTGTAGAACTGTATGGAATTTACATAGCTCTTACCTTTCTATATACAAATTCAACTCTTGACTGTGCTGTTAGATCTGTGAATCTTTGTCTCTTCGGTCCAACCTGTAGCCTTTATAGCAGTTTTGGAGTTTGTAAGCAGGCAGTGCTAGGATGACAACCTGTTGTTACAGGCTACAGTGTGTATCTTCATTTCTTCCAGATTTTTATCCTTATCTCTGCCAGATTTTTAAACACACAAATGAAATTTGAATTGTCTATTCTAATTTACACATAACAAGAAAGTTACAAATCTAATTTATTCATAAGGAAAAAGTTACAAATCAGTGAGTCATCCTTCACTCATTTCCTGATTTCCCTGAAGAAATCCCTTTCCCTTAGCTACTTCTTTCTGCCTTCAAACTTGTACAATTGCAAATGATGTTGACGCACAATGAGATGTATTAATGCAGCAGTACGTTTTTCTTTCCAAATGTAATCCATGTGGAATAATGAAAAGCACAGGCTGATCCCATTTGTGATAGATATGGTGTTAGCAAAAGATCATTTCTTCTTCTGTCCTTGATGAAAATTAGGCTGTCAAAGATACTTGCTGTCCATGTGTTAGCAGATGGGTTTCCTTGGTGCTGAGTGTCACCAAGTTTTATTATGGTAATGGCTCAAGGAAGAAACTGTGGAGAATAGCTTGTCATTAGCTAAGCGGAATTTAACAAAGAAAAAGCATCCTGACAAAGTTCATTTAGAATGATGTCCCATCATCTTATAGTCTCTCATCTTTAGAGTTTCACAGTTCTGTGGAAGAAAAAAGGAGATACAAAGGTACATTATGAAAAAGTAGGAGCCTCCCCTTTTTCATTGTCTTTAATGTCTATTGTAATGAAACCTGCCTGAAGTTGGCTGGTTTGTGTAGTGGATAGTTGGTAGTTTTTATTAAAGAATTTTATTAAAAAATTCTCTTCCAAATCCACTTTAATGAAAAACTTTGGGAATTAACTATATGCCAACAACTGATTGCAAAATAGTGAATGTAAATGTCGTGGTTTAACTTGAATATTAGCAATAGACAGTGTGATTCATTTTAAATTTGAATCTCTTACAGATTGATAGTAAAATGTTCATTAATTCTGATCTCAGATGGTGCATAAAATCTTGCAAGTTTTGTGTTTAATTTTTTTGTATTAACTTATGAAAACAGTCACAATAAGGCAAGTCTCTAAAATATATGCAAAACTCTGGATTTCAGTGCTACAGATGGTTGAGTCTCTGCATTTCTCCTATCATGATGGAAGCATGAAGGAACACAGGCTTCAGTACCCACTACGAGGTTAGAATACCTTTTACTCAACAGGTTCTTTGAGATTGTGACAGCATTCAGGGTAACTGAACCTGAATAACAAAATGGGTTTGAGTAACCTGTGATTAACCAAGTAAGACTGAATGTGTGCATCAGACTATTGAACATATACATCCTCCAGCCAAGAAATGCCTGTGCAAACTTTTTTTAGCAATTTGGGTGCATAAACTGGCACCCATATTAATGCTCATTTGGAAGTACCCTTGGTGCCCAGAAGAGGAGCATTAGGATTAACACTGTGCTGAGGCCTCGCTTTCCCAGGAAGCCATTGGACATCTGCCTGCTGATGGGGAGCTGTGGGTGGATTCCTTTTTGCTGTTCTTATTAAACTGTCACTATCTCTATCCATGAGTCTTTTTGCCTGCCTTCTATTTCTCACAGCATCTGATGGGAGGGGGTAGTAGATAAAAGACTACACATACTGGCTTCTATCATATGCATCCTACCCAGCTACACCAACCCCTTAAAGATGCTTATGCGTTCTCTATCTTGCAACTCTCTTGGTAAATCTCTCCCTGGTACTGACAGACTCAAAAAGCCATTGCAGAAGGAAGATAAATGTGAGGCCAGACCTGTTTTAGCAAGTAAGAGGACCTAGTCTGCTGCTGTGAGGGAGGGATTTACCAAGAGAATTGCAGGATACAACAAATGTAAGCATCTTGAAGGGGTTGGTGTAGCTGGGTAGGATGCTTGTGGTAGCAACCAGTATATGTGTTCCATGCTCTCCAGTGCTTGTCGTGATCAGGCTGGTGGTGTTGAAGGTGGAAGACAGGCTTTTAAAGAAAGTTAATGATCTCTCTGGAAAAAAGCCAAGTAAGACATTTTTGTTTGGTTAGTTGGTTTTGGTTTCTTGAGAGCAACTTTGATGCTAGTGGTATCTGCTGTTGCCTTTTTGAAAGGGTTTATGTAATGAGCAGGTGTCACTTGGTGACAGACTATTCTTGTGCTCAGCTGAATGGATAAACTATTGGAGAGACTCTCTGTAAGGGTTTGGAGTTGGTGTCTTTGGAATATTGCATCTTCGTAACCTGTATTTACAGAGTCAGAGCTGCAGAATGGAATATTTCTGTATTGACTTGTTAGTGGAGGGTATTATTAATTACAGACTAGCTCTCATGAGCAAATTGATAAAATCTGGCTGTGGAGCTCTTTTTCTGCCTGGGTAAGTAGATGCATTAAGCTGTAAACAGAGATGTATCAGGCCTTCTACTTTAACATGGGAAAAATTAAAAGTTAAAGTTGGTGAGCAAGTTCAACACTAAATAAAATTACGAGGCCATCAGATAAATGTTTAATGCAGAATGCAGTTTGTCTTCATCATTCAGTATCTTGACACCTAAGATAAATAGGATACTTGATGCATTTTAGTGTTCTGTTCAAGTTCTCTTTAAAATGAACCAGATGTGGCTTCATCAGTTTTTCCTTGAGGGAATTATGGTGTCTTATTGCTACATAGCAGAATAATTAGAGAAGTGCACTCAGTGAAGTTAAAATTGTATATTTACAAGATGTAAATGCAGTTCTCTGCTCATGAAGTCCAGGAATTAAATAGCTGAATTAGTCTGCCAGAAGCAAAGTCAAGAGAAATTACTGATAGCAAGAAAAGAAAGTCTGAAGTTCACTTGTTTGATTTAGCCTTATACAGTGTGCTACTGGTTGGCAAACAGGGCAGTTACAAGGCTCTAATAAGCCATGGAGAAGGGCTGAGAGTTAAACACAACTATTCCATTCCTCCCATCAAATAAGTCCATGATGGCTAAACAACACCATAAACTTTTTTCTTCATTTCTGCCGTTTACTGTCAATGCCTTTTATGTATTGGTGAAAAGATACAGTTTTCGATCTGTGATCTGGCAGTTGTATTAATGTTGTAATTATTATTTTTTTTAAGCACCTTAATGAGAGAACCCAAGGGTGCTGAATAGAATGTTAATAGGCAGCCCTGAAAAATAGCTTAGATTGTCCAGTGAATTGTCCCACCTGCCTTTTGGGTTTCTCTTTCAAAATGGTCTTGATGCCATCAGTCAGCATTAGCTCTTCCTCTCTCAAAGAGTTCTGCCTGAGACTCCATGGCGACCTGTTTTGAGAGACTGTATCTTCAGATTCTTATTTCAGTTCAGAATGAGTTTTCCAAAATGCCATGTCAGTGGATTTGAATGTTATACTTGGAGTTGAAAGCCTTTGAAACGCACAGTAAATAACCTAAACTCTATTGGACACCCTGGGAAAGTACTAGAAGCAAGTCAGGAACTGATATAAAGAAGCTTTATTTTGCTCATACAATTATAAGAAAAAACCTGGAAGGTGTAAGAATTAAGATAATGAAAAATTTTAGACTTAAGAACACAGTCCATCCTAAAAATGTGAAGGGAATCTTTACATTTAATGATGTGTTGATACATGTGATCACTTTTCTCAAAATGCAGCAGTCCGTTTTCACTCCTACTTGTTTGTTCTCTCAGATGTATGATTTCAGCTTACTGGAAAAACAGTGTTTTTCCAAACTTCATTGCCTTCTTTTAAAAATCCTTTATTAGTTTGTCATTTATTGTAAACAGGTCAAAATAACAAGATGCTTTTTGTGGCATATTTTTAACTTTCAAGGTTTTAAAAGATCACGTGCATTTGTGCCATATGGCTGAATTTCTAATTATATAAGAGTTTCTAATTTCTAATTATAGAATGGCTTTATAGATGCTGTACAAACATGCAAGAAGGCACTGGTCTTGGCTGTCCAGTTTGAGACTTGGAGCTGCATTTTATTTCAATCCACTCCCTTTCAACACAACTCCCAGGAGCTTTAGATAAGGTGTGAGCGCTCTGCATTCCCTGCTGTAGCTGGTAATTGTGCTATTTGACCATGAGCAGGATGCTTAATGATTGTGTGCTGTTATTGTCTGAATTTGATAGATCCACTTTTTCTTTAAAATGAGATAGCAAAAGTGTAAAATACTATTTTTCAAGCTCTCATTTTGTAGAAACTCTTCATTTTCTGAGTTGTTTTTTTTTTAACTTGTTTTTAAACTTGCAAGTCATTAGCCAATTGCAACAGAACTTGCTACAGCTTTGCTCATTTAGTGTGTTCTCAAGCTGAAAAAGCAAATTGCTGCTCCTGTGTTCAGCTGCAGTTCAGTGTGCATTAAACTCTGCCTCACCCCCTGTGCTATTCTGAGCTTCTGCAGGCAGGCAAGTGCTGAGTTCACCCAGGTACACCAGCAAAGCCTTGATGTGCTGGGGGGTGTTGTCTGCGATGGGAGGAAATCACACACCTTGTTGCTCTAACAAATACCAGAAAAAAAAGCCCTACAAAGAGTTTGAGGAGGAGGTTTCAAGGGAAGTGTTGAGCTGGTGCAGGGCATAGCATTCAATTTGGCTACCACAAACAGGGCAGAGGACTTTTTTTGCCAATATGACTTGCACTTTTATTACAGGAATTGGCAAAGGTTGGAGTATGAATTCTGTGTTTGAATTACTGCCTGTAAATCCCTTGTGACTCCACTTCCAGCCTAGAGCCCCCCTGGGTGTTACTTGGAGCCACAGCTGGGGAACTTCTTGGAGCAGTGGCTGTGACTGAACTGTGCTCTTGGATTGCTTGAAGTCCCTCAGCAAATGAATAAGATGTGTCATAGACACAGGAAAGATGACTCCTAAGGTGGTTAAATGAGTTGATTTGAATCTGGGAGTAGGAGTTTTCTTCATTAGTGAATCTCTTCACAGGTATTCTGGAGTACTCCTATGGTGGCTGTGGGTTTCTGTGACTTTTAATACCAGGTTTTGTCCTCAATAGCATTTTGCTAAACTTTTTTAGATGGGAATTGGTTTTGCTTGCTGAGTCGTTCTGCTATGAGCTTTCAGAAAGAGAACTTCAGTGCTGCAAAAATACCCCGTGTGAATATTGAATTCCAAGTTATGTTTATGGTCAAATGCCAATTATCCTGAGGTCAGGCAATTAGATCAAATGTTTTTCAGTATTTCATGTGCCTGGCAGTGACTATGTCATATTTATAAGTAAAAGCAAACAAGTGATGAGTCATGTGGTAGAAGCAAAATGTGTATTTGGACATTCTGTTCTATTATAAATATATTTTATTATTTAGTGTTGAAAATACTTAATTTTGTAGTCAGTTTTTATAGAAGTTGTCGTATCTAGATGTTATTATTCTGTACATGCTTTGAGTGTTCCACTTGAATGTGGAAATATTCTGAGCTTGAGAGGCAGAATTAGTTAAATCAAGCTGAACAATGAGTTGGTCTGTAGGATATAATACAGTCAAATATTTTCAACAAGTCTAGTGTTTTTCTGAAAAGTACAATGAGAGACTGATATGAGTATGTTTCAAAAAGATCCCTGTCTGACTGAAGGGGTAACACTGGTATAAATACCATTCAAGTTCCCTTTGAATAGATACTATATCCAGGTAAATGCCTTTTAGGGTAGATAATCACATATTGTGCATCCTTTTGCTATAGTATTATGTAGTTCAGCTTTTGTAAATTCTGGTTGTACCTCAGGGAGAGATTTTAATAGCAGATTAAACTAATAGTATGCTCTGCAGTCCTTAGCCAGGCTTCCCAAAAGCAGGTATGGGTTGGGGGAGGTGGATATTGATGCTCCATGATTTCGTGCGACCCAGGGACGTGCGGCTGGAAGTGATACGCAGTGAGAAACAGGAGACGAGCCTCTGGATTTACTGCAGCAGGGAATGTGAACTCCCTGCCTGGCGGAGACTGTAGCACTGAAAAGCTGGCATTTCTTTGCTGCCACTGTGGGTGTGTTTTAGGGAAAGGCAGCCCGGCGAGTGGCTGCCAGCAGTTGGAGTGCAAGGGGGTTGTGTCGTGTTTCCGACAAAAGCTTTGCTGCGCGACCACATGACTGCGGCATCCAGAAATAATCACATAATCTCGCTGCTAGAGGGCCTGCCTTAGACTCACAGCACAACTCTCTGTTTGGAGCCTAACTGAGCTTTATTTTTATTTCTTTTTTTTAGCCGAAGATGGAAGGAACTTTTTAAATGCACCAGGCTCCTTATATTGCTTTTGTCTGGTTTTTATTTGCCAGATATTGCAGAAAGTGGGTTGTATATTTAAAAATAATTAAAGTTGTGCAAATGCATAATAATTTTTTTAAATGGAGTCTTGCTTTAGGGGGAGGATCTTAAAATTAGAAATAATTCCAGGTTATTGCTTGTGAAAAATAATGTATCTGGGAATAGTGGCAGATAATTGAATTTCCATTTTGTTCTTAGGGTTATGTTTTTTACTTCTGGTGGCATTTCTGAAAATCTCAGTAATTCTCTTATGCAATCACTGGCAGCAATAATACGCCCTAAAAAAGCACGAGAGACCCAGTCAAGGCTAGGACAGAATTTAATGCTTTAAATAGGGAAGTCTATTGAGTAATCAGATCCAGTGAAAGATGCCCCTGCCCTCAGCAGGGGGGTCGGACCAGATGTCCTTTTTAAGATCCCTTCCAGCCCAGCTTGTTCTGTGATTCTGTGAAGTGTGAATATGTTCAAACTTACACCTGTTTTGAGACAATTGTTTGCCTTTGCTACTTTTCTTTTCTACTTAGATGGCAAAGGGAGGAAGATACTATTTGTAAAATCTGCCAGGTTTTTGTGTGAAGTAATTTTTTTTTTGTTGGGGTTTTTTGTTATTGTTGGGGGTTTTTTTGTTTTTTTTTTTTTTTACTGGATGTAGTGTTATGTAATTGTAGAAGACATATATGGGTTTGGTTAGTTTTTTTTAGTTCTGTATTCAGCTTGCCAGCTTACTTTCCCTGTTGTATGCAACATTTAGGAGGCTGTTGGGAACGCATGCTTTAGCTTTTGTCAGAGTAGGTTTCTCTTGTCAATAGAGATAATAAAGACAGGCAGTTCTCCTGCTTCGTGTAACCAAAAAAGCAGGGAGGGAGACTGCCCAAAACTTGGCTGTGTAAAAGCTGGAAGTTGTTCTGCAAGTCTTGCATGCTCAGTTGAACGTGTTCCTCGTTGCAGAGGAATTGGGCTGGATGATTTTTGAAGTCTCCTTCCAACCCAAACCATTCATCGATTCTAGTAAAAAAGTGTGGAAGGTCAACTTCCCCATTCGTTTTGTTTCCTGTTCACTGAACTGATCTCTGAAGCTTCCTTTTTTTCAGATGCCTCTTTTGATGATAAGGGCAAGTTAGGGATAACTTTTGATGCTAACAAATTATGCAATAGCTGGTGTGTGCACCTGTTATTTTTATGGTTGTTGCTGTTCCTCCCCATATTCAGTAACACTAAGAGTCTCAGAGTTCTAGTCTTTTTAGGGGGAAAGATACATACATATGGATAGTTGTGCAGTAAATTGTTGTCAGTGCTTTCTTAGGACCTCTTTTCTTTCAGTGTAGAGACCAGTATAATGTGTGTGTAGAGTTTCAAGTGTAGTGGGCTTTAAAATGTGAAATATAGCTCTTCTGTTGTATGAAATGGTTGCAGTATACATGAAAAATTCTTTCAGCAAAGCTTGCTGGGCTTTTTTAACTTGGTTCACAGGTAATAAAAGTGTCAGATGACAAGAAAAATCTTGTGAACAGGTGTTAACGATTTTTTTTTATTTGAGCATCTCAGTAACCTGTCTTACTGCTTATTCATGATATTTTTTTTCTGCAAGCATTTATTTGAAATTATAAAAAGTTACGGTAGCAATAGTTTTTATGGTCGCTGAAGGGTTACCATATTCATTCCTAACCTAAGTGAGGCTGAAAGTTTTGGATTTAGTGTGTTTCAGCCTCAGTTACATAAAAAAAATGCTGAATTTCATCCACTGCAGTAGTTTTGGATTTGCAACTTCAGGCAAAACTATGGAATTAACTTAGATTCTATCCCTACAGGCTCTGTGAAAGCAGGGAGTGTTATAGTGGTGCTTTGTGCAGGTCTGTGAGCTCTGTCAGGGAAGGGTGCAAGAAGCCTCCCACTAGCTCAGAGTAATTTAATTTATTGTAGAATTTTTTATCCAGGAACCTCCAAGTGCCCTATAAACATGGCTTCATTCTCGGAATGTTCTTCTGTATTTGCAATAAGGGAGTGCTGTGAGAGTGAAATGTTACCTTAATTTTCCACGTGAGGTGGGCATGTTATGGGTCTAGTGCAACAAATGTGCATGATGACACAAGATTGTGAGTCATAGTGCAGACCACAGTTTTATTAAACTTAATCATTCAGTTGCAGGTGAAAATTAAAGGCTGTAATCATATTGTTGAAGGCCTAGAACTGCTCCACAGTCACGGAGGGATTTGGTGCTAATGTTGGTAGCAGATATTCATACAGCAGTCAGCAGCATTGCCAGGCCCAAAGCTCATCATTTTTCTCATCCTTCACCAGACATGAAAGTTAAAATAGGATTAAGATCAGGGAGGTCCACTCTTCATTTAATCCATTTGTTGGCTCATTCTGCTTTTTCATCTTACTTTGATTATTTTAATACTATTTTGTACAGCTTCTCAGTAATGAAAAAGTTTGTAAAATGGCTTTTAAAGAGCTTCCATGCTTAATCACTTGAATACAAGTTAGACAATTGAAACAAACACAGAGAAAACAAACTAATTGACACTACAAATCTCAGCTGCAAGAGAAGAGTTAAGAGAATGCAAGTTCTGCTGTTTCCTTGGGCGGCCTCCTCGTTTCTCCTTTGCATTTTTTTTCCCCCTTGTCTTATTTAATCAATATAGTTTTCAGCTTACTGCTTCTTTATCTTGTGGTTCCTTACCAAAATGTCACCAGCCTAGCAGTGCTTCAGGCCACAATCTGTATCAAATCAGCTGCCTAAAACCATAGCTGGAGTTACTGTCTTTTGTTCGTACCTGCCCAACATGGCCATTTAATTATGGACTTGTAAAAGCAGTGAACATGATATGGAAATCTTTCCTATGTTTTCATGATTTATTTATTTCCCCCCAAACTGGGGAAACTTGGTGGAATAGCAATTTTATTTCAATGAGAAATCATTAGAGTAAGTTTCTTGGAGACACGGTTTCAGCAAAGGGGAGCTCATGTGTAATTAAGTTGAGAACTGTGAAATGCAATGGTTTATGAAAGCTTTTATGAAAGGAGTAAAGAGTAAGAAAGCTTCCCATAAAATATTCTTAATTGAAAGGATCTGCTTTTCCTTAGAGGCACGTGAACACTTCTATACAAACATGAAGGCCAGTACAAATACAAAGACTTCTGGAGTATCTCGTTTGTGGTGTTGGTGCTGTTTTCTGTAGTCCTCATGCTGCATCAACAGTTGTACACCTGTGCAGATCTGTGAAGTTGACTCAAGTGAAGAATTCAGGAAAGGGCAAAGATATGCCAATGCTGCAGAACATCAAAAATACTTCTCTTGGAATCCAGTGGAGGTTCCATGTTTTCTTAGGTAGCCAGGATTGCTTTCACTTTACAAAGAGGATAAAGTTACTTGTGAAGCTTGAATTTATCCAATTAGTTACATAGTTGGCACACTGGTTTTTTTTTAACCTTTTTTTTGTAAATAATTGAAGAAATTTGTATATAAAATTGTAAATATAAATTGTGGATTTGATTGCTTCTGTGCTTCCACTTTGCCTGGATAGTGACACCTCTAGATGAATCTGAAAGTAAGCTTTGTAACATGACAGAAAGCAACTTGGAAAAAAATAGCAAACCCCAGTTTGGATTATAAGCTCCTCTTTGAGATTTGGATTTTGGCTCCTTTTCTGTCCTGAAACTTTATTTTCCAAATGTGTATGCAGATCTCTCTTGCTGTTTTGCCCAAAATATTTTCTTCTTCCTAAGTCCTACTGTATAGTGACACTCCTCAGAACAAGGCCAAGTTTCTTCTGTTTTCACCTACAGTGAAGAAAATGGGATTTTCCAGTTCTGCAGTTTAGTGGCGACTCTCAGTTCTGCTGGTGTCTGCGCTAAAAATGCAAATTTCTTAGAATATTTGTTGTCTTGAAGGTTCATTTCAATTCAAATATGTGATCATGAACCAAGATTATTGTGCATTAAATTACCACACATTAACTGTGGAAACCTGCCTCTTACCTCATTTTCCTGAGTCATGGTTTTTATTTTGTGCTTTGAAGCATATAGCAAATGCTGCTGCAAAACTCTCTGTATGATTGCTAATAAGTTGTGTAAGTGCTGCTCATCTCCAGGGGTAAGATAACCATGGTGGGAGGTTCACAGTGGTGCTTTCTGCTGGTTCATGCAGGCCTTGCCCGCGTCTTTCTGTGGGGTCACAGTCCAGCTGTGACTGCTCTGAGGGCTCCAGTGACATCAGGCTGAAAAGGCATCATTTCTCTGTGAAGGCACTCCAAGACTTGTCCCTGCTTAAACATGATTTGTGCGCTGTGTGCCTTTGGCTTATCTCAGAGTTGGTGCGTGATGGTCCTTTGAGTCATGAAGTTTCTCTTATATAGAGATAAAAAAGACTTAATGGGTTCTATACTTTGTATGCTGCAGTCATTTGTCTTGATTTCTTGGGTTTTTACTCAGTTTTTAGTCTGCAAGTAAAAACCTGTCTTAACTGTCAGTGTGTATTTAAAGATATTTCTATTTACATTGCCTCTGATATAAACAATATGCAGTAGCATCCTCTCAGTTTCCTCTCAGCAGAGGATGTCGGTAAAGATTGGATTGCTAAAACAGACACTTATTTTTCTTAATTTGCTTTGGTTTTTTTGCTGGAGAGAACCACTGCTGTCCCCTCTCTGTATTTCAGTATAAACATATTTACAGAGTATTTGTGACAAACTTCTGGAGGAAACCTTGAGGCTCAAGGGTGGTCATTGATAATCCCAAGCATGCCAGAGAGGTTTCTTGGCTGTCATTAGTTGCTGGAAGGTGCATCTTCCTCAGCATGCACCTTCCTCCCATCCCCTGCAGTGTTGTCGTCTCTGTTTCAGTTTGAAGTGTCCCTTCTGGTAGGTCCTGTGTGTTACCAGGCAGGCTCAATGCAGACATCTAACTGAGGCTAATCTGTTCAGTTCACTGCTATAGATTTGGGACAAAGCACAGAAAGAAGTGACATGATGGGTGCCTGTGTGAGAGTACTGCAGTGAGGTTGAGGTTTAGGGTTAGGGTTGGACTTGGTGATCTCCAAGGTCTTTTCCAACCCAGTTGATTCTATGATTATACGAGGGGGGAAGAGGTTCACATTTGTTTCCATAGTACAAGAAGTAAGGGGCACTGTCTGAAGAAGGGTCAGAAGACATAAAAGTTTCACTGTTTTTGTTCAGCATGACTGGCCAGTGGGAGCACCTTGCCCCAGGATGCTGCAGATGCCCAGAGTTTGCAAACCAGACAAGCGGAGTAAGTGGGGTCCTAGACACCACTCTGGTTCAGAAGGTTGCTTAGCTACAGGTAATGCCAGATTCCAGCTGTCCTCTGGGCTTTGGGTGTCTGTGATCCACACCTGGAAATGAGACCCCAGAATAGACAGACACTTCAGTCCTTATGGGACTTACGTGTTCCTTTGCTGGATCAAACTTGTCTGTCACACTTGGAATGGGAACACACTTGGGTTCTCATTTACAATGCTTTAAAAAATTCTGTAAGCTTACAGGTTTGAGCGAACTTGTAAAGAAGATGCTGAAGTTGTTTGCAGAGTTCTTACTGGTGTAATTCTCAGGTGTTAGCTGCAGCTGGTGCTACACATCATGGGGAGATAATAGTGAAGAGAGAGCCTGTTGGCAGTGCATGTTTTCTCCCTTTGCTGTGTGAGCTGAATTACGAGGCTGATGAGTGTGCTTGGATGTTGTGTTTAGAGTGCACCTGAAAAACTGGCTGGTTCCTTGGTAGTTTTATCTCAATAACAAAATAACTTTGGATTAAAGGAATAACCTTCAGGTTTGCTATTGTAACACTTCTGTGTGTTACACTAGTAACAAATAGCACTACCGTAGATAGCATTACTTTTTAAATTTGCAAAATGCTAGATCCTTTCTGATGACAAGAGCAACTTGTACTGTCTTTTTGTGTTCAGTAACTTGCTTGTGATTGATGAACTTGTGAGCTTGACATCAAGCGTGAGCTAAATGCTCGAGGAATACAGTGCTGAATTTGTTTGTTTGTGTTCTGGAGCAGTTTGGGTAAAAGCGGAGGTGACAGCTCTAGGTTATCTTTTTTGGCATGTTCTTTCTCTGTTGAGTGTTGAAGGAGTAACATGCCTGTAGCCACTTGACATAGAAGTCAAATCCAGATAATTACTTGCTGCTCTGCAACAAATTGTGAAGACTACAGCTACAAGCAGAAGCCAACTTCTGAAAAGAAAACGTCTTAAGTCTGGAAATGTTCTTACACTTTGTGTTTACATGTCATACAGGAAAAATGGTGTTTCTGAAAAGGGGATGAGTAACAGCAAAACTGAATACCTGAGCAAGCAGGCAAGGACTTCAACCAGTATTACGGAAAGGCAAGGGAGGAAAAGCAGCATGGAGATGATACCCTGTACAGCTCTGCTAAGCCAGTCTGTTTCTTTCCTTATCTTTGTTGGTGTTTTCTCTTCTGTTTTTTTTTTAAAATGCTTGCTGTGAAGTTGAAATCCTGAAGCTAGAAATGGTTTTTCAGAATAATTTGGGACCATTGCAGCGTAACCAGATCATGATGAAGCCTTCTTAGAACTGCAGTAATATAAATATTGTATTAAGGTTGGTTATTAAACTGTAGAAAGGGACACAGCAGTTTTTTGAAAACTGTAATTACTTAGGTTATTGCCAAGCTGGAATGAAGTTAGTTGTTTTGCCAATAAGCAAAAGATGGAAGATGAGAAGTCTGAGCAGTGGCATAAAACCTGTGAATGCCCACTGTTTTGCTATTAAAAATTTGTTGTCCTGTCCACCTTATATGTGTTGAGAATTATTTTTATTGCCAGTGACTCACAGTCACTCTCTCAAGGTACCCCTGAAAAATTAGATGTTGCAAAATAATTGCTCTGTGTATGTGGGATAAATAGGATAAGCAGAGAGTTAAGGAGAAGTTTTATTTCAGCTTTGTAAGAGACATTGTTTGATCAGTTCATTATCAGAAATCAGTTCAATCTGTCAGTTTGGTGCTTTATGTGAACTTTTCCAATGGCAACCAGCAAATTTTTTCCCCCTTGTATATAAATCAGAAAATCTGTCAAGGTCTGCCTTCAGCCTGGCTGTTCATCCCTATGCTGCAGAATGCTGAAAGAACGGGAATGCAGCTATTTCTTAGACAGAACTATTTTACTGTGCTCTGGAATGCTGGATGTGGAAGCTAATTAGCATTTTTTGAAATTTCTTTGTAGTTTATTATTACTCAGTGCAGAATTTCACTTGGGTATATGCAAACAAGTTCATATTTATCTTGGTAGGGTGGTATGATGTTTGAATGGCAATGGCTCACAATAAAGAACAGGATGGGTTCATTTTCTAGCATCTTATAAAACAGTTTCTCTAAGCAATTTAACCTTTTCTGTGTGAAGCAGTCACTGGGGAACCTTATGTATAATTCTACATTATAATAGGTTCTTACACATAAACCAACTTTAAACATTTTTTTTTTCCTCAGTATGCTGCAGAGGTTCAGTAGTTTGTTTTTAAACTGAGCCAAGATAACCATAACAGCTCTTTGTGTGTTTAGAAACCAGATGTCAAGACTCTGAAATCTCTAGCTGCCCTAATACTCCTATTTGAACTTCTACTGGTGCAGATGTGAATTGTGATGAATTAGCAGGTCATCTGGTTCTCTAAAATTATTTTGTACTATCATATTAGGAATTTATATGTTAAAGTAATTCCGCTTTTTATGGCCATATACATTCTAGTGAGAATCTGCTAGGATGACTTGAAGGAAAAAAATTTGGACCACCAAAAGAATAAACCTGAATGTGGGTGAAAACTCTGTTTTCTGTTAGAGAGCTCACACAATTCTCAATGCCCTGAATTTGCTGCACTGTAGCATTTGCCATCATGTCCAGGAGACTCAGTGATTTTAAGGCATTAGGAAAAGTAAATGCATCAGTCTGAGTACTCAAATGAATGCATCCTGCAATGTGCTGCCACTAAAACTATTTACAGTTAATGCAAATGATTAAATTCAACTGACTAGATTGAGGAGAAAAAACAGAATGGAAAGTGTCCTTTTCACTTTTCTGACTTTCTTATGATCAAAACAACATATGTTGTAATTGCTGGTTTCTTGATGAATTCACAGTAATAATCATGAACTGTTGTTTGGTTTTTTTGCTTGATGCAAGAACATGGATATCTTGAATAGGATGGTACCAATATAAAGGTAAGGATTGGGTTTTATGGAATGTGTTTAGTGTATTCAGTGAAGCTCTGTATTACAGGCAGAATGGAGTTAGAGTCAAAGGTTTTTGCAGTCAAAAAAACTCACAGATAGTTCTTACTTTGTCCCAGTAGTAGATGTAGTTTTCAGGAGACCCTTCTTTCTCTTCTCTGCCATTTTCTCTCTCTGTCACTGTCAGGTGTTTTAATCTTGAGTGGTTTGATCTCAGTTCATGTGCCTCTTTCTTACACTTGGTGCAAAGCTTTCAGGGCAAGCTTATGGCAGTGGCCAACAGAAGCACCACATGTGTCTCCCCTAGCAAACAACTACTAATTTTTCTTGAAACTAGCATTGGTTCTTTACATTTTATCTGCTTTTCTGGCTGTTTTTTGGGTTTTGGTTTTTGTTTGTTTGGCTTTGTTTTTTTTTAGATAAGCCAAAGCTCCTAATTCATGTGTAATTTTGGAGCCATCAGGTATTGATGTCAACTTTTCCATGTCAGTCTGATAATATTTTTCTGAGGAGAAATGACATGTCAGCAGAGGGCTGCCTCAGCAGCCTGATCCCAGAGGAGAAATGGGAAAATCAGGTAACAAGAGCTTCCATGAATGAACACGTCTTGTACTTCAGAAGTATTTTGGCATAGCTAAGCCATCTGCTGCACAGAACTGAAAAATTGTGGAGGCAATGTCTGCCTGTGTTGGTTCCAGGCAACACTTGGCCCTTGCAGAATTGGTCTTTCTGTGTTGTAGTCATGGTCTGGCGTGGGGCTGGGCAGCCTTTGTCTTGTAGAGGTGTAGTGTCTTAGGATATGACTTCTCAAAACTGGAGCAGATTCTTAATGCCCAGCTCTTGGGGGAATGTGTCATGATTTGCCTGCACCAAACTTTGTTTTTCTCTGGACTGCTTGGCATTGTGCTTTTTTCTCTTTCTTCCTGGGGTGCTGTGGCTGCTTATGCCTAAGTCAAATTTTTCTTGGCGTGAGCTGAAAGACAAACCTAAGAAATAGTCTGAAAAAACTGCTACTTTTGACTCTCTTCCCAGCTAGCAACTGCGCTGATTTTATGAATGAGGAAGAAAAATCCTCAGGGCATGGTTATTCCAGTCTAGGTGGAGTTTCTGCCTAGGCTCAGCAAGGGGCTAGAAACCTCTGAATGGACTCAGTAAGTCATGTGGGAATGCAACTCAATAAACTACCAGCTTAGGAGACCCAGACAGATTTAATTTCTCACTACCAAGAATGTATATTCATGTGTCTTCAAAGTAGGTAAAAGAATATTAGTGACTGAGATGGTAAATTAGTGATAGTCTGTGATTGAGAACTAAGATCTATGTAGGGCAGTGAATCCAGACTTTTGTTTAGTTTAAGAGGAAGGGGCACCCCATGTTCTTTAAATAACCAAAGTATAGATACTAAAATTTTAACAATACACTGTCTACTATATTCTCTCTGTCAGTAATATCCTGACATGTAGAATGTCTCTCTCCCAATGAACATATTATTCATTGGTTCCTGTATAATGTCACATGTACTTAATGGAAGGCCCTTTTTTTGACTATTTAATGGAAGGCTACTTTTTTGAGTATGTAATGTTTTGATTAGATTTTATTTTGTGGGATTCTGCAAGCTGCTGTCTCTGCCTAGGGCTGTGTCTCCCTTGAGAGTCAACTCATGCCTCGCTTGTTTGTTTTGAGCCTTTCTAGTAAATTTGAGGTAGCTGGACTTAATAGTACAAAGCTTGATAAAACCATATGTCGTGACATGTGATGGAAAAAGAAGAGAACTGTACTAGATTTTGTTTTGTTTGGGGTTTTTTAAATTGCAAATTGTGTTTCATCCAGCAAAAACGTTGCCAGGGCCTTAGACCGACCTCATGTCGCTGAGGTCTTACCATGATACCAGACTTGTCTGTCCTTGCTGAGGAGCATCCTGGTATGAGAAATGATTTGAACTGTGTGTGCTTGCTGTAGGATTTCCAGCCCCTAGCTGTGGGCTGACAAGGAGAGGGTTATATTCAATATGTACGTACCTCATGCACAAATGCATTTCTCATGATCAGATACAGAATAACGTTTCATTATGGTTCTGTTGCTAGACATGCTAGAAACAAAACAGCCTTGGGGATAATAGCAGGTTTTTGGGTGAATATTCTAAACTTGGCTCGGTGACTGTGAATACAGAACATTAGCTTTGAGTAAAATTCTAGGTTTTGGCCTGATTTTGAAAACAGACACAGGGAAAATACATGTTTGAAAATAGTTCTCGTGTGAAGTGTCTTAAGTTTGTCTTACTCCCTCTGACAGAAATCTGATGTTGTGGGTCCCATCCTCAGTTGGCATGTTGCTTTCCATGCACTGTTGCTGTCATAAGCACTGCCTAAATGACTTACCTCCAACAAAAAGGAGTAATCCTCTGTATTTTGCATTGTTGAATCCTTTACAGCACAGAAGCCGAGGTTCTTTGGGGAGGAGCAGTGTGCTTTGCATTGACAGGGTGAGGAGGGTTGGAAAATAGAAGAGTGATGCTGGAAAAAGACTTGGAGGTATGGTCCAGGCAGATGCACTTCATACACATGGGGAGAGATGGTTCGGGGAGTAAGGTGAGCCAGTCTGCCAAAAGAAATTTGTATGTGTTGCAGCTGCACATAGTCTAGTTTTATCTGCCTTCTGGCAGCCTGAGAGAGACTTAAGGGTGTTCCAGTGAATGAGTGAAAAAGTTGCTTTGTATAATTTCAGCTGGTTTTGCTCTTAGTTATGTTACTGTTAAGCAGTACATTTTCACGATAACAGTATTTTTACTCCAGTTTTTTTTTGGAAGTTGACATGATTGAGTGGGTTAGTTAAGGGTAATGTCAGTTCCCAAATTGCATTCTCCTGTATTGAGTAGTGCTTGTGGTGAGGTACACTACGGGAAGGCTTTACTGTGGCATCATCCACTGCAAGTCAGAATAAATTCCTCAGCTCATGAAATGAAATGTATGAGAGTCATATTGTCTTGTACAATTCATTGCTGAAGTGTGTAACTCTGCTCTGCTGGAGTTTTCCCACCTGTTGCAGAGGATGATATGTGGAGGGGAATTGTGAATCAGTCTTGGCCTGAACAGAATGAAAAGTAAAGGAACTTTTCTCTTGGATTTCTAGTTTTTCTTTTTTTGAATCTTTTTCCTGCAGTACATCTTGCTCTAAGTGCTGCACATGTTTTGATGTGACAGTTTGTCCAGAGAGAAATTAAGTGTGTAGGAGAAAGTTCTCCCATTTGTTCCCTTTTGGGAATCACAAGGCTTTGTTGGGCTGCCTGGAATACTGGGCTGAGTGCAGGTCCAGTGGGGCAGGAGCACAGAACCACATATGTACTGCAGGAGAGGAACAAATGGCACCCTGGTGATGGTGGGGTGGCAGACCACAGCCACATTAGGCTCCTGTGCAGAAACTTGGGGTGTGTAAGACAGGTTCTCTGTGTACCCAATTGCTCTTCACAAGTGCTAACAACTTTGTGGTAACAAACATATATAATAATTAGAACATGTAGCAGTCTCCTGGTTTGTGTTTTGCGTAATGAAATTATTTTTTGGGACATAGAGATGTTTGTAATAGCTCTTCTGGTAATTTAGCAGGCTTCACTTCACAGGTAATGTAGGTTTTCCTTCATGGAATAAAATAACTTGCATAGCTTTCCTAAAACTTTCCGTTACTAATTCAATTTTATATATACAAGAGCTGTTAATGTAATTTTCATAATGCAAGTTGCCTCATTTACAGAATCACAGAATAGTTAGGGTTGGAAGGGACATCTGGAGATCATCCAGTCCAACCTGCCTGCCAAGGCCGGGTCACCAAGAGCACGTGACACAAGAGTGCATCCAAGTGGATTTGGAATGTCTCCAGAGGAGACTCCATGACCTCCCTGGGCAGCCAATTCAGTGCTCTGCCACCCTCCAAGTGAATAAGTTCTTCCTCATGCTGGGGTGGAGCTGCTTTTATTGTAGTTTATAACCATTACTCCTTTTCCTGTCACTGGACCCCAGTGAAGTCTGGCACTCCAGGATTTATCTTGTTAGAAGGCCTGGATTTGTCATAGCTTTAGAATTTAGCTTTATGATTTGATGCTCAATTACCAGTGAGGAGAAGGGCTGGGTTTACTATGGAACTTCAAGATGCTTTTCAAACAGGAAAAGTTTGTGTCGGGCTTATAAATTCATATCTTTGTTACCTATATCTGCCCTCAACACTAGTACTGGGTTTAGCTTCTGTCCTAGCCTGAGTGTTTTTGTTTGTGCTTTTTCTGTATCCTGTACTTTAGATTTTTGTTGCCTTCTTCATTGCAGCACTTAAGCATTCAGCAACATGTTAAACAGTGACCACTGCATTTCACATGTGGATTTTGTATAATTTAAATGCAGAGCTGCCTGTCTCAAACTGGTCTTTCTGAAACAATCTGCATTCACAGACCACCTGGGTGGGCTTTTTTTCTCCATAGTCTTTTGACAGGTTATTTTGCTGAATGTGGAATAAATATATAAATTCATACCCCCAGAATGAGTCATAGTGTTGTAATCAGTCAGTAATTTTGCTGTCTTACTGGAATTGCACACACCCACCCCCCTACAGGTAATGCCCGTTCTTTGTCTTGGGTTGTATTGGGATATGACTAGTCCTTAGGCTGTTGTAGTTACTGACATGAACTGTTGAGCAGTAGCTGCTTGAAGAATAGAAGTATAATGCCAGCTTGATTTACGTTTCTTTTTTCAGTCTATTTTAAAACTGTAATTGTGTTTTGCTGAATATAAATAATCTTTGATGCCCATTTGAGATGCATGCATATCCCCAGACTTTACGAGTTCCAAGTTACGTTCTTTTGCCTGTCATCTCCAATTGATAAATTCTGGACTTCCTTTTTCTCTCAAATAAACAAACAAATAAGTAAATGAGTAAAAATTGTTTCTCAACACATGCTTTAATTATGGATATTAGTCATGATTTTGAATGGTGTTTGTATTCACAGCACAATTTTAGGTTGCAGTAACATCATCTCTGGAGTTAATGTGTCTTCCTGAACAGAGCCTTTAATTGGATGTATTCAATTTTAATTTAACTTGTAATCATTTTCTATGTGTATCATTGATAATTACAAGTAATATGAAAATTATATCAAAGAAAACAAATAGCAAGTACCAAAAAAAATCTGAGTTACAGTATATTGGTATGTATGTTTGCAATTTCAAAAAATCCCTATTGGTCTTCACTATATTTTCTTTGAAAGGAAATGCTATATTTCAGCTATGCCTTGGTAAGGAAAGCAATGTAGTTTTAGGAGTTGTAAAATATTCAGTACACAAGGAAAAGGTTGCCTGACTAGATAAGGTAACTGCTTGGAGGAATAACTGAAAACATTTTACTGTAAGACTTTTCAGTTAATTGCTTTGACTGCATTTGCAAGTTGCAACAAAAGTGTAAAATATGGGTCTCCTTTAAGTATTTCTCCACAGTTCCTTGGTCATGTATATTAAAAGCAGGAGGTTTATGTTTTAATAATGCATTGAGATTTTTTTAGATCATCATTGGTAGTCTCTGAAGCTCTGCAGGCATTTTGTCTACAAGCTTGCCTGTGTCATACACACTGGGTTTTGAAAATTAAGAGCTGTGGCTCAGGTGTGGTGTGAGTGCTGCTGGAGGGAACAAAACTGGAAAGGCTACAGGTGCTGGAGCTAAATTCGGTTCAAGGCAGTTTGTCTCTAAGGTAGCAAGGGCAAAAAAAGATCTTTATTTCAGCAGGTTTGAACTGATGTCTCTTGCCTTCAGAAGGAAGTTGTACCATTATGTTCCTGGCACATCTAGAGGGTCTGGAGGTCTTATCTTTGAACTTTCGAATAGAACAACAAAGTACTGATTGGACTGGAGAGAGACTTGTCTGGTTTAGTCAAGACTGCAGTGGGAAACTACTTCCAAGTTCTGACTTCCACTTGCATTTGTTACACTAAACAGAAAGGATAGAGCAGGGGAAAATTGAGGGATTTATTGAGAGGAAAACTGCCAGTGGTTTTTCTTGATTGTTTTGAAGCAAATTACCACGTTTTACAACAGTGTAAAAGACTGTAGGTTAGGCAGTAGTACAAGTCAGGCAGGCACTTGTGTAAGTTATACTGCAACTCTCATCACCTGTTTTCAGAGCAGTCTTGAAATTAATGGGAATAATTTAAAACTGGAATTTCAAATATGTCAGGAAACTTTTGTCACTTTGATTTTATGTTGATTATCCAAAGAAAAATATTTACTGTTTTGCAATTGAAAAGCAATTAATAGCTTTGATCCAAGACTCACGTATGCTGAGCCTTCTGTCAAATGCAGTGTTCACAGTAAAACCAACTGAATGTTCTAACCTATCATGTGATTGAAATACAAGCTAGAGCTGCTCCAGCAGCTGTTCTTCCTTAAGGCTTTGCAAGCACTGGAGTCCTTTGCCCCATTCCATGTGAGAAATCACAAGTCTTCCTCTGCTTTTGGTACGGTCCCTAGTTAATGTTCCTTTCTGGAGCCTCACTAGGGTGTAGAGTAGGGGTGGTAGAGAAGATAGTTCAGCTGAGCTGGAAGGTAAAGGTACTACTGTCTGCTGATAAAGGCCTGCAGTAGATGTTCACATTGAGATTGAAGTAAATTATACTTGTGTGAGTTAGTATTTTTGCAATACTTAGGCATGCTTCAGTTTTCGAACAACACCTCTTTCTTTTTATGGTGTCTTCAGTGTAGTGTTGCTTTTTGATACTATTGTCAAGCATAACAAAGGAATACTATTTTGAATCATAGTCTTGCCGAAACATTGTAAATATTACAGTAAGTGTTGCTGGTAATGCATTTCCTTGCTTTTAGGAGCACTTCTGCAATTAATGCCTTTGCCTCTTCTTGTCTTTTAGCATGCTACAGAAATACTTGGCAACCAGAATTTTGCAGAATGCATTTGGGGAGAGCCTGAACATGTAGTTATAATGTGGGAGTGCTGATCAATAAAGTGTAATAGGCAATAGGGTGTATGTGTAATAGCTTTTCTCAAAGCTGTCATTGGGAATATGGGAAAAGTGTCCATTCATTAAATAGGTAGTGGCATAATTATGTTGTTTATTTATATTTACCTGAACAGGCAGCAGACAGGTCTGAGAAACTTGATCTTGCCAGAAGAAACAGTATGTGACTTTTGAATCCTTGTATGAATCATTAATATGCAATGAGTGGAGGGCCTGGTGGTATTCTGTGTTTTGTTTGGGTTTTTTGTTTCATTTTTTTTTCTCTCAATAAATTAATAGAACTGTTCATCTTAGGAAAATGTAAACCAGAAAAGCATTCATGGTTGTATTTAAGTTCTGCTTAGTTTTTGTGCATTCTGTTTCCATGATTTAAAATGAACAGGGTGGGGGTGGGGAATAGCTGAAGTCTGATAGAGTTTATCCAGCATGCATGCTGATGAGGAGAAATGGTCAAACTCAAACTGTATGCTGAGCTAGCACAGAAAACAGGAATAGCTGTACAAACCCATTTGTCTCCCAGGAGAGGTTTTCTCTGTGACCAGGAGACCAAGGACAGACCTTGAGGATATTGTCTGAAAAGACCTGGAAATGCCTAATTGAGCAAAAAATATTTGATTCAGCAGATGGTGGGAGCAGGGATGCATGGGAGCCTTCTGCCATGCACTGTCATCTACTCAGTTTCTGTCATCTAGCAAATATATGCTTTTCCTGTGCTTGAATATATTTTATTGTTGTTAGGCTGTTTCAAAAGTGTTAAACGTGGTTTAAAGTCTCTCTGTGGTCCTGCTGTTGTTGGTCTGTCTGTTGCCTTCCCTCTTTCTTCTTGTTCATGTTCTGGTAGTTTTCCAAGCTCATTTTGCTCAAGTGTGCTTGGAAAAAGGATACTAATCATGGTATCAAGTCATTAAAAGCAACAAAGTTCCTTAAAGTTCCCTAAAATTTCAGGTAGGTCTCTACCTTAAAGAAGGCTGTGACTTTGTGCAGAGAGAGATGATGTTAAATGCTTGAGATCAAGGACTGTCTGGAGCGTGTTCCTTATTAGACATGAATGAATCCCCACAGATGGGTACTATGGTGAGCATGGGACAAACATCCACTGAAGCTTGCTGTTATCTGGAAAATAAAGTAGGAAACACAGTTTGACTGATGATGGCACTTGGAAAGCTACTTGTTTGTGTGATTTAGCTGAAATAATGGAAATAAGATCAAAAGATTTACTTAGGCAAACATTCATTTGAAGTTTTTGTCAGAAGGCAGAAGCTGGGAAAAGTTTCTCTGCTGAGGGATGTAGGAGCAGTTTCTTTCATCACTGGGTTTGAACAGATGTGTTTCAGAACAAAGTTTTGATCAAATATTTTTGTTGCAATGATTGATTGTCCTACTGATAGGATGCCAAGGTAGTTAAATCCTGAACATCTGGCAAGGTGTTCAGCCTTAGCTTATTGAAAGCCTCCTACAAGGCGGATAAGGTTTGATATAAGCAACTTTACACAGATGAGTGTGCTTTTATTAAAATATGATATAGGACACCTCAGACTTACCGTAAGTAAGTTTGCTGAGGCAAAGAAAAATAAAGATGCACTGTGATTATGAGAAAACCTTAGGAATGTGCTATGCCCGTTAATACCTGAGAAAGACTAAGGAGGAGCTCTTTTATAGTCAACAGGCTTGAACTTGCTGGGTCAGGTTTCCCTCTTGTTAGAGTTTTGTCTGTGCCCTGTTTAACTAAGACATTTATTTTATGATCCAGAAGTAGAATGCTGTATATGTGAGATTGTTCAAAAATGGGTTGGTGCTGAACAGCAAGGCAAAATTAGTGTTTTACCAGGTCTGCTAAGCCTGAGCAAAATGCTGGAACTGTAGACCTGGGAGGGAGAAAATACTTTAGGAATGTGCGTGCTAAAAGACGACAGAACCAAAAACAGTCTTCAAAACAATCCTGCATAAAGTGTTTATTTGAGGTTTGTTGGGAGTTTTTATTTTCTTGGGGGTTGAGTTTTTTTATAATAAAAGTCTGATTCTGAAAGGGGGGAAGGTTATAGCAGAGTTAATAACTAGAGAGAAATTAATATGGAACACATGTCCAAGAAGGTCACTGTTTGCCCAGATGCTTAGGAGTTGTTACAAGTATTTAGACACATGCATTAAATATGGTATAACATAACTAGGGTGGGTTAAAAGTCCTCTAATGCAGAGTTGTGATGGTTTGCATTGCTGGAGGAAAAATAGCTGGGTGCCACTTGCAAATGCCACACGATTCCTCTGTGTAAGGAAGGGGCTGTAGATCTGGAATTGAACATAATCGATCAACAAACCCAGGGAGCTAAATTGGCTGTTTTCCTCTTGAGAGGTAACAAATCACTAAAAGCACTGCAGAATCTTACTTTGTTTGGAGAGATGCTTAGTGTAATGTTGAAATACAAAAATATACACAAATCTGAGGCAAACTGCATAAAAGCATTTAACCCCCCCCCCCCCCCCCATTTAAAGAGTGATTTGTACATTTCAATATGTATCCTGACAAGCTGAATTTGCTGTTTCTGAGTAAATATTTGTTCTTTAAACTTGATGTTCTTGCAGCAGCTGAGAATGAAATGTGTTTACCTTCAGGTCAGACTCTGAGATATTAGCTGCCCGGAGGAGGCTTTTGATAAGTGTTTTAAGTTCAGTGGGGTGGGTTGACCTTGGCTGGCTGTCAGGTGCCCACCCGGCTACTCTCCCCTTCACAACAGGGCAGGGGAAGAAAATTGGATGAAAAAGCTTGTGTGTCAGGATGAAGACAGGGAAATCACTCACCAGTTGCCATCACAAGCAAAACAGACACTATTTGGGGAAGGTTAATTTTTTGCTAATTAAAACTAGCCTGCCATAGACTGAACGAAGAGGCAGCCTTGCAGGTTACCCACCCTTCACTTGGAAGAAGTGGCCGCTCCATCACTTCCCTACCATAAAACCCCCTTCTCTCCTGCAGTCTGTCTTCTTTCCTGGAAATCGAAGCTGTGGTTCAGCTGCAGGGCACTCCTATTCCAGAGTAGATGTCCAAAAGCTTCACTAATGTGTATTCAGCATATGCTTATGTACTTCCCCCAGAAAATATGGATTTGAGCACATGCTTTTCTAGATTAGTATTATGAACACTCAGAAATAGAAACTCTGTATGCTGACTTAATCTATCATGAGTGAAAACTGACTGCATGACAGTCTCAAATATTGGGTACTTTAGTTCAACATAACCATTATCAGATTTTCCTTTTTGGGGAGCTGGAATTACACCCAGTGTAAGGGAAGTTGGAAAAACTGATCCACCTGATTTTTGCTGTCCGATAAAGCATTATCTCACCGGGGTTTTTTGGTGGGTTGGGTTGTTTTTTGTTTTGGTTTTGGTGTTTGTGTTTTTTGGGTTTTTTTTTTGTTCTTTTGTTTTGTTTTTGCTTAAGGTGCCACTAGCATTTTACTGTGTTAACAAGCTGTTCACCTGCCTTTCTTGTCTGTGTAGTGATATTCTGTAGATAAACACAGAGCAGCTGGCGAAGCTTTAAGCAGGCTGTAGCTTTTTTCACAGTGCTTGTTTTTTTACCTATCCTCGTGATCAATTACCAGTTGTTGTCTTTTTCTCTGAGTCTTCTTATGCATGTGCAACACCAGTTTTAAGACTTGATTATGTTGTACAAAATATGACTGTTGAGGGAGTTTTTTTCCTTTGTTCTTCTCTAACAGATAGCACTTGAGATAGTTATTAGATTAAAAGGAAAAAAAACCCAACTAAATAAAACCCCCAAACCAAACAACCCTCTCCAAACCAACTGTGTGCTTGGAGCAGCAGAGTTGCTCTTTCTTTTAGTGTGAAGAAATATTTTTGCTGCTAAAGATTCTGGCATTTAGCTGTCAGACGTTTTGACTCACCTGCCTCTTAAAGAATGATTGTTTCTTCTTGCTATTTATTAACATTTGGAAATCAATGAAAAATTCGAAGGACCTGTCTAGAGGAAGGATGTGAGTACGCTTGCTTACATGTGAGATGAAAAATGAGCAGATGTAACAACTTGCTGGTATCCCTTTCTAAAGAAATGCCTTAAGTTTTTGGAATGTGTTGTGTGCCAGTTAAACCTTCTATTGCTGTGCCTGGTGTAGAGAGTTTTCAGTTGACCAAGTTTCTGTCTCTGTGTGTTCCTTTTTCACACTAGCAATGAATAAACTTTGGACTTTGTGCTTAAATCCTATCACTTTTGAAGAAAAACTTGGTTTTTTCTGATATTGTTACATAAGTCTTAGTTAAATTTAATTATCCCAAAACTACTTACATGCACTATCATTTGTATGCTTTAAAAATACGGAGTTTGTCTCATCAGCAGCTTTATTTAAGTTGCTAAGGACCTAATTCTGCCTTGTGCACAGAGCACATTGTCACCTTGTACAATGAGTTGTTTTCCAAAACAGAAGCAGCATTTTCTGTACACTGCAGAGTAGAAGCGAGTTCCTAACCTATAGGTTTTCCAAATTCCCATCCTAAGGGGAGTGTGCTTTCACTTAGGAAGTCCCTTTTCTGATTTCTGTGCTGTGCAGTACTTCATATTTGGGACTGTCTGACAATGGCAGCACTTATTTTGGGGAATGGAAGTTTTGAGGTTGATCCTGTGCTTCTTTCCTTTCCCTGAAGTTATTGTAGGCAACAGATTTAGACTGAGGACAGCTGGGCCCTCAGGAGTAGCCACTTAGACCACTGTTATGACCCACCTCTAAGGCACGGTAACTGAGGTTCCTGTTGATAAAACCCTTGGCGTGAATTAGAGTAGAATGACACTGAATGGTTGGTGTATCTATGAGGTGGATTTATTGTAAAAGCAATTCAATTACAGTGGAAGAGAGGTAGCCAGGCATTTTGGTTCTTTTCTATAACAGTATAAAAACCCCAATATTTAAGGAAGAGAAAGAAAGAGAAGGAAAGGGTAGGAGTAAATAGTGGAGAGGAAAGGTATCCCCACCTGTGGATCCAGTGATGAGACTTGATCGTTGCTGTTTTGCTGTAGTGATGGTTTCAGTCTTGATCTGTTGGGGGCGGGGGCCCACAAAATAAAAAGTCATTTGGGTTATATACATTAAAATTTGGCATGGAAATGCCTGCTTCCCTCCCCAGGGAGGGGATTCCTTGTATCCCCTGCAACACCGTGGGGCACGCACATATTTCTCATAGAGAGTTCCTGAAAAGAGTCAGGATGTGCTTTGGGGTCCCTGGTGGTCTTGATCCCCCTCTACTGGTCTTGCCCACTCCTTGACCCCACTTCTGTGCTAGCACTGTGTTTTGTGTGGTCACCATGGACCTGAACAGGAAAATAGGCTTCAGAAAGGTGCTGCCCTACCTGTGTACAGCGCCCATTTCCAGGCACATCCTGTTCTGACCCACTTGAGTGGTCATCAGTGTTTGAGGCATAGCAATGCGTTGACTCCTTACTGTCCAGGCTTCTAAAACCAGCTCTCCCTTACCAAAGGGGGAATAAAGGCAGCTGTGTAGATGGAAGGTAGTTCTTCTGATGTGCATGTGATGGCCTTTCTCGGGAACGTTTCCCTTCAGCTGTCAGAGCTGTAGCAGATAGAAATGGTTGAGCAGGCTGTTGATGTTTAACCTTCCTGGGTGGGGAAGGGTTGTGTCCTGTGGGCCCTGCAGCAGCTAAAAGTACACAGCGTGGATTGTGTTTGTGAAGGCATTTTATAGAACATGTAATAAAACACATCTATTTGTCTAAAATGCACCTTTTACTAAGTACTATTGATAAGTTACCCCACTGGATGTAGGTTTACTTTGTTCCCTTGTCAAAAGGCAATCTGGTTTTGCCATCAACATAGTCCTATAATTAATGCTTTCCTGTATAGTTTCTTTCCATGGGGATCAAGTCAGGGTTTCTGAGTGTGTGGGAGAGACATAAATGCTTAGTGCTGGAAAAGTGCCATGGAACAAAGGGAGGTCTGGAGCCTTTCATCCAGGGTCCATGGGTTTTCTTTTAAAAAGTTGTTGTTCTGAAGCCTTTAGATCAGCAATTCAAAAGTGATGAATGTTGTTTTCCAGAGGACAACTGACAGGCATCAGAAGATAGTGCTGTCACTAGCTGGGATCTTGCACATCTACATGGGTCCTTTGCTTAAGTCTGTTCTTTGGCTTATTTGGGATGATCATGTTTCCTTTTTGTGGTGGTGATGGTGACTCCATTCCTGTTGTGATCTCAGTAGAAGAAAAAGCCTGAACAATATCTCTACTTCACCACAAAAGATCACAGAAACCTGGGGGAAATGTTCCCTTTAATGTTCAAATTATGGTCTGCTCTCAGTCATGTTTATAAGATGACGCATGTTCTGTATTGCTCAAAAAGAGGTAGTATTGATATTTGAAAGCTGCAGTTAAAAATCATGGAAAAGGTGCTTGTAGTTTCGTTTCAAAAGGAGAAAATCTGCTTGTTTCTGGAAATGTCATTTTCAAGGTGATTCTTAAATTCCAGAATTACAGTGTGGTTTGAGATTGATCTGTCAGGACTCTGGCTTCTCATTGGTAGTATATTTTTGGTCTTTGTCCTGTGTTGGGAAGTCTCTGCTAGAATTCTTCCTCTCCCAGTTAGTTGTCTTTTTTTTTTTTTTTTTTTTTTTTTTTTTAGGGAGAGTTTCTGGTTTTGGTCTACCAGCTTGTTTACAAGATGTGAGAATAACGTCTTTTCTTCTGATAACATGGAATAAATAATTTTAGAGCCCTGTTATTTGCTTAATAACCTGTAGCGAACAGGTCTCTTAATTTGTTTTTTTCTTGACATTCTCTTAGACTCCATTTAAATCCTATTTGAAAAATCAGATCAGAATTTATTATGCAGTAAACTGAACTAACCTAATCCTGGTTGCTGGTCATTGGTAGGACTTTATGGCCAAAACCAGAGTGTAACCAGTTCAATAGTTAATACAACTTTTTCATGTGGACAGTTTTATACAGACCTTGTGGATGGCAGGCAGGCATCTTCTGATTTTGGTATCTGACCTAATGAGTGGTACTTAATAAGAAGTAAAAATCATTTAAGTAAATATTAAGTGGGTGATCTCATGGAAAAAAAACCAAACTATTATGTGACATGACTAAATGTGTGTGACTTTGGTCTGTTGGTTTTGTATTTAATTGTTATGGTGTGCTGATTCCTGTCTTTGTACTCGCTGGAATGATAGTCTGTGTACACCGTACCAATAGGGGAAGTAATTTTTGACCCATGTAGGAAGTGATGATTTCAAGTCTGTGGACAACGTTCTCCAGTGGTGTGGGAAATCATGTGCTGGCAGTACGGACATGCAGGATAACCTGGGCCTTTTGTTGCGCTGAATCCTTTTGAATGTTAGATGGGGAATATAAAGAAGTGTTAGACAGGAGTGCAGGGTGTATTTGTTGAATGAGACTCCTACCTGGGTAGCTCATACTCAGGAGAGTGTTGGGATGATAACAGACAACAGTTATCACATTCAAAAAACTTCCACACAACCCAACAAAACCTCTCCTCAAAATTCCCCAAACCATACGTATAACCTCTGGTGGGGATATGGTTAAAGGAGCTACTGCAGTCAGTGGATACAGAAATAGGAGAATAGAAGGCAATGCAAGTACTTGATGCTGTAGTTGAAAAAGGTGAAACGAGCAGTATATCGAAGCTGATATCCAGCCAAGCAAAACAAGAAATTAGATGCATTAATTTGGTGTTAAATGTGATTATTTCCTGAAACAAAGTGGTAGGTTCTCTGTTATGTTCTTTCAAATTATGTTTTTCTATTAATTTGAGCAACGAAGGATGGGAACTTCTGTGAAAGAATAGTGAGCAATTTGGATGAAATTATTTGAACCGTATTTTGCATAAACTGAAAGTAAAAACTGGCACTGAACGTGGTGCTATCTCCTATTTTCTGCTACCAATTGGATTAAATTGAATTTATGAAGTTGTGGTTATTTGCTTTAAATGGCCCCCTGTGACGAGTTTTAGTTTCATGCAGTTTCAGCTTGCCAGGGACCACATATGATTGACACAATTAATCAAAGATCATGCTACTAATACACACCAAGCATAACACAGTTGAGAGAACTCAATTAAAACTTTTGTTCCTCCAGTTGAAAAAGTCAGCCACGTGGGAGCTCAGTATCTCAGGCTTACTTGTTTTGCTTGAGACCAGTCTTAATAAATTGCCTTATTTTGCTTCTGCAGTGCAATTTATGTGCTTATAAATCAGCAGTCATGCTTTGCCACAATTCCACACACAAACTGCTGCATCTTCAGCTAATAACCTTGTATAGAAGGTTTCAATGGTTGTGAGTAAATGCTGAAGGAAAATGTGAAAATCAGAAATAATAAAACTAATTGGGTAGGAAATGTTTAAAGAAATCCTGTAGGCATTAATGCCTGACTTTAGAAATACAGAAATTTAGGCGTAAACAACACTAAATTTAGTAGTTCAGGTATAAACTCCTGCTCTTATTATCATTCACTTTGAATTTTGTTTGTTTCCCTGACCATATATCACAAGCTTTATCCTTCTCCCTGGGCACCTTTATACCAAGGCTATAGTGAAGACATTATTCAAGACTGTAGATTTCTGACAGCTTACACTTAGGGTACTGAAACTGCTTAATAAAAGACAATGTTGAAAGGATTAAGAGGAAAAAGCTTGAGTGAAAAGGCTCTTTATTTTGTAGAAAGTGGCCGATCAAAGAACAAAATAAAAACCCCCAGACCCTACCACTTTCATTGCTGCATTTCAGCTGCCTGAAAAGGTGTTTCATTTCTGATTTGGCTCAGAATTTAGGGGGTGTAAAGTAGTGGTGTAGCAAGCTGCCAGGCTTGTTAAGGGTCTACATTCCCTATATTCACATACAAATAAGGCATGTAGGAGCAGGAATGGCTGTCTGTCTTGTCCGGCAGAGTGGTGGTGGTTGTCTCATTAAACTGCTGACCGTACCAATTCAGCTCATAACACTGAGGGCATGTATAGCATCACTTGTAAGACTAAAGCTTTTTCCATGAGTCTTACAGCAATAAAATGCTTGCACTGATTAACATCTTGATCCTGTCAAGTGTGGAGGATATTTACTGTTCTCTACAAGAGGTCCTTTTCAGGGACTAAATGGCTTTGCAGGTTTAAATGCTCATGTGGTGTGAAAGCCTGAAAGGATTCTTCTGCAGGGACATGTATTCTGGAGACTAAAATATGAAGGTTAACAATGTGTTGTGTTTTGGATTGGAAAGATTATGGCTCACAACATACACATGGTCATTATACCCTCAGTGTTATTGTCCTTTGCCATTTGTTGCACTTGGTGATGATGCTTTTTCAAGCGATGTTATCTTCTGTTTAGCTGTTGACTAATTTCTTCGCTGTATTGCACTTGTTTCTGTTGGTACATGTTGTGTCCTAATATGCTTATCTGGTAAATCTTCACTAGTCATTTAAAATGCGTGGCTTCTTGGTAATTTCTATACTTTTTTTTTATTTAAACAAGCTGTGTTTTCTTTTTACCCAACAGTTTTCTTTACCTTGAAGTTTTTCCTGATGTTATTTCCACACCCGCCCCCCCTCCCCCCGCCAATATTTGAGTTCTGTGAATTGTTTTCATGCAGCTTGGTCTTTGTGTTTACTTTTTCTATATGTAGGGTAGTCTTTCTTAAAAGCATTTTTGAGTTGTTTCAACCTTCAGTGCATTAAAAATCAATTTCAGATACTTTGCAGCTGTTTGGCTTTTTGTAGTATCAGGCATTTTTTCTTTCATCTACAGACAACTAATTCAAATTTCCAGTCTACAGTTAGCATAGTCTTAATGTTTCTTACACTGTGATTAGAAACAACTGTTTTCCTTTTATACACGTCCCACAAATGTTGTGTATGTTGCACTGACTACTTGAGAATAATAAGAGGTTGTGTTTATCGGAGCCCATGAATCTTTCACCAAGTTGGTAGCATCTGCAAAAAGCTACTCCCTCCCTCCTCCCACTGGTATCTCTACTCTCTTTGAACAGTCAAAATTCTTATCTCCTCCTTTCACACGCACTAATCCCTTATTTTTGAAATATTTTGATGAAAGCTTTCATAAACATCAGAATTCCCAGCTGTTAATATTAAAAAATCCTTCTGTGGTGTAAACTGTTAGTATTAATATTTCTTAGTATTTTTGAGGAGGCGTTCCTTTATTCTTTTGTTCTTTCAATTTTAATTGCTGTTTTGTCTTAGTGTGGCCAAAAATCCAATTTGTGGCATGGGTTTTCTCTCTGTGATGCCATGTTTAGTCATGTTTTGTGAAGCCTTTACGTCTCTTTGGCCCTGGCAGATTCAGTATCTTTCCCTTCTGTGGCTTCTTTCTTATGACCCTCAAAGTGAGGGTTCTGACCACACGGCTCTGTGCATCACGCTGCAGAGGTTACCACAGTGCTTGAGGGATTATTCCATTGCTTGGTAGGTTTGGTGGGGTTGGTTGGTTTATTTGTTTTAACTTGGAAAGGAACTGAAATCTACTTTTGTTTAATAAACAAAACTTGTGATTCAGTTGTTTGCTTCTCCAGATAATTGTGCCACAAGCAGTGAGAACGCCAGAGTAGTTCTGCAGACAACAAAACTGGGACATTACTCAGCTACAGTTATGAGAGGTGGTTTTCTTCCCTTCTTAAAGGTAGAAAAAAATTTCAAAGTGTGTTACTATCTCAAGATTATTCTTTTCCATGCTGCCACAATAATTATCTGGCTTAAATGTTTAAAAAGGAAAAAAAAAATCACAATAAATACAGCTAGCTGAAGTGAGTGGGGTTTTTTGCAAAAATAATGTAACATTGCCTGTGTCTTCAATACAGAGAACAGACCCGCAGCTCCTCGCTCAGTTCTACTACGCTGATGAGGAACTAAATCAAGTGGCAGCTGAACTGGACAGTCTGGATGGAAGAAAAGACCCCCAGAGATGTACACTGCTGGTCAATCAGTTTCGCTCATGTCAGGTAACCAAACTGGCACCTTCCTGATTTCACTGAGATTTTTATGTACATTTTAATATATTACATTACTCTTTATTGTATTAATTAGGTTTTTTTAAATGAACCTTTGCTAGATACATACCTTTCCTTACTTTAAAGGGTATGTTTTTGAAAACACTCTCCATAAATTACATTTACTATATCTCATTTAAGACACTTGATGTTTTCCCTGAATAAAATCACACATTAAAAACTTTGTTTCCTTTATATAAAATAAGCATGCAGAGCTTACTAGGACATGAGAAAAATATTTTGAAATTTTAAGCAGCAAAAAAATAGCCATGTGATTTGTATGAATCTGATAGTTTTCCATTAATAAATGAACTACATTAAGACAGCTGGTAGATTTGCTGTTATTTTGGAAAGAATATTCTCTGCTTCATGTAAATAGCATTGAAGATCAGAAGAACTATGAAGAAACCAAACAGAAGAGAGTTTTTATCTGTAAATTACTACAAAAGTATGAATCTGTCTCAAAATTCCAACTGCACAAAGCCTAAAAAAGGATTCCTGAGAGCACTTGCTGAAATATGGCTATGCTTTGAGCTGGACTTGAAAGGAGACGAATCAGAGACTGCAGAGACCAATTCAGCCAAATCTAGCTCTCTTCAATAATTTCATGGTTTTGTGATTGGATTTATACCCGTTTTGGCTGGGATAGCATTCACGTTCTTCCCAGTAGCTGGCACAGTGCTGTGTTTCACACTTAAGGTGAGAATAGTGTGTTGTTCAGCAGTGGTCAGGGACTCTTCAGCTTCTCATGCTGCCTTGCCAGTGTGTAGGCTGGGGGGCCCAAGAGTCTGGAAGGAGACACAGCCAGGACAGCTGACCCAAAATGGCCAAAGGGATATTCCAGGCCATACTGGCATCATGCTCAGAATGTAGGCTTAGGGGGAAAGCTGGCTGGGGGCTGCTGCACAGGAATTGGCTGGGTTGGTGAGCAATTGCATTGTGTATCACTTGTTTTGTTTATTATCGTTATCTCTTCCTTTTCTATCCTATTAAGCTTTCGTTATCTCAACCCATGAACTCTTACCTTTTTTTTGTGCCAATTCCCTCCCCCATCCTCTTGGGACGAAGGGAGTGATCAAAGGACTATATGGTGTTTAGCTGCCTCCCAGGTTAAACCATGACAACTTCCTAAGGAAAAGAACTTAGAAGTTGAAGAACTGTTGAGAAATTATAACTGTATGCCATTCCTACATCACGTTTTTCAATAATAAAATCCACATTTTTAGAGGTAGAAACTCCTCTTGTGCTATGCTTTGTATTTGCATGAATACTTTGATATTTTCTCTCCCAGTCTCACCCAAGAGAAACCCTTTAAACCAAAGTAGATTCAAATCCAGAATACACCATGCTCAAGTTGTAGGAGGATTTCTGTAGGAACAGTGAGCGTTTGCAGTCACCTCAGGACAATTTTAAGTGGAAAGACCATAGCAATAAAGATTCATTAACATCTCTACCAAGGTAAAAAACTGTGCAGTCAAATGTAAAGAATGTATTTTCATTCACCCTTGCTAGAATTTCTTCCTGTTATTACTAATAAGATGTACCAAACTTTATTATGTGGAAAAATTTCATAACTAATGATGTTAAGGTGAGTTTCGGGAAAGTGCCCTGATCATCATAGGAAATGTTCACACTGAGGTAGCTGACTCTGTTGAAAAGAAAAATAGTCAGGTGCTATGTGCTTGCTTGGAAGAAAACTAATTTTTAAAGTGTGAGTTCTTGAAGAGCACTTAGAGAGAAAGAGTGAACAGTCAATGTATTGTTATGTCAGAAACAATTTTAATACTTCTGGCTATTGTGAGTATCTTTGGTTTCCTAATGTCCTGTCCCTAGAGAAAAATACGGAGTTTAAGGGTTTGCCAAAGTGGAACAGTAAGTTTACTGAGAGTTAAAAATGCAGTGACTTGGAGGGAAAAAAATATGGGTGAGAACGACTTGAAAGGCCATTGACTGGAGTCTTCTGTGATGGATCAGCTGTATAGAAATCACCCTTCACAACTCTTTGTGTGACTTGTTCTTAGAAACCTCCAGTAATGGACATTCCACAAACTTTCTAGTCAAATTCTTTCCAAACTGGCTTTTTCAGGAAAAGTTTTCTGATAATAAGGGTGGATGAAAAATATCATTATGCAAGACAGTCTCCTTGTTGGTTGTTTTATCCCTGGTGATGACAATTTACTCCCTGTTTCTCTGCAGGTGCGCAGGGCTTCTGATTTCTTTTCTTGTGGTATAGGCAAACCTGAGGACCTGTTCCGTTCAAAAAGCAGCTTCTCTACAAGTTTCACATGTAGGGATGCAAGAAATGCAGAGTCTGAGAGCTCCTTGGTCAGTTTACTTGGCTTGTTGTGTAGTGACTCACCACCTTGTGACTCTTAATACTTCTTATGCCTGGCAATTTCTTTTCATTTGTCAAACAGATTGCTGTTAGTAAAACAATCTGTTGCTAGAGCCAACAGAAAAGATGGATTTACTTTTTTTTCATGCAGGTATTCTTGTAATTTGTAATTTCAAAGTTCTGCAGAATAGGTCAGATCATCATCAAATGTCATGTCAAAAACAACTTGGCTAATTAGGACTCACATTATTTTGTAGTTCTTTGTGTAAAAGCAATGCTTTGGGGTTTTTTTCTTCTAGGAATTTGTCCTGTAAATGCCAAACAAGAGCAGGAACAGTATTTTAATAAGGATTCAGAATGTGGGTATTTGCTAATCAAATACTGCATATTAGGAGGAAAGATTGGTTTTAGCTTAAGGTGTGGTGGGGTTTGAGAACAATGAAGAGGCAACAGCCAGCCCTGGGGTCAGAATGGTTGTGGTGGGAGGTTGTGCCTGTGAAAGTAGGGTTAGCAGCTTATTGTTCAACACCTGTGATACCTGCAACAACAGCCAGGCAATTCTGAGACCTTTTATTTAGAAATGTGCACTTCCTCACTCTTCAAGGCAAAGCTTCTGAAAAGTAGCTTGTGACCACAGAACACAGTTAACCAGATTCCCAGTCTTTGTATGACATTTTTTTCCCTATTTTGTCCTTGTTTTTCCATGTATTATTAGGTTTTCCAGATAATTTCTAATTTTTACCTCCCTGAAGTTGAGAGGCATAGTATTTCTGTCAGATTTTACTGTTTTCTAGGGACAAAGATGTCTAAAATTCCGTGTGCTTCTGTCTTTGCATCTGGTTTTGAAATTCATTGTTCCTGTGTTGCTTATTTTCAGGTGATTTCCTGATAGTGTTTACTGGATTAACAGATGATGTTTTGAAATTTAATTTTATGAACTAGAGAAAGGAAATGTCATTAAATCAGTGTGGGGTTTGTTTTTTGGTTTTTTTACGACCAGCAAGTCTTACAAACTGATTCTCCTTGGAAAGAGGTTGGATATTGTTCTGAATCTTAAACATATCTGAAGAGCAAAGTTTTATAACTTTGCCTTTATTTTCAACTGCTAAAGATCTCCAAGTTTATTGTTGTGTGTGAAGAGACTCAGACAAACCAGAAGGTCTCTGCTTAAAGAATGTAATGCTTTATAGTGGGCATATTTAATGTTTTCTGTCTTAACAAAACTGGCAGTATTAGTCAAGGCAAGTTGAAGGTATCGATGCATTGTGGTATTCCCATGGGATATGCAGAGAACTCCAGTCTCTTAAGACTGTTGCTACTTCCTTAGTAAAAAGCTTGCAGTTCTAAATGTTGTCTTACACTGTTCTTAGTACTGTTTCCTGTTAAGAATCACACTGGTAACAGTAAATTAATGTTTCAAAATTTCTGAAGATCTTGCAAATTTCACCACTACATGGAGGAGAGACCTGTACAAGAAGATTTCAAATTCTGTGGGTTGACTGTACAGCAGGATGGTGTGTAGCATTTATCTGTGAGTAAGAATCAGGGTAAGGGTTTTCAAAGCTTTGTGCTTCTCATTTTCACAATAATGTCATGTAACAATTTTCCATTATGGTAACCTATTATAAAAATGACATCCCTTGTTTTGCTTTGGTTTTTGCATGTCAGTGGTAAAATACTGTAAGAGCATAACATATCTATCCATAGAGTACCTTGCATTTGTTGTGTAGTTAATACCTATTCAACAGAATAAAACACTTCTTTCTCTACTGGTTTCTATTAAATTTAGTAATAACTAAAGCATGCAAAGATGCACAATAAAAAGCTGTGTAAGTTTTTCTTAAATGAACAAAAGGGTAGATAGAATGTCTAAGGGTTTATTGAACTTGATGGTGATAGAAGGAAAGTACTTATTTTTTTACTTAAGAAAAATATCTCTGCATTAGTACATCTTGAGTAGTATGCAGCACTGGTTCATCTGAGGGCCTTTTTTCCCCTGCAATACAAATCGTTGCAGTATTTTGGTATTAGTGGTATAATAATGTGTCCTTTCCTATGCTACTCGCAACATCACACTGTATTGAATTTCATAAGAAGTGATGGTACCTCATGTACACTTTTGAATTATTATGCATTTGTGATCATTCTCAAATGTACTTTGATCATTGCTGTTTTCATATTGATTAATATTTTGATAGTTGAGTTGATAAACTGGTTTAAAACAATTTCTTGGCTATTTAAATGGAGTTAGGTTTTATTGTTTTGTATTAAAGAACCTCACTGGTTTTGATTAAGAGTAAAGAGGAAAAAACCACCCCTTTTGTTTCTAGCTTGGAGATTTGTTAGGACTTGACAAGTAAGAAACCTGTGCAGAAGTATTCCCCATTGTGAAGATGTTTTCAGGATCATAGTACTTGCTTGCTGCTTCAGTACCCTGAGAATTCCTTCTCTGCGTACAGTAGTGAGGTCTCAGAATAGCATATGAGTCAGTTCCCAGCAAGGCTTTATCAGTGTTATTCCTGCAGTCTGTGTCTCAGCAATGTGTAACTTGATCTGCTGAAGTGCAGTAGGAAGGAATTTGCCCCATCAGGGCACTGACCTGAAGCCAACCATAGACTCTGCCATCTGTGCTGCCCATTGCACTGTACCACAGAATAGTAAAATGGGGACTTTACAGTATTTGTGAAACAGGAGTGCTTCTGGCTCACTGGTAGGGGTCATGGACACTACATTGACTTGTAGCATATTATCCTGACTTTTCACTCCTATCCTGTTATTTGCCTGCTTGGGAAGCACCTCTTGAATTACTGCAGTTGGCAACCCAGCATTTTCAAGTCAGCTATTAGCAGTTTCAGTTTGCTTTAACATTAGGCTTTAAAATGCAGCATTTAGTGCTCTGCTTCTTGTATAGGTCTCTCCTCCATGTAGTGGTGAAAAGCAGATGCTTGCAATTCTAAACCTCATTATCTATCATAGCACAAATAAATGTTGCTGAGGAGTTGGAGCCCTTAGAGAAAGCTACACATATCTGTGTTGTCTTATCACCTGTCTGTTTCAATTTCTGTAGCAATATAAAAATGCTGTGTTTCATCCAGACTTTTCTCCATATTTCTCCAAGCTCAGTTTGACAACTGAAAGCATCACTGTGAAATAAGTTGAGATAAGAATGTCAATGGAAACAAAGCTTTACCCTTACTGTAAAGGAATATATGTTACAGACTGAAGGAGCTTACTGTGGAGTGTGAAAAGAGGGTATAAATTGAATATGGGAAACAATGAGTAAAGAATAAAATGCTGCTGGGAGGCCACCAAGGAAATCTGCTCTGTCACAGAGTGACATGCTGAAATCATAGAATCATAGGGTGGTTTGGGTTAAAAGAAAACCTTAAGATCACCCAGTTCCAACCCCTCTGCCATGGGCCAGGAACACCCTTCACTAGACCAGGTTGCTCAAAGCCTCATCCAAGTTGGCCTTGAACACTTCCAGGGATGGGACAGCTTACATGAGCAACCTCTTCTAGTGTCTCACCACCCTCCTGGTAAAGGATTTCTTCCTAATAATAATCTAAGCATGGCTTCATAAGAGGCAGGTCCTGCTTTTCAAATGTGATCTCTGTTTATGACAAGGTAACCCACCTAGTTGATCAGGGGAAGCCAGCTGATGTCATCTGTTTGGATTTCAGTAAAGCTTTCAGTACTGTCTCTCACAGTGTCCTTCTAGATAGAATGTCCAGCCCACAGCTGGATAAACACATCATGTGGTGGATGAGCAATTGGCTCACGGATCAAGCACAGAGGGTGATAGTGACCTGTCACTAGTGGGGTTCTGTAGGGCTCCATCTTGGGCCCTGTGCTCTCCAACATCTTCATAAATGACTTGGATGCAGGACTGGAAGGGATACTAAGCAAGTTGGCAGATGGCACAGAATTGTGAGGAGCTGTTGACTCCTTCAAACGTAAGGAGGCCCTGCAGAGAGACCATGACAAAGTAGAGAGATGGGCAATCACCAACTATCTGAAGTTCAACAAGGGGAAGTGCCAGATACTGCACCTGGGATGGGGCAACCACAGATGTTTGTACAGACTGGGGAATGAGATGCTGGAAACCAGTGCCACGGAAAAGCACCTGGGGGCCCTGGTTGATGGCAAGTAGAATATGAGTCAGCAGTGCCCTGGCAGCCAGAAAGGACATCCCTGTCCTGGGGGGCATCAGACACAGCATCACCAGCCGGTCAAGGAAGGGGATTGTGCCTCTCTGCTCTGCACTGGGGCGGCCTCACCTGCAATAGTGTGCGGTTTTGGGCACCATGATTTAAGAAAGGTATTAAGCTGTTAGAGTGTGTCCAAAGGAGAGCAATAAAGATCAAGGGACTGGAGGACGAGCCAGACAAGGAATGTCTGAGGCCACTTGATCTGTTCAGCCTGGAGGAGACCTGAAGGGAGACCTCATCACAGTCTGCAGCTTTCTTGTGAGGGGATGTGGAGGGGCAGGCACTAATCTCTTCTCTGCAGTGACCCTTGACAGGACCTGAGGGAATGGCCTGAAGTTGTGTCGGAGGAGGTTTAGGTTAGCTATTAGGAAAAGGTTCTTCCTCCAGATTGTGCTTGGGCACTGGAACAGGCTCCCCAGGGCAGTGGTCACAGCATCAAGTGGGAGCGAGTTCAAGAAGCATTTGGACAATGCTGTCAGGTACGTGGTGTGACTCCTGGGGATGTCCTGTGCAAGGCCAGGAGCTGAAGTCAATGGTCTTTCTCTGTTCTTGCCAACTCAGAGTATTGTGTGATTCTGTAAAACTATCCTCTTTTACTTTAAAGCCATCATCCTCTTACTGCACTCCCTCTCCAAACATTCTGTAGGTGCTTTTTAAGTAATGGAAGGTTGCTACAAGGTCTTCTTGGAGTGGCCTTTTCTCTGACTCTGTCAGCCTGTGTTTATAGGCGAGGAGCTCCAGCCCTCTGATCATCTTAATGGCCCGGCTCTGGACCCACTCCAGGAGGCCCATGTCCTTCGTGTGCTGAGGACCTCAGAGCTGGATGCAGCTCTCCAGGTGGGATCTCACTGGGGTGGGGGACAAGCACCTTGACCTGCTGGCCACACTTCTCTGGAGGCAGGATACAGTTGGCTTTCTGGGCTTCTCAGACACGTTGCTGGCTCATTCCGTTTTTATCCACCAGTACCCCCAAGTCCCGTTCTCCCGGACTGGTCTCAATCCGCGCATCGCTCAGTCCATATTGGTGTTGAGGATTTCCTGAACATGGGTGCAGGACCTTGCAGTTGGCCTTATTCAGTTAAAATCAAAATGTTGATGTAGAAAGAAAATATATACTCTTCTACTTCTTCGAGATATGCTTTTTTTGTGTCTTAAAAGCTTAGAAATGTTATTTGCTCTCTGAAGGAGGAGATGGGTGAATAAAACAAGTCGAAAAGGGGGGCAAAGCTGTTCGTATGATACTGTTTAGTGTCTCATTGAAGCAGTGATAATGTTTGATAATGGCTCACTTTAGGAGATGGTTACCAATTCCAGTCTGATACTTGCAAAGCAGTCCAGTTGCTTTCACCTCAGCTTGCACCACGTATGTGGACGGATCTCTGTACTGTTTTTAATTAAAACAAAAAAAAAAATGTAATAAAAACAGTGGAAACCTAACTCCAAACAAACAAACCCCCCAACACAACACCACACACAACGCTGAAATTGTGGCAGGGTTTACAAAATGCCAAGTAACATTTTTGGACTGGAGGAGAACCATGACTGAGCTGCAGGGAATTCTGTCATAGCACATGTGTGGATTTCTCTATAATGGGAAATGGAAAGGCTCTTCAGTGTGTGACATTTGAATTTTTTTATTATATATATTTAAAAATAAATAAAAGTTGATGTAGCATGAAATGACAACACAGGTGGTAATCAATGCACAAGGGTGAAACTGAAGCTAGATTGACAAGTTGCTAAATAATGAAAAGGGAACTTATCTTTGTGTACAAAACACAATTTTTTATCAGTGAAAAAAGGGATGTGATTATATTATGTTAAATGGTGCATGCTGGGGGAAGCCATAGGTTGTTGCTAAAGGGACTGTGATGTGAGGTTAAACTGTACTATCTGCTCGTGATGACCACATTGATTGCCTGCAAACTCCTATGAAAAACCACTGTCTTTGGTGGAAAATAAGGTAGTTACCTATACAAAACGTGAGGTGAGAACAGGAGAGCAAAATTTAGTATTTTATCTGTGCTTCAATTAGAACAGTAACTTTTTTCTGTCACAAGTTTTATTCAGATTTAAAAATATGGCATTTTCTTCTTTGTGAAAGAGAACCTAGCTATAGAAGACTCTTAATTTCTGAGGTATAGAAGTCTTCTAGTATTCTGTTTTAAAAGATAAGGTGATGCTTCATTTCTTAATCCATGATTACCTGCCCTAGATCATACTTTTTATAGTAAGAAAAATTGACATGTTGGGACCTTGGACTGAATATTGACATGGTGGACCTGGGACACACTGGTGTAATTTCCAGAGCATTTGAAGGCTAAATGAGGACAGTGGAGCCAGGTCATTTCAGGCCTAACTTTCCTCGGCATTTGTGAAGTATGAGGCTCTACCAGATCCAGTTCTGTAGGAATAAACGTAATGTGACGTGTTTGACTATCAGGAGCTTCACAGTTCTTCCACGCTCTTCAGCAGTGCCATCAGAGGATTCCTGTCAGCTCTGCTATAGTGGGATTTGCTAAATTTTAATTGGTTTTTTTTTTTACTATTGCAAAGGATGAAGTCTAGTTTCAGCCACTGAATTGTTTATGTAGTCTTATGACTTAAATATGCGATTTGCCTTCTTTCGTTCACAGGCACGTGGTAGCACCATGTTAGCAAGATTAACAATACATGCAAATTATGTATTTGGTGATGTTTTTGTACTTGGGGATTCAGTCTGTTTTCTTCTGTTAAAAGCTTTTTCACTTAATCATAGAAGAAATTCCCTTGTATTTTTTTCTTTAATGCTGGAGAAATATGATAAGGAAGACAAAAAGGCAAGTTATTAATTTTTTAAGACAGTTCTTAGCAGTGGAATTCAATTTTCATTGTGACCTTACCATACTTGAAAGTTAAAGGCTGGGTTTTTTAATAGGAAAGAATTAATTTCATAATAATGGATTATTATGAAGAATACTTTGTGGAATATTGTGCAACACTGTTTTCTCATGTGTCAGGTTGTCATAAGTAAGTTTTCAATAAACAAAATCATAGGAGAATAGGATGGAATCTCCTGAGTTGGAAGTGACCCACAAGGATCATCCAACTCCTGGCCCTTCACAGCAGAGCTCCAGCAATCCCACCATGTGCCTGAGAGCATTGTCCAAATGCTTCTTGAACGCCGTCAGCCTTGCTGCTGTGACCATTTCCCTGGGGAAACTTTTTCAGTGCCCAGACACTCTCTGGGTGAAGAACCTTTTCCTAATATTCAGCCTAAACCTCCCCTGACTCAGCTTCATGCTGTTCTCTCTGGTTCTGTCCCTGCTCAGTGCCTGCCCCTCCTCTTCCCCCTTTGAGGAAGCTGTAGACCACAGTGAGGTCTCCCCTCAGTTTCCTTCTCCCAGGACAACATCCACGTCATCTGTTCGTCCCTTAATCCTTGCCCAGACTCTCTCCACTGTGCTATTGCCAACTGCAGGCCTCGTACATTCCAGCCCCTCCATCACATACAGTGCCACCCCTGCCTCACCTGCCCTGCCTGTCCCTCTTGGAGAGCCTGTAACCATCCGTCATCGCACACCAGTCGCTGGAATCGTCCCACCACACTTTGCTTATGCCACTGATGTCCTACCTCTGGGACTGGACGAAGGCTTCAAGCTCCTCTTGATGGTTCCTCATGCTGCGCCTTTAGGTGAAAGCCTTTAGATGATTATCTACATATTTTGAACATTGGACACAACCAGGACTTCTGCATATTAGAAGGAGGGATTACAAAATATTCAGGAGTTTGCAAGAATAGATTAATTTCGGACTGCCCTATTGATACTATTAGCGTATCACTTAACAATAAACTACTGGTTGAATGGCTGGAGTTCAAGGTGATGAGAGGAAAATCAATTTTTACCCTTTAGAGTAGCTTGTTCAGTCAGTGGAACTTTTTAATTAGACAGGGAGAAGGAGATGCTTAAATAGTTCAGTCATAATGCCAAGTTCCTTTTCTTGTATAAAGATGCACTGGCTGTCTTCTGCCTCCAGCTTATGCTTTGGAAAGGATTTGTGTTAGCTCATTGCTGCACAATGTTCTTGGTGAAAAATAATGCAGATTTTAAGACAGTAAATAAATAACTCCTTTTTGAAAGTATTAAATGCATTAGCAATTTAGTGTTGCTTCAAAGAAGTTTGAAACGATTGATATGAAAACAGCTTGTGATAAGAACAAGTTTGATGTTTGAGAGCAGGCTTCAGATGGTAGGCTTTGCCACTGCATGCTTTTACACTGCTTGCACACATGAAAACTTCCCAGTTTAAAGGCTTTGGGAAGTATGTACTTGTGTGGAATGAGTTGTGCAGAAAGTGTGCTGTTGGTTAAGAAAGCTTACCTTTTTGCTTATACTACCTGTTCTCTTCTGCTGGATTTCCATTTTTTGCAGAACAGTGCTATTTTTTCAACACTTCTAAAAGCAGAGTTGAGATGAACAGCAGTAGTATCACCACAGGTACACAGTTCTTTGTACTGCAAAGCAAATAAAGTAACTACTTCTTATATGCTGACACTGTTCCTTGTTTTGTATTTCAGAAAAAGGCCCTGACTTTAATTAAAAAGATGTAGTGCTCTTGATACTACCATACCATGTATACAATAGAAATTCTTGCCCTGAGAATACATTTTCAGTTCTCTAGGGTTCTCAAGGTTTCTGTGCCTGAAGATTACTTACACAAATACCAAGCAACAGATGTTTGTATTCTTTGATTTCTCAATTGCCCCAGGGTTTCTGTAACTACTGTTAAAGTCGTTGCTCTTCCACTTACATAGTGCTCATAACAAAACAATGTAATGGTTCATGTAGAAGTGTTATGTGATGATCACCTTTAGGCTGCAGAGCTTGTTGAATTGATTTGTGCAACTGAGGCACTGAGCTGAGCTGCCTTCTCGATGTAAGCTCTTGTAATTTTTGCTTTATAATTGTTCTGATACTCTGAGAAGGTCTTTACTGGGGGGTTTGTTTTTTGGGTTTTTTCTCTTTAGGTCTGATGCAGACATAAACAAACAGGGATGCGTCCTAGCAGGCATGCAGAGTCATGTCTACTTTTGATTTATGTGGTAACTGGGATTAAAAAGTATTTTTCATTTTCACATGTTGGCACGAACCTCTGGCCTCAGCGGTAGCCTTGTTTATTATTTGTACTGTTGTTCTCCATAGGGATTTTACAAATTTGACTGTAAAATAAATTAACCCTGTAGCTGGAATGTGAAGAGTTTTCTCAGTAGATCTAATTAATATATTTGTGATTGGCCTACTCTGCAATGCAAATGAGAGGCTAAAAAGAAATCACGTTTTATGATTGAGAGAAGAAAATTGAGCGGATTCCTCAACAAGGAAAGCAGCATTATCTTGATGTAAATTTTGAGGAGAACCTTAAATCATTCATTTATAGTACAGAGACGGTAGAAATAATTTGAGGCATGAACAATTGTGGAATAAAAGTCTCCAAAGATTTGGGCTCTGCCATTTTGACTTGAACTGTTGTTGGCTATAATTGATGGTATAATTTCGCTTTTCTTTGTGTTTTGTTTACAGCTGCACAAATTCAGCATAACTCAATTAATTCTGTAGTCAGTGACATCAGATTTTTCATTTGTATTTAATGCTAAGGGTATTCTTTATTTCTTAGCAGGTAAAGGCTTTTAAATCTACCAGTGCTGTGTGTTACCCATGCTGGGTTTTATAACTGTGCTAATGGAAATGCACAGAGTGATTTCAGAAGAAAATATTTATGTAAATTTGAGTGGTTTTGGTCAGAGTCCTGTGATAGCTTTAGCAGCTGTGCATGCGGAGTGCCCAGTCTTTGATTCAAGCAAGCCCTTGGGCACTCAGTAGAAGTGTTATAAACCTTTTAGTTTCAGTAAATAACTTTATTGCTTGGATATGTGGTTGAGTGTGGGCAAACAAGATAAATAAACTTTGATTTTATTAAAAAAAAAAAGCACTGTTCAAATATGTATTTCTGTGTTATCACACATAGTTCCTTAGGCATTATTCCATGGCCTGTTGGCAGTGTCAATTTAAAAGTTTTGCAAATTTACATTTTTCTCAGCCCTATCCCCACACTTAAGCATGGCATCCCTCAAAGCACAGCTCTGAGAGAGCAGTGGGTTTATAGATCCTTATCTGTGACCAGTGTAAGATGCTCAGCTTTATATCTCTGGGAAACACTTTTCAGCTGCAGTGATGCCCATGTTTGCAGAGTCATTCTGGGAACCTGAGCAGTGAAATGGCCCGTGTTCTTGCGGGGTCACTGCGCTGAAACCATTCACATGTGCCCCTGCACAAGAAGGCTCAGAGTGCTGGTGACACGGGCTGTGACAGCCCGGAGGTGGGGACAGAAGCTGCAAAGTAGGTGAGATAAGGGGCTGAGCTCTCAAATTGGCTTTGCTGCCAAATCCTGACACTGCAGAATGGCCTGACGCCTGCCCGTCTGAGATGAAAAGTGGCTTCCTGTTTCAGGTGTAAAAGAAACTTATCTGAAGGTGTCTCCTAGTATCTGATAAGTTTAAGTGGTATGAGAATAAGGAGTCCCTAGGGGAAAATAATATGTCCTTTCATTCTGTGCTTTATCTGAATTGTACCCCTGCTGAAGAGAAGCATTTTTTACAAAGAAAGTCAACATGGATGGGCATCCCTTGATGAAAAAGGTGTCTGTGAAGAGGTGTTAAAGAACTCGCAGGACAGTGCTGTGGTGGATTGGCAGTGAGTTATCTAAGAAATACTAATTGTATCATTAACATTCTTGACAAGAGCAAACTGGGAGTATGTACCATAATCACAGTGAACAATGAGGCAGTTCAGAGGTGAGGTGTTTTCATGTTTGATTGGGTCTGTCCATTGAAGAACACTTTCTTGTAGAATTAGGCAGAAATAGATCTCATTAAAGGAGACAAATTAGCCAAAACTGGAGAAACTCCCTGCTGGATTCTGAAACCTAATGATTGGTTAGAAGTTAGCAAGATCCTATTCCTGATGTTATTTTGCTAATTGGTGTAGAGGTTAAACAGTGTGGATTGAACCAGGAGTACTTTCAGCTGAAGTAATGGCCAAGTCTTTCTTGACTGTTTAGTTTGCATCCCTTGAGACGTTATATTAGCTGTGTTAGTAGAGGTCAATGAAGGAGACAGCAGGGTAATTATTGAGATCAAGGGAAGAAGTTGACTGAAAGAAACTTTCATGGTCCCAAAGTTTAGAAACTGTGGTAGACAAAGCTTTTTTTTTTTTTTTTAGCACTAGAGGGAAGAAATAAGAGGCAGAAGCAGACTCCCCAACCCATTCAGTTGTGTTGGAATGCTTGGGCACTACTCATTGATCTGTGGTGAGGAAGGAATCATGCTCATTTTCTCTGAGGCTTTTTTGAAAATACAACAGAACTGGTGGACTCTAGAAAAGTTCTCCTAAGTTCTATATTTAAGAAGCTTGATATAGATGTAGGAAAACCAGAAGTTTGTACCAGAAGAATTAGGCAGCTGACTGATAGGAGAGTGAGCTAAGCCTTATTCAAAGACAATTATTCTCTTTTATACAATGTATTCTAATTTAGGTGGGGACAGTGCCAGTTTAATAAAGAAAGTGAAATTGAGGAAAGCCTTTCTAAAGTGATGATGTCAGGATTAAACTTAAATCTGAGACAGTGCACATTTCTACTGTACTTTCTATCTGTTATGACAGGGCTTGTATACTTGGGTGTTTTTCCTCTGGAGTTTCATCTCCAGTTCACTTGTTTTATAACTGATTGCACCATTTGTCATTTCATTACCCCTAGTAATGAATTACTTGTGTGAGTTCCATTGCTCCAACAGAAGTCCTCTCTGTGCTGCCTGGCATCTTCAGGGAGTTTGTGTCAGGTACCTGTTTGCTGTTTGGCTATGACATGGACTGAAAGCTTTAAACATTTGTTTCATAAACAGGCAGACTTGTCTACACTTTCATTATGTTTTCACCATACTTCACTGTGGATGAAGGAAGTGAATTATAGTATAATGGTTCTAAATGCACTAAATAATCTCTAAATACCAGAAGAGCTGATTTTTGCCCGTTCGGCTTGGGCCACAAACACAGATTTTAAATTTACCTTCTTCCCCCCAGTAATGGCAAGTAACCAATGGAATGTTACAGTTGGGCAGAAAACAGATGTTCAGAGTTAAACATTTCTAACCATTAAATAAAATAATTCATTGTGTCTTTTTACATCTTTTCTGTTTAACAGATTTTCTTCATCGTAGTTGGGAATCTTTCAGTCACTGTAGAATAATTGGCATGATGGCTAGAAAATATAAAATGCTTGACTGTAAATTGGGCCAGCTAAGAGGAATTTTATTTCCTTTCTGTGTTTCATATTTGATCTTATGTAGGGAGTAATTAATATTGTAAGATGTTATTTCTTTGAAAAAAGGATCCCAGTAGTGTTTAGTACTGTAGTCTTAAATTGTATTTTCCCATGTTAACAAGTTTCTTCATGTGTTTCCTCTTGCTCATATGGCTCAAATAGGTCATTCTGAGAAACTGTCTGTTATCTAAGGCTGTGGACAGAGTGGAATGAAAATGCTGTGCACTGCAGGTCAGGGAATTAATTTGCAGCAGAGAACCATAGGGATGAAAGCTGGCCCCATGCCAGCTCAGCACTGAATGTTTTGAAGATGCGGAGTGTTTCCACTTTGCAGCAGGGGAAGGCAAGGCAAAGATGGCAGTAATTCATGATTATATCTCCTCTGTTCTGCCCTGTGTGGATGGGGATTCCTCTCTTATTTACTGAGAGTTGTTGTTGCTAGGCTGGGGCAATGCAGAATGTAAATTGCTGGAGATCCAACATGCCTTTTCATCGGGAATTTTGGTACTACTCTGTAGTGAGCTACATTAAACTAGGAGTTGCTTCCCAAGGTTCATACATAGGAAAATCCTAAGTTACTTTTAGGAAGTGTAGCATCAAGAGCTGCACCCTCACTGAGTTTGCAGATGACACCAGGTGAGGCGGGAGCGCTGATCTGCTGGAGGGCAGGAAGGCTCTGCAGAGGGATCTGCAGGATCAGGCTGGATCGATGGGCTGAGGCCAGTGGGTTGAGGCTCAACAAGGCCAAGTGCCGGTCCTGCCCTTGGGTCACAACAACCCCAGGCAGTGCTGCAGGCTGGGGGAGGAGTGGCTGGAAATCTGCCCAGCAGGAAAGGTCTTGGGGGTGCTGATTGACAGTGACTGAACATGAGCCAGGAGTGTGCCCAAGTGGCCAAGAAGGGCAGTGGCATCCTGACCTGTACCAGAAATTGTGTAACTGAGCACAGATTTTATGAGTGGCTGCGGGTGCTGTGAACGTTCAGCCTGGAGGAGACCTGGGGGGGACCTTACTTCTCTTGACAGCTCCCTGGCAGGAGGCTGCAGTGAGGTGGGATCGTCTCATCTGCCAAGTAACACATGAAAGGACAAGAGGAAATGGCCTCAAGGTGTGCCAGGGTGGGTTGGACTGGATATTAGGAAAACTTCCTTCACAGAAATAGGTGTGAGTCACCAACCCTGGAGGTATGTAAAGACATGTAGATGTGGCACTTGGGGACATGATTTACTGGTGACATGGCAGTGCTGGGATAACCACTGGACTTGATCTGAAAGGTGGTTTCCAGCCTACAGGATTCTATGGTGCTGTGTTGGCAAAATCAATTAGCTGATGAGGCCAAAAGAGTCTGAAGGGACCTTGGGGGTCTGTGCAAGATGGACAGGAGAGAAAGCCATAGAACTCTGCTGTCTGGAGAGAGGCTCTGATTTGAAATAGCTGTTTGGAGAGAGGCTCTGATACGGAATAGCTGGCTGGAGAGAGGTGCTGGGTTCTCAAGCCAGGACTTCTGTGTGTCCTTTGAAATTCTATTTGTTACATCAGAGAGTAGGACAGCTTATTACGGGCTTCTGTTAATGAAAGTAGCCCATGAAAACCTGAATACTGGCTAATTGCTCTAATTACAAAATCTTCCTTTATGTTTGGCATTAATTTGTGTTCATCAGTGGCTTCTGTTTGTCATAGCATGATGTTGAAGGAGTGTGCAAGAAAAAATATGAAGGACATTTAAACACAGAGGCTAAAATACTGTCTATTAAGCTCATGGAGATACTGTCCCAGACTGTGTTGCCCTGGCTAGATTTTACTGATAATTCAAAAAATGGATATTAAAGAGGTACTGAACAGTACAGGAAGTTAGATTCCTTTGAAGAAATCTTGCAAAAGACCTCAGAAAAGTCGTATTAAATTTAATCATGTGGAAGAGCGGCATAGATTTTATCCAGGACATGTACAAAAAGGATAGGTAAGTCTGCCTTTTGTTCATCTAAACGTATGTTTAATACTATAAGTAAGATGAATTTATTGGCATTTTTTGCTACCTATTCTGGAAGCTGATGCAGCAGTTGATGTTGGCTTAATGCTGTGATAATTGAGTATAGGGCCAATTACTGCCGGGGCAAAAATAAACCAACTTTTTGTCCTCCGCTGTGGCTAACTACATACATTGTCTCACTACCACTCATTATCTTTCCTATCTAAATGAAATATAAGTGCTCTCTGTTATGTGAAACACTGAGTTGTGTTTTCCAGGAAATGAGGAGCTGGGAGTAAAATCCCAAAGCAGAATCTCTGTAGTGGCTGCCCGTTGTGCTGCTGTAAAGCCTCAGCAGAGCATCTGAACCAAAACTGGGCACATCCCAGTATGCAAATAAACCAAAAGGTAACAGATAAAGCCACCAAAGGATACATGAAAATCCGGAGGCTTTTATGTAGAAAGATGGATGGAGTGAGATTTACTACTTCAATTCCAAGTAATTGATTTCTGCTGCTTAAATTAGAGCAAAATTTCAGTGCTACCATGTATCCAAACCCATTTGTTATTAGCTTACAAAGCAGAATGCTGTAATTAAATAAACTGAATGTTTCTTAAAGCTCTTCTAAGAAAAAGACTAATTTGCTTACAATGCTTTGGATGGTCTATCTGAATTAGTTTGGCATCCTTCCAATTTCAAAGCAGCTGAAATTTGAAATTATTATGGGAGCAAATATTCCAGATTTCTCATTTAAGTTACTCTGCTCTGAATGCCATAAGAAGAATGGAAGAGGGAAGGAAAGTGATGGAGAATTGCTGGGTTTTGGGGTTTTTTTCTGTAGGAGGATAAAATAAACCCTGTAGAACAACAGAGGACTTGGGAACGTGCACGTTTTGAAACAGCAAAAACATTTCACCTTGTAGAAGTCTTTCAGCATTCATACACTACAAAGCAAAGATCCATCAACTGTTCTTTCTTTAATCTTCCAGCATCCCCACTAGACTGTGCAGGAAAAGGTGGCCATCTTTTTAATTGGCTTTTTCACTTAGCTCTTTGACAGAAGGACCAGCTGCCCATGCGGTCCCAGGTAACTCTTTACAAACAGCTGGTGCTGGAGGTGGACCTGTGGTGATTTATCTCCACTGGGAAGTGTACATTAGAATTCTAATTACGTATGATTTAACTTACTAGTACTGCACGTTCTAAAAATAGTTTTATTTAAAAAGAAAGAAAGGACTCAAAGTTTGACAGATACAGAGATGTGTTGGTAGATCTTGGATGCTCTAGAGTCGAGGCATCAAGAGATTATAGGATGATTGAAGAAATGAGAAGGAATATTAAATGTAATTTAGGTGGTAAACAAATGATATACTGAAAATTTAGTATTGTTATAAAAAGTAGAATTATCTTCGTTATATCCTGTTGCCTTTAGTTGCAATATTTGGTTTAATTGCAGTAAGGTATGAAATTTCATTATGTTTGTAATAGTTATCTCCTGCATTTAGGCAGCATCTCGGTACTTTTAAAAAGGTATAATGAAACAGAACAAAAACACGGAACTGTTGCTTACTAGGTATGAGTCCTCTTGCTTTATCCATTTGCATAAAATGTTCTTTGATACATCAGGAATGTTGACTATGTGTGTAGGTAATTATGAAAGGGGAATTTAATCTGTCTTGTAACTCCTGTCAAATAAGATTGCACTTAAAAAAATAGCCATTAAAGTAAAAATAATGGGTGCAAAGCTTTTCGATATAACTTTCCATCCTATTCTGTATAGCTTTTTAGGAAAAAAAAAAAAGGGGAAAATTGCATTTCCCCTTATTGAAGTTTGGTAGCAAGTAAAAAAAAATGGAATATCATGTCCTAAAGTAAAATGTGATTGGATTACTTAAAATCTGATATCAATATGTATCTGTCTATATATGTGTAATCAGATTTGAATAGAATTTTTCTCAGAGTTCTCTTTCTTAATATTTCTTGGTATTTCCTGAAGCTTTTGTAAAATTTAACTATTGGGATTATTTTTACCGCTGTATCTCTGCAATGTTAAAAGGTCTTTGCAAACTTTTGTTAATTCTCTGAAAAACAGGAATCTGGCTTTTTCATCCTAATGGAAAAAGCCAACCTGTATTGCTCTGGTGATAAAGTGGGAGCTGCAGGCAAAGCATCTGGTCTTAAAATAGATCAGTAATAACTGATTTAAAGTACATCATGAGTGACTCATGCCCTTCTGCAATTTAGATGTGTTTTATCCTCAGTTTCATTCTTTGCTCTGTAACTTTGGGGAGGAACTAAGTAGTTTAGGAGTTGTTTTTCTTAAGGGACCTGCTTTCAAAATAGTTTTGTTTCCCAGCTAGACCTGGCTAAATAATGATGAGAGAAGTATACTCCATACCACTAATTAAGAAATGAAATGAAGGAGAATCTGATTTTAAGATTTGTTTCTAGAGGAGGTGGTTGGATATTACATGTGCCAGTGTGTTTTAAATATATGGGGTGTTGTTTGTTTGTATTTAATGACACTATTGAAATGAAACATGTTATCTCAAGTGCCTTGCAAAAAATGCTTCAATGTAAAAATGTTTTGGTGGTTAACACATCAAGTGCCTTATACCAACGTGTACTAAATACTGCCAGTGGTTAATTTGTTCATTTATTTTGGTTGAAGACAACTGTGATTAGAGCATTAATGTTTAGATTATTTTGTAGCAACAGCAGTTGCAGGAGTCGGCGCAGAAATTACAGAAAATGCAAATAATTTCTAGTAGTTAGGTAGGTTTTGTCTTTCTCCATGGGGAACGTACTAACAGGGCAGGTTTCTTCAACATTCCTGTCTTCTATTACTCTTTACGTGCAAAGGAAAGTAAAACAGTGGCATGTAGTCTTAAACCAATTCTGTTTGTTAAACAGTACAGACAGATTTGGTTGTATTTGCTTGGAAAATATTTTAAATAGAACATGAATTCTGTAAATAGTGGAAGGAGCATGAGACAGACAAAACATCTTTAATGAAAGCACTCAGCCTTTTTCATGCTCTCAATCTACCTTTATTATGTTAATCAAATTCCATGCAGTTCCCAGCAGGGGTATGTGAAAATTATCTTTTCAAATAAATGAATACAGATTATTTACTGCATATCAAGAAACTGGTTATAGGTCTTTGATCATTGTCCTGGTGCAGATGTAGAGCAGAGCAGTTATTAACATTCCAATTTGTGCAGTGTCCCTTGCCCTCCTGGATGTCTGGGTGATGAGGTGGCAGGTAAATGGGCCAGCCCTTGCCCACTGGGGACTCCAGTGTGGAAACTGCCTGATTTAGATTCCCAGGATGTGTTTAAGTCAATTCAAGCACGATGGTCCCAATATAACTCAATTTCCAGCAACTTCAGGGTACTCTGTCAGGTACTGTTTTTGGGAATAACGAAGTGCATGTCATTGGGGCTGGTGAGGGGAAATGAAAGAATTATAATTTACCTGTTGTCTTAGTTTGAAAAAAAGAAAACTAAGATATCTGGGGGCTAATAGAACAGAGGACTCCACACGATTAATCACAC
>JAWWEU010000125.1:66545987-66588116 GCA_035583155.1 Acropternis orthonyx
CTGCTCCAGGCTTCACTCCCAGTCCAGGCAGGTGAGGGAAAGGGAAAAATTCTGAAACCTTAAACCCATAACACCTGTACTTCTAGTTTATTTACTTATATTTTGCAGATAAATAGCTGGAGGTAATGAATTCTTTTAAGTCATGCCTCCTCATCAGAAGTCCCAGTAAAGTAGACAAAGTTAAGTGCAATTAATCTGAGAGACGGTTTCTAGGAAAATTAGAATGATTGAAGTTGGCTACTCTTCTTTCTGTGCTGTGTTCTCCCCTATTTTCACTGCGTGTATGAAGACCGTGAGAGTTAAATACTGCATTTTCTATCTATCTTAATTGATGCCTCACTAATAAATTCTACTAAAAGTGTAAAATGTTACCAGTTTTCTATGGGAACAGTATATATGCTGTCCTGTATTTTGTTTCAGGATAATGTTTTGAACATCATAAATCAGATCATGGATGAATGCATTCCACACGAACGGGCCAACCGAGACTTTTGTGTTAAGTTTCCTGAGGAAATACGCCATGACAACCTTGCAGGACAGCTTTGGTTTGGAGCAGAGGTAAGTCTGTCATATTTCTGTTGCCTGGGTTAATAGACACGTTTTGGGTTTTTTTGTAGCAGGAAGCCCCAAGTACACCTTGAGACTTTTCTGAAAATGGTAGATACAACTACAGAGCAAAGTAAACATCTGTGAGAACTTGCTCTGGGTCCTCAGTGGAAAGGGATTCTTTACGGTTTCAGCTTTGGTTGGGCTAACAGCACACCAGTTTATTTTCATAATCATTTGCTGTCATTATGACCACTCTTTTATGAGTTAGCATCTGATAAGTGTTCTTGATTTTTTTCTTTTTTTGTCCTAATGGACCTTTTTTTTTGTCTCATGTTTTGAAAATCTTAAAAACAAATAAAAGAATATTAGAGGGGTTTACTGGGATAAAAAGTTCATCTCCAGCAAATGCAAGTCCATGTTGTCACTTTATTTTAATGGCTTATGTTATGCTATAACTCGTACTAATTATATGTAACTTTGAGCTGTCAGTTACTGCACGTAACTTGCTTGTTTCATGTGCATGCTAAAAATGTAATGGTTCCTGTGCAAAACACTGAAGTCCACTTCCCTTAACTGGTGTTTCTAGAAGACTTGATTCTACAGCAACCTGTAGAAGCAAGGCACTGCTGTACTGAGTAATCTTTAATTGCAATTGCAAGATATTTACTCATTTGTACTGATGTCTGTTGGCAAAACAAATAAATAAATAAATTATTGTGCCGTTTTTAGTGATTAACTGAATGTCTTCAGTTCTGCTGGCTTGAGGGATACTTGAGGCATCATGGATTTTTGAGACTTGAGGGGGGAGTAGTCTAGACATCCCACCACACAACAGCATGTTGTGGTGCTGGTTTCAGCTTTGCCTCTCCTGTCTTTGAAGCAATCCTTGGGCTCCTGTTGTTATTCATTCTTTTCTCTACCAGTTCCTCTTTTCTTTTTCAAGTTCCCCATGAAAAGTTCCTGTCTTGTTCAGTCCAGTGTGCCTCCTTATGTTCTACTTCTGAAACTTGCTTTGACAGTTGTTAATTGTAGGCTCCTCTGAGTCAGGGAAGCCTCAGATAGAATTTACAAAATGAATTTGGTCTGTCAATGATTTGCAGTCCTGTCCTCAGCAAAAACCACACCAGTTTTTCCTCTCTTTATCATGTCAGTCACTGCCATCCAAGTGATACCATTCTGTGTTTTAAACTGATGGGAGTTTGCAGTGTTGGCTGGGGTCATTCTTTCTACAACCATCCATTATGAATCCCTGTGAATCCCATTACCTTCTCTTGCTCTAAGGGACTAACAAACTGGGATTACAGCAGCAAACGCACAGGGGAAGGTGCCAGCCGATGTAGTGGCTTCTTGCATTGTGGAAAATCCTTGAGGGGATCACTGAGGCAGTATTTTCCAACAGGAATAAACACCCTTTTTTCACTGTTTGTGTTACATAAGATGATGCGTTCACTCTTTCCAAATCAAACTTTCCCTGTCTCCAAATCCGGCCATCAGGCTGGAGACACCTGTTGGTTTCAGAAAAAGTAACATATGCAGTGATGATGTAATGCTAACTCCTACTGCTGTGGGCACCGTCCTCCTGTAAATTCATGTAGCAAGAAGGCTCTGTGGACTTGGAGAATACACTTGTCTCCCTATTAGTGCCATCACTGAGTTATCAGACTGAGAGTACCTACCAACAGGTAAGACTTGCCTTGTCCATACTTTTCCACAAATACTACTTTGGCTTATAAGAAGTAAGAACGTGATCTCCTCTGAGTGCCCCTAAAACACAAGTCAATGCATCAGGCTGCTGAGAAAGGGCTGGGATTGCAGGTCCCCCATACAGAGCTGCACAAATGCCTCTCATCCCCAGTAGTCCAGTAGTGCAGGGGAAAGGGGAGGGATACAAATGCAAGTGGAGATGAAAAAAAGGCAGGATCTTGGAGACTAGAATGCTAGAAGAACCTTGTACATTTTCAATTAATAAAAATATTTCCATTAATACAACAAGTAAGATTTATAGCAGTGCTCATTGTCTTCCAGGTGTATCCATAAAGGAATAATGCTAGCAGTTGTTTTTAACAGCAAGATTTTTGAAGTTTTACTAATGCATTACAGTAAAAATCTACTTTTAATGTCTTCATCAGCTGGTCAAAGGGAGTCCATGTATAATGCCTGAGGCAAGAAGTCTCTTAAATAGCTGCTTTCCAGATACTGGAAGGGAAGAATCGCTCGGTGACCTGGTTTTTATATTCTTTCCCATAAAATATATTCGTGATTTCTGTGGAAAGCAAAATACTGAATCTATGGTCTGATAGCCAATGTGTCCAGTTTTGTTGTAAAAGACATCACAGTTGCAGAATTTCTGTTTACATTTATTTTGCAATCAAGCAGTCCAGCCTGAATCAAAACAGTCCATGGATTGTAATTCTGGTGGATTCACATCCCTCTTAGGCAGGCAGTCCTTTTGTACACAGAGTGTGTGTCCTACCCATGCTTACTGCCTAACTAGTGGGAGAATAGCTTTAAGTTCTCTGTTGCTGCTTCCTACACTTGAACCTTCCCCCGTTCTCATGTTTCCTTGGCTGAGCTGCTCCCTAACCTTCTACGTGAAAGCTTGACATACCAGTCTTAAATCTTTCACTTGTTTTGTAATTTGCAGCCAACTGGGCCTAAGTACTGTGCTTGTTCAAAGTATTAAATAGCACATCTTGTGCTTTAGTTTTAAATATAAAAATAACCTTGTAAAAACCAGTATTTTTATCTTTTCATATATTTCATAGTGTTTGGCTGCTGGTTCGATTATTATGAATCGGGAAATTGAGAGTATGGCTATGAGACCGCTGGCCAAGGATCTGACCCGCAGCCTGGAGGAAGTCAGAAACATCATTCGTGACCAGGCCTTAAGGGATTTGAACCTCTACACAGAAAAAATGAAAGACTCACTCAAGCATTTTGATGTCCTTTTTGCTGAGTTTGAATTAAGGTAAAGGAGCTGAAGTAAGTGGGTTGTGAGCATTGGCTTGGCTGCTGCAGCTGTGGTTTGGTTTTTTGGATGTTGGCTGTTCTGTTTTTGCTTAATGAAAAAAGTATGTAATTTTTTATCATGATGTTTGAATTCTTTCGTAATTTGCTGTATTGTTAGATTTTTTTTTTTCCTTTCAATGTAGCAATAATGAAGAGAAAACTAAATAGCTTTTTAGCAATCAACATTTGCTCTCTCCAACTAAACTATAATCTTCAATTTGCATACTGGCATATGGCGTTTGAGGGAGAATTTCCAAGACACAAAAGGAAACCATAAATCTCTTCTCCTAATGTTTTCTTTGTTGTAGAAAAGGCGACAAATAAGAGATGTTTAAAAAGAAAAGAACGATAACAAACATTCTAGAGACCATGAGGTTTTGTTCTCTTGTGCTTAGAGATACAGGCAAGATGCACTCAGTCAATTTAACAAGGCAAATTGAATTCTGCTGAAAGAAGAGCTCTTACACAAGCCATAATTAAACACAGGAACTCATTGATTTGAAAACTTCTAATTGAAGAATGGCTTGGAGGTTTTATAGCAAAAATAAAAATAACTGCTTTTGGGGTGAGGAAAAGTAAGTGCTTTTTGCATCAAAGGTCACATTGACCAAGACTTGTGTTGTCCTGCAGAGTTTAAGCCAGCTACCTCCATGTGTTTTAGTTGCTTGTGGTGCTGGCCACGGACAAGATAATGGGCAAGATTATTTATGGACCTAATATAATGCAGTCATTCCTGCCCTCAGCAGAACATGTGTCTTAGAACTGAGTAGGCTTTTAAATTTTCTTGGGAATAACCTATATAGACTGTCTTGCCTACCATTACTGTTTGTCCTTCTTTAATACACATATTTCCTTGTATAATTTTATTCAGGTAAGCAGTTTTTTCTGGTTAGAAAAAACATCATTACTCTGCTACTTTGAAAACCATTTTCATTGAGAACATTGCCTGAAAAAGTGCTTTTAGGTGTGGTTTTGAGTACAGACACCAATGGCAATCTGGTTCTTGGCAGTGTCTGTGCAGTTTCTTGCCTGTCAATACCAGCTCTATACATAAAATATTTTTCTTTCCTGTTGTTTTGCAAACAGCTTCTTCCCTTTGTGTTACTTGTAGTCTACAAATGACCAATGAAGTAGTACGGTGATAGAAACCCTCTTAACTTCTACCAGTGTTTCTTACCTTGTTGAATTAGTGCTTTTGCAAGTAATTCCACATAGAAATGAGGCCAAACCTTAAGTGTCAAATTGTCTCCTCTGGGTAACTGAAATTTCACTAATCTGATTTCAGGTAAAGCCTTTCTAGATAAAATGTTTAGTTTAGTCAGTTTATTAAGGAAACACAGAGTAAACCACTCTGTCTTCAAGATATGGCAATAAAGAGCTTCTAGAACCAACCTCGCTGTGCCATGCAGTATAGAGTTCTGATTGCTGAATGTGTGTGATTATATTGCTGAATTACTACTGAGTTCCACTGCCTCAGTCTGAAATAACTCATTTGATTGTATTTCTCATAGATTCTTACACTGTTTTTGTACTGAGTGCTCTTAGAATAAATACAAAATGCTGCAGGAAAGGTTACGTTTCTCAGAAGGTTTGTCCTAGGTTTGGTTTTATTTATAATCTTATTCGTTAAGGCATGTAAAACAGTGGTATGTTATTTTATAATCTTTCTAGTTATGTGTCGGCCATGGTACCTGTGAAGTCTCCAAAAGAATACTATGTCCAGCAAGAGGTAATCGTACTGTTCTGTGAAACTGTGGAGAGGTAAGTTCAAGAACAGATCTGAGGTTTTTATAGAACTACTGTAATTGTAGTCTTGAAGAAAAATAAAAGCATATGGTATTTTGCTTTTCTAGTAAGTATCAAGGTACAGAGTTAAAAAGAATTAAGCATGCTTGCCAGGGACAAGCCTATGCTTTTATGTTTTCTAGATTAAAAAAAAAAAAAAACAAACAAAAAAACCCCAACAGAAGTTAGTAATTCAACAACAACTATTATTGGTATGTCTAGTTATAGATGTGTACAGGAAGACTAAGCACTTAAATAAGTTAGATCTGTTTAAAGCATCAAGACTTAATGATGTTTCATGCAAGAATACAGGGGGAGATGACTCACATCGTCTGTGAACCTCTAGAGATTATAATAAAGAGCTGGTAAAAGCTCTTTAAAGTCTGAACAGGACTGGAGCTTGACTCTGTGTATGGAGAGATGATGATTTAAAAAATGAAGCAGTCCAGCAATTCATAAGTTCTTTTAGAAGCATAAGGTGCAAAGAAAAGTGTGAATGTGGAATGTACTGTGTTGAACAACTTCTTTTTCTTCCTCTTGTGGCAGATTAACTAGCCTAGCAGGTGGGCAGTAAAGGGGAACAGCAGGTGAAATACTCAGCTTTAGTGGGATTTTAAACAGTGCAACTCTGTTCTAAAAAGGAAACTAGTGAACCTTATTCTGAGTGCAATTATTAGACACCAGTTGACTGTAAAACACCCTTGGAATAAGTGATTTAGTGTCACAGGAGGAGAACTTGTGAAGCAGACCCTGGGTCTGGTGCGGTCGACCCATTCATTAAGGGATGAAGGAGTACAGAGCACATTGCCACCCTCTGTAGATGACACAGAGATCAGAGGTGTTTCAGGCATTTTAAAAGACAGTATTACAACTCCAAAAAGATCACAAGTAGGGGGTATTACCTTCCATCAGTCAGAGTGATACTACATATACACATACTCAGCTACTGCATATACATGTCCAGCAGAGGCCACAAAGATGATGAGGGGTGTGGAGCACCTCTTACACTGTGGATACTAAGAAGGGCTTGCTTTGTGGTTGTGTTCTGTCCACCACCAGCAGTATTGGCTAGAGGAGTCTGACAAGGAATAAGAAGTTGTTACTTCCAATCTTTTGGGGACCAAAAACAGGACTAGTGTGCAGTTTTAAGTGTTATCTTAAGCACTGATATGGACAAATCGGAGAAGAAATTTGAGGATGTTATGAAACTTGAGGAAATTGTGAAGAAACCTGGAAAGCATAGCCAAGTAAAAAATCTAAACACATTGTGTTTTAGTCTAAAAGGAGTTTGAGAAGCTATTTGAGGGCAATGAATTCTTCCCCCAAATACTAAATCACAGAATACCTTGAGCTGGAGAAAGGACCTGCAAGGATTGAGTCCAACTCTTAAGTGAATGGCCCACACAGGGATTGAACTCACAACAAATCCTTAGACTTCAACAGCAATCACTGGGTAGAATTGTGTTGAGGTTTTTTTTGTTAGTTTGGCGGAATTTGCCTAGGTGATTAGAGCAATTTGTATTTGAAAGTGAAACCAAATACTTTCCCCTGTTACTTTAAAAATGTTTCTTTTAGTGGAAAAACTCTCAGTAGTGGTTTTCAGTACCAAGCTGAAGCTTGATGTGAAATAGTAAATAAAAAGGCATCATGGCATAAAACTCATTTTGGAGTTGGGTTACTGTAAAAGCTTTTAAGTGTTTAAAGGGATTTTTTCTTACATGAATTTTTTTGTCTTAAGCTGTTTTTTTAAAGCAGAGACCGAAGAAGTCAGTAATATAAATAGTGGTTTAGATTGTACAAAAATAGTTCATGAGTTAAATACTGTCAGTTTGACTTGTCTTGTAACAATGGTTTCAGTTTTTTTCCTAGTGAAATGTATTCTGTGAGAGTTTGAACTCTTACTAAATAATTTTTTTCTTCTGCTTAGAGCCTTAAGGCTTGGATACCTCACTCAAGATATGATTGATGACTATGAACCAGCTTTAATGTTTACAATTCCAAGATTAGCCATTGTATGGTAAGTAATTTTTTTAATTGCTCTCCATTCTGCCTCATTTAAAGGTTTATTGAGTATTTGAAACAACGTGTTCAGAATTTTGATGTATTTTCTTTCACCTGAGTTTGCTTGTGCTTTCTTAAAAAGAGAGGATGATTGTTATGAATTAGTATAAATCGTTACCAGTTCAGTGCAGAATATCAAGACAAAAGAAGTATGTTAGATCTCTAAATAGTAAAGGCAGGCACAACTGATCATACATCCTCCAGCAAAATTTAAAAATTAGGAACATCAGTCTTTGAAATGTCATGTTGTCAGAAATGTTTTTTGAAAGCACATATTTTGTGTCACTCAAAAATAGCATGACTTGAGGCTACAAGTCTTGAAAACCAAAAGTATTCAGTAAGATTTGTGTATTTTTCTCAATGATTCTGGATTCCAAAGTAATTATCATGACAAACTGCATTGCAACCACTGAGTTAGGCTTAATTCTCTTCAAGGAAACTATGAACACGTAACTTTTGGGGAGATTTTTGTCCTGTATTGACCACTTAAGACAACTGAATTAGAACAGTGATTTTGCTTCATACAGTTTTTGCAATATTGAACAAATCCAATGCATTTTTCCTAATGAGTCTTCATGATTTAGTAAGATAGCGGCTTCTCTGGAGTAAAGCCAGCATATTTTTAATATTTTACCATTTTGAATGTTTTAAAGTTAGCTGGTATAAGTAGTATAATTGAGGGAAATAAGAAACCTCAAATCCTGAGTGTAATACACTTCTCCTCAGGAAATCCCTGTGGTCTGTTGTTCCTGTTAAATAGGATATTGTCTGTAGCTGTCATTCTAAAAATAATAACAGTAATAATCTGATCGTTGAAAGACAACAGGAATGTGAGAACTCAGTTTGAAGCTGCTGGAAGACACAGTGAGCAGGAACACATCATGACTAAATGGAAGACCAAGGGCTTGCTGGAAAATAGATCATGTCTATCTCAAATTACAAGGAAGGATAGAGGAGGAGAAAAGAAAAAGTTTAACTGCTCCTAATTATCCAGTGATTTGAAAATAAATAAATCATTGCCATGTCAAGTTCCACAGCAAAACTGCACAATCCAGATACAGTGTCGTCTGGCAGAAACACAGATGTTTTATTTGGACTGGGAAAGGAGAAACCTTTAAATCCAGAATGGATGCAAGGCACAGTTGTCAGGCTGTGGCTCTGTGTCTTCATGAGAAGGATGGGCCTGGGCAAGGAGAAGTGCCGGATTCTCTCAGTCCTTTAAGGGTCATTTTTGTCTAAAGTTTCTTTTCAGACATCACTTTATCACATGCATCTTACACAATGCACGTTGTCTGATATCTCAACAGGTGTCAGTGAGCTCTGAACCTTGTAGGAACTATAAAAATTGTGCAGTGTCTCTTTAGTTCTTTCCATGCTATGGCTATCTTCAAGCTTTGATTCAGAACCCTTTCAAATGCTATACAGAAGCCATTTCATAACCTTTTTATTTGTAGTGCTCTAGCCCGCTTCTATCTTTTTTAATTTCATCTGAGAATTAAGCTCTGTGGAAAGCAAGACATACCTGAAAGCCGAAGGAACACTGACTTTGCAGCAGGTAGAAGATTGGTGAGAGCAGCCTCGAGCTTCCACTGAGCAAAGCAGTAATATTTGTTTTGGCAGAACGTAAGACATGAGTCAGCAATAACTGCTTCACTTGGTGGCAGCCTGCTTGTTGAAGCTTGGAAAACAGAGAAAAAAAAGTACACGTCCCTAGTAACAGGATAATTGGTCTTAAGCTGTGAAAAGAAAAGGTGACTTGCAAAAGAAGCAACTTTTCTCTTTGTCATTCCTTCTTCCCCTGCTCTTGCCCTCAAAACCCTAATCCCTTGGTCTTTTTTTTTTTTAAATTTTATTTTTTAATACTTCATTGGAATTCATTTAACTGGTGACCTCACCTTTGCTGCTGTGTCTCAGAGAGCCTTTGATGGTCACACAGGGTGCTAGCTCAGGAAAGAAACATATATGTTAAATACCTTGAGTAACGGAGCACTGACTCTAAGGGCAGGAATGGGGCGGGGGGGGTGGCCCAGGAAAAAGAAAACTTACGTAATCTTGAATGTGAGAACGTGTGATCCATTTGCCTTTGAGAAACAGACGTTGTTTTTGCAGTGGGCAGAGGCTTGAACAGTTTTAAGCAGAGTGGTGCCCGGTGTGGGCAGAATCCACTCTCTCAGACACAGTTTGGTAGGATGCTGCAGATACGGGGAAGAAGGTGAATTTTGTCTGATCCCTGAAACCCAGGCTGGTTTGGGCAGCAGTGATTTGGTCAGGAGGAGCTGTTGAGATACCTACAGTAAAGTACATGGAGGTTCTCAGGATTGTGAGCTAACCTCTTTTCAGGGAAATGTCTACAAGTGCTGAGTTGATTTAGAAGCTGATTGTCAAAATGTGTTTTATGTGATGTAGCAAGTCTGGTTGGTTTTTTTTTGTTTTGGTTTTTTTTTTTTTTTCAATCAATACCTTATATTTACCTTAGAGGTAGAAAAATAGGAGCTTAGGAGTCAGCTACCTTGCCTAGAAATTTTTTAGACTGGAAAGGAAAAGCAGTCTCTTAAAGGAAATTTGCAAAGGAATTTTGCAAAGGAAATTTGCAGTCTCTCAAATCAGTGGACTTTGCCCAACTTACTTTATAATAGGTTTCCTCTGGGTTTGGTTAATCAGTCAGCTGCAGCAGTAAAATCACTGTATGCTCTTCACTGCTTTTTCTCCCATGTTAAAGGAGGGGAAGGGATCTTTTTTCTGGTACTTTAAATACAGTCTTTCTAACTGTGGATGAATCAGACAAAAAGAAGACAACAAGATAGAACATAATTATAGTTCTGATGTTTATGTACAGTTGCTTTTCTGACTCTTTGTTCAGTGGTTGCTCTGTGTAATGAAATTTTCATTTTTGTGTGTGTTCATGCATGTGTTTGCATTACAGTGGCCTTGTTGTCTACTCTGAGGGACCATTAAACTTGGACCATAAACCAGAAGATATGTCTGAACTCTTCAGACCTTTTCACACTTTGCTAAGAAAAATAAGGCAAGTAATAAAAGATAGTTGTAACTGCTTCTCTTCTGAATTGAAAATCAGAGGCCTGAAAAAGAACTCATAAATGCTTAGAAAAGTGTTTTTGTTTGCTATGTTAACCATAAATTGCATTTTCCTCTCCTCAGCCTGATACACCTGTGAAATAACTAAATCTGTTTTTTCATTTCATGGTAGTTTTCTGTACTTTTAATCTCTGTGATAGTTTCTTTTTTTCTGAGTGTCGTTTTATTGCATTTCAGATTTTCTTATGGATGATGCCTGAAATAGTGAAGTTAGAATTTATTTTTGGGAGAGTCTGTTTCTAATTAACATTAGACTTTTTGTTAAGTAGGCTTCTTACATTTTCTCATTATGTTATGATGCAATACCCACATAGTTCTTAACCTAATAGAAATGACTATCAGTTTTTCATACTGTGGATCTGTTTTTACAGGATGGATTGCTTTATATATACCTCTTTTGCCAGTGCTTCAGTCTTGGTTACCATTGGAGATACGGGCTTTGGCTCAAGTATAAAGAGTACTGAAATATTTTTTCCTTAGCTGAGGTCTTTAGAAGACTACTTGTTACTTTGGAGAAATCAAGCTGAATCTTTAAAGGATCTCTACATCCTGGGTTTTTTTTAAGTTGACCCTTCAGGTATTTTTTTTCTGGGTGTTAAAGTTTTCTAAATCCATAAGCCCTGCTATTTTTTTAGAATTCAAATTTGTATACCAACTGCAAATTTAGTTCCTAGAAATCTCTAGAGATAATTTGACAGGTTTTTTTTTTTTAACCCTGTGTCCAGTTTTAACCCTGTGTCCTGTTTATCACCTTCCCTGGGTATCGTGATGACAGTTTATTCCAAGAATAGTTTTCATATAGTTTATCCAGATTAATGTCCCCTCCTCCGTTAGGTGAGGCATCTCCTGAGGGAGAATTAATCTCTGTCAGGGATGGTTCAGAGGGGAGCTCTTTCTGAAGTTAGCTTTTATGAGCATCCAGACCACATCCTCTTGTGTCCCTTGAAGATTTCCTAGTATTTCTGTCTTGAAGTCTTATTTTTAGTACATTAGTGATATTAATATTGAAATCTGTGAATTAAAATAGACAGATCAACATGTTTGGTTGGGGTTTTTTGAATGGTTATGGTTTTATAAAACATTGAGGAAATAATAACAACGTGAATTGAGGAACAAAACCTAAGTTAGAACGGGAAAAAAACTTCCTTGCTGCCAGAGCTTAAAAACTCCATGAAGTTTACATTAAAATACCTTAGTCCCAATATAGACTATCACTGATATTTTCACCAGCATTCCACTGAGTGGTGAAAGCCAAAAGGATATTTAGAAGCTAATATACTTCTAATCTCTACTTTCTGCTTCTTCCTTATATTTCACAACATGGAAAATGAAAATCAATGGAGTCAGTTTATTGCTCAGTCCATTTAATTTCCAGTTACTGTGAACTTAGTTCTGGGGTTGAAAACAGATTAGTAAAATGCTTGTTTGTTCAATAACTGCAATTTTCAATGCTAACTTTAAAAATTGAAAAGGCTCTTTCAATCTCAGTTTTGGAAGAACTTCTGATATACTTTAAGACATATTTGTTCTGTCAAGGGAACACTAAGAAATGTGATTTCAGTTGTCTAGGAGACAAAGCTTGCAAAGTGTTCTTAGTGAGATAGCATCTATCAGAGCAAAAATTCAAGCAAGAAGTAATGAGAAATTCTCTCTCTGGCAGTCTCTGAATTGAAGTAACTCAAATATTGGCAAGAACGGGGCTCAAAAAGTTATATGTATATAAAAAACACTATATTCCTTTAGTAATATTTCTTGAATGAAAAATACATTGAATGAAAATAACAACGAGATGCAAGTAAGTGTGCTGTTCCTATAGGGTAATTGAATTACTTTTAAAAGTACCTGAGCTGTCTAGATTCTTTTTCTTATCGCAGATGTTTTTTAACTCATCAGGCTGCAATTCCTACTCTGAGAGAATGTTCACAGAAACCTATGAAGGCAGATGGAGTGAGATACTTGATATCAATATTTCTGCTCCCCAGTAAAAAAGGAGTGTTTTTTTCCTGGAGTCTTCCTCCAGTCTCCATCATCCATAGTTAAGGCATAAAAATAGATTCAGTAGTCCTCTCTTAAAATATTTGCATCTTGTACTGCAGTTGTGTGCCTGTTGTAAGGATATAGCACAACATTGTACTGCAGAATATGATCACATCCCAGTGAATTTCTCTGTGAAGTTCTATAGCTTTTTAGCCAGCTAAAGATTTTAACTCGCAGAGTAACATCAAATACATGGCTGATTATTTAGTGGCATTACAGATAATTAATTTTAATCTGTATTATCCTAAAATATCCGTAAGGCAAAGATAAGTACTGCATTTAATTATGTGGATGCACATAATTAAGTCAGAACTAGCAAAGAAAAACACCTATTAGCTAGGAAAATTTTTGGTGTCCTATTGGTGGCTGACAACTTTGAAAACAGTAGAGATTATTGAGACTCTCTGAGCAAAAGCAGTAAGGGTTCTTGCTTAGATTTTGGTAAGGTCGATCAGCAAATTACAGCTTTGAATGCTTTAATTAATATCTAAGCCAGGTGCTTTTGTTGACTTCTATTTTGAATGTAAAACATTTTATACATGTACCAATGCATAATTATATAGTAGCGTTATCTCTGTTGCTTTGAAACTGAGACATTTGAACCATTTCTGCTGAACTGCTGCAATCTGCTAAGGAATTATACAAAGCATATCATCTGGTATGTGCTTAGATATTTAATGCCTGCGGCACTGAACATTCTTCTGGTAAAGTATTACCTATACTGTATATACATGTGAGGCTGCTGTACAGAGATTTGCAGAGGGAGTTTTATAGTACTCCTTAATTCTGCCCTATTTCAGAGCTCTTTGCTTGCCTGGTGCTTGTTTCTGGACCATTACAAGTGATGGCAAGGCCCCGGTGGATTTTGGTGGTGCAGAATGAAGCAGATTGCAGATCAAGTGGTGCAGAATCAGAGGATCATACCATTCTAAGTATATTGAAGCCTCTCTGTATCATGGACTAGAAAGCAAATGCAATATGCATACTGCCAGTGTGTTAAAGGATTGGCTGGGGGCAGCATGAAATTTGTATTCTTCTGAAGTGTGCACAGTGCTTTGGGGAAAACTGGTTATGTTTTCCAAGGTGGATGTGCTGAAAACCTTTATTTGATTTAAAATTTTGCAGTAAAGCAGTACAAGTGCTATTTGTTATATATCAGTGTTGGTTTCTCAGTGTTGATTTACCTGAGCAGATCTGCAGACTTTGGTGTGTGGAAGCAGGAGGATGCACGTGGCATCCCTGTACCTGAATCATGCACTTGGAGTGGCAGCTCCATAAAGGCAGCTGGCTGTGCTCTGTTCAGAGCCTGAGCTGAGACACAGGCTGGCAATAACAACGATGCTGTTCTCTGAAAACAAGACAATTTACAATTCTAGTCAGAATAGGAGCAAAGTTAATGGAGGAGGCTTGAGGAATGTGCAAGATCCAGGGGTGTTGTGGCCCTGTCCTCTGTTTAGAAAAATCTGTCTTTAAATGGGTATCTGGCCTCAGATCTTTGCAGAAGTAATTTCTGCACCTTGGATATTGGCAGTAGAGTAAAATATGTTCATTGGTTTTGCAACAGGCAAAGTAAATTTCTACTGCTGCTTGTAACAAGCAGAGTATATCTGAAGAACCTGCTTTGTTTTTCTGCCAGTAGCTGTAACCACTGAAAGAAAAATGTTCCTCATGTTTTGAAAGCTGGATTGCCTTCCTGTGATACGATGCCAAAAAGAGTAAAAGCAGGTGAAACCTCAGCATGCTCTATTATAAATTCAGTGTCTTCTAAAGCCTGTCTGAGAAGAAAGCACACTGCTGCTGTCAGGAGGAATACAGAACCTGTGGCTTCTGTGTAATGAAAGCAGAGGGAGAAATTCTTTTTTCTCATATGAGCACAATGAGTTAAAGGTGCTTCAGCAGAAAGGAAATGAACTGTTAAGTAGCTACAGTTTAATTAAACTTAGAGTTTACTAATGATGCCTGATGTTTAGTATTTCAGTAGTGAGATTTCACATTTCTTTCTATGTACTGGTTGATGTTTGTTTTGTTCTCAAAATCTACACAGGCATTTTAAAACATGGCATCTTCCTAATGTTGGCAGTGAATTGTGCATAATCAAATATATAGTGTATCTAGAAGGTAACTGTTGATCAAACATTTGTCACCTTTAAAACTGGCTGGTGAATCTAGGGAGTTTTTAACCAGAGAAGTGAAGATAATTGCCTGAACCTATTTTAGAACAAGCTACATTTGTTAATAGCAAAGTTTCCAGTGTTTGAATTGGGAAAATGAGCATATTTCCTTTGAATTTAAAGCAGGATTACTTCTCTACTGAAATTACAGGGCTGGTAGACTACCACATATAATTCAACTAGTTACGTTGCTCTTGCAAGGCAGCATGGATCTGACTCACCGAAAAAGACATGGGCACTTTCAGCTGATTTCTTTGGTTGTTATTTTTTAATCAGGCTTTATTTACAATCCTGAGAACTGCACGCAATTATTCTTAAATTTTGAGGTGTTATTGACAGAAATAGAGTTCATCACTCAAGTCAGAGAATCTAGCCTGAATGAAGTAAGTATGTGTTTCCAGGATTTATTCTACAGTGAGTGTGTGAAACCTCTATTGAATAGGCCTGAGCCTTTCAAAAGGAAGCAGAGCAGCTCTGGGCACACAGACACCCAGGAATCCTGGGTGCTGCCGTGTGGTGTTCTGGAGACTGAACAGAACCCCAGGGTAGATGCTGAAAGTCAGACGATTCAGTCTTAGATTTTCCCTGGGCCCATTTCATCATTCTCAGTTATGCTGATGAGCTTGGGTGGAAAGCAAATTCCTTTGAATGCTGTGATTTATAGTCTGTTTGTAGGAGCTGCTCACTCTTATCTTAGGTTTTGGGAAGGCTGTGTGGCTGTGCACAAGCATAGCCGATGCTTCGGGAGCGGACTGTTGGTCAGTTCCTGACACCTCTTAATCCATGCAAGCAAAGTTCTGTGGGAGTTACGGAACACAAGGATGCCGCCTTGGTTCAGAAATCCGTGAGCTACAGGCTGCTGGCAGCCAGTAGGATGCACTCAGCAGAGATCACTGTGCGTCTGTCCTGTGCTTATGCTCTTCCTTAGGATCTGTGATCAGAGCCAGACTTCTCTGCTACATGGACCTTGGCCTGACCCAGAACTCTTTTTTATTTTTAGTATCATTGCATTGGTGAGGGGCAAATGTAACCCCCTCACTGTTACATTTGTGTACTTACTTGTTGTTGCAGGGGTTTTTTTAAATTTAAAAACCCAGCTGTTTTTAAAATGCCACATTACTTTCTTTGTGCTTATAAAATTCTACATCAAAGTGTTTCTGTAAAAACTAACCAAGTGAAAATTCATAATACAAAACCTCATGGCAACAATCATGTTATTCTATGTCTTTATTCATTCTGTAGTTGCAGTTATTTAAAAAATAAATAATAATATGATATTTTTATTTATCCGATATTTTTATGTTGACCTTAAAACTTAAACCATTCTCAGTCAGTTTGGTTTTAAGGTGATGTTAAAGTACTTAATCTTTTACAGACACTGATTACTGTTTAAGTACAATGAGTAATCATTATATACTGTTTAGACAAAAGAAAGGAATCTATAGGTATTTAAAATATTCTAGTGTGACAGATAGCAATACTGGTTTATAGTTTTGTTAGGTAAGTGGTTTATTTTCTTGGCTTTTTTTAAGGGGGGGATATGGTGTTGCCATTATTCTTATAAGGTACTTTTTCCGGAGGCTTAGAATTTTTTTCAGGGTCATACTACTCATATAAAGCAAGACCTAAAACCAAAATATGTTAATTGTATGGGCTGTACATAACCATAAATTTTTTCTGACTTACACATGCTTATGGCCAGAGAAGAGCAACGAGGCTGGTGAAGGGACTCGAGCACAGGTGCTCTGAGGAGAGGCTGAGGGAGCAGGGGATGCTTAGTCTGGGGAAGAGGAGGCTTAGGGGTGACCTCATCACTCTCTACAACCACCTGGAAAGGAGGTTGTAGCCAGGTGGGGGTTGGTCTCTTCTCCCAGGCAACCAGCAACAGGACAAGGGGACACGGGCTTAAGCTCTGCCAGGGAAGGTTTAGGTTAGATATTAGGAAGAAATATTTTACAGAGAGAGTAATCAGGCATTGGAATGGCCTGCCCAGAGAGAGGTGATGGATTCACTATCCTGGGAGATTTTTAAGGTGAGACTGGCTGTGGCATTCAATGCCATGATCTAGTAATCAGAGTGGTGTTGGTTCAAGGGTTGGACTTGATGATCTTGGCGGTCTCTCCCAACCCAGCTGATTCTATGATTCTGTGATCTAACCTGTCAGATTTTTTACACTGTAGGTAGCTGATATACAAATGAGATACTAGTGATGTATTTTCTGAGCTATTTGAAAAACTGATAGTACTTGCAAAAAAAATTTGGTCTTTGAGTTAAATTAAGAATGCAAACCATTGGCTAGAAATCAAGATGTGAGTTGTGCTGGGCGCTTTCTTTTGGTTTTTTTGGTCCTCTTGTTTAGACTGATTTCTTCTAATACGTGCATATCCTTATTATTGTGATGCCAGCTCTATGTCACCTGCTACCAAATGATTCCTAAACTCCTATACCCTCTTTTGAACACGTCTTGCTATTCCCATCCCTGCGTTTATGCTAAAGTACACTTATTGGTCTTTGAAAATGTTGACCGCTGTTCTTGACAGAGGATATATTTGTATGGGGCTTCTAATCGAGAAGGACAGTGTAAATTAAATTCAGATCTAAAATTAAGTGCTGCTGTGTCTATGGATTTGTTTTAAAGTTATAAAGCACTTATAACACTTTGTTTTCAGGTGTTCATAGTCCTAAACTGCAATACTGAGGACACTGGGTAACATTAGAGATGCCGCATGTTTCTTGAAAACACAGTTTACTAAACAGCTAAATGTTTGCTTTTTGACCTGCCTGATTCTTAACATGGTGCAGAAGCTCAAGTCTGTAATGACTGACTGGTTTAACCCCAGCTGACAACTCAGCCCCACACAGCCGCTCCCCCTTCAGTGAGCCTGAGGAGGGAATCAGAAGAGTAAAAATTAATTTATGGGTTAAGACTTAAGTGGCTAAAGCAAAAGCCTCACACATAAGCAAAGCTGAACAAGGAATTTATCCACCCCTTCCTGTGGGTGGGCAGGTGTTGAGCCATCCCCAGGGCAGCAGGGCTCCATCACTGTATAATGGTGACGTGGGAAGACAAATACCATCACTCCAAACATCCCCCCTTCCTCCTTCCCTCAGCTTTATGTACTGAGCATGATGCCCTGTGGTCTGGGAGATCCCTGGGTCAGTTGAGCTCAGCTGTCCCAGCTGTGTCCTCTCCCAGTTTCTTGGGCACCCCCAGCCTTCTCCATGGTGGGGCAGTAAGGGAAGCAGAAAGGCCTTGGCTCTCTGAGTCCTGCTTGGCAATAATGAAAACGTCCCTGGATTATCAGGCTGTTTCCATCACAGATCCAAAGCACAGCCCCACAGTAGCCACTGTGAAGAAAATTAACTCTATCTCAGCCAAAACCAGAACACTGAGTTAAATATTCAAGGCAGGAAGGAGCCAATTTCCAATCCCTCTTTCAGTGAACAGGCTTTCAGATACCAGTGTTGCATAAGTGATATTACTATTTTTAATGAATTCTATTATCTGACAGTATAATGCTGTGAAACTTCTGCAGTACTCTTTTGCAGAATAATTTTCAGAATCTAGTTGAAGGATGGCAAATTGGTTTGCTAATGAAAGTCAAATCCGCGAATTAAAAAATTGAAATTACCAAATACATCTAATTGTGGGTGACATTTTCACGGCAAGTAGATGGTTAGGGGGACAGTTCCATTTCTGTGTGTGTTTTGGTTTATTTTGGGGCTTCACTGCAGGCATGTGTATAATTTGATACCCTGTGTTTGCATGACTAATCTCAAATTCAGGCATCAGCAGTCACATGTTCTGAATACGAATGCCAAATGCACTTCGAGTTACACAGTTGAAAGTACTTTGTGCTCTCAAGTTCTGGATTTCTGCACTAACTGTAAAAGATTTGCTAAAATCTGTAACATCTGTGCCTCCTATGATTGTAAATGCCAAGTGATGTGTGTATTTCTTCATTTTCAGGGACCTACTTCAGACACTAACTGAGGATGAACTGCACACGCTGGAACGTAACCTCTGCATCTCACAGGATGTAGATTTTCCTGTCAGAGCAGATCCTGAAGTACCCTCTGTCATTACCCCCAGTTTAACTGCGGCTTTGCCTCCCAAGGAACTCTTGGCAAAAGCTGAGAACACAGAGGCTGAGCTGGCTTGTTCGATGCAGTATGATGAACAGGAGCTGGAACAGCTGAACAGGATGGTACACAGAGTCGGAGATGAAATGTCTTCTCTGCTTTCCCCTCCAAGCATCTGTCAGTCTCCAGCTCACAGACCTACCCTAAGAAATAGTTCTAGCACAGAAGCTTCACCAACAAGACACCATCTTGACAACTTAACTGATGAAGAGGACAGAGTGTTTTTTATGGATGACCTAGATGGAGCAGGAGAAGCTCTTGCTGGGTTGGATTCCGTAAGTGATACTTTTGCTTGGGTGAATAACCCGTGCCACGATTCAAAACAGAACCTTCAGTATAGAGATGCGTTGCTGTATGAGAATGGTCATCAGACAGAGGAAACTTTGCTTTTAAAAGATGCTGAAAGTGACTTAAGCAATAATAACAATGTTGAAGATGGAAAGCAGATGTCTGGCATTGCAGTTCCGAATTCGTGCAGCTGCCTGGAAGGTCCAGACTCACAGTTATACCTCAATGGCTGGGATGCGTACGGGGAGGACGCGGAGACGGCAGAAGTGATTGCTCACAGGACAGGGGGAATGAAAATATCTGCCACTGTAATATTCAATCCTAAATCTCCCTCTAGCTCAGAATCCCCAGTAACGACTCCAGAAGCAGCTATTAGTTGTGTTCCTGGATCTGCTAATCCATTAGCAAATGAGGAGGAGGATGAATCCCATAAACTCAGTATAGCTACCACAAACTGTCTAATTAATTCCTGTGTGTGTTGTGGCAGCTGTGAAGACAGCAGGGAGGATGGTGTTGAAGGTTTAAAGACTAAACATTCTCCAGGAGGTGTTGTAAATGCTTCGTACACATTAGTAAAGTCAAAGGAACTGGATCATGTAGATAACTTGGACAATTCAATCCCTGCACAGGAAACATTAAAACCTGAAACTTCTGCTTTGTTAGCAGAAAGAGACTTTGGCAGCGAAGAGCAAAAACTGCCACTCTCCTCTAAGTGCCTGGCACATTCCTCAGGTTCACAGGTAGAAGCAGAAAGTGATTCACAGGGAGAAGCAGAAAGCATCTCAAATCAGCAGAAGTGGGAGAAGAGAAAACAACTATGTGAGAAAAGAGTGGACTACAGTGAAGATGCTAGTAGTGAAAGGACAGCAAAGGAAGATGTAAAGTCAAGATCTAGTTCAAGGTAAGAGCAACCTGCTGTCTTGGTAGTAATTTGCATATATGTAAGTTCCTGTTATGCTTGTGCTGTAGTGATTGGTGTATCATTAATGGTAACTGAGACAATAGTGTGTTGCAGGGTTAAGGAATTTATCCATATATTTTTTTAATGCAGATAGCTTTTTACTGGACTCCAGCTTTTCTGCAAAACATTGGGAGATCATCTGAATTGCAGTCTAATGTCTCTGTATCATTGAAATCAATGTTGCATTACCTGCTTAATGTATCCAAGAGGGCATTGCTGCTAAACAGTACCCGGGTCATTATTTCCATTGTACTCTGCTGTTTTACAGGAAAAGTGTGTGTGGCGTATATGAAAAAGTTAACTTCTGCATCACTGCACAGGATTAAACTGGAATCTAAGCACATTTTACCTTAGCTTCGTTTGAGAGAACAGAACTGATCATTGTTGCCTGAGGGCATGAGTGTATTTGTGACTGTGTGCTGAAGGAGCCTAACAGAGGGCAGAAGAGCCTTTTAAACCTATTGGACCATTTAAGTCAAAGTTCATAGAAGAATAGCAGCCATGGATTAGGGTGCTGCATATTTAATGACAATAAGGAACCCAATAACAGGGAGATAACATAATAATACTGGTATTAGAGAAAATGCCATGCTTCAGTTCAACTTTGATTAGACATTAGGGATTTTACACACATCAGCAGAAAACCTGACTTCATTTTAGTTTACTGTTTAGAGGATAACGGGTTTTGTATGAGTAATGCTCTCAGCTTCCCTGAAGTATTAATATCATGAAGCAGAGGGAAGAAATTAGATAAATTACTGTTGTTTTCTGTACTTCTGTGACAGCTTTCTTTTTTTGTGCATGTGATGCAGGATCTCTCATTTTATGCTTATAGAGTTCAGAATAACACAGTGGAGGTAGCTTGAATTGTGAAGCATAACCACAGTGTGAAGGCTGCAAAAATAAGCATTTGTTTAATAACATACCTGTTGAATTATGAGATATGTTACTGGTAATGGAAATAAAATTAAGAGTTCTTTGGCCTGGAGTTAGTTCCTTTTACAGGTAAAATACAATCAGTATTCACAAAACTCAGCTTTTGAGAAGGTAATTTTGTCTTTCTCATTATTCTGAGTATCTGCTGTCTTAGGCTTGCAAGCATAAACATATTCAAGGCCTTACAACAGGGTTTCTGAGTGGACATAATTTTAAGAATTAATTTAAAAATCCCTTTGACATTGCATGATTTTGCTACACGTCAAGTGCAATATTGCTTAAAAGTAATTACTGTATGTTTAATGAGCTTCCTGATAAATCACACCTCATTTACAAAACTCAGACAATTTGTCCACTAATTTTTGCCTTTGGTAGACTATTAAATGAAATTTCTGAGAACAAGTCTGTAAAATATAATGAAACTGTATATATATAAAGCTGTTTTTTCAGCCTTCCATGTTTTGTGAATGTGGTAACTTCCTCTCCACAGACTTGTCCAGTTTCTATTAATATTGTTTAAAAACTTTATCTGAGAATTGATTGTCCTTTTACAGAGAGTTCTGTAAGTTGTGTTCCTCTGTGTCCTTTTGTTCGCTTCTAGTTCCTGTCTGACTTCTCCCACATGTTGTGATTTTGTAGAACCGAAGTCATATTTTGTGGTTTGGTTACCCTTTCAGATTGGAAGAGTCACAGCCTGCTTAATCAGAAGTTGTCCAGACATTGACCATACCTTTGATGATGCCCATTCTCTTGCTCTAAACCTTTTTCAGTTATACAATTTCCTCTTAGCAATAAGTGAATCAGAACTACAGTTACTGAAGATACGAGCAAACTATGGATGTGCACAGTGGCATAATTATTTTATGTTCTTTTTCAATGGCTCCCAGTATTTGACTTTGGGTTTTTTTGCCAAGTGGTGTGCTGATGTTCATTTTGAAGTTGTCCGCTACAGCCCCAAGATGTTGTTTGTCATCTCAGAGGCTGTTAATCTGTATCTGATGCTAAAGTGTTTCTCCATGTGCTTACCAGTTGAGTCTTCGTATTGTATTACTTGTTATTCAGACTTTAATATCCTGGGCGGTTTTTTAGTCTGTTCTGGTTACTACCCTGAATAATTTTGCCTTGGTAGCAGCCTTTCAGACCTCATTGCTCTGCAAATTGGACATGAAAACAAAGCTCGCAGGGTGCTGAAGAACTTGAGTGGTGACATCTCACTCTTCTGAGAAGTGATTGTGTAACAGCTTCTCTGTATTTGTGGTTAAGAATCTTTTACCCATTTGGGGCCCTTCCCTCTTATGCTGTAGCTCCATAGGTTTCTTAAAAGCCTTTAGTGAGGTGTTTTGACAGAACTTATTTGGAAATCAGGCATTTGCTGAATCACCATTCTTCACAAGCTTCTTGACCCATTCTTAGAGCTCCCAAGAGGTTCCCTCTGCAGAAGTCATGTTGCTTCTTCCCAAGCAGACCTTCATATTGTTGTCTACTTATTTTTGCTTTTGATATATTCTGTTAAGTTGCTTGGTATGAACATCAGGCACACAGAACTAGAGTTGTTTGAATCCCCATAGAGTCCTTTTATTTTTAGAGATTGCCACCTTTAGACTTTAGGCACTAGAAAGTTTTAAAAGAGAGGTTAATAATTCATCTAGTTCATTCTTGAGTTCTCCTATAAGATGATGATGAATATTTCTGAGTATTTTGTTAACGAGTTAGTGGCATTTGTCTGTTTTCACCATGGCCTCTGCCACAGTTACTTTGTTGATTACTTCTAATTATCTGTATTTGTTATTGAGACTACAGTACATCTGTTATTAATTGGCAAGTATTCCACCTTTGTAGCTGTAAAGAAGTAGGGATGAAGGTGTAGATTGTTGATGCTTTATTTGGAAGCATGCTAATACTAACTTCTTCAGTACATTCTGTGAAATGTGGAGATGCTGGGAATCTACTGAGTACTAGATTAAAAAATTATATATGTATAGATCTTCGTTTTTTCTTATGGATACCTATATATAGATTTGGTTCTTGCTTCTGAATCACTAGTCATATTATCAGTAAAAGAGGTAATTCAGTTACAAAACAGAACTTTGTGGACCTTTCCTTACTCATACTGCTTGGGCAGTGACTAATCACTGCTTTTTTGGTGGTATTTTTAAATTGGCAGATCACATTAGGCTTCTGCCACTGCTCCCTATTAAATGCTTATGAATGCCAACTTAACCATAAGGGAAACGTTGAAGACAGTAGATTATTTTCAGAATGATGGACCCATTAGCTAGAACAATAAGCAATCTAATTCACATGAAATAGCTGCAGGATAGGCTCATTCATCAAACTGATGAATGCATTTACTTTCTAGTTACTATAAGTCACCAACTAGGAGAAGAACATTTTCTTTCCCTTATTGGAATCAAGCAGCTGTCAAATGTGTATGTTGTGACACTAACTGTTTGTTTTAGTAAATCAGTCGTTATACAGACAGGTTTACCATAATAATCCTTATATCTGAAATAACTGGTATTTCAGGCTTCATTGTCTAGCCTCAAAATTCAGTAGAGTTTAAAACAGCATCCACAGCTTCTCCAGGGTGAGTGACACCACCTCATAGTAAAGAATTTCTTCCTCACATCTAATCAAAACCTACTCTATTTCAGTTTGAAGGCATTACCCCTTGTCCTCTCACTCCAGGCCCTTGTAAAAAGTTCCATCTTTCTGGTGGGTTCCTTCAGGTACTGGAAGGTCACAATTATGTCACACCAAAGCCTTCTCTTCTCCAGGATGAACAATCCCAATTTCCTCAGCATTTCCTCACAGGAGAGGTGCTCCATCCCTCTGGTCATCTTGGTGATTCTCCTCTGGACTTGCTTCAGCAGAGTGATGTCCTTCCCATGCAGAGTTGGATGCAGGACTCCAGGTGGGGTCTCACCAGAGTGGAGCAGAATCACCTCCTTTGACGTGGTGCCCACGCTGCTTTTGATACAGCCCAGGGCACATTTGGCTTTCTGAGCTGCAAGTGCACATTGCTGGCTCACGTCCAGCCTCTCATCCACCAGCACCCCCAAGTCCTTCTCAGCAGGGCTGCTCTCAATCTGTTCATCCCCCAGCCTGGACTGGTACTGGAGGTTGCCCCAACCCAGATGCAGCACCTTGCACTTGGTCTTGTAAAAACTCATGAGATTCCCATGGGCCATTTCTCGAGCTTGTCCAGGTCCCTCTGGATGATGTTCCATCCTTCAGGAGTGTCAGCAGCACCCCTCAGCTTGGTGTCATCAGCAAATATGCTGACAGTACACTCAGTCCCTTGGTCTGTTGTCAGTAATGAAGACATTAAATAACACTGATCCCAATATGACCCCTGGGGGACATCACTTGTCACTGATATCCATCGAGACTCTGAGCCACTGACCACTACCCTCTGGATTTGACTGTCCAGCCAGTTTCTCATCCATCTAACAGTCCATGCACTGAATGCATCTCAGTTTAGAGAGAAGGATCTTGTGGGGGACAGTGTCAAAGGCTTTACAGAAGTCCTGATAAATTATATCTGTAGCCCTTCCCTTGTCCACTGATACAGTCCATCACAGAAGGCCATCCTGTGTTCAGTACTTTGGTTTATAAGTCGTAGCTGACATTATGTCTTTCTCTGTTATATGCTTGTAAGTATCTGAAAGATATAAAACACCAACAGCAGGAGAGTCTTGGGCAGCACCGTTAATGAGATGCAAGTAGGAGGAAAGCACTAGGGAAGCTGAAGTTCAGTGATCTGCTGAAGGGACAATGTGATAAATAAAGGCTGTCATGTAGGAAAACATGTTAAAGGGGGAAAGTCACGTAAAAATACAACAGAAGATGATAAAACCACAACAAAGCACCATTTGGTGTTTTGGGGTAAAAAAGGACATAAGTTAACACCAAAACCAAGCTTTAAATCTGTATTCCTTGTTTTTCAACTGGAAGCAAGCTATACACACTTTGTTTTAACATACCCTTCTGTCAGTGTTCCGCCTGCTTTTTCCCAGGGGAAAGAAAATTACAGAGTGGAAATTTTTTATTTTTGGTGGTGGTTTGTAAATATTTGGCTTTCTGTTCTTTCCAGAGTTGAAGAGTCCTTGTAAACCTAATGTTTTATGAAGTTTAGTGACTTGTGTTCTATTGTCGCACAATGCTGGTGTTTGTGTGTTTTAGTGTTAAATACCTGGTTCTGTTGCGTGCTTGTTTATCTACATGCTGACCTCAAAACAGATCTGATATAAAAAACCCGAGATTATTAAGCATAGTTTCTCTCTCTTGTGCTGCAGGTCTGTTGGGCCTAGCTGAAATTTTACCATTTTTTTTCTCCATTTTCCTTGGTCTGTTTGAATGTGCTCTTGATGAAGCCTTTTATAGAGCACCTGAGAACTGGCAAAAGGAGCTGAAATTGGTAGTGAGGAGAATTTCTCATCTTCACACTTCCTGCAAGCTCTGGCTGTGTCCATCAGCTGTTAGATGCTGTGCTGTTCACATTTACTTGTGGGGGCTTAAAAAATAGAATATTTTGCCATATGCTTTTGCAGTGTGAGGAGGAGGAGTGAGGCATCCTTGGAAAAGCATGTTTTGCTGTTTGCTGATCTGTATTACCATTCTAGAATAAGATGAATAATTTATTCTTCTCTAGATTGGTATTCAAGTTGTCTTATTTCTTAGCTTGCAATTCTGTAATATTTAAATTTTATCTATTGTACAATATTTATAGATTACAGTAGTCTATATTGTAATATGTTTGAAATTTTATTTCCTCAGCATATTAGAATAACTATGTAAAAAGATGAACACCTGTTGTTTCTAATTTTTATTTTTTTTGGCCTGCATTTTATTTTGTTCAATCCTGGGTAACATGTGATGTGTGCACATTTTCAGTACAGCAACTTTAAGATAAGTCATTCCACCATTGTAAATGCAGGGGAAAGAGCCATTTGTGTTTTGGGGATGGCTAGCATTTGTTGAAAAAAAAAACCCCCAAAGCAAAAAAAACTACACAATAACAAAAAAACCAGATTCACAAGAATTACCTTTCTTGTCTTTTAGTTTCCAGTATATGATTCTACAAGTACTCCTTTATCAAAACTAGGTTGATATTGCAATGCAGAATAACTTGATTAAATGTCTTAAATTCATGTTTTTCTGTAATACTCCCATCACAGTAAGACTTAAGAAAATTGTGTATGTTTTTACATTACAAAGTTGCCTTTTCCATAAAAAATTAATGGACACCTGTGCAAGTTCATGTAAACAAAAATGTCTGCTTAGTGTCCTGTACTGATGAGTGTTTTAAGTAGCTATTCAGGAGAAAGAAAACTTATCATCAAAAAGGAAATAGTAGTTGATTGGGAACCAAACATCAGCCCTCCTATTGCAAAACTTCCCTTAAGCAATCATTTATCTGGCTCTTGATTGAAATTCTTTTTTTGACCTCTGGTATTTTGTTTCATTTCTTTGTGCAACCAGCCAAATTCAGATTCAGTATAAATGAATTTTTTTCAGTCCCTCCTCCCCTTCTTTTTGACAGTACAAGTCTCAAATGGGAAGTGGCAGTGTTTTACCTTGCCTGTTGAACACAGATTCTGTGTTGTCCAATAACATGACTGCTGTCACAAAGCTGTAGCGTGCAAACAGAAGGTGTCAGTGTTTTACACCAGCTTCCCTTTTACTAGGTCCATATATCAGCTGAAGCAGCAGTGAACCATATTAGCCCTCAGCAGGCAGATTTCTGAAATAATAGCTAAAACAAGAGTTTTAAAGATACTTTTTGAGTGGCTTTGGTGTGACCCATGAAACTTAAGAGTGAGCCCTCATGTAGTGACCTAGTCAGAGAAGACCACTGCCAATTAACTGTTGTAACATGGGATGTAATTGTAACTTGTAATAGCTTTCGTAAGGAAACCATCCCTTGAAACAGCCAGAGGTTTAATTAATGATAATAGGCTAGAAACACATCCTAGTAGGAAAAAGCACACAAAGCAGGATAAAATAAAGGTGGCTTTCAGGTTTGGGTTTTTTCTTTTTTTCCTTGGATTAGTTACAGAAAGTGGCCAACAGCTTTAAATACAGGGTTTGTTAGTTCAATCTGCAATTCCATGAAGAGGCAGCCCCATCACCTCATCTCACTTTGTTGCCTCAAATCTATATTTTCATCAGAAATGCTGAGGAATTATGTTTTGATGAGCATGGATAGTGGTTTTATCCAGTGCTAGAAAGTAATTTTAAAAATAGCAGTGTAGGCATTTAAGACCTACAAATGAAACACTTTTCCTGCTTTACAGAGTTCAGGCAGCCCTGTGAATCCCAATCCAACACAACAGTAATTGCAAATGGCCAGGATGTGGTGAAGTTCAGGTGGCCTGTGGGCTGATGTGGGAAGAAAGAGTGAGCTGCTCTCAGCTGCAGAGTGTGGCTTTATGCAGGTGTCTTCTCTGATAATTGTGCTAATGAACATGCATGCTGAGCTGTCATCAGCTGATAATGGGAATCCCGAGTTGGGAAAAACAGGTCAATTCACCTCAGGATCTACCAGCATCTAAGAGCTGAGAGAATCTTCAGGCAGACACTAATAAGAAGATTCTACAAAGAGTTACCCTGAGTCTGTGTGTACTGAGAGGGAAAGCAGTATGTCAGGGGTCTTTTTTATTTGCTTGAAGTTTGTTTTTTTTTTTTTTTTTTAAAAAAAACCCTAGTTAGTATAACACTGAGAAAGTATAAAACAGTTATCGTTATTGGATTCCCATTTCCTGGTACTAAATAAACACAGAATTTCTCATCTGAAGAGCTACAGCCTGAATATGAACCAGAAATAAACACTGTAAATCATAAATACTATTTCCTGTACAAAAATTCAATCTATATTGATACAGAGGAGTGATAAAAATGTTTACACATTGTAATTGCCTAAACTACACATCGTTTATTACAACAAACTAAAGTCTGTGAGTGTGGCTTGTGTCAAGTGTGTGCAAACAATTTACATTGCCCAGTGATGACTGACCAGATGGATATTTAATCCTGATACCAGAGGGTCCTTCAGCATGGCCAGGTTTGTTGCACCAAGTGAAAGATGGAGTAGTGGAAAATGAAGGCTTTTATAAAGCAATTTAAAATGGCAAACAGTGTTAAGACGAGGCTTAAAAACAGCTGAGATGGTGGAACTGATGAGCAGTTATGCTGAGAGCAACCAGTTAGAGGTGAGAGAAGATTCAAATGAAAGGAAGAGAAGTATGGAGAAGCGATGAGGCAAGTCTTGTTATCTGTTCAGAAGGCATCTGTGGAGGTGAAAATAAAGATAGCATTGAGATAATTGATAATGCAAGCGCTGTGAGAACTTTGAGATCATTGGAAAAATGTAAGCCCTTCAGGCTGTGTCTAAGAGCTGAAAACCTCAAACTCTTCAAAACAAAACAAAAAATTGTAGAAAACTAGAACCTCAGAAGATTGAAATTCTTAAGTAGTTACTGTTGGTAGCTGAGATATTTTGTCTGGATTTCAAATATATCACACAGAGCTCACAGAAAAAGCACTGAAGGACGGCAAACCTGACATCTTTCAGAAAAAAATATTACTCGCCAAATTAGCTGGCAGGATTGTTACACTGGAAAAATCTGGAATGGCAGGGAGGTGGGAAAGCATTAAGAGAAGGTGCTGAGTTTGCTAGTTGTTCTTTTTCCTGGTTCTGCTGTCGAAAGATTACTTTATTCTGAGCAATACATTTAATCTTTGCAAGACAGCTTCTCCCACTGTCTCAGAAAGAGTGATGGGCTTCACTCACAAGCCAGAAGCAACAATACATATAAATGCTATTAGACAATGACTTAACAAAACTTGGTGATAAACGTGACAGTGGTGTAACAAGATTCAGTGGCAAGGTACAGGTCAGTATTCAGTGCACAGAGCACAGTGTCAGACAGAACTGCCAGGGAGACCCTTTCATTGAGTCATGAGCTTCAGAGAGGAGTCTGGGTGCAGCTGGATCCAGACTTAGTCCTGATCTTTGTCAGTGATTTTTATCTAAAGGATTATATATGTGCAGTCAGTCTTTTGATATCACTTAGCTATTATTTCAGTGTTTCTGCATGCTTGTTCTCAGTTCACTTACTGAGTATCTGATGTGATAAGGATTCTCTCAGCCTGAAGGAGTAATCTTGAGAGTCATCCCTACTCAAGGGGACTTGCTGCCATGCAGGAGAGCTCACGACTGGACTGTCCGCTGTTTAATGGCAAAGATGACTGACTAGTAGTCATATTTGCATTCCAGTTGTACTTTGGTTGGTGCATGCTCCACTACCCCACAGCTGGTGAGAAAGATTTATGGCCCTTGGCTGCTGTTATCTGTCTCCCCAGAGCTCAGCTTGGGTGCACCCACTATGACTGCTGTTTTTGGCTACTGCTTAAAGAGAAAACTGGGGCAAGCACACCACCACACCTGCCCAATCATGGTGTGAAATTACATGCTAATGTTTTTTTTAATATCATTTAGCTGCCATAAAACAGATAGTAAAAGTACATTTTAGTAGCATGACCATATTGTAAGATTGGATGGGTAAAGGTGATGAGCTGTAAAAGAGTAAGCGTTTGTTTAAATGCATATATCTCTTCATAATGAGCAGAATTAGCAAGGGAAATTACATAATACAAATGAAAGTTAAACAGATTTTTGTTCAAGTCTGATAAAATTATTTTCCGGTTGTGAAATCTCTCCTTTCAACTAAAGCATGGTACACTTGGGATTTATTTTCCAATTGGCAGTCAGAAATGAGAAACATGAAGGGGTACATTTTCTGAGTGATTAGTGGGAGGTATGCAAACAAATCCTATTATTTCTTAGTGAGATTAGAGCACATACCTTCCGTACACTGCTTTGAAGAATTCCTCTTTTCTTCCAGCCTTCTAGCTGAAAAAATAGCTACAATAGCAAATTTGGTAAAAGAGGAGTTTGGAATGTAGCTGGTTTACATATGCCTAAAAAGCATAAAAAAAATCTACCAGTAATTGTGGATAAGTAAGGTAAAATAACCCTGACCTATATAACTACCCCTCTTTTAACTAGAGATGTTTTCTCTTTGCGTTGTCCAAAGATTCCTATTGACTGAACATTGAGTTCAGCAGGCTTGAATGAATCTTCTGCACTGCCTAGAGCCAATACAGCTTTGATATCTTTGCTCAAGATTATGTATTTTCTTATCTAGTATAATTTAATTTTTTTCAACTTGGGGAATTTCCAGTAGCTGAGCAGTAAATTGTTACTGAAACAAAAAAATGGTCTTCACAAGATAGTTTTATAGTGCTTATGAAACTATTTTTGACCCTCCAGTCCTACTTTAAGTTGATAATATGATGTAAGATTGAAAATTATGTGTTATTTAAAGGCTTTTCATTAGTCCAGGAATGCTAGAGACAAGCTGTGTACCATTCAATGAAATTATTCATATCCTTTTACTTAGTAGCTAGTGGATTTCCACTAATGAAGTGTCAGTGGTTTGCCATGGGACTGCTCCTTGCTGCTTATCTGTTGGCTCAAAGCACAAATTTCAAGGTACATACATGGCTGACTGAGCAAACTTAGGGTCAGGGGTAGGTAGGTGTGTTATTTTCAGCTCCATCACTGAAGTCAGCTTTCTGCTTTCTAACAGACTTTTCCCTTCCAACGGGAAGGAAACGTAGATCAAACTTGTCACAGTATTCAGAAGGTTTTGAAGCATATGGTTTAGTGTATCTTGGCCTGAAACCCATGGTGACTTTATGAACTTCGAGTTTTATGTCTTCATTATAAGGTTAATAATGCAGCATGGGCATGCTGTTCCCTCCATCCCTGATGAAAATGTAAGATCCTGAATGTTTTAACTGTATGACATGAATTAAATTGAAGATATTTTAAGCTGTGTGCCCACTGATTTTGCCGAATTGTCTGTCCTTTTGGGAAGAAAACAGAATAGGTTTGTATCATTTTCTGAAGAGCAAAAACGCAACTGCCAGTTTATTCTGATTTCTGTATAATCCGTGACAAGCCGTGACTTATCGCAGTGCTCTGTTTTTGCCTTTGTTCGCTTCAGCAGTTCATTTTGTTTCCGTATGTTTTTTCAGTTCTCAGGATGGCTTACGTGATTCCCCCCTCAGCTCCATCTCCAGCAGTGACTATGAGAGTGTTTCTGTCACTACATGTAGTCTCTCCAGCATATACGCTCTGAGGTAATAACATCACTTCGCAGTCAGATTTGACGGATGGTATTGACTAATGCTTGGTTGAAAATTTTCATTGAATTAATGAAGTGACAGCAACACTTCTGAGTATTCTTCCTTTTGGGCAATAGGTGCTTTTTTTTGTTTGGTTTTGTTTTTACCTAGGAGCTTCCTTCAGTGCTGTGACAACTGGGAGCCAACTATTTATGGAAAAGTTTTAATGCATACAGGGATCATTTACGTATGTCCATGACCTCACTTTTATTGGTCCGCATAACGTTTCTTAGGAGACACTTCAGCTTGTAGCTCGAAAACAAATGCTTTTCTTAGCTAGTCCTTGGCTTTCTAGAAACATGTTTTTTCCATTTTGCTTTGGCTACTAAAATGAGGCAGTAAAATGTTGAAGCGTTGCAGTTAAATTATTGACTTACACTGTGTTGTAGGCCAAAATTATTAAGAATACCATTTTATATTCTTCTGAAACTGCATGAGAGTTTTAACTTTAGTTTTGTTCAAAACACTTAGGAAGACTAATAGGGGAATGAAGTTTATGACAGAAAAATGTAACTAAAACGTAAATGTCAGTTCTTCATTTTTTTTCAGTGTTTGCATAACACACATGTATGTGATGTGTTGCATGCAGTGTATGGAGTAATGTTTTTACTCTGGTATAGACAGATGGCATTGCCAGTACTTCAGCTGATATAGACCCTCCTCCACTGCCTCTTGTCCCCTCTTTTTTCATGTTTGTCCCTACCCAGCACTTCACTTGAACTTTAGGAATTCCAAATTTCAACTGTGTTTGGAGATAAAAAGAGAAGGTAAAATGGATTTTCTAATAGTGATAGATGAAATACTAAAAATAACAATTGGTGGGTTCTTAGGCTGCATCTGTCTTCAAGCTCAGGTATTTTGGAGTTTCATATTTTGGAAACAAGAGTGGAAGGATGCAATGAAAACTGTTTTTCATTGTTTTAATTTTGAAATACATTTCCTTTCAACTGTTCTTCAAACAAAACCCAGTTTGCCTGCATGCAGCAGCTGCCCTGTTCTAAATCCTGTATACATCAAAGACTGTTTCATGGAGGGCTGTCTGAATGGGTGGTAGGAGTGTCCTCAGTTACTCTTCAGGAATAACTGGAGCAGTGAGAATAAGTCTTCATTAGGTGCACCACCTCTTTTCAAGGCCTTACTGTACTGCCTTCTTATGTTAGTATTGCAGTTGCCACTGTGGTGATGCTCAGGTAAATTAAAGTTTGATTTACAAGGTAGTATTTGTGCATGGGCCTTTGTGCTCTTGTCCATGGAACTATAGCATTGTATCATCGCTGGGTGGCTTGACAAAATCTAAGTTGCCTATTTTTTCTGCATCTGGTTGATATTACTAGAGATCTAGCTATTGTAGTTTGTGGTCCAGTAAAATAGCTAAGTGTCTGCTTGACTGTAAGGATAGGAATTTCACCTTTTGAAGTACTTAGTTTTAAAGAAGTTTAAACTCCTTCTAATTACTTATTTTAATGAAATAAGAAAGGAAAAAACCTCAGAAGTCTATGTGCTTCACAGTATGTTCCTAGTTTTGTGGGCATAGAAATACAATGTTCAGTACATGCATTTGCATTGTATTTTAGAATATGTTATTTTTAAAGGGCTTCCCTCTTCTTTTATGTTGTGTTACCTGAAGAGTTTTACTGGCTATTAAACAACTTCTCTGGAGTTCCATTATTTATTTACTACAACAAGCATGTTCCTTGCAAAGACAGTCTCTAAAATGTTCTTTCCTGACATAGCTCAGTTCTTGATTGGTGTTCAAAATAATACCTAAATTGGCTTTTTTGTTGGTTGTTTTTCTTCTGAAATACGTGATTTTAATGTACTTAATGTTTTGCTGTTTTCACTTCACAACAATTAGAAATTATATGTAACCTTTTCAGTTTTACCTGAAAAGTAATTGGCTAAACCTAGAATTCTTGAAATACATTCATGTGGCCTTTCAACCTCCAGTGAAACATAAACAACACCCTTGTGCTAGTAAATAATCAGTATCCATTTTCCAAATGGAGAACCAGGGAGAAAATTCTCACTCCTTGGATCCCAGAGCACTGTTCAACCCATGGGTCATTGTTTACCATTTCAGTTTTTACTGGGAGGAAAAAGCTGCCAGGACTGTGAGGAGCCCTCTGGGACTGATTAAAGAGGCTGTTTCAAGTCAGCCTGTGGTTTACTGCCTTGCATGTTTTCTGTCATCAGCCAAGGCTGTGTTATTTTTAGAGCTATATTCATCCCACCTAATTTTAGGCACCAAATTCCTAAATTTGGAGTTCCTGAAGGTTCCCTGTTTAGTCATTGGAGAAAAGTGGAAGTCTCGTATAATTAATTGTTGAAATGCATCTGGGCCAAAGATTTTCAGTCGTAAATGAGAACTATGGCTGCAATACTTTGCTGACCACAAAGTACTTTGAAAAACACTTCACAACTTTGCTCATGGTTGCTAGAGCACAAATTGGGGAAAAAAATAAAGGTAAAGAGGGCTTCTCAAATGGTTTTGCTAAGGAAAGGTTGATGATTTCACTGGCACCTGATCTGTGTAGAAGGTTCCTCTTCCTAGTCTCAGATGGTCAAGAAGTTGAAAATTCAGCCCACTACAGAAGATCATTTTTGGTAAAATGTTCATTAAGCAGTATCTGGACTTGAGATTCCCATACCAGTAGTCAGCTTTCTCAGCAAAGAATAAACGTGTTCTGTGTATTTCAGAACGTTTCAGAGAAACTGTTTTTATGCAAAGACTTCAGGAAGTTGCACATCAGTGTGACTGAAGTAATACTGCTGACTTGAGTAAAAATTGCCCTACAGCAGGGAAGTGGCAATTGGTCCATGGATTATACCAGATTCAGGAAAAAAAATCCCCCCGGCTTTTCCTTTTTAATGGTTTCTTTCCATAAATGTTATTTTGGGAACGAATTTTAGTATAACTATAACTTACTAAATCATAAACAGGTAGCTAATAAAATACATCTCTGAAATCTTATCCATTTCAGTGTTTGAAGTAGTGGTTGTTTTTAAAAATAAATTGCAGGAATTTGTCAGCTTTCAGTGTGTTTGAATTATTGGACAAGATCCTGACACAGCCATTAATTTGAGTGGAAACCTAAGCCTGTTGACCTGCTTAACAGAATGAGAGGACTAATGTGCTTAAAGAATGGACCTAAGTTCTTTGAAGGACTGGAGGTAGAAAATGCAAGAAAAGTGTTGCTTTAGGAATGATAAGGAGAAATAAGTGTGACAACAGAAGAACAGGGTAGTTACAATTACTTGATTTCAAAAACTCATCAGAGTGCAAAGGAGGAAGAAATACTGTTGAATTCTGTATTCAAGCATTTGCTTGCTAGAATAAATGGTGAACCATGTTTCTTAATTTTAAGGTTATGACAAACCAATAAATGACAACTTTAAATATAAATAATACCTTTTAAAACTAACCTTAATGATACACTAAATGCCTTCTGCAGTCAACAGGTATTTATGTATTTATTTAGATATGTCATTGCAGCTTAAATATTGGTGTTTTGTGGTATATTTTTCTAGTGTTTCCAGCATTTACAAAAATTGATGGTGAAGTTTTAGCCTGTTGTTTATGGTCTGTAAAAGGAGGTATCTGCAATGAATTGTGACTGAAGTTTACGCCAAAACAGCAAGACTCTGCCAGCAATTAGAGTGATACATTAATCTGGCTGTTTCACTTAGGGTATCTGTATTTGGGTACATGTGGGCAGATCCCAAGGTCATTGGCTTTGCTGAACACAGTTGAAACGTATGGCTTACTTCGTGTGTGTTTATATCCTGGTTAGTATAAAGACACATGTGAAACAAGACACGGAAGGTTATCTTGGTATTTAGAATATGAAATCTCTTATATTTAACAACTGAAATTTTCATTACATGCAGCAGAAATAAGAGGGCGTTTTGCAGGAGACTTCTTGAAGCCACCTTGCCAGTCTGTTCATGGAATCATAAAACAGCCCAGGTTGGAAGGGACATGAAAAGATCATCTGGTTTGACCTGTTGTGGGGAAATGAGCCTGGATGAGTTTATCTAGCACCTTGTCCAGTTGCGTCTTGAAAACTGTCAGTCATGAGGACTGTACCACATCCCTAGGGAGTTTGTTTCAGTGATTGACTGTTCTTAATGTAAATTATTTCTTTGTTATATCAAGGTGAAACCTCTCCTGGTGCAACTTGTCCTCTCCATATGTCTCCTTGTGAAGAGTCAGCCTCCATTCTCTTTATAGCCACTCTTTATGTACCACAGTAGTGTGATGAGGTCCCCTGTAGCCTTCTCATCCCCAGGGAATAAAACAGGTTCTCCATCATCTTCATGACCCTCCTTTGGATGCTGTTCAATCTGTCTTGTCTTGAACTATGGAGATGAGAACTGGATGCAAGCAGTACTTCAGGTGTAAGTGGTTGGTGGATTGGGATGGTCACATCTCTGTCTCTGTTAGTGATGCCCCCGTGGGTGCATCCCAGCATCTGATTTGACTTCAGTGATGCAGCAGCTCCACCAGGACACCCAAGTCCCTTTCAGCAAGGAATCCAGCCTGTACCAGGCTTTTTGGTGTTGTCACTGCTGCAGGACCTTGCACTTGTCCCTGTTGAACTCCACACTGTTCTTGCCAGCTAAGTCTTCCAGCCTGTCCTGGTCTGTGACATGGCTTTCCCTTGTGGCACAACCACCTCACCACCCAGTGTGGTGTCATCAGCAAACCTGGTGATGAGTCTCATCATCCAGATGGTTTACAGTGGTGATGAACAGTGTGAGTCCCAATGTCCATCCCTGGAACTCCCACGTGTGGCAGGCTGCCAGCCCAAGTGTGGACCATTGATCAGCACTCTGAGTGTGAGCTGTGAGCCAGTTTCTTGCCCACCTCACAGACCAAGCAAAATTCTTATGGGTGGACAGTTTCTTAAAAAAACCAGGTTTTATCTCAGTGCTTCAGAAAGGATGCAAGAAGGAAAAAGAACTTGGTAATTCACCAGGACTGGGAATTACAGTAGGAAAATTGAGTTCTTTCCTCTCATGGTACAGAACTTATGCTATCAAAGCTACAGCACAAATTACATGCTCATAGGTTTTCATAGAGATCACAACCACTCTGGGGATCTTGTAGACGATGGAGGACAACAAATTCATTAACAATGTATTTTAACTGAAGTGTCAGTCTATCTGATGAGTTGTGTCTCCAGTCCTCCTGTCTTGCACTATCACCATGGTTTAACCTGGTCAGGTTATATTGAAGCTATGCAAACTGACAGATTTCATTCTGCGTTAGTATTGGGTACTGTCTTTTTTGTTTTGATTGGTGCATTAATGTAGATCTTCTTTCCCCCTTTTTTTTCTCTGTAGAGCTCTTTATGGAGAGAAAAAGGCTGTTAGCAATGGCTTTCCATGTTCTGTAGTGGAATCATGGAAATAAGGGGCTCAGTGAGAGGAGTTGTGGGAAGAGAAAGGGGTTTGTACCTTGAGCAAATCTGACTGACTTCCAGTATAGATGCTCTTCCTGCCTAATGAGTTTGAACTGCAGACTGTCTGTGTATATCTTGGGCACTGAGAGTCTGTGCTGTTTTGTGCAGCTCTGTCACTCAGGCAGTGTGAGGGCACTATTAATACAACCATAAACAGGCTGCTGTATACAGTCTTTTTGTTTTGTTGCTAAATCCCTTGCCCCAACAACCAGCTGAGCAGTACCAGCAAAACAAAAGTCAGTGCTGATGAGGTCTGTCAGCTTTTGCTTCTCATTTTAGTCAGCGAGACATATGTGACTGAAGCAGATGTCTCTAGGTTTCTACCGCCAGGATTCTTCTTGATGTGTTTCCTGCCTATCTTGTTCTTCACCCTGCAAGACACAAAAAAATGAAATCTCCAAATGGTGCAGTATTTTCTAAGCCACAGTGCTCTTTTCTAGGATATTCTACAAGGCATTTTATATTTTATGTGTGTCTTTAGTAACGAGTAACTGATGCAGATTTTATTTTCTCAAGGAATAACCCAGGCACCTTGTATAAACTACTTGCTAGCAAGTGCTTGTTACAGTGGGAAGGTGAAAATTCAGTTGCTTGAAGGTTTTTGGTCTTTCCCTATTAAAATAATAAACCTCATGTCTTAGAGGTGTTAAAATATTCAATGTGGTTGAAGTAAATATAGAATATATTGCTCTCTGTGTACATCAAGTAAAACAGGATAATATTTTAAGCTGACTAGCATCAGTGGCAGAGGCAATAAGACTGTTCAAGCAAAATTGGTAGACACCCTAAAATTTGCCATTTGGGGGCTTTATTCCAAGTGGCACATCAAGCATATTGTCTGGCTGGAGACTGACACAAAGTGATCATAATGGGGCTGTGTTCTTCTTTCTACAGAGCTCAGTTGTAATTTTCATGTTTAGTAATTTGGCTGCAATTACAATCATGTTCATTTTAGTGATGTGTAAAAAAAATCTGTTGTTGAATGTCACTTGGTGTTCCCTGTGATACTACTAGAACAAAATTACTGGCTTTCAGAAATTAGATTTTATTTTACAGATTAGGGTTTTCTTCCCCAGTAGAACCCTTAGAATAGCATGTTTGGGAGTTTTGAGATTACGTGTAATTAAAATCACTATAGTAACTGCAGCTTTTGCAGAGTTTTTGACAATGTCTTCAGATACATTGTAAAATCACAGTTAGATTGGAGGAAAAAAGAGGATTTCCTCATACTTAAAACGGCATCGAAGGTGAAAAATCAAGAGAAAGCTTTTTTTCTAATTAAAATTTTAAGGCTCCACCTAATACTTTAATTAGCTATTCTCGACTTTGACTCCCACGTCTGGATTCTGGATACAGGATTCCTGTGGGATTCTCCTAGACCTTAGGATGCTTTAATGCTTCTGCTGCTTGTTCAGTATTACTTTTTGAGCGAAGTGATGGAAGAAATATGAAAATATTGTGCTAATAAGTTTCCCTATCCTCAGAGTTCCTCTTACTGGAGAATGTTTGTCAGGGCTGCTTCTCCATCTCCATTTCTGCCTCACACAGGAGAGTTGCAAGTCAAGAGTGTATCTGCAGGAATTGGATGATAAATTCATTCACTTGTTACAATGCCATGAAAAATAGTGGCTTGCATATCACAGAGGACGTTGCTGAAGAGCTGTATGAAATTACTCTTTGCCCTTGGAAGTATTTGTATCAGGTATCCAGGTTCTGCCTGTCCTGTGTCGAGTTCTGGATAAAGTGTAAAAGCTGGGAGTGATGGGCTTCTATTCCTGTATCGGATACCAGAGCTGATATTCCATACCATTTCATCATAAGTGCTGTACTGTTTGTGGTTTTCACTTTCAGTTTGTCCAGATCAGGATATATTATTGAAGTTTAAATAGTTCTGCGCTCTAATCTCATTTTATTTATCCTTTTGCACTGGGAGTGAACATTTGAGAGCTTTAAATGCATGTTTGATTAGAAGGAAGTGTTAGAACAAAATGTCAGGGTGAAATTGAAAAAATCGTTATAAAACCTAAGCAATATTATAACTTCTTGTTTTTTCAGTTATTTTTTTTTTCTTGAATTTTTACAATAACACCAACTTTTATCCCTTTTTGGTTTAAATTTTAAGAAAAGCAGTAAATGTGGTACGTTGCAAGTATCTAAGATGAAATTTGATGGTTAGAAAGCAGCCCTGTTGATTACTAATACTCTTATTTGTTCATATGCACACTTATAGAAGGTTTATCTATAATGACCAAAAGACCTATTTGGGAGAGAGCACTGTGAAAGCTGATGAATTCTCCACTGGTAATATTGTTTATTTTAATTCCCATTTGAAATACTGCACCTTTGCATTCATCTGAAAACCCAGTCCAGAGTGATAATGACTTTGAATAAACCAGTTGTCTGGGCACAGTTTCTTACAGTAGATCTATTTAGCAAGACGCTGCTTTAACAGCTGTGGTTTTTGCAAAGTCCAAATGAGAATGCCCTGGAGTTGGAGGTTGGAAGAGCTGAGAAAAGATTCAAGAAGATATTCTTCCAACAGAGTGGGCAGCTGCAAAGCTGCCAGGGTATGGAGCAGAAGTTGTTGTTGCTGCTGGTTTTGAATTCAGCAGACTTCAACGCTCAGGATTTTTTCCTGACTGAAGATATGACTTAGGACACGTGGATAGTCCTGTTAGCCACATTCCTTATTTTAATTAGCCACCCTCAGATTGCCCACGGGGGCAAAAGAAGCTCAGAATGGGCTTCTGCAAGTCTTGCAGTGTATGGAAAGTAATTCCCCCTACTGAGGAATTCAAAAGGTTGACAGCAGGTGGGGCTTCTAGCACATGTCCTACTGTGAATAGAGCTGGGCATTGCTAATACATGTGATAATACTGTTGTCTAGTCAAGTCCAGTTCTTTCGGTGACTTCCAGCTAGAGGGATTTGCATGCAGTTGTATTATTTGTTTCTCAAGACAAAGTTCTGAGACCTTGGACTTTCTTTAAGTGTGGATTGGTTGGTAGTGTTGTTTTTCCCCCTCTTTAGCCTTTTCTCTTAAAACAGAGAGAAAATACCTAAGAGATTACATTTAAAAACCCTATTGACTTAATAAAATACTAGAGTTTAAAAGTCAGGAAATAGAATTCTGCATTAAAGCTTTTTTTAGTCTGCTTTAAATGTAGCTTCTGGAGTCACTCTTTTAAAACCTAGTCTTTAGCTAAATAAGAATATGCTATTACCCAAATAATAAGATATGTTCTGGCCTAGGTTTAAATTACACTACAATTGATTTGTAGCCACCCCCTTCACTTAAAATAACTGTGAGACACCATTACTTTGGCAGGTTTTTTTCCAGCCGGATCAAAACCATTGCATGTTAGAAACCATCAGGCTTTACCCTACTGTTTATTGTGTTGCTTGTGAGAGTATCCAAAAAGAAACATTGGAGGTACTACACAAAACAGGATGGGAGGTAGGTTTTTTTCCTGACTGATAGGGAGTTACATTTCCTTTACCTAAACCTATATAATTTTCCTCTTGTCATTCCTCATGTTATGCAACCTTTGTCTTTTCCCAGCTGTTGTGTTTGATCCTTTACATGGCCTTTGAATTTTTGTTTGGTATTTTTAGCAAATCAGAACCCAGAGTTGACTACAGCTTTATGAAGCAAAAAAATAAGAGTAAAAGCTTGGTTGACAGTTTAGTGGTGAGATCTCCAATTGCAACCTGCACAAACATAAGTAGGAGCCATGTGCCAGTTACTGAAGTAGTTTTAGAAGTTCTGTGCAAACAATAACACAGATATGCCTGCAAACATTTTGGATTGTGCTTTTTTTGTTTGTTTGTTTACCATAAGTATGAAAACATTCAAATGGGAGAGAACCTTAAAGGCCATAGATTGGATAAAAAGTGTTTGTCATTGGTACTGTTCACAGAGCATAAGGTGGGCCCTGTGCTAAGTTCTGTATGAGCAAAAATGAAAGCCAGGGAACACATGATAATGTTTCAAGAAATACTGTAAGAACTAGAAGCTTCTAAATGTACTTAGGTATGTAGGGAAATTCATGTTCATGATACATCTAGACACGTATATATATCTTAAGTCATTCAAAACACGTGACATTAAATAACAGGCATGAGAGATTTGTTAAGGTCAACTACTGCAAATGAATTGATGTCATTTAAGTCCAAGGAAGTGCATTGTCTGATAAATTTTAGGCAATCTCTCATCAATTTTTAAATGAACCCCTAAGTTATATTAAAGAGTTGGGCTAATGTGGTTTATAACTAATGTCCTTCTATGTAGGACATTAGGAATGTGAAAAATCGCAGAAAACCTTCTGCAAAGTTTTGTTTTAGTTATTTCCTTACTGAGAAGGGGCCTCACCTGCTACCCTACAGCACGTATCAAACTTCCCTGAAGAGCAGTGTGGTCTCAAAATGCATCTCTGGGTCATCCTCTGCATCACAGTAGTACCATTTAATAGATGCATTTTTAATTCACTGTGAAGTAGATTCACAAGCTTTGATTTCACACTGGAGCAGGAGGGTGTTACCTGTTTTGTTGCAAATGGTTGTGTCCTACTTCTGCCTGTGCTTGTGTAGTTTGCTGGAGATTTCCAGAGCAAGTGACTAGGAATCCCTGATGTCACAGGTATTTGTATAATGTAAATGGCAAGGGCAGTCACTGAATTCTGTATGAACACTTTTGTGGCAAACATTTGTAGTATTGTTCGTAGAACTTCAATGAGTTTTGCTCTTAGATGTGGCTGGGATGAGTTTGGCTGAAACTTGAACCCTCTCTGTTTAGAGGCACCACTGACAATCTTCTGAAATCTGTTCCTGAAAATTATTTGTAATCAAAGACCTTGCCTGAAATCAGAGACTTAAAGGGTGGTCTTACTTTCCTTTTAAATTGGGTGACATAATTGTATCCTATATTTCTGTTGAAGCCAGATGACCTTTAAGGTCCCTTCCAACCCTAACCGTTCCCTGATTCTATGGTGTGTAGTAGAATGAGTATGTTGGGTTTTCTCCTTTGCAAGTAGTGACCACCTATTGCTTTTGATCTAAGACTTTGAAAGACAAAGAAACAAAAGCAAACCACTTTTCTGGGGGAAAAAAGAAAAGGGTTTTTGTTTAAAATCATGATAATTCAGTTGATTTTTTTGTATTCAACATATTTGATAGAGTTTTTAAATCCTTTTTATCTGTCACTGCTGTATATTTAATGCATTATTAAGATACTCCGACTTCTCCAAGGGCACCCCCTTGTCATGGGGGAGAAGCTTGCGTGCCCTTATGAGGTTGCGAGCTATGCTGGCAGTGGTTTGTGCCTCCGGTAGGGTCTCCCATGCTAGTCAGGTCTCAACTGAAGGGTCAGACAAA
>JAWWEU010000125.1:66588216-66675190 GCA_035583155.1 Acropternis orthonyx
TGCCTATCTCGCATTGGCCTTTTTAGCCATCAGTGTGCTTGCAGCAAGCGTGGGTAGAGCCCTTCCCAAATCTTCGTGCGCGAAGCCTAGCCATGATGATGATGAAGATACTCTGAGGATTTGTTTGTGAGTGATGACAGATTCTTTCAGAGAATCTCATACATCCTGCATTTGTTCAGAGCAAATTTCAGGTTTAAAGAACAGAATATTTCTAGACAAATTTGGAAGGAGACATCTGTGAGTGGTTACAGAATTCTACAGCGGTTGACTATTTTTGAGCGCAACTGTAAAATACTTAAATTTGGACCATTTGGAATCAATTTAATTTGGTTTTCAGTTTTACGCTTTTCTGCTCTTACTGTTCTTGAATGAGTGTCGATGGCCAAACAAATACAGCACAAAGCCTGCAGTACCAGAGATGGTTACCTACAATGTCTGGTCTCATCTGAAAATGTCAGTCGTAACCTTCTTGTGCCACAGCCCTGTTTCCCATTATGTATTCATACTACTGCTTAACCTGGCTCACAAGTATCCTTTGGAGTGTGAAAGCTGTAAAGCAAATCGTTTTCACCAGTGAAAAATGATGCTGTGTACAATTGCATTATTGCTTGTAGATACTTGCTACATTTCACAGTCAAGCCTTGAGTCCAGGCAACCATTTTAGAGGTACATCTTGAAAGTCTCAAAAGAATGTTAATATTCTTTTAAATGTGAAAAAGGAAGCATAATTTTAAAATGGGTGGATGCTGGCCAAGTTAAGCAAAAAGCTAATTCATTGTATCTACCCAAGGGTACCTGTTTCCTTTTTAAGCTATAAACAGGTTTACTGTTTGAAATCAGCCTTTCATACAACATCTTATTTCTTCATATTAATCTTCAGATATGTTACCTTTGCAATGTTTTTACAGTCTGAAAAAGAAACACATGATAAGCATTGTGTATATGATAAACATTTCACGAGTGGAGTTCCATGCATATTTTGGTCTTACCTCTTCAATTCCATGGGTAATTCAGGGTTCCCTTCAAACCAAGAATTTGAGAGAATAAGGACTTGTCTCTAGCAGTAGTATGGCTATCTCTATTCTGCAGTGAGACTTCATTCTACAGATACTGTCTGTGAAACTTTCCAGATCTGAGTGGAGTCTGGCATTAATGAAATGCTTCCTACACATCTGGTGTCAGCTGGGAACGTTGAGCCAAATTATGCATGGTAGATAAGCTACATAGGAAAGGTATTCCTTATAGAACTGAAAAAAAAAAAACAAACCAAAACAAGGTAAGCTGAACTCTGTAGATAAAATTTCAGGTTTCTTTTATGTAATATCAATTTAAAAATTATGGGAATCTATTGCACAGATGAAGTCATTGCTGTTTAGGATACTCTTAGAAAAAAACCTGACTCTTTTGCTGTTTATCTGAAACAATTGCAGTGTTTCTGTTCTTACAGTATTTCTGTCTCTACACTATTAATTTTCTGGCTATATTCTTTAACAGTAAGATGTATTTTAAAGTAAAGAACAGATGGTCATTAGTCATTCTTTGAGAGTCACTCTTGTCTAAATCTGATTTGGTTGTGTTGGTAAAGGCAGAGTAATTGTTTCTAACTCCATAGCAATTCTTAAGTCCAGTTTTAAATTATTCTGGAGCATTCACTTTTTTCTTTGCAGTGGCACAAGCAATCTCAGGTACAAAATATCCTCTTTTCTGAACCTCCTGTATGTGGATATTGTACTTTACATGCGACTGTGCCTATGAACATAGGTTATAAATGTGAGTGTGCATACATGCTGACCATCCATCTCACAGTACTGAAGCAATCTGTGTGTGCTCTGTGCTAGGGATTTTGAGGACAAAACAGTTCCAGCCAGTCTCGTAGTGACATGACCAGCCTTAATGACACACCACAAAATCTAACAGAATAGTCTGGCACAGAAGTAGGTCAAACCACAATCCTTGGAGGGAGTAGGTAACGCTGCGTTCTTCCCAGTTGGAGGAGACTCAAAAAGGCAAACATTATTATTAAAATTGGTCAGAATGGGCCTTTCTTCCTTTCTGCAAAATGGAAAAGGACCTAGTAGTTTACATTCTTGAAAAACACTCTTCACAGCTCTCTGCCCACTTAACACCTGACTTCGAAATATTTCTTCAACTGTGATTTGGAGGGAAGAGTCATCCTTGAATCAGTCCCTGCACTCAGGTTTTTGTGTATTGGGAGTTTCAGCGAGACCATTGTACCGGGGTTATGTGACTGCACAGACAGCATTTGGCTGTGTCAGGAGGTCCATGCAATTTATGGTGCAAATGTATATATCACTAAGAAAAATTCTTTTAAAAAACAAGGAAAAAAGCAGAGTCTGTTTGGCCATGTTACAAGGTAAAGTCCCTTATATGTATATGAGAGCAGTTGTGTGAATAGGCAGTCCTTTAACTGCACACCACTGCAAGTCAGGAACTGCTTTATTCCTTCATAAACTCTGTTCTTACGTGACCTTTTTATTGTCTTGAACACAAACCCTTCTACACTGGCAGGCTTGCTATTATAATATATATATTATATCCCCTACAGAAAAGCAAAGACAAATCGAAAGACAGAATTCTCACTCAGTTCTCACTGTCTTTAATAAACCCAGTCAGTCATGGTGCTGCTGGAACTGTAAACATAGAAATAACATCTCTTACAAGGATTTTCTTTTGTTAGTAGCAACAGATACAGTGAACAAAATGAGTCTCCTGCCAGGCTGCTCCTCTTTACTCTGTGTCTAAAAGAATGGGAAGCCGGTTCAGGTGCTTCTGCCACACATCTTCCACTGATCTCCAGTACTTACTTATTTTCAGTTCTATTTTCAGTTTCCTAGGACTTTTAAGATTGCATGGCCTGCAAAAGATTACATGTGGGACATACAGGTAGAATTTCAAAACTCCATTCTAGAGAATTTTGTTATAAGTAGTTAGAAATCTTACTGATGTGTCTTATCCTGAAATAACTGTTCATGCATACTGCCATAGGTATGGGATCTGCAAGGTGGTAAATGTTTCTTCATTCTGCAAAAAGCAGATTGAAATGTGTTAGAAATTGCTACTTTTGTTATACGTGCTATTTATGCAGTTAGTAACTTTTTTTAGCAGTAGTTGCCTGCAAAGTGAGTGCTGGAGTTTTGGGCAGCAAAAATATGATTATAAGTAGGATAGTTTAGCTTTTTGTAATAACTGGCAATATGAATTTTTTTCCAATATGTGGAGAAAAATGGTTCCTTCTGTCTTTGTAGTGGAGTAAGAAGGCTCATGTCTCCTTTCGTCAGTGCACTGAATCCTTAGGACTTCAATGATTACATCCTGCATTCTATTCCCATTTAAGGGTTTTTAAGGGCAAAGTGCTACTTTTCCCCTAAGTACTTCATGTTTTAAAGAAGACATCTTGATTTACAAATACTTTAATTCTTGATATTTGAAGATTCCTACCAAATTTTCTCTGTGGTCTCAGGTTCTTTCAAGCTTCTTCACCATAAGAGGAATATGGTGGGTGGCTGATGGGGAAGCTTTGGGAATGTCTGCCATCTGGTTTTTAGAAGAAAATTTAACTTTTGGGTAGACATTTGGTGTCACATTTTAATCTCTTAAGAGTTGATGAGCCATCTTTTACAATAGTTTGACATTTCAGCAATTTCTGCTGTTACGTTTGGAAGGGGACTAATCTACCTCTGTGCTGTGTAAATTATATTTTATCGCTCTTCTTTTTTTGTTTTTGTGGTTGTTTTTTTTCTTTTTGTGAGGTTATGGATTCTATTCTTGCTATTTTAAGGTAACATAATTCAGAATTTTCTTCTTTTTTTTTTTTTTCCAAATTAATTTCCACATTAATAAAATTCTAAGTTGACTTCAGAACTGACCTTCACATTTTTAGGTGGATATTCCCCTTTAGGATTTTTGGTGGAGTTATGTTCTCAGGACTGAGCTTTCAGAAGAAACTAATGTGAAAAATGGCACAGCACTTTGTAATAGCTAAGAAAAAATGCAATAAAATACAGACAAGTGATTTTATGCCTGAAATTTCTTTGCAGCTGTGTCACAGAGTGAAAGTCAAATGTGGTGGTTGGTTGTGTGCTGATTAACTTCAACAAGAATTTACAGCAATTAGTTCCAGTTTGCTATAGAGTCTTGCCTTGAGTCATAAATCCTTTAGGATTTGCTGAACATCCCCTGAACAACTGAGTGAAGATTTACATTACTTTCCTTTACATTATTTTTTTTCTCCGGCAGCAGTTTAATGACAAGTTCTTGTTCTTCTGATGACATCGATCAGGAAGAAATCCAGCTGGCTTTGCAGGCTGCTAAAATTGCCACACGAGAGAAGATCAGATCTAGATTTCATGGCAGTAATGATCTTATTCACCGCCTTTTTGTCTGTATCTCAGGTATGAGAGTCACCTTTTGTTCTGAATGTATAAACTATTCCTTTTGTTGTTTTTTTTTTTTTTGTGCACATAAAATTATGGTAGAAAGGACTAGGGATGAAGTTGCAGAAAGACTGTGTTTTTGGGTCCCAAGCTGCAGTCTGTTCTAGAAGGATCTGTTACCTGATGGGAACTTACAGAGTCAAAGATGCAGAGATTTTAGACCTGTAGCAATGAGGAGTTTGGGCATGTCTCGGGTTTGACTTCAAAGTGCTTTCTTTTTCATGGTGATGCCCTGTTGTGTTCAGGGAAGGAAATGTGATGTAGCAGTTCTATTTTGATGTAAAAAGAATCTCTCAGTATCTCCTGCCAAAGAATAAGGATACTGACCACCAGGCACCATAAAGACTAGAATGTAACTTGGCCATTATGCAGAATTAGTTTAACTAAAGGTTCAGTTTTTATTCCTAACTTGTGCCAGTGATCCCCTAAGAATAAATGAGACCATTACTGGTAGCAACAGGCAAATGTAAGTACTGTTTTTAAGGATGGTGTAGTAGTCTAGTAATGGTTTACCCATTTTGTCAATCTCCTAAGGTGTTGCTGACCAGCTGCAGACAAACTATGCTAGTGATCTGAGAAGTATCCTCAAGACTTTGTTTGAAGTTATGGCAACCAAACCTGAAACAGAAGACAAGGAAAAGCAGAAGAAAGGTAAAGAGGTCCATAGTGAATTTCTGTTCATAGCCCAGTGGGGATCCATGAACTGTTTGGCAAGAGTTCCCTTAACATGTTATCCTTTTGACAGGACTCACTGTACAGTGATATGACCTAAATTTAAAAGAAGTCATGGAAACAGGCTGTAAACAGGTTGAAGTCACTGCAAGTATAGGCACACGGGAGTATATCTTAAAGCAAATACTGAAAAGTTAAAGCCTTCAGAATGCATCTGCTGTTTCCATCTTCCTGTGTGTAACAGCAGCACAGTGTTTGTAACCCATATAATCATAACATAATGTATGTAGGGATTGGATTTCATAGAAATTGAAGAATTGGCTTCAAAATAGAAAAATAGTCACATTTGCATCCTAGACAATTAAAGTAATGGAACCAGAACTAGATTATGAGTCAATGAAAGATACTTTTTTTTCTCTGACCATTTTGATTATTTCTTTTTCAAAGTGGCAAGTCTGCTAACTTACCTAAAAATAACCATCCAGCAAGACTGCAATTACCTTTGTCCTTTTTTATGATTAGAACTATCAGCATCTGAAGGTGATCAGAGCTCTTTTTTTTTTCTTTCACTTGCTTTCCTCTTGATTGAAAACTTTTCCTTTCTCTTTCTCCCAGTTTTATTTAAAAGCATTGAGGATTGTACAAGACATACTTAGTTAAAAGTTAGATCAAGTTAGCAGAAAAGCCTCCGATCCAACCCAACTCTGCAGTGGGATAATGCAAAACATGCATTACAGTCCACTATTACTTGTGGTTGAAACTTCCAGAACAGTTTCATGGTGGCAGCATGTCATGATGTGAAGAGACTGGTTTTTTTCATTGTAAAACAATAAATAAATGGGGTTAGACAGAATAGCTGAAAAGAGAATAGAAGAGCTCCTGAACATTTAAATAGGAGTAATAAAGAAACTGGAGATGTCAAGAATTATCATTGGGAAATATATATTAGTCAATAGTACTTGGCTGGATATAATTTCTAATGCATGAACTCTTGCATTAAAAAAGAAGATGCTGACAAAAGTAAGCATAAACAAAATGGGAAAATGAAAGTCAGGGACTTTTGGGATGAAATTTCTCTTTGATATATATGATTTGATGTGTGTGATTCACCTAGTTGTTCTCATAATGTACTTCTTTAAAAGGATCCAAGTTAAGAATTGGGAAATAAAGTGTAGGATGCAGCTAAACTGCCAGAAGTAAGAGGACTGCATGCCCTGTAATAACAGCATCTTTCATTTCAGTCATCATTCCAAAGAAGAATAGAGGAGACTTTTAAATCACTGTTTGTTTCAGGGTAAGGAAAAAGCAAGAAGTCTAAGAAGGTACACAGAAGTGCTACTGTAGTCTAATCCCAGAAGTTCTAACATGAATCTTTCAAGTGAAAATTGGGAAAATAAGAATATGAGTACTTTTTGAATTGTTTTACAGTGAATCATGGTTTAAGGAATGCAGCCTTGGAAGACTGTGCTTTATGTCAAGAAAGTATATCATCCTCAGAACTTGCAGCGAAAGCCAGAGATGGGGACTTTGAAGGTACTTTCTTTTTTCCGCCAATTAAAATGAGACAACAGTGATTTATAAAAAATGGTCATTAAAATGAAAAGTCTTTCAACATTTGGCACTGGAAAGTGAGTATAAAATGTCATAGTACATTTTAGAGACAAAGTCAGATGATAAACTGAGCGTATTTCTTTCAGGTTTTACTAACAGCCTCATGAAACTCTTATCTACAAATTGTCATATTGGCTATGAATTCCTCTCTATCAGTGGAGAAAGGGTCTGTATAGTAAAGGCTTTAATACAGCGCATGATGTTACATCTGACAAGTTTCTGAGGGCTGTGTAAGATACAAAGGTCTGAGTAAGGTCTTCTCAGCCAAATCTGAAGAGGTTCTTTATATAATTTGCTGTATGTTACAAGTACTGCTTTTCCCCCATGGTGGAAGTACTTTTCATATTTTCTTTATTTTTGTCTTTGATTAAAATATTTTGGTTAATATTTTGATATTGTTCACCATATTACTTCAAAGAAAAAGGTAAATCTGCTGAGGTTGCTCAAATCTCACTGAGTACGTGGTAAGAGTGAAGAAAAGAGCATATGCAAGTCTTAGAGTTTTGATTGGGATTCAAGCATTCTGAAAACTCAGGAGTTGTTTCTCTTTTTTAATCTGAGCTGCTTCAGAGTTAGTTATGGACTAAAGCCCTAATGTGGCAAACGCAGCATAAAAAATGGATTAAAAGATATCAGAGCACTTGCAGTCAAAGAATAAGAAGAGAGAAAGTAGATGTATGAGATGGAGCAAACAAGAAAGCAATCAGCTTTGATCTTTAAGGCTAAGTGGTGGTTTCAGCACACCAGGAGACCAATTATCAGGGCAGTAATATCTCTGTGGTCAAGGGAGAAATAGGAGACAACTGTGAAACTGTATCTGAGCTTCCCAGAAATTCAAGTGTGCAGTAATTTCCCTGTGCTTTGGAACTTTGATGTGTTGTTATATATTTGTCCACATACACTACTGTCCTTCCAGTGAGATGCTGGGAATGAGGGATGACTGAGATCTGAGTGATAAGCAGTGTGTGTCTCTGCTTGTACAGAGCGTGGTGACCAACAGAAAAGAAATATTGGTTCATGTCCTTTGTAATAAAGATCAGAAATCACAGGGAGAGAAAAAGACATCTTAAAGATCAGATTTTAGAGTAATATTACATATTTATAACTTATTTTGTGCTTACATAAAACCCATAGTTTGCTTGCTTACCCTTCTTCTGAAGCTGCAGGCTAAAGGATCTAATCTATTTAGAACAGCAGGGCTAATTCATGTAGAAATATTATATTATTCACTGCAGAAATATTATCTCTTCTGGAGGAAGATGATTTGGAGGCAGATAAAGAACTATTCAGTAGTAATTTTAATTGATTTTTCTATTGTGCTGTAATTCAGAATGTCACAGAAGGTGCAGTAAAGAACAAATCTTTAAGGAAAATCCGTACCATGTATAGGCTGTATTGGAAAAGAATGCAAGAGATTATTCATTCTCTACCATTTCAATTCATACTCTTTTGTTTTGAATCGATGCCTGATGCTGTCAGCAAATTTGACTTACAGAACTTGAAAACAAGTTATTCTAAACTGCAGGATGCTAAATAACCTTCTCACAGTGGATGTACATTTTGTCACAGCCAAGTCACTTCACTTCCCTGGCATGCTATTCAGCTTTTAAGGTTCCTCAGCCTTTCATGGCAGCTTCTGTTGGCACGCAGAGTGTTTGATGTTTGGAGAAGTGCAGCCTATGACCCGGGATGTTATTTCTTGAAGTAGAGGAGAACAGTCTGGGTACTTAGGTGATGTTATAGCCACATAGGAGTGTGGTAAGGGCCAATTTTGGAGTTACAAGAGCTCCTGCACTGTCAGTGAGCCCAGGCACTGTCAATCAGTTATGTCCCTGCCCTACATGAATGGTAAAACTCGATCTGTAGTATTAACAGCATATGCAGATAACTACAACAAAACCAGCCCCTGCCTGCACCCTTTGGTCTGAAATAGCAGTTGTTTTACCTTGTGCCTGTGTGGTAGAAAGCAGAGCCTTGTGGGATAACCAAGTCCCTTCTGAATAAGTAGATGTGGATGCCGGAATGAGCACATTGTGCCAATGCTTTCCCATGCTAACACAACCTCTCACCAGGCCAGGTAGAGAGTGGTCCTGCAGGAACTCTGCTTTTGGTGGCTGCACTGGCTCACTGGGAAGGCTTGGACACTTCTGCATCAGTCTCCTTGCAGGCTTTCTCAGGGAGCCTTCCTGGGCTTGTGTGTAAGTGGCTATGCTGGAAACATCTGCTTGCACAAACCAGTGCAGCTCTTCTGACTGTGGGAACTGATGGGTGTAGTCTGCTGTTATTTGCCTTCAGACTTGCTGATGGGCAGGAATCTTCTGTATCCCAAAGAGACTGAGGGTGCTGGGGAGCACAGAGATGAGCTCCCCGTTCCAAATCAGAACAAGTCACAGCAGGTCTTCAAAGACCAAACTGGGTAAATTTGTTGAATCTGTGGGAACTGTAGAAACATTGATTCTATCCCCTCACTTCCAATACATTCCAGACCCCTGTCCCTTAATGTCACAAGTTGTCATTGTAACACTGTATAGACTTCTTTTCTCCTGAGGCATGCAGTGGTAGCTAGTGGCATACATGGTTTTGCTATCCCTAAGGCATTCAGCATGAGGCATGAACTTGCAGCAGGATTTTCATCTCAGCAGCCATGTGCCTTTTCCCCCTTACAACACCTCCCCACATACCTCGTTTTTGCTGGCCACTGTGGAAGGAACAACCCCTGACTTTGGGTGATGTTTGAGTGGAGGTGGAAGATGTCTGGTGTTTAAGGCGACCTCTGCTGCATGAACATGGTGTTCTATTTCTTGCAGCAAGCCTGATGGGTTTGTCCTCCAGGCCAAATTTGGGACACGGGTCACCAAGAGGAATACAGGAGTACACCACAGTTAGCACTGTAAATGGATTCAACACACAGTCCTGGAAGCATTGCACCAGTCTGTTGACATCATTGCACCAAAATTAATTGCATCCTCTTTTGTACATCATTTCTGTACCTCAGGTCACTCAATTATTTCAACTGAAAGTGAAAACAATTTAAACCAAAGGAGCACAGCAGTAGCTCTCTCCCTTTTGCCATTGTGCCAGAACATGAGCATGTAGCAAAGGAGAAGGTCCAGGAAACTGCCTGCCAGGAAAGCTCTTTCCAATTATCAAGTAAATCCCTCCAACCAAAAAGGCCAAATATTTAAGATTGTATTCAATCAATGGTAATAAAAAAAAAAGGAAAGCAAGCCCAGCAACCTGAAAAAATAAATGGTTTTAAGATTCTACTGAAGGTTTCAGCCACTACTCAGATTATGGAGATGAATCACTTGTTTTGTCAGATTTTTCATTCTTATTGTATATAAAACCCACCAGCTGGTCTGGGTCATAAAACAAATATGAATGTTTATTATGAGCCAACTGACATTGGCAGAGGTATAAGAGTTAAATCCTGTGATCTTCTGAAGGTTGAAATACAATAAACTACAGATTAATTGGCATTCCAAAACAAAAGCACTCTTGAAAATACAGATGAGTCTGTGGTGTGTATGTTCGTCTTTGCTGTTCTAATGCTCTTAAGATTTTTTTCAAGGAAGCACATGCATTTATACTTCACAGAATATAAAAAGCACTATACATTTATAGGGAGAAAACGTAAAACAAATGAATTTATATTTTGCTATACTAGAAGATTAATTTATGCAATATTCCATAAATGAGTTTTAGATTTAGTAAAATTTCTTGCCCTGGTTGTATGATGGACGTGATGGCCAGTGGAGACAAAATTCTGTGTATAAACTCAAAGCAAATTATAGAGGCAGATGCTCAGAATAAAGCAGGTTGGTCTCTTTGCTGCCAGTGGTGCTTGCTCTGAATTGCAGTAACATCAGAAGGGGGGCCCATGTGTTGGGAACTTTCGTGGTACTGCCTTTCTCCCTGTGCCCTGGTGAGCTGCAAGCCAGCACAGGGAGAAGGTTGTTGGGAAGCTCCTGATCTCCAGCTTGGACAAACCACTGAGAGATAATAAAACGACCAAGAACTTCGCATAGGGCTAAGAGTGGGTCACACACAATTAAAGGAAACGTCCACGTTTGAAAATGTAAGAAAACTACTCTTAGTTAACCTAGTGTAAATGCATCCCTGCCAGGACAGAGTTGTGTCATTCTTAATATGAAGTACAGTTTTAAAAAACCCAAATACTGGAGAAGTAGAAGTTTGATGTTTTTCTGCCATTTATGCATCTGTGTTCACATTTCTAGCCCCAACAGCAAACTTGCTTTGTATTTGCCAGCAGATGCCCATATATACATGCACAGATGTACACTCACACAGAGTAACTTCTTAATTTTCTCTCTTCGTAAGTGTTTTTATGTTTTCATTTATCAATTTTTAAATGTGATTGAGCATAAATCCCTGCTCACCATATTTGGGAGCATTATGTTTATCCATGTGAGCCTGAATTTGGCAAATCTGAGTTTTGACCATACATGTTGAAGGATTGATTTTTTGCAATGGGAGGAATGTGAACATGTTTAATCATCCATTTCATGAAGTTGAAGGCTGGCTAAGAAAGTGAGTTACGCTTCTTGTCTAAGAGTAAGCAAGAGACATCTAGAAATCTAAATGTTTTTCTCAGAGAAAACCAGAAAGCGTTATGAAGCTGTTGGTGCTCCACGAAAATACCTGCTGTAGCATCTCAGCTCTCTCTGCAACCATACATGCATTTTGATTCCTTATCCCTCAAGCATCTGTACAGAAGCGCCTTGCTTGCTACCACCTAGTTGTAACTGCAGACAGAATGGGTTTGCTGTGGCTGCCAGTACAAATAACCTGTTTGTGCCAAGTGGTGTTACCACCTGTTTACTGCACAACACAGGCTGTTTCTCCCTGATCCCTTTCCAGCCCACCCACTTCTGTCTAGTCACAAGTCCTGACTGCTCTCCAACCAGCAGCACAAGCACAGTTCTGTAGTTTATAGTCCCAAGGTTCAAGCTCCTGTTGCAATCAGGGTCAAGAAAACGCACCCATGCCCCTCTATGAGCAGAATCTAATCACCGTGTCTCTAGAATTAGCTGTGAGTCCCAGCTGAATTCCTCAGTTTTTGCCTTCTGCACACCCTTGGGAACCCTGTTTGTTTTTAATCATGACCAACAACACTTTCTAAATGAAAGAAGTTAAATTGTTGCACTGTTCAGTGGCCAAGCATGTTCTGTCCACATAACTTTTTACTTTTCCCTTATTCTGCAGCTCAGCTTACACTGTGTGAGAGAAGAATCAACTTTCCATATGGAGGCAATGTTTTCTAATCAACTGAACATATTTAATCATGCATGTAGAATTACAGGATTTTTACAGGTTTTAGGTTGTAGTGCAATAATTTGATCTGACTAATGTTTTAAGTAGTGACTCAGAGCCTTTTCACTTCTCAAAGACTATCCCTCCGTTGGCACTTTGTGGAGCTTGTTGAGACTTCCGTGTGGTACGTAGGGGAAAATGTCCCAGAAGTACTGTAAAGCACAGGCTTGTTCATCTCCATAATATCATAACTGGGATTTTGATTAGATTTGACACTTTTTGACCTAAAAATACATGTATTGAGTGTTCTGGTATGGAGTATATAGCTCTACATTATCAGCTTTTTTCTATTTTATAATGGTTGGTAGCTCTTACGGAGTAGACTCCTAGTAATGGTTATATGGAAGGTCCAAGTCTCTGGTCCATCAGATTTAAAGTAAAGATTTGAACCATACCTCAATGGAAGTCAAGTGTTTTCTATGAGAGTTGTTCCATTTTTTGTAAGTAATTATTTTGCCCAAAGAACTAGTTGCTGAGAATGTACCTGGACAGAACGGACACAGGACATCATCACTCATAGTCATGTTGAATCAGGCAGAGCAGAGGCTTGAGCCCAGGTTTGCAGAGCTCCATGCTTTGGTGGAAGCTTTCTAGATTTGGACAGAAATTCCATCCTAAGACAGCTGTTTGACAAGAGCTGACACTAAGAAGTCTGTACCTCTTTTCTCCCTCACCCCAAAATTTTCATCAAATAGTATTGTTTAAGCAGAAAGTGTATTTTTATTGAAAAATTTCAAGCTGGCTGTAATCAACACTGACTCTGCTGAGCAAGGGTAAAGATTACTTTCTTAAAATTGCCTCTTGGGAGTCTTACATCCAAGTCAGAGATTGCCCAAAATTACGTGTGATAAGGGACCAAAAAGGTTCATCTTGCTGTGGCAGTTGAAGTGAGGGGTGAAGAGAAGTCATCTTAATTTTCTCCTTTCCGTGCTTAAAACTGTGAGAATTTACAATTCCTGCTTTCATCAGAAGAGCTACAGCAAACCCATCTGACCCTTTTCTCAGCTGTGAGGGTAATGCACTGTGACGGCTGCAGCGGTGCAGGTTCCACAGGCTGCTGTAGGAACAGCCCAGCCCTCTGAAGGTTCGTTTGGTAAAAGCAGAATCAGGGTTTGGCATGTTGTGCTCTCTCATCTAATACACTCCAGTGCAGGAGGAATTTTACATTAGGAACACTTGATAAAAACAGACGATACAGGAAAGGGTCTTTTCTCTGAATTTTCTGGCCATAACACAAACACCACCACAGGCTTAGGGTTTGGCAGCTGATCTTCAGCAGGGAGCTGTGGTGTGCATGTTTCTATTTTGTTTTCTACCATAGATTTGCTAGACTAGGCCTTCTGCAAGCCTCAACAACTTTTGGAATTGTTTCCCTCCTCGTCCCAGTCTCTCATGTCTCAGCACCACTAAATTAACTTAAGCTTTCTGATCTAATGTTTCAATCCACTGTGTTGATGGATCTGGGTCCAGGCTCTCTTCCTCTTCTCTTCTGCGACAGAGAGATGCTCTCCTTGGTTTTCTAAGACTAGATGGGCCTGCATTATTAGGTCTGTTGTACATAATTAAGCAAAATTAATTCACATGTGCTTTTTGGCAGTTTACAGTATCTGTGCTTTTTTTTTTCATCATGTCTGTGGTTTTCTTAAAGCTCCAGCATCCTGGATTTATGCGACTTCTAACTTAAGAGCAGATAACACTTTTAGCTAATGAGGTGGCATAGACATGCAATGCTGAATTTTAAAAGCTACAACATAAAATGAATAAAAAGACCATAAAATTTTATGATTTATGAGAATTTGTAATGCAAGATTTTTGAATGGTTAATAGCTGGGAACACTGTTTCTCCTTTTTAAATGTCTTTTTCAGTCTTCACACTATTTAATTTTATCTTGTGCTTTTTCGTTTCTTCAAACTTGTTTCTTATTCGTTTAAATACTTGTTTCTCTTTCTTTCTCTGCCTTTTTTTTCTGTACATGCTTTTAATGTTTTCTTCTAAAATTTATTTCTGTAGTCTGTCTCATTAATCCCTTCCTTCCCTTCCTCCTCCCCTTTGATGTTTGTGCTGTGGACTTCATCTGTTTCCCAGCAGACTTCTCCAAACTCTCGTTGCATGATAAAGCAGAGGGCCAATTAGCCCATGAACAAGGTTTTCCCTCCCTTCCTTGTCCATATCCCTGAAGCACAGGCAGATAATGCTTTAGAGACTGCATGTTTCTATTTTCCTCAGCATGCAGAGCTAATGGAGCAGCATAGCCTGGAGAAGGACTGTAACATAAAAAGCCTGTGGAAGCAGTGCTGCTGCCCTGCTTCCAGCACATCTTCAGGCTCGTGCTTGGGGTTTAATTCATGTAGGGCACTCCGCTCCTCCTGTGGAAGCCTTATCACCTCTTGAGAGTGCTCTTCAGAGAATATTTCAAAAACCTGTGCTATAAAAAGCCCAATGACTCAATGTCTAATACATGTAAGTCAGAAAGGCAACTCCCAAGCTTGAGTGAGATGAGGCTGGTGAAGGGGACCAAGGGGTGGGATCCCATTGTCACTGGGGCTTGCATGGGCTCAGAGAAGAGACCGAGTCATTCAGGACTTCGTCCTCCCTGCCAGGGTGAGCACTTTGGCTCCAATCCAGGATTGCATTTAATTTCTAAGTGCTTACTCTTACAACTCTGTGTTTGCATTCAGTGCAAGGACTTTTCCAATCGCAACTGGAAGCAAAGACATAGAGGTAATGGCCCTGAGTTCCTTTCTTCAAATGCCCTTTCAAGGCTGCATCTCTGCATGGTTTCACGGAAGACGTTTCTCCCCTGATCTGTCCCCGCACGCTCACAGACTGTGGCTGGGTGGTGAAGATTAAAGCAATTTCATTTGTACAGCGTTTTGAATGTTAAAAGCCCTTACATAACCAAGTGTTACTATTTGGGGGTGTGCTGCAGTGCAGCAGATCGTGGTGCGAGCGCTGGGGGTGTTGGGAGGGCACTGAAGCCCTGCGGCAGCGGGCACGGGGCTGGCCGGGTAGCCCCGGCAAAGGGCCCTTCTGCTGATGAGTCACTGTCTGGGGAAAAATGTGCCCTTTGGCTCAGGCTGCTGCTGTGCTAATTGCGTGAATCAGCTGGGGTGACACCAGCGTGGGGGCAGAGAGAGAGAGAGAGAGTCCCTCTGCTGTGGGAGAGCTGTAGAGAGGGTTGTGCTGTTCTACACATCAAGCGCCACTAAGCTGTGAATTATTCCTTAATGCACTTATAAAAACAAAGTTTGCAGATTAATTCATCTGTCAGTCAAGTAACTCTGTTACCATGAGCTGTGGATTATGTGATTATATTATAAGTCTGAGGTTGTTGTTTATCAAAATCTGCTGTTTCTCGTGGTCTGGGGTGTGGTTTTTTGCAATTATTCTTTTTATTTACCATGGAGACAAATCCATGCAAGATCAATTGAAAAATAACTTCTTCAGCATTGCACTTCAAGGGCAACAACAGAAAAAGGGTGGTGGGAGGGGAGAAGAAAAAATAGCCTTCCCCTTCCACCCCAAAAAACCTAACCAACCAACCATTGCACGAAAAAAAAAAAGTAAACAGCTGATAAGAAAGCTGCTTTCTGTTGATGAGCTCCAGAGTCATTGTGGTGGGATTGCATTACTTTATAATGTGTCTGGACTAATTGTGATCTGAGGGAAGGAGAGATTATGACTGTAGCTGCTGCAGAAGTTGTAGATCATATTGGCATGCTACAGCATGTACAAAAAGGGCGGCCTGTGTTTTGTGGCTTTTCTGTGAGTATTAAAATTAGTAACTAGCTGAACATGGTAGCCCACACTACAGTACATTTGATAAAGCATTGTTAGAAAAGGAGGCATCTACCAAACCTGCTTCCACCAGCTCTGCAGAGGGAGACCTGGTGGCTCAGAGTCTGAATAACTGCCTAAATTTTGCTGTCTTCAAAATCTGTGAGAATCAATGGATAGTTAAATCCCTGGAAATACAATCCATGTAGTTGAATGGCAGGTGACTGGTTCATTTCTTTGTTTGTTTTGGGTATCTGTGATAACCTAAGGAACCTCCTGGTTGGAGAACACAGGGAAGCTCCAAAGTCACCAGGCTTGCCATGGTTTCAGATCAGAGATTTCTGTGGAAGTCATAAACTGGTATTAGGAGTAAGTTTCACTGGGCAAGCTACATGTAGTAGCTGGGGAGGTTGCAAAGGAAGAAGAATTGGAAAGGGAAATTTCTTGACTTTGCTGTTACTAATGCTTTGACTTAAGCTGACAGTCCTACATCTCCCTGCTGCTGAAGGAAAGCCTGCCTTTGAAGTAGGAATTTGTAGCCTTGTGTCCCCATGAAATGTTTTCTGGTGGATTGTTCACAGGGATGAGGTGAAGGCTTCTATGTGCAATCTCCTTTTTTTCACCACCTGAGTAGTTTCTCTGCACACTGACTTCTGATTTTGATTGCTGGCCCTGTAGTTGTAACCTTTCTCAGACCAGTTTGTTCACTAAGTGAAGGATTACTTCCTTAGACTAGTTCCACTTCTGAAATTGTTTGGAGGAGCCCATAAAAGCTAAGTCAAATTTTAAGTTATCTTTGTTTTTATTAATGTGCTTTTTGAGCATTTCCTACATTGAATGCTATATCCTTTGTACTTTTAATTTGACAAATGTTTCAATGTGACAAACACACTGGTCATGGTTATTTTTGAACAGAACAGTGGATTTTTTATTTAATTACCTTCTTTTTCTGCCTGTAGCTGTAGCCCTCCTGACTTCTGCATCAACTGCATCATATATTTTGTTGTTTGATAATGCACTTCTTGAGGCAGGGATCTTGCTTGTCAGGTTTATAAATCAGCAATTGCGTGGCCTGCAAACTGGAAATAATACTCAGAGAGAAGCTGCATACAGGGAGCTTGGATAAATACATCCAGTTTGTGTTCACCGTGTCCGTGGATTCCTTCTGGACAGAACTTGGTTTGCCCCCCATTAGGTTTTTACCAACTTAATTAAGCAATCAACTATATCATTTCTACACTTGTAATTCTGGACTCACTGAGGTCATGTCAGCCTGTCGTGAGCAGAAGCAGCTTGACAGAAGTCAGCCTGATACCTTCTGCTTTGCCAAAACCAAATAATTTCCCTGCTTGTCTTTTATGAGAGGTTAGAGAGAGCTCACAGGAGACATAAAGGACTGAAACATGCTGTTCGTGATAATGGGTGAATTCTTTCTCTGCTAAGTCTTGTGCACTTGATTTTGTGGTTTTGCTGTAGTTACTGTTGCCTTCCAGTAAGAGTACTAATAATTTAGCAGATGGTAATCGGGCCTCCGGTTTATTACCTGTGGAGCTGCCTGCCTAATTTGCAGAAAATCACTTGGCCTTTCTGCAGGGAGGGCTGAAGAGGCTGGGAATGATCTCAACTCTAAGCTTGTTTTGATGGCAGGTTGCATTGACAAAAACACCTGTGATTCAGCTCTGCTTTAATAGTCTCTTGTCTTCATACTTTATTTTGCTTATCTTCTTTTCCCTGCCACTTGCATTTGACTAAGATATATTTTCTAAGTCCAGAGCTGCTGTGCACCCTTTCAGTGCCTGCTGTGCTCTGCCCAGAGGTGGGTGCCTGGCAGAGAAGGGGGATGTTGAGCCCTTCCAGGCATCCTGAACTCACCCAGCTGCAGTTTGCAAAGCACCTTGAGAAACACAGATGAAAGCAGCTTCTGTTACATTTTACTCTCCCTACTTCCTTGAGGATCTGGTAATCACATGTTTGGTTTTACTCCCTTTTGATTTATGTTCCCTTTTGTTGCTGTGTCTCTGACAGATCCTCCTGACTGGGTTCCAGATGAAGTCTGCAGCTACTGCACTGCATGCAAGGCTCCTTTCACAGTCATTCGCAGGAAGCACCACTGTCGGAGCTGTGGCAAGGTAATGACTCAGTCAGACATGTGAGAAACCATCCACCAAACAGAACAGCAAAGTCATGGGTACCACAGAAATCCGGCTGCGTGGGAAAATGTGTGAGACTGGCCAGGGTTTTCAAGTCACAGGTGGTTTTGTGTGCCTTGGCTGCCAACTCTCAGCTTACCTTTAGAAAGGGCTGGGGAGGGCTTTTGACTTCTGTACAGCAATAAACATTTGTCTGCTAAAGGCAGCATTCCCTGGTGAGGTCCTAGAACAGCCCCCACCCAAATGCAGAGTCACTCTGGGCTACTGCTGTAAGTTTTAATGAGCTGCAGCAGCCTGCATTGCCAGGGGTGATGCACACTCAGCTCCAGCTGCAGGGACAATGTGTCCCTTTGCTTTCTCTCCAAACCTTTGTAGGATCACTGTGGTGTGTAGGGCTGCTGCTTTGCAAGTTTGTGGGGGAGGAAGAAGGAGCAAGGGAGAAAAAAACAGATACCTCAGGAAGCCAGAAATCTGCAATCCCATTTTGCTTGCTTACTGTTGTACAAGTTAAAAAGGAAGAAGGTAGTGAAGATGCTTTCATTAACCTTGTAGTGGACTTGCAGGAGGTATTCACAAATATTCCCTTAGTCTTTCTTTAATACCAGTGGAGAGAGATGTTTCTTTGCATCTCTGGTAGAGTTGCCTTCTGTGACCTGCAGAGGTGGACAGGCCTGTTTTGGCTACTGTCAGTGCTGGGGCACCCAGATCACAGAGGCTGAGCACAGCCAGAGAAACTGGTCATGGGGCTAGGAATTGCCTTTAGGGACCTTTCACTTGCTGTGCTGAGGAGGGCGGTGGTGCCAACACACAAAGCCCGGCATGTTCAGTATTCTCTCCCCTGTCTTGGAATCAGTTTTGTATCATCCCAAAGGAACTGAAGTGCAATTTCCCTCTTGTTTTTCAGATCTTCTGTTCCCGCTGTTCCTCCCACTCTGCTCCATTACCTCGTTATGGTCAGATGAAGCCTGTCCGTGTTTGCACTCACTGTTACATGTTCCATGTCACTCCTTTCTATAGTGACAGAGCTGGTATCTGATGTATTAAACTACTGGTGTGTCTTCTGGAGTCTTACATGGACTGATATATTTGACCTAAGCCAAGAATTAACTTGAAAGAGGGACCCCGTGAGGGCACGTAGGCTTTGACATCCATTATTATAAATTTTGTACAGACAGACAGTTTTTATTGCATTTTACTAAGCTGCTAAAGGGAAGTATGAAGCGTCTGTAGCTCCAAGGCTACAGGACAGTCTTCCATAAATTTATAACATTAACGTTACGATGCCATATGCAGAACAAATGCACTGTGTGGAAGGAAATAGGGCTCAGAGAACGGAACAAGCATTGCTGCTTATCTTACATGCTAGGAACAGAGTAGCGGGGCAGCTAGTCCATCCCAGCGGATCAGTCCCCAAGCTCGGACACTCCTGTGCCCACTGCAATACCAGCATGGCTGTGGGTATCAGCACTCTTCCCCCTGCTGCAATTTAACTTGCCCATTACTAGATTTTTGCTACCTATGCTAGGATGAATTGCAGCAAATCTATTCCAAACCCATATTCGATATTTACAAAGTCAGAATTTTCTGTGAGTCCCGTAGGAAGCACTGAAGGTCCTGAAGCAGAATATTTCTGTTGCCTTTCATTTACCGAGCAGAGCAATAACTCCAAGTTGTCTTCTAAAAGTTTTTACAACTTCCGGGTCCATATTTTGGAGTTTTGGGAGTATTTATAATCTGAATCATTTATGCTAAATCCTGTTAATGAAAGTCTGATACAGAGCTTTGGTTTCTATATCAGCATTTAAAACTTAACAAACTTCAGAGGAAATAGTTATCAAATAAGTAATATTAAAATAGATATTTTTGAAAGATTTTGGCAGCAAAATCCAGTAGATGTTACAAATTATTTATCCCACACTGAGTTTTTTTAAATGGTTTTTAAAAGGCAAATATGTAACGAGATATCCAAAAGGTCCTACAGAATGGTCAGCCAGAGAAGGGTACTTGTTGTCCACATTTGGCAGAGTAACCATGTAAAATATTGCATACTGTTACTTCACTCATGCTAACAGAAGACATTTGTATTTATCTGAAACACCAGGGAATAATTTTTATCTCCACTCGTAGAGGAAAGAAATAAGACTCACATGGATTCATGCTATGATCTTGCACAAACTATTTGCAGTAAGAGCTCCCTGAGCACTGAGGTTTCAAAGGCATTTGGACATGCTTTGAGTTGGCCACATGAAAAGCAAGACAGTGTGTGCTGTGGTTACAGAGGAAACGAGATCAAGAGCTCTTTGCTGTGTCCCCTTTCCTGACTCGTGGTGTTACACACTGTGTTTCAAAGTGATAAATACAAAAAAAAAAAAAAAAAAAGGGTGAGAAAGCTGTTTGCGGTATCAGCTCGAGAAAGGTCATCATTCAAAATGATAAAGCAGAACTAGCCAGTGTTGATTTTTTTTAAATACAATTTATTTATTTCGTGGGGATGTTCCCTTTGTTCAATGTTCAGTGTTAATGAGCCATATAAGGGTACAGCAGTTTGGCACCACTGTCGTTTTGAATCAGATGAAACAGCTTCACTTAGTTTACGTGTAATGCACAAGCCTTATGATGCTGTTTGGTGACAATGTCAGCTATGATGTGTTATCCTCACCTTATTTATATTTTCTACTATTATTTCTTCCCTGAAATCCTTCTCATGAAATCCTTGAGTTGGAGTGTCTGCATTCACCAGAGTTTGGAAAGGCATTGCGTTTGGGTGATCGGTGGGAGGTGGGTAGTGTGGTGCAAGCAATGATACTTATTCAGGCTTAAATCTCAGGCTTCACATTGCAATGATTATTGCAGTTTTATTTTTAGGAAAAAGAAAAAAAAAACACTACAAATTTAATGCTTCTTTTATAGGATAAAAAGATTGCAACAAACTTCAATTGTGAAATAAATATGCACAAAAAGTTGCTTCTGTGGAAAAAAAAAATCTTATTTAATGGACTGAATATTTATTTAAGCTTGTTTTTATTTTGTAAATGCTGTAATTCAGAATCATTTCCATAAATATGATATTTAAAGATCTCAGACACTATAGTTTCTTATGTAAATACAGACTCCTATTTCTCTTACTGAAAAGCACAATGACTATATCAATACTAATATACATTTGCCTCAAGGAAGACTTTCATCTTGTAATCTCTTCAGATAATTAAAGTGTCAGGACTTTCTACTTCCATGTGCTGGATTGCTCTTTCATTTCGGGGTCTGTTTACATGGAGTGACAGCTGCCATCCTGTCAAACAAACTGGCCTTAAGTCTTTCTCACTCTGCAAGTAACATAAAAGAAATGAGTTTAAATTTGAAAAGGGAAGAAGTTCCCCGTACAGAGAAGGGGTGGTAAATCAAAGCTGGAGTACCAGCCTGTCACTTGGCATTGCCTTGTGCTGTCTCTTGCCACCAGCTGAAAATCTCCCTTCCCGGAGTATCTGGTGTCAGTGGCCACTTCACACATCAGGCACATTTGATCTGCCTGTGTCACATCTGAATAATCTTTCCTGTGGGGGATACGAATCTGCAATGAAAAAACAGCACTCCTTGGATCAACGTGCACACTTATCCTTAGGAAGCATAAATGCCCAGAGCTGCTTTGTTCTGCTCCTTGTATGAGATACAGCTGTTAAAGGTTTTATCAGAATTAATTTTCATTTCCAGAGGACTTAATGCGTGGCTTTGGGATGCTATTTCACTGAACAAAACTCATGACATTAGGATCTCAGCTTCAGTGGTGCAACAATGGCAAAACTATATGGGAAGCCTGCACAGACGTGTAAGATTGCTTTTGAATTAATATACATAATATTTATGGGCAAATAATACTGCCTTAATGTGTGTATGAATAAATGAACAGTAGAAATTTATCATAAGGAGACATTTTAATAAAAAAGGGCATTTTTTTTCTCCAGAACACCACATGTCCCACGGCAGTTTTCCTGCTGGGGATGCCACAATGGGAATTAACAGGATAATAAGGTAAGAGCAACATTCATAAAGGTGGCAGTAATTCACCTGGTGCTGGACTCTCTTGTATGGCGGGTTCCTTCTGAATCAGAGCTGTTTTCAGGGGAAAAAAATCACTACAGTAAACTCTGAAGTGATCCTTTCTAGGTCTGTATAGTGTTTTCTGCTCTGTCTGGGGTTGCAAAAGCAGGTGGGTATCAAGGCTCCCTCTGCAGTGAAGGGGGCTTCAATAAAATACCACTGCCTCCAGGGAATACCTCTGTCCAGAACGCTCAAATATACTTAAAAACTGTCACATGGCTTCTCAGTGAGGAGGAACCTGGATGGAAGTGATGGGTGAGGAATGACCTTTGTGTGTGTTGTCTAACCTGAGAAGGAGGAGGAGGAAAATGGGCTGTGTGCCCGTGTGGTTGTGCCTGTACTGGAGTGGGGAGATGTGAAAGATGAGCTGTGGAAGCAGGAGATTGAGTGTAGGAAAGCTTCAAACACAGCCCCATCACAGTCCTGCCTGGGAGCAAGAAGAAACCACCAGCACTTTCAGTGCCTTGCCGAACTCGTTGTCAGTTCATGCAAAGTCAAAGCTGCTGGGGCTGCATCCTCCGGTTTCCTTGGCAACCCCCGATAGCATCTCCCCGCCAGTGCCAAGACTGCAGCACTCTGTTCCTGCACAGGCAGGCAGAGGCTTCTGCTTTCTGCTTCATCAGAGGGACTGTGATGGCTCAAACATCTTTACTTGTAACGAAGGTTTATGCTGCAAAGTCAGAGTCAGATGCTTTCTGCGAACTCTTATTTTCCAATGAGAACACTTTACTGCATTATGCTTTATTTATGTTACTTGTCTGGAAGAAATCATCCCCATGGGCATCTTGTTGACTATTTCCAAAGAGGGGGGTGTTAGCTCTTTTCCCTTCTCCTCTTTCACCCTTTACCCCACCCCATCACCCAGCTTTTCATTTCTGTTGTGTACAAACTAAATTTATTGTGGCCTCTGGGTATCTTGCAGATAGTGAAATGTCAGACAACTCAAGGGGTTTTCATCTCTGTTCCTTCCTGATCTTGTCCTTCAAGTTCCCAGGCACGGGCTTGTTCAAACATTCGTTTGGTATCCTTGTTACCTGCAGGAGCATCCTGCCACACAGGTCCTTCCTTCCTGGCTGCCTGTGCTGCCGTGGGTCTTGCACCAAGGTGTTTAAAGTTCTGCAGGATTCCTTTACTTTGTGGAGGAGAAAGGATGGATCCCAATTCCCAGGTTTTAATAGCTGTTAGTAAATTATAGATAATGCCTGATAAAGACTGATTCTTCTTTTGCATTTGGCTTTTTTTTTTTTTCTTTCTTCTTAAACGAAAAAATGGCAAAATATTAGGCCAGAAGAATGAAGAGGAGAAGACTTCTTATAACAGATCTGGAAGTGTGAAGATGATGTTTTAATGAGGTAATTGGTCTCTTTGAAAACAAGCTGTAACTGCATGTGCTAGGAATGCTGGGGCTCATGCATAAAACAAACTGGGCAATTAGTCTTTCATGAACTCGTTTCATTTCTTGTTTTCACTAAACATGAAGGCTCTGAAGTGTAAAGTACGATTTTCCCTCATGTTTCACTCAAAGGTATGAGGTTGATTTGTCTTCTCAGTTTTTCTCAGCCACCAGCCCTCTGGGGCTCTGACTGAGCTTTTCTGCAAAAGAGAATATTCTGTGTGCAAAGTGCTGTAGCAGCAGTGGGGTCCCCAGGCCCCCCCACCCCGGAGGAGCAGTGGGGGGTGCCCGTGGGGCACACAGCGACTGCAAAGGGGCTGTTGCTCATGTCCAGCTGCTGAGCGATGCTGCTCTTTCTCATGGGCAGGAGGGGTGTGACACAGCTGGGACGTGAGGGACCCCCATGCCTGGGAATGGCACAGCTGGCATTGAGCTGGAACCACCTCAGATAATACAGAGATTTTATTTTCTGAAGATAACCCCATGCCAGGCACTCGCACCACTTAAGCAAGCGCTGAGCTCATGTCTTACTCTAGAAAGTCCTATTTATGTATTTTTACACTTTAACATAGCTCTTCACAGAAGGATAAAATGTTACTGTTACCGCCATGACATTTTATTCACTGAGTTAATAAAAAAAAGAAAGAAAATAGCAGCAGGGAGGGTGTTTCAGGTGGCTGCTTTCTAGGTAATATTTCTGCAGTGGTCAGCTTTCAGGTTTTTAGCTGAAATTAGGCTGTGGTTCTGAGGGGCTTGTTAGTATGCTGGGAGATAAGACATAGTCCTGAATAGCATTTGTGCTGGTAATTTCTCTCTGATGGTGTCCTGTAAAACATGCTAGAAATATTCATCTTTCTTAAAAGATGTGTCTGAAAATTATGCTTAAGTGCTTCAGCCTTTTTGGACAGTTTGGAGAAAATTGTCCCTCATCCTTGCAGGGGTCAGGCACCGTGGGCTGTGCCTCTTAGATCTTGGTCATGAGAAGTCACCTGTGAGGAATATTAAGAGCAGTGAGACTGTCCTGGCTTTTTTACCAAAGGACCTGTACTGTGCCACCTTCCTCTGTGTTTGGGGAGTCTCTGAGATTAAATTTTGAGGCACTTGATAGTTAATTTTTTCCTGGCCAAAACCATTTGTGGTTGTTGCTTCACTGGCAGCTTTTCTGTTTGTTATGCAGAGGAAAGCCTGCTGGTTTCGGGTTGTTTTGGTTTTTTAAATTCATTTCACTTCCTTTGCCTTATCTGCAGAAAGCTGGAAATTAATAATTGAAGATATAAACAGAAAAATAATCACTTTTTCAAGTTCATAAATATATTTAAATGAAACTACCCTGTGATGCCTTGGCTCTCAAGCACTGGGAGATGGTACAGGAAAAAGTGAATCCCAAGTAGTTCCAGAGTCCTGTGTTTGGTCTCTGAACGATCTGCTTTTGCCTAGGAGGACTTGTAACTAGTGGAAAGGGAAATGTGGATGGACGATCTCTGGTGGAAATGATCTCTCTAGTGAATTTCTCTAGAAAATTAAAGGTTTGAACCAATGATTGTAGCTCATCTTTGTCTAGAAATAACTCTTCCCTAATTAAAAAAAATAATAAAAAAATTGCTATAATCCTCATGTAAAGAAGGTCTGTTCAAATAAGGAAATTCAACCAATTTGGTCCAAGTGTGTTGCAACAGAATATAGAGCTGCCACAGATTCATTTGGAGACCCATTTTATGCCCTCCAATTGCCACGTTTTTGAGAGTTTCTTTCAGGACAGAACATCAGCCTTGCTTGGAGAACAGAGTAGGAAAACTTTGTACTCTTGAACGGTGGTTTTCTGTCATGTTTGCTCCTCACATTCTGCTTTTGCCTTTTCTCTTACTTTTTTTCTCTTCAAAGGAATGATATGGGAGTTAGACTCTGAATTGAGTCTCAGGGAAAATGCTTCCATATTTCTTTCCCGTAGGGAGCATTTGAAACATGGCTGTGTCTACTGTCTGTCTCAGAAACATGCATTGTGAAAACCTGAGGATGCAGCCGTGCATCCAGATGCTCCTCCACGCAACTTTTTTCTTGTACTAGAACAAAAGCAAAGTAGATGCTGCAGTAAAGACTCCAAAAATCAGGCTGGTGTAAAGTGTGAAAGCTTAAGGGCATCTTAGCAAGAGACTCTTGATGGTGCTTACTAAAAATATCCAAGTAGAGAGCCAGCCTCTGTCATGAGCCCACAGGTGATGCAGCCCTTGGAACTGGCCAGGGTGGAGGGAGAGGCCAAGGAGCTGACAGCCTAAGGGGCACTGCCCAAAGCGATTCATTTTCCCTATTGTTTTGCCAAAAGCAACTCCCAGGAGAAATGGAAGATGTTGTCTTGCCTACTGTATTGAGGGTATTTTCAAGGAGCCTGGAGAAAAACTGAGTGTGCTGCTTCTCTGTTCCCACTCAGTGTTACAGAAATCCTGTAGGTAGAGGGGACAGAGATGCTGTTGTCTTTTTGCTTGTTGATTTTATTTTTTTTCCTGCTTGGTTGCTGCAGTAAGAAATGAAAAGAAAAAAAGTGTTCACTTTTGAAAATCTCAAATTCCCACTCACGCAACAAATAGTTCTCATAATGTGATCTAATTACATAGTGCAAATAAATACAAATCATTAAATAATACTAGGTTGGTTTTAAACAGGAAAAAAAAAATTAACCCCAAATCAAGCAATTACAAAAGTGCTTCCTCTGAGAATAAACAGCCCGGAAGCCATCGAGAATACCAGCACTCTGTGATAAAACCCTCTGCCCCAAGTGCCACTCCTGGAGGCTTTCCAGTGCCTTCCCAAGGTTCAGATGTTGTCACAGCATTAGCTGCCAGAGGAAGTTGGTTCTTGCCAAGTGGCATCTTCTTGGCTGCTCTGTGCTCTGGTGCTGCTGGGGTTCAGCGCTGGCGGCTCCGGCAGCCTCAGCAGGGTTGCTTTTATTTGTGGTATTGATAAAACAACCTGGCAAAAAGGAAGATGTAGCTGAAGGGGGGAGGGTGTTGAGCGAGCGTCCTGCTAAACACGTTTCTATTGTGTTTTGCTGTGAGGGAAAAGCCACGGGAGTGACTAAGGGATTGGAGATCTTCGGAGTTGCAATCTACTGAATGTGTCAAAGAGAAGACTAATTGCAGACACCCATCAGTGCCCTGTACGTGCCTACACTGGGTGCACAGGTCTGGCAAGGTGGGCTCCACTGCCCACCTGGCAGGGGCCTCAGGGGAACCAACAGCCACAAGTTGAGCCAACTTGAACAAGAAAGAAAGGACTAATTCTCATGTGGATAACCAGCTGTTGAACAGTGAGTTAACAGTTGTGATGGACTCTACCTCCCATCACAACTATTTTTACATCAGGTGCTTCCTACAAGCACAGCGGTTCAGCCACCCGTGTTGGGACTAAGGCAGAAAAGAGGTCTCAGTGGGGCTGTCCTGCACCAGAGGTCAGGTCCTGATGGTTTTGAGTTTATAAATTGATTCAGGAATTACCAAGAAGAGGGCTTTCTCTGTGGGCTGATATGTAGGAGGGATGCAGTGGCACAGGCAAAGCCACTGAGCACTCTTGAACTCCCAGTTTTACCCTGGAGTTAATCCTGCACCAGGGCTGGAGTCACACTGGCATCAGACTGCTACAAGCAGCAGGGAAAGAAAAGTAATGGATCAAACACAAAGAAGAGGGAAGCAGGGAGAAATGCAGTGCCGTTTAGGAGCCCATGTCTAATGGACGGGAAGGAAAATCCCTAGCCACGAAAATCTCTCTATGTGCAGTTTGTAATCAGCTAAAGGAATCACTTCCCAGTTTGCCAAGAGCATTTCTCCTGTCCTTGTGAGCTGGCTGTGATTTCCTGCAACGCTCATCAACCCTGGTGTCATGCTGAAAGCATCACTCCTGCACTTGGCCAAGCTGAGCTGTGGGTACCATCAGTGTGCCATGGGTGGGAACTGAGCAGGACTGGGTGTGTAGAATCACTGCTTTCCAAAACCCTGCCTGCAGCTAGAGAAGAAATGATCCTTCTGCTTTGTCTTCCCTCTGGCCACAGAGCAGGGAGTTGTTTGCCTGTGGAACACAGTGGCCAACCCTGCACAGACAGTGCAGGTACAACAGATACAAGTAAGTACCTTCCAGTAAAGGCATTTATTAATATTCTCTCCCAGCAGAGCACATCAGCTGTGAAGGACTGGAGGGGGAGTCCTGCCTTTCGTCTGCCCGAGCATGAGAAGTGGCTGCTGGTCCCCCACTGCTTCTGCCAAGCCCCTGTCCCAGTCCATCCCTTCAGAGATTTTCAGGATGAAGGGACTGTTGTGAGCAGTTGTTGGGCATCCCCACAGCAGAGGCAGAGCAACACTATGCCACGGTGGAGTCCATAGGATTTTTTACAATAACTTCTTCCTCAAACCTGCACACTGCCTCTGATTTATCCCTGCTAACCCCACAGTACCAGCATGTTGATGTGCCATCACACTGCTATAAGGATGTTATCTCCATCCTACAGAGGAGCTTATTAAAATACTCAGGGACACAAGATCAGATTGTCCTGTCCTGCTATCTCAAACATCCATGAATAATCCCTTTCACAGATCACTTGTACCTCATCATAGAGTTAAGAGCAGTTCTTTTTACCATACTCAGACCTTAAAATTCTCAGTAGACCAAAGGTTTTAGAGATGCTGAAGTCTCCAGACTGATGTTTTAGTGGCCCTTTGAAACTTAAGCTTGGATCTCAAGAGTCAGTCATCCTTGTTCCTCCTGCATGCCAGGGAACCTTTTGCTCCCTGCCTATCACTTGGGAGCCTTATCTAGAGATGTGCCTGGTGGGGAGAAGGGACTTTGTGGGAAATGCCTATGCTGCTGTAAAAGAAGGGTGTTGTGCCATGTAAACTGAGGCTTGGGGTGGCTCTGAGCTTCAGCTCGGAAATCACAGCTTTTCCTGGACCTCTGAAAGTGATTGATTGGTGTGTTCTAGGTTCCCTTTTGGTTTAGCAGGTTGATCTCATCCTAAAACCAGCCTCTGGCCTTCATTTGGCTTGTTAAAACATCCCAGACATGCTGGGTGCATCAAGCACAGACACCTGTGAGCAAGGTGGACCTCAGAAGGCTAAATTCTGCTCTCACCTCCATTGCTCCCATCTGGGCCTACAGCTCCATCTCAGCAGGTATTTACCAACGCCAAGGGGCAGCTCAGCTCAGGAGGGTACTGAGTGCTGGCCCTCAGGTGTGGTGTCAGCACACCTGAAATATCAGGTGTACATGTAAAACCTGCCCCCAGGGAGTGGCTGGGGAGCAGAGCCGGGCAGGAGGGTGCGAGTCACGGCTGCAGCTTGGAACGTGATGTTTGTGTCTTGACATCTCTCTCTTCTCTGGATAAACGAAGCGGAGATTGATTGGTTTGTTTTGCTTAGGTGGTAATGAAGCAGTTAATTGCACTCAGTAATGGCCGGCTCGGGTGTGCAGGGGCTCCGCTCTGCTGTCACTGCTCTGCAGATCTGCCACGTGCTAAAACATTCCCCATCCTTCCCACAGCCCTTGTGTCCCCCTGCTCTGCTGGGCCATGAACTGCTGCTCCTGCATTTCATCTTATTTCTTTTCCTCCACTGGGACCCTTGAGTATTTTTAAGGCCTCTCCTGGCATCCTAAAGTCATCTGCCAACAAAACAAGCATCTCATATTTGAAGTGCAGCAAGGCTGATTCTTTCCAATTCCTCTTGCCGAACCATAATTTCTCCTCCCAGCGTGGGGCAGGGAGCAGGCAGCCCTTTCACAAACCAGGCTGCCGTACCTGCTGTCACAGCACCGGGGTCTGTCTGTGCAGAGTCATTAGACTTTTAGGTCAAGAGCTTTGAGCTGCGTGGAAGCCGGTTGTGTTGTGTTGGGGGTGTTGAGTACCGAGCCCTTCCGTCCCCTGCTTCGCTGCCACGCAGGAGCGTTAAACCGACGTACAGCGCGATATTTGGGTCAAATGTAAGCGGTTCAAGCGCTGACAGCTTTCCCACCTGGCACACCAGCAGGGATCACGCTCTCCTCCCGGAGCCCCCTCCCCAGCGTATCACCGCTGTTGTCGGGGTCTGGCGACAGCGACAGCGCCTCGGAATGGCACCGGGGGAGGTCCCGGCTCCGCTGCGAGGAGCCCCGTAAGATTTGCGATGCTCCGCGACCGAAACCGCGAGCTGCATCCGCCGAGCCCCGGCGGGGAGAGAGCAGCAAGCCGGGAGGGGTAAGAGCATCAGTTCGGGTTGCCAGAGTTGTGCCCAGCCTGTGCTCGGCCCCCGCATCCCGCGGCTCGGCGGGTGCCGGGGGTGCGGGCTCTGTCCCTGGAAGCGGCAGGCTCGGTGTGACCCCGTGCGGCCGCCGGGCGCAGTGCGGGGCGGGGGGGGATGCGGCACGAAGGGGCACGGCGCCCAAATGCTCCGGCTTCCAGCACCGTTAACTTCCAGCCCTACTAAAAACAAAACGAAACAAACCTCAGATGAAAAAAAGCCACCCACCCAAACACGCAACCCGCTGTTTCTCTTGGGTGAGTTCTGATGCCCTGGGCAGTCCCGGCTGGGCTCAGCGCAGGGCTGTCAGTGCCGGACAGAGCCCAGCCCTCCCCTGGCTCCTCCCGAAGCCCCTGACCCCGGGCACCCACGAGTGGCTCCCTCTCGGGGCTCCGACACTGTTTGCTCTGCTGGCCCCAGTGCTGGCTCTGGCATTTAATACGGAAACGGCAGCAAGCCCCGTAAGCAACCAGGCCTCCAGAGCCCCTTTGGAACTGCAGCTGAACATGAGGGGCAGTTTAATATTTTCCCATCCTCAAGAAGCCTTGAAATGGAAATCGGCAGCTGGGGTTGTACAGGCAAGTCTCAGTGCCCAAAGCGATGCTCCTTGGTTTCCACGGCCTGGCTGTGTGTGGAGCCAGCGGCACGTGGGGCTGCCTCATCCCTTTTCTGGCTGCATAAGGGCGAGTGCAAGAGCTTTGTGGTTCACGTTCTCAAAGACAGTAGCTGTGCCCACCTGGGCTGATGAGGGAGCCTGCTGGAAGCTTCAGGCTGAAAAATCTACTCAGCCACTGGAAAGACCCGAGCGGCTTGTGAACATCTGCTTCTAGAGCAGCGCATCCAAGGCAAGTTTTGGAAGCATGTGGAGAAGGACAGCCTGAGCTGGTGCTGCTCATGTGGCGTGACAGCTGAGAACAGAAACCAGCTCTGAATGATTTGCAGTTCAGTCCTCTGAGGCTTAATGTAGAGTCTGGAGAGTGCAGAAGTCTGTCTGCTGTGCTGTCCTTGCCAAGGCTGCGTTTAATGTCCCCCCTGGGGTGGGAAGCAGGAGGAAGCTCTGCTTTTCTACTTCCCTGTCACAAACTATTGGTCTAGGGCTGTTTTCCTTACAGGTTTCCACTTGTTTCTCTTCCTGCACTTGCCAGGGGTCTGCCTCATGTTTTTTGGTTAGTAGGTTCAGGGAGCTAAAGGGCAAGATGTTCCTCTTGTGGGGCTTTCCCAGCCCAGCAAGGAGCAGCAGCCATGCAGAACAGTTCATCCCTGTGAATGATACTTGTGATCATCTTTGCGTGGCTTCAACCCAAACTCAGTGTGATGTTCTACACCTGCCCCATGAAAAGATCACCGCATAGCTGGGTGATACCAGGAGAAACTGGCAGGATGGGACTTCTCGGAAGAATGGCATTTCAAGGCCTCCCAAGGTTTGTTTGTTAATTTATGCTGACAAGTATTTACAGAAATTTTCCACACACCCAGCCCAGAATGTCCTGCTGTCTCCGAACGTGCCATACGGTGCCGTGCTCGGCTTCTGCTCCAGAAGCATCTGTGCCACTGGGCACAGCACTGACCATGAAAACCTGGTGAGCAGCTGACACGGCAGAGCAGGGCCAGACTGCTCCATGGGGCTCCCACACGCCACTGATTAAATACCTCAGCTCTTCCTTCCCCATCCACTTGGAAATCTCACCGTGAATTTGACTTCCAGCCTCCCTGTGGGTTTGCAAACTTGGAGAAAAATTTCTTTCTTTGAGAGATGAGTCCTCCTTGCCAAGAAGGTTTTAATAACTCACCATGAAATTTATAGCGTTTAAATTTAAACCACACGTGGGAAAGTGGAGCTGTAACAGTTTAATCCAATTTAACCTTGAGCAATCCGTTCCACAGCGCTCAAGCAGACAGTTCACACCACAAGCAAAATTCCTCTGTGGGGTGGCAGACAGCAGCTCCCTCATCATGTCTGTGTCCTTTCTGAGGCACAGAGGACCAGGGTTGGCCATCTATGCCTGTTTTTCAGTCTCTTGCAGGTTTCCCCTTGGAAACAGCAGGAATCTGCTGCAGCTTGGAGTTGGCCATACCCCTAGCAGGAAGATTAGATAAGTCTTGTTCTAGCTGTCATGTTTTCCTTCCTATGCTAAACAATATCCTTTTCAAGTCCCAGTTGCCACCTCCTTTCTATGTCCCATCATAAGAGGAAGATGCTTTTCACCGCTGACCATATAAATGCACCTGCTTGGAGAAGCAATTTGCTGTGAATCTCCCCGGTGTCTTCCAAGGAGAGGAGGTGGGAAAGTTTCGTTGCCAAGTAAATGCTATGGCTTGTTTTAAAAAAAAATTTTAAAAAGCACCACTGAGCTATATTACAGCCCAAAGAAAAAGAGTGGGGTTGCTTCTGAGCAGTGCTAAAGATTTAATGATGTTTAAAGAGTTGTTCAAGTGTCCCTGGCAGCCAGCACAGCAGGCAGGCCTGTGTCGTTGGGGAGGCAAAGCAACACATGCCAAGAAGTCCTGACCTGCACAGCATCATCCTATCTGTGAATACGATCCCTTGATGCTGGTAGGGACTGTGGCAGGGCAGTGTAACTCACTGTAGGCAGCAGTGGAGGAAACCTCATCAGGGAATAAAACAACTCAGGTGCTGCCTAATAGCAATTGTATCCTCAGAGTGCAATGTTCTGGTGCTGGGATCTCGAGAATAAGATAGCATTGAAGTTTTACAGCCCTGGGCTCTGCAGCCATGCATGGTCAGGGAGAGTAGGACAAGTCACGATTCCCAGCCAGTTCTGCCACTGGGTGGTCTGGCATGGTGACACTGAGCAAACTGGGACAGCTCTGTTGTGCTGACATCCCCTGCCTTTCAGGGTTTTGTCACCTTGCTGGTATTCTTTGGTGTTTACCTCAGCAGTTCTCCTGGGCAATCAGAAGCTCCTGTACTATGGAAATGGGCACTCCCATTTGTGTCTCAAGGGGTCTCAGGCAACAGTTGTGCTGATGGTCTGCGCTCCCCTCCAAAGCACCAAGGCCATACCTCTTATTTCACAGAAATGCACTGGTTACAAAAAAATTAGTTAAAAAATTAGTTCACATTTGGCAGCTACCCTTTTTATCTTTTGTAGCAAAGTCTGTTTTAAATCAATGCTGTTCCAGTGTGAAGAACGTCAAAGACCAAACATACATTTGTAGCACCAGTCGGATACAGAATTGGCAAAAGCCTGTTGAGTGGGATTGTAAAATGCTCCATCCAGCCCTGGGGAGGATGCACGGACTGCATACAGAGGTTTGTTGGTGGCTTAAACCTGGGAGGGCTGAAACTCTTGCCTGGTGTCCAGTTAAGGTGAGGAAATTCAACAGTAAGCAGTCACAGCTGTGAGATGCTTTTACACACACACTGCATATATTTACAGCAGTTGTGGCTGTTCTGGTAGCAAGAACTACACTGCTTAGCTCTCTGCTGCAGTCCATAGCAGGCTGTGCCTGTTGGAAATGGTCAGACATGACAATCTTCTGGGATGGCCAGGTGGAGAATAGAAATCCAGGCTAGAACTGTCACAGCTGACTTAAACCTTGGAGGAACTGCATGAATGGCAGTGCTGCTTCTGATCCAGCTGCCTTTGCTGTGTTTCGGTACAATTACCCTTGGTGCTGCCCTTCTTGGAGATATCTCAGCAAAAAATGGGTAATAGCAAATTCTACTTTTCAGACTTCTATCCTTTTCCTTTGGGCTTGTGCATTTAACAAAAGATCATCCAATAATTTCCTTTGGTGATATTTGTGTTTGTTGTGTTCCTGGACAGAGGGGACTCACCAGCTAAATGTTTTAGATGCGTTAGATGTGACATTGTGAGACCAGAAATGGGTTTCATGCTGTGTTCCCAGTGGGGTAGTTTCACAAGGGAGGTTGGCTGCTGCCTGGGCAGCCTAAGTTGGAAACTTTGGGGTGGCAGAAGACGAAAATATTCCCAAAACTGGATTCCCTTCCAGCTTGCCAGGTATGCCAGGCTGACTCACCAAGGCGGAGGTTTCCAGAATGACTAATGACCAAGCAGGCATTGATTTTTGCCTGTCTAATGGGACACGTCTTACAAAGTCTCCAGTTTCCAGACTGGGTGGGGTGCTTGCCCTTTGAAAGTCATGTATTGTGTATCAGGTTGACTGTCCCAAAAAAGAAACCAGGTAAGTGTGTCAGTGGTAGGTTCTGGGCTGCAAACAGTCCTGCAAGGTGCTGAGGCAGCTGCTGGAGCTGCTCTCGTGTGCTCCTGGGCTTCATCATTGGCATGAGCAGGGCCTCAATTACAGACTAGGCTTCTCAAAGCCTTGTGTCCTCACGTAAAGGGTTAATACACTCCCTTAAAAAAAAAAAGGAGTTTCCTTCCGTTCCCCCCCACCACCACCCTTAAGGGTAATCTTTGCTTTTCTGTTGCCACATTTCTGCTCTTGATGAGCACGTAAAATTCTACATGCTTAGGGAAGCTGCTCTTGATCAGTAGCTCCGTATCAGCCTCACAGGAGACCAGGGCAGACCCTGAGGCTGTTGTGAGAACAAGGGCATTGCAACATCCTGTGTTATTTCTTATCATGGCTATGACTGTTTATTCCTGAATCGGTGTCCCAGAAGAAGTATGGAAGTTTATTAGACGTTTTCTGACTCAGAATTCTCCATTGGGCACCCAGGTGACAGTGGCTTCACACCTGATCCAGGCTGAGGTGTTCAGCTGGTGGGGGAGCAGGGAAAACCCAGCTCTGCTTTGTAAATCTGCCAAGTAAAGCTGCTGCCCTACACGAAGTTAAGTCCCCTAAAGAGCACCCACCAGGTCTGAGGAGACGTGGCTTTGGGTTCTTTTTGGCCTTTCTTGTATTCTGCTTCGTTGGGCTCTGGAACTGCATGGCACCGTGTGTGTGTGGGCTCCCTGCTCCTTGGGGACAGCCACCAGCACAGATGCAGCGCCTCATCCCTGCCCCCTGCCATTCCCAAGGGCATGGCAGGGAGCCAGACACCTTCCTGGGAGATGCACCAGGAGACAGGTGGTATTCCGGCCCCATCTGAGGGCACATGTTCCACTTCTCAGGGAGATCTGTGGGCCCAGGTGCTGCTCCTGGTTTAACCCTCCCTTGGGGCATTCAAGGGCATCTTCTTGGCCCCAAAACATGGGATTGGTTTCTCTGTGGAGAAGAAATGGGAACTGCTACTATAGCCCAAGAAAGGGACTTTCTATTCCTTTTCTAGACTCACAGTCACCCCTGCAACTGGATGTCTGTTGAACTCCAAGGTCAAGTCCTTTACAGGTGTTTTTAAGCTGATTTTTCATGGGTGGGGGCTGCCGGGAGAGTTGGACACAGTCACAATGGCCTGGTGATATCAAAGGCATCCAAATAGCCTTGATAAATATGACCATGATCAAACCAAGCAGTGTTCTGTGGTCTGTGCACTACATCAGCTGCTCATCAAACTCACCTTTTCCTGGGAATAGAACTCTAGTCTCAGGCAACGAAGGAGGGAGAGAGCATTAGGCTTTTAAGAACCAGACTTCAGAGACTGCATCCTCAAATTTTCTGCCATTTAAAACGTTTCCCTAAGGTTTTACTGCATGCAAATGAAATGATAATTACAATATTTTAATCCAATTAGCTCCCTTCATGATCTGGCAGGTGCAAATTGGAGATGGATCAAACTTCTTCTTACTGTGTATTATGCCTGGAGCCTCCTTAAAGCTGCTGTCTGGCCCTGTGTGTACACGCTGTACGACGTGTGTTACCGGGGCGGGGGGACACTGCAGTGAGGTCCTAAATTATGTATAGCATATGAATTATTGCTGAAATGCATCACTAAGACTTCACTCATCGAACATTTCCAGCTCCATGCAAGCAGCATGGGAAAAGCAAAGTATGTGCCTGTGGCATGGGCAAGGTTTTCATTTGCATGGATTTAAACAGTGTGTGTCACTGTCAGAGTCACAGGTCACCAGGAGTTAACTTAATACATTCCCCTGCATCTTGAAGGAAATGTATTTTACAAGCTTTCATCTGATTAGCATGGAAATTACACTGGGATTTCTTGTGAAAATGGGGACAGAGATGAAAAAGTATCTCGATGTGTTATTTAAAAAAAAAGGAAACCCTTTGAAGGCCAGTGCACTGCCCGTTCTTAGGTATATCTCCAGCTCATGTCTGGGAAGGCATCCCCTCTTCCTGCTGCCCTTCCAAACCTACAGCCGTGAGCCCACCCTCTGCAAGGGCAATGCAAGAGGGACATCCCTGCAGCCAGCCCAGTATGGCCTAGACTGGCAGCAGCCTACAGAGGACAGTTCCATGCTAGTTTTCCTAACACCTGTGGGTATGACTAAGCTAAAACTGGTGGAAAACTGCCTGTTAAACCCACCCCTGCAGACAGTTTGAATAGCAGGAGGGTTTTTGTCCCACAGTGCTGTCCTGATGTGGCTGTGTCACCCCAGGGACCCCACAGTGCACTGAAAGGATGAAGGAGTTGTCTCTCAGCAAAACCCAGTGGGGTGGTTTTGACAACATTACATTATTCCAGGAATAAAATGACATCTTTTCTTTTACTGTTGTACTTTATGGAAGTGGTTGAATTTGCTAAGAAATTACTAAACCTCCAGATCAGCCAAGTTGAATGCCACAACTGTCCTCTGCACATGCTGGTCAGCACTGGCTGGGCTGCCTTTACCACATGGGTGTGATGAAGGATAACTTCCTTATCTTTGAACTATTTTGAATGGAGAAATATGATTTATTTTGCCATTTATGTTCTGATTTCCCCTTGGAGGACTGCTGCCAGTCTGTGCTGAATGAAAGCTCTTATGGGATGGGAAATCTTCATTCCTTTTAAAAGAAAGACTCAGTAAATGTATTTCAGAATAAGGTGTGCTTCTTTGACACTTGCTTTTCAAATCCCTGTGTGTTTGTGTACCTCCATAATCTTGCATCTTCAGAGAGGTGCAAAGGGAATTTAAAACTGCCTCTCCTTTAGCACCAAGACCCCAGCTGCAAAGGCAGTGCTGGTCAGTGACAGGAGAGGAACCAGGCCCAGGGAGAGGCTGGAGCTGACCTGTGTGGAGCGAGCCACAAATTATATGAAATAATAATTTAGGAAAAAAAAAAAGCTTTCAAACAAACTGAAGAAAATGGGTTTCATACATTAACAGTCTGTGAACATAAAGGGGTAAGATCCTGCTGGCAGTGATTTACTCTGCTGCTGGGCATAGAGATGCAGCTGCTTGGTGTGAGAGGGATGGTGTGTTGAGGTGAGTGAGGAAGAGGTGTGTGTTTGCACAAGAGCTGTAGCACGGCATGAGCAGCAGAGATGCTGCATAAGCCCTGGGACAGATGGGGAGAGCTGTGCCTTAAAGGCTCTAGGTAAGATTATTGCTCAGCAGAACTGTGCACATAGGAATGTACATTAAGACAGTAGTGAAGTAACAGCTGGAAAGGATGTTTCAGTGGGCAAAGCACCCTCTTTAATGCTTTGTGGTGCAATATTGTCCTATCTTTCACTTCCAGGGGATGGGGAATGCTGTCACCTTGAGCTGAGGCTGAGATGGGGAGAGTCTGTTTGGCCTTGTAATTTTACATTCTCTGCTTCAGCTGAAGTTCCCCTATTTAATGTAGGTGTCAGACTGACTCCTGTTCTGACCCTGCTCAGATGAGATACAATTTGGGGATATCAAGAAGCAATTTTGGTTGAGAAGGGCTTTGCTTCTGTGGGAGGAGGTGTGGTGGTGAATGTTCAGACAGGATCTGGATATGGAGTCCTCAACTGCCCCATGAAGCTGGTTGGTTTGAGTTCAGCTCTTGATCTCCACATTAATTTTTCAGCACGAAAGCACAGAGCATGAGAAGCAGAAGCCTTGGCAAACTGAGGACACCCACCCAGGGAGAAGGGATATTTCATGTGTTTGGAGAAACCAGAGCCAACAGAAAACCAGGAGCAAGGTCAGGAGGAGGGGTGATGAAAGGTAAGATTTGCTCTGGGTAAGGCAAGTAAAATAATCAGATTTGAGACCATAACCAGTTTAGTGAATTTACTTGATGGCTGTCTATAAAGTCATGTGCTTAATAATTTATATTGAAAAATGAAAATCAGGCAGGTTTGGAAAACACTTCTTTTTCTTTTTCCCAACACTGGGTTTTGCTAACATCATGGTGAACTACCCCAGGCCTCCTGCTGCAGGGGTTTTAGGACTGGATTTAAAACTGCCTCTCCTCTGGGAATGGGTCCCTGTGGAATCATTCTGACTGCAAGATTCGAGGGAAACCCTGCACTCATCAATATTTTGGGAATGGGGGAATAAATCTTCTCTTTGGGCAAACAAAAAGCGGCCACAACCACAACTCCCCTCTACCTCCTTGCTCTGCTGGAACCTCATGCCAAATAAAAATTGCTGCTCTTTGCATGGCAAGACTTACTCATCCTCTAGCCTGGGCCGGAGGCAGGGTGTGGGCTGAAAGTCATTGTATGCTGATGGGGCAAATTTCTGGGTACTTGGTGGCATCTTTCGTTTCTGCCTTGTCCCTGACTTCCCAAGAAATCTGCAGCAGTTTAATGTTTTCGAGGCTGCTTCCTCTTGCTCAAAGCCCTGGCGTCGGGCTCTGACGCAGCCTCGCTGTGCCACAAGCCCTGTCGCAACCCTGCTGGGTGTGCTCCCTGAGCATCCTCGTGGGAACCGCTGGGAAAAGCTGGGGCTGCTGCCAGGCTCGAGAAAACACACTCTGGGACTGACCAGACAGAATCAGTGAGGGATGAGAGGGCTTGTGAAGTGCCTGAGGTAACTGGGGAAGGTGGAAGTGCTTTAGGTCCTTGTTTATTTAGTGTTACATCAGTGGGGAGGTTGTAGTTTGGGTCCTGTTTGAACCTGAGCCTTGGAGAGAAAACCTTTGAGAGTGCTCTCGCTAAGTTTAGGAGCAAATAACCACTGTTCTCCCTGACGAAATCCCTAACCTCACAGAGGCCTCTAGCACAGAGCCTTTGCCTAACCGGGGTGCCAAAATTGCCGTCTCCCGGCTGCATAAATGTCCTGTGGGACTGGTCAGATCTCTCAGGAGCTGCAGGTTCCTTGCATAGGCATTTCTTTCTCTCCACCATGTAGGAAAACTGGGGTGCCTCCAGGTGGCAGCCCTGTCCACTCTAAACAGGGGTTTGTTTTCTTCTTGAGATGGTAAGGAAACGTCGGCAGTGCAATTAACTTGGGATTCAGTCCACCTCAGCAGCACGGTGGTAGGACGATGCTGGTGTGCTCCCATACAATGGTCCAGCACCTGCAGGAGTCATCCCAAACCAGAAGATGTGGGCTCTGGGCTCTGCCAGCTCCCAGACAGGGTTGGAGGATTGCAGGATTGACCCTGCAGCCTACGCAGCAGCCTCGGTCCTGCTCAGGACCAGGCTGGCAAGAATCACGGGGGCAGAAGGATGAGCATGAAACCAAGAACAGGCTTTAGTAATTGCAGCATTGTAACTGGTTACAGATCAGAACCTAGAAATACAAGATAAAAATGTAATTCAGCTAAAAAAAAAAAACCTAAACCACAGCAGCAGAAGCGAATACTGGAGTCCTGCATGGATCAAAAAGCTGCCCTCTGGCAAAGTCACCCTCTACCTGTTTTTGTCCTTGGGCACCCCTGACAGCTACTGGGGAGAGAGGTGGAAAGCTCAGGCTGCAGGCAGCTCTGCTCCGCCAGCATTCGCGTGGCTGGGCACCCACAAGACCGTTCTTGGTAAGAAGTCAGAAAACTGTGGGTAACAACTGAGAGGCTCCTTGCAAAATTCGAGCTTCATCCCTTTGTGGATCAAATCAACGCACCTCGAGGGGCTTTTTAAATGGGTTTAAAATAGCAATAAACCATTTACAAGTTGACAGCAGTAATGAAACTTGGGTGTTCCCAAACCTTGCAGCTCAGTTTCTATTCCCCAAAGAAGGATCAAAATCTAAATGTTTTGTGGATCTAGCTAGCTTATTTCTCACAGGTGCTTTATGGTATTCAGGAAAATGCCCTGCTTTCTGACCAGAAATGAGACTTACAGGCTGAGCAGCAGAATTTGAAATTTTGCTTTATTGCAGTGAAAAAGCAGCTGTCTGAATTCGGGTTAGCCTAAGGATGTAAGTCCCTTTTATTTATACTTTTGATCAAGGATGCATTTTTGTTTCTGTCACAATGCACAAAACTATTTCTAAATCATATTTGAGACTTTCAGCAGAAGAGGTTAAATCATACTGTGAACTAACGCACCCAGGGGAGCTCTGCATTAATGTGGCATTTAAGTGGGGAGATCAAAGCCCTGATACCAAATGAAATGCTATTAACAGTTTCACACAAGCAAAAACCTTAAAGAAATTTCAGTGCAAGACATGGGAACTGAGGAATGACTGTGGATGGGGAAAAGGTGGCTGAATTTATTTGGTGGTCAGAGCAGGGGCTGACAGTAGCAAATTACTCACTGATAGTTGTGGATGCATTGGCCACAGTGAAGGATGTAATGTCCCATCTGAGAAGCTGCAGGACAGAAGCAGAGGCAGCACTCTGCTAACCTACACCATCTATTCCCAAGTTCACTGATGAAGACAAATGCTGAGGTGTCTTGCTGTAGTTTGGTTTTTTCAGCTTCCCAGCTTGCACAGTAAGTCTTCTGATTTTTTTCTCACATCATACCCTGCTAAGTAGTTCAAGGAAGCTCCTCTACCCAGCAGCTTTTCCTTTTTTCCTCTTTTTAACTAGAAAGCAGCCCAGTTTCTAATGTTCCCATCTGGACAGCAGTTCTGCTGTTGGTAGAAAAAGTCAAATTCTTCAAATAATCCAGAATTTCATTGTCTTCTTTTCGCCTCATTTTGCTAAGAAAAAAAAAACAAACAACAAAGCAAACAAACAAACACACTCCTAAAAAAAAAAAAAAAAAACAAACAAAAAACCAGAAACCAAAAACCAACCCCCCTAACTTATTACAGAGAGACTCTGTATTTTTTCAAAGCCTGCCTATCTATCTTACAGTAATGTTTTCCTAACTCCACAACTGTGATCAAGTCAAAAACTTGTAGGGGCAGGGTTAGACCACTAATTAAGCAAGAAGTGTAGAAAAGATTTCAGTGGGATCTACTGTGTTGACCTGAACTTTTTTAAATGGCAAGTTTATATACGTGACCGTGCATTTCAAATGGGTCAAGAGAGCTTGGTTGTAAGTACCCAACACATTGCTGTGAATTAATATTTAATCAAATGTGCAATATAGGGCTGAATATTAAAGCTTACCTTTGATTTTTACTTCCGTGGTTTTCTTGGGTTTCTAAACCCCTCTGAAAATACTTCAGTATTTCATAATAGTATTACTCATACGATATGTTTCTTAGCTGTGATTAAAGCTAGTGAGAATGTAAATCTACAAAGGGAAATCTAAGCATGACCTCATCAGCATAAAGTATGTGGGAGACTAATTTAGTTACATCCCTATTAGTAATGACAAATCAAATTGTTCCTCCTTTTAAATCACTAATACAGCAAGGTTTTGCAACTCAGCACACAGCACGCCCGATAAATCAGTTCAGTCTGTACACAAACACTGAAGGCTGCTTTAAATCTGGGTTGGTTTCTGATTCCAAACTGTTTCAGTGCAGTTCAGGTGAACCACCCTAGTTTCCTTAATACCTGGAAAGGCCAAAAAAACCCAAAAAACCCACCAAAAACAGAGTTAATCTCTCCCCCCATGTGCTGTATATCAAGCACTCAACATTTATAACCCTGCAGCTGATTGCTTAGCAACGTCTTTGGGAGGAATGGCTCACCTGATGTGCCATCGGGTGCTCTTCTGTTGCAGGGGAAGAGCACGGATGAAACGAGGTCAGGCAGCGTAATCTTACCCTGTGCTGAGCAGCGTTCGCTCTGCTCCGTAATGAAATTAATCAAGGTCATTAATTTGATCCCTTTTTATTGTTATAATTTGAAACTATAATTTGGGGTGGCTCAAAGAGGTGCAGTCATATCTGTAATTATACCTTTATAATTACATTTATATTTTAAGGTAAACATTTTCATGTATTGCTGTAAATAGACTGCATATGATAGAGAAAAATGTCATCTCATGCTGCTTTCAACTAGAGCTGCATGACTGAAAACATGGACTATAAAAGGGATGGGGGAGATGTTGAAATCCACCAGTTGTGTGCTGTTTAATTTGGGTTTATGCGTTTCATGTATCTTACATCTTAAGGTTAAAACCAAGCCTAAACCCCTAGAGGGGCCCAAAATCAAAGGCTAGGGCAACTGAAAAAGATACAGAATTGCTGTTGAGTCACATTAACCTTTGAAAACTGCAAAGCCAAGGCACAAAGACTGTCCTCATCTGGCAGAGCTCAGTGAGTTTACGGTGGCTGAAGAAGGACGTGCCAGAGTTGCCTCCAGACTGTGACAGTGGAGGGTGATGGTGAGGGAGAACTGCACTGCCTGTTCTGTGTTTAACGCCTCGCTCGGTGAGACCCCGATGGGGGCATGAAAGCTCCCTTTGTCTGCCCAGCCGATTTGGCTGCCTCTGTTCCCCTCCGGGCTCTGCTCGCCGGCTGTCTCCATGGCATGCATATGAGCTCCCTCCTGTCTCTGCTCTCGAGCAAACCAACTGGTTTCTCCCAAGGAGAAACCTCGACACGACTGACAGGGCTTTTTTCCAGGATTGCCCAGACAGAAGAACCTGCCATGAGCTGGACCAGACTCTACCCTGGACAGACCTCCAACCACCCCAGGAGACCTCATGCCCACCCACTGACCTCCACGCTGTGCTGTAGAACCCAAAATGCCTTTGCATCCTGCTGAAAAACATCACGCTGGCAGCCTGCCACCCAGTCCTTTCATCATCTGGAGCATTTCAAACCTAAAGAAAAAGTCCCCAATGCAATCATTATTGATCCAGGGTCCGGGGGGCTCTGCAGGGAGCTCAGAGGAGATCCAGGCCAAGTGCTGCACAGCACGAAGGTAACCATTGCCCTTCAGAGACTGCTGGTCCTTGGCGGTGTGGACACAAGGAGCCCGTAGCAAAGAGCAATGGTTAATGGTGCCTCCCAGGCATTTTCCGTAACGGCAGCAAACACCCAGCCTTTGCCAAGTAGCCAACACTCAGCATTTCCTTTCTTCTCCCTAAGACTGTTTCTGGACTTCGCAAACCTCTGCTTCCCTTGTGGCTCAGTGCTCCGACAGCAAAGCGGTGGGGACTCCCTGGAGCTGCAGGAGTGGGTGACACACAGGCAGGAGTTGCAGCAGGTCTGTGAAGACAGATCTCCAGAAGCAAGATGAGGATACCAAGTGTGAGGAGCCCAGAATGAGAGAACCACTGAGCCTGTGAAGGAACCAGAGAAAATACAGTGACCTTCCTGGAAGAAAACAGCTCAGAAATTAATACCAACTCTGCTCCATTTTGGAGGGAATCTCCAGAAGCATACAAGAAATCTGGCAAACTACGTTATACAATTGAAAACACTGAGATGTTTTTAGTGTGGTAAAAACTGAATTCACAGATATAGTTAGAAAGGGTCTTGAGTTCTTTACTTACTAATAACCTTGAAGCAACTACCACCAATATCTTGCATATATGTCCCTCCTCAGAAAACCAGTGCCAAAACTGGGAGCTGAACTCTTAGGGACACAGTTGACATTGCCCTCGGGTACCTCTCAGCAAACAGACATTTTCCATTTCTCATCTGTATTTACCTCATAGGACAGATACAATGTTTGTAACCAAATATGTCTCTGCTTGGCTTGTTCTCTCCTCTGCTGAAACACACACACCTGAGAAGAGCCATGAGAAGGCTATGGCCCATCTCCAGCTGCAAAAGCAGTCATAGAAAATGCTCCAGTACATCTCTGCAAAATGAATACCTGGACATGGATTTGTAAAAGATTAACTAGCACTGAATGACAAAGAACCTGGCAGGTACTGCATGAACAAGCCACACAGAACCTCAAGGCCCAGCTATCAGGTCAGCGTGCCTTATTTTAGCTCACCACAGCTTTTAAAAGTCATGTGGTATTTTTGCAACCTTCATTTTCCAGTTTCTCATTTGAGATGGTTTTATACAAGACTGCTGCTCTGACAATACTTGCTCATCTCCAGATTATAAAAAAAAAAAAAAAAAAAGAATTAGCTTATTAGCTTCTCAAGTTGTTTCAGTTTGAGCACCCAAAGCCAATGGTTTTTATTGAAAATTTTGTCTGTGGAAATAATATCAGCGCTGGGAGACAGGGGCCATAAAACACTGTACTTACTCCAGCAGGAGACCAACCAGGTGCCTTTTAGGGCTGGTTTATCAAGTAGGGCTGGGGATTTTTTTAAGCAACCCAGGAATATTCTGCTAAATTCAGCAAGTGTGATTAAGACGGGTGCAAGTTCATTTTGACCACTTTGGTCCTTTCACTTGCTGTCTTGTCTCAGGATCCTTCAGACAAGGCAACCCCCCTCCAAAGAGTTGTGTAAATTTGTAGAGCTAAGTGACAGGGAACTGAACTTGATCAGATGAAACTGGAAAGGCTGGACAAGCTTTTTCTGCCTTGTTTCATACAAATTCAGGGCTGGCTGGAGCGAGATCAGTGGCTTCACTGGCATGACCTCCAAAATGAAACACCTTACACTTTCCTGCTTGCTCCTATACTCCTTGAGCATCTGTAGTAACAACACATCAGCAGCAACCCTGGCTATTTGAACAGAAGTCTCCCCTGTGCAGGCTGTTATTAAATTCTCTTATGTCTTTATTAGATATTAGATGTGATGAAAGAAGGTGATGTCTCCAGGGAAATCTTGCTTGAGGTATGGGGATGGGATGTTAATGGACTGGGGAAGATGGAAAGTCTCCAAGTGTAATGATCTTGTAATGTTCCCATGGGAGTACTAAGATCCAGATACCTTTTTTTCCCTTTCCTCCACAAAGGAAAAGCATTTGAGGTGTATATAAACAAGGTAGTTAGCTCTTGCCTGCCCAATACTGCTCACTTCTGTTTTAAGGATGATTTTAGTGTCTTTATTTATTTTTATTATTTTGCCATTCTGCAATCTGCATCCTTTTTATCTCACCTATTGGTACAACCAATGACTTCTCCTTTCCTTCTGACAGTTTCATTTCAGAGAAAAATGGCAAAATCTCTGCAGAATCAGCATTTTAAAAAAATGTTGATTAAACAGGAGATAGGAGGACAGTACGACTAAACCCTGAGGAGCTGGTGAGAAGGTGCCTGCCTGAGGTGACAGGAGGCAAATCCAGGGGCCCAGGTAAAGAAATAAATAGGTAAGAATATCACACTGTATTTATATTTGTATACCTGAATTTTAAAAAGTGTTAAAATAGAGGCAGGCATGAAAAGACATGGTTTGAATTATTTACAGGCAGGTGCTAAAATGCTTGGGAAATGCAGAGATATGATCAGGAGTCTTGTGGTTACCTTTGCAGGATGGCCTGAAAGGTGCCTTTTCATTTGGGATAAACATTAGGCAGCAGCCCTTATTCTTGTCTGGGATATATTTGAGAATTCAAGTGAATTAAAACACCCTTGAAATTTAAACTGGGCATTGATTTTATTAAATTTCTAGGGCACCAAAGAAAGGGGAAAAAAGAAAAGGAATCCTAAAGACTTCTTTAAAGTCATTCTTAGCTGTAAATTGATTGGAAATGTGTGGCTATTTATAATCAGGAATGCATTCTGCCCTGCAAGTGTGCAGCCTGGTGAAGGATGTGCTCTGTCTTTTGTATATGACAGAAAAATGACCTTCCCTGTCCATGGAAACCAAAGTTGCATGGGATGAGGACAACTGGTTCTGCAAGAGAAGTCCATGTGCTCCTGGATCCCAGCTTGCACCATCCTGTCACGGTTTCAGCTCTGGCTCCAGTTTTGCTCTCTGTAAGCAGGTTTCCCTTGTGTCTCTCTGTCCGGGCGGGCGCTCTCCCAGTACAGCCGAACACCACGCACACACCCTCTGTTTTGGGAAAGCAAACTGAAGCACAATGTGCTCCCAGAATACATCCACATTGCAGCTGCATTATTATCTGGCACTGGGGCTCTTCTGAGCTCAGGGCTCAGATGCAGCTGCTCGTTGGCTGCACAAAAACCTGCGCCTTTACGAGGAAGGTGTGTTGTCGTTGGCTGGATGGGTTGTGTTCCTTGGATTGCCTCTAAAATAGTTTTCTGCTTTAATAGACCTGAGTGGCTGAAGATCTTAACATTTGCTCTAATTGCTATTTAACTTCAGAGCTGGTTTAATGTGTGTAGCAGTAGTAGTTACAAAGAAAATACTCTACCAGAATCTAAATAATTAACAAAACAAAACAAAACAAAAAATCAATTTCCAAAGCCTTTGTGTGTACAGGGAGAGAATTAAACATGCACAGAGCTTTTTAGGCTCTGAGTGTAAAACAGTGTAATCACAGAAAAAACAAAAGTTGCCAACAGGGTAAGAGAGGTGATGTCCTGCAAACCAGAATCACAGAATGGTTTGGGTTGAAAAAGACCTTAAAGATTATATTCAGTTTCAACCCCACTGCCATGGGTAGGGGGACCTTCAGTAGCCCAAGCTGCTCAAAGCCCCATCCAACCTGGCCTGGAACGTGTCCAGGGATGAGGCATCTGTAACTTCTCTGGGCAGAAAGCAAGCAGACTGCAAATTGCTTTCTAATGGATTTCTGAAGCTGTCAAAGAAGACTTGATCCATTAATTTCGGCTAAATCTAAGTTCAGTTTTTGTGTTGTTATGGTTTATTAGGATGATGATTAGGAACTGAGGTAGGATTGCTGGAAATAGATAAAGTTCTATTAAATGCCATAGTATTTTATCTATTTTGTCCCAAAAAGGAGAGAGAACAGCTCTGATGTAGGTGACTGATGTTATAACCCAGCACAGAACCATATGCAGACAGGTCTTCACAGCCTGTCCAGGCTGCAGGTAAGACAATAACCAAAATCCAGCTAATAACCAACTGGAAATTTAAGGTTTTGTATTAAGGACACCTATATGCCCAGCAGGTCTGCTGGGGAACAAAAAAACTCAATTACAAAAATATCCTAGACCATCCACAGTGACATAATTGTGTGACTTAGCAACAGGGCTCCCACAGGCAATAAGGAATGCATCCAAGTGAACCTATGATTTATTGCTGCAAACCCTGGCACTGACAGAGAGAGACCTGTGCTCCTGCAAACAACAGGCAGCTCTGCAAATCTTGTCATCTTCTAGGAAATCACTCCTGTGTCACATCAAAACCCCTTCCTTATTCCTCCTGCCACAAGCCAGTGGAGGCCAGAGGGTGAACGGGGGCATTGCTCTCCACCAGAGCAGTCTGGGCTAAGCTGAGCTGTGATCCTGCCCTTTGGGGAAGCAGACGAGTGCAGGCTGATCTCAGCCTGGCTTACATCTTTTTGCACTACCAAATATGTGTATTCAAATCCCCTATGCTCACCCTCACAGTCAAGAATTTATTCCTAATATCTAGTCCAAGCCTGCCCTCTTGTCAGTTTGAAGCTGTACCTCTTGTCCTCTAACTACGTGCCCTTGTCAAAAGTCCCTCTCCAGCTTTCTTGTGTGCCCCCTTTGACAGATTTCTTTTATGTCTTGGGATGTGTATCTGTGTTTGCAAATGATTTTCCCTGAGAAATGACTGAGGGCTTCTGGATACAGTTATTCTCTAAAATCAATGACACTTTTGAGCTGCCACCACCTCCATCCCATCTGTAACTCAGCTGCCCTGCAGTGGCTAAATACAACCAGGAATTAAAATACTATGTTTGGGGTGGGGTGGGGGGGTTGTATCTTTTTGCCTTATTTTTGGTTGTGGGGGTTTTTTATTATTATTTTCAAAATTTTTTTTAATTCTCATTGGGAAAAACTGAGATATTGTGACTTTCTGTCTCTGAGTTCAAACTAATGCTAAGGCATCCATTCATTGTATGGGACTAAATATTTGCTCAGAATGGGAACCTCCAGCCCTACTTCAGCTGAAAGATTTTCTTCTGTGCAATCCTGGCTGACGGAGTTTTCCTATCGCTTTGTAAAAAGCTGATTTTCATGCTGTTGTTTCAATGAGCCTTGAAGGTTTTACACCCCTGAGGCTATTGTGTAGCTGCTGGAGCTCTTCTCTTCTGGCAAACCTTCTTTGCTTAGAGGTTATTAATACTTTCTTCATTAGTAATTTAACATTGCAAAGCGAAAACTGCTTATATCAGCCACGGGCTCACTGGAGAGACGTTTGTGAATGTAAAACATCATCATGTCGTGATGATGAGCAGGTAGCACAAATGCCTGCTCTCTGCTTCCCCACAAGCCATGGCAGGTTGTCCGGCTTTTTATCAGCCTAGTTTCAGGTTATCAGCCCAAAAAGTCCTTCATCATAGTGTTAAAGATACTTTCTCAGGTGTTTCTACCCTTTTGCTTTGCCACCCAACAGACTCCCCTGATCTATGTGAGTCCGTAGAAGTGATAATATGGGCAACTCATATAAAGGTGCCCATGATTTTGGAGAAGAGTATTTACCTACCCTTCAGATTCCAGCCTCATCCTGATGGGGGAACTGCCTTCCTTTCAGTTTCCTCTGATCTGTGTTTACCCTAGGTGGATTCACCAAAACCTGTTAGCGGGGGCCATCAGCTCAGGAGCAAGGGCACAAGGATGGATCCATACCCACAGCCCCTCTGCCACTCTGTGGGTAGGGCAGGCCAGGATGAGCAAGTGTTCCCACTGGTGCCTCTGATGTTCTCACCGATCTCGTGCAGTGCAACCTCTCCAACACCAGAGCAAGCCCCCGCACCTTCTAGCAGAGGTACCTCATTAAGCTTGAGAACACTAATTGCTTGGGCTGAGCCGGGAGGATAAGGGACCCTTTTGCTTGGAAACCGTAGAAATGTTACACTTTGGGGCTGTGCAAGCTGAGAACTGTTTAAACATAACAGATAAATTATCCCCTAAGTTATTTACAAATGGGCTCAGAAGTAGGGCTACAGCCAACCTTTGCATTAGATGGGAACAGCTGCATACAGCATAGCCTCCAAATTTCCATAGAAACTTGGATCAGCCATAGATTATCTTCATTTTGTAAATGTTTTAATTATTATACTATAATACTGTTCTGTGGGGATTGCAATACTAAAGCCAACACTCCGTGGAAGCCACATTTTAAAAGCAGTTTTCCTAGCCCATATTTCAAGAAAAGCAAAACTGGTTTAGGATTAAGACTTACGGTTTCTGATAGATTTGATTTTTTTTTCCACGCTACTGCATGCACTCTTTTAAATAAATAAACTCCCACCGAGCTTGCTACTCCAGTGGGACTGGATTTGAACTTCCCAGGCATACATGAATTATAAAGTCAGATATATGTTCCTGCAGAGAGGAGAATTACTTTCAGAAACCACCCCCTGATGCACGTAGCCCGCCTTGGTCACTCGGAAAACAAAGCCCCGGGTGCGTGCGGGTGCAGAAAGAGCCGGCGCCGCGCCCCGACGGGAACCGGCCCTGCATTGCCCCACACGGACGTGTCGCTCCCCGAGTGTCGCAACCCTCTGTGCTGTGGCCACGGAGATGGCCCTGCAGATTGCAGAAGGGGCTGGCAGGATGTGGCTGCTGCGTGCGCGGAGCCGCCGGTGTTTACAGGAGCAGGTAGCGAAGTGGAAGCGCAGTCCGGCGGGCGGCCCTGGGAGATCTGGTTACATCAAAGGCTTTCCCACGGTGAGGGTTCCCGGCGTGGCGGTGTCACCGTGCCTGTGCCACCCCCCAGCAGCCTTGCATGACCCGGTGCGGCTGGGCTGTGGAGAGCGTTCCTTGACTTGGCTTTGGTAAAGCAGCCTGAGCATCCACGTTGCGGGAGGGGCTGGTGCTTGTTGCCACAGGTTGCCCCATCGTGGTGTGGACAGGGGTGTGAAGATGCCCTGTGGAGCTCGGAGCCTGCCCATAGCCAGTCCTGTCTGCGGAGAGGGGCTGCAGTGCTGTGGGTCCAGCAGCAGCTGCTGCCACTAACACTGCCCTGCTGATGCTCTGCCCTTCAGTGCCACTAACACTGTCCTGCTGATGCTCTGCCCTTCAGTGCCACTAACGCTGCCCTGCTGATGCTCTGCCCTTCAGTGCCACTAACGCTGCCCTGCCGATGCTCTGCCCTTTCCAGGCTCCTTTCCCGCCCCTTTCCCTGCCTGCCTCCCCTGGACACAAGGCCCTAAGAAACAAACCTACTCGTGTGCTTAAATAAAAGCCTGGGACAGAGTTGGTCAAGTCACCCATGGGGTGAAGCTTCTTTTTCCCTTGCAGGGAAAGGTTTGCTTGCCTTTCCCTGCTGAACGGGTGGGCAAGGGAGGAGCTGAGCACCAAACCTGTTGCTTTTTACAGGCATTGGGCCAGCCGTGGGGTTTATGTGTTTTCCCTATAAAAATGCTGTTTTCTGACCTGCACCATAAGTAGTGGAGACACCAGCAGGTGGGGGATGGTGCAGCCCAGCCGTCACACAACATTCTCACAAGGCCTAAGTCAACAGAAGGTATTTGCTCAAGCCCAGCAAACTGTGAATCAGAACACAGCTCCTAACAAAACAGAAATCCTCCTTGCTCGTGCTTTGCTAGTCATCGATGGAGGCAGAGTGATGAAATACTCTGCTCTTCTCACCCTGATAAGCACTTTATTTTTAGACTACTTTTAGCATTGTCTCGGCAGCTGGTCCTGCAGGCTGGGCTGTCACCTCTGGTTCCCAATGAACACACAGACCCCACTGGACTGTCACTGAGCCCTTCCAGCTCGTAATTTACACTTCAGGACAACATGTCAGTGCAAAACATTTGCTTTGTCACGCCTTCATCTCCCTCTCACCTTCTGCTGCCGTGCTGCATCAAGCCCTGACTTCTTGCAGAAACAGTTTTCTGGTCAGCTCAGCGAAACGCATCCTATGTCTTCACATTTCTCCAATTCCTTCCAGCAAACTGAATATTTTAGGGCACTTCAGGGTAATTTGTTGAGACAAGAAAATGCCTGGCAGGATGCTGTTGTGTGCAGAGGCAGCGGCGTGTGCAGTGCCCTCCAGCTTTGCCCGCGGTGACAGAAACCAGCCGGACGCGTGTGCTTGGCTGACAAGGCTCTGGGCGAATGCTTGGGTGTCTGCTCTGGGGATCCCAACATGTCCCAACAAGGCTCATATCAGCACATGGGGACACGTTTTCCAAAGCACCCACCAAGCATGAGCAGCTGCAGGTCCACATCTTCTCCAGTTTCAGATGCTTTGGGGTTTTTTTTTTGGGCAGAGGTGAGAAAACAACACCAAGGATGGGAAACACTGAGACCAGTGGTTTTTTTCTGCTTGGAAATTCTGATGTGTTCAGAAATGAATTCTCTCATACAAATGCTTTGAATTGGACAAAATTTAAATCAGCTAAAATAGCTGTAGTTTTTTTACTGTATTTTTTAATGTTTTGTTTCTACGTCTTTCAGTCTTATAGAAAAAGATAATTTATGATTTTCAAAGGCCTCCATCAGATTTCATAGACACCAAACACTTTGATCTCCCTTATGTGAAACAATTTTGGAATTGCAATCTATGACAAATTTATTATGTGCTTCAAAGTAGTAAACAAATTCTAAAATTGCAGATTTTTGCCATAAAACAAAAACCCCACCACTCAGCTCACCATTCTGAATGAAATATGTAGCTCAGTTCCCTGCAGAAACACACAGCTGTATTTATGACCCTGGTGGTCCCTTTTGCCCTATGTCTCAGCCTTCTGGATTTCCACGTGGGATTTCTTAGACGTGTCAGGTTGCCTGACCATGTGCTGGGCAGATGCTTTGCACTGGGGCAGGAAATCAGAGGGGTTTGGACCCAGCAGATTTCCCATGCCTGTCCTTGCCCCCTGCACAGCCTGTTTCCACCTCCTGGCACTTCCCTGATGGCATAGCAGTCCCACTTGCTGCCCCTTGATTTCTGAAGATGCTGGGGAGTGTTTTGGGGTGCATGCCAGCCTGCAGAATTCTCTAAGCAGCAGAAAAGGACCTCAAATCCACCCAGTCAGACTTTCCCAACAGAAACAAAAGGGTGACGCTTTAAAGGTGTTGCGTCACAGCTTCTTCATTAAGCAAAGGTGAGGAGAGCACGTTACCTTGGAAAGCACTCCCATGCTCTCCTGAAAGCTGTTCCCTCTCTCTCTGCAGTAGCTGGCCTTCCTCCACCCTCTTCTTTGCTGGTAATTAGATGTCAGACTACAAAGCTGCTGGCGGTCGGGCTCTCAGCTGCCTTGCTGCACACTGTGTGCCATGGGAATTGTGCTCATAATTATTATTATCACTATTATTATTATTATTGTAGCATCTAGAGGACTCAGACATTGTGGCAGGTGTTTTGCAGTCATGTAGGAAAATGTGAATCCTTCCCCCGTGGATGTGCAATCGAAAGCAAGTTTCAACAAGGAGGCGACAAAATTAGAAGGAAGGACTGGTGCTAGGAATGGGTGGCCAAACTGACCACTGCTGCTCTCCCTCTGAAGCGCTGGATAAGGCTGATAAATGGAAATGCACTCCACAAAAAGTAGTCACTAAGTGGCTTAGAATTTTAGGCTATTTACAACCTTTATTTATATTTTTTTCCTCAGCTGTACCATTTTGAAAGGCTTTGAAGTCCTGTTTGCTGAAGTCACTTGGGCAACCAAAGTCCCAGTGACTTTTGGGGAGGTGTGAACTCCTGGATCTCTTTGCTCCTGTAAGAAGCAGCGTGTTGATTACACCTTCATCTAAAGATTTCTGAATACTGCATCTAGGGTCAAAGGTTTTTGAGTTAATATGCAAGGGGGGAAGAGGAGGAAGGTAACGCATCTGAAAAAAACCCCAAAACTTTACCTAAAATTGTTCATTTGTATGGCATGACTTTTTTCAAAGGTGATGCTGTTAAACACTTTTTATACTAGTACAAATGTGCATTTGTGTGACAATGATTTTGATGCTTTTGATGTGTTTACATTTCAGCCTGGCCTCTGCTCAGTTTATGACTTTAAAGATATTTGGAGGGAAGAGAGACAGTTTTAGCTGTTTGTGAACCTGTAAGGACAATGTTCATTAAGACAGCAGCTTCAATCAGCCACCGGGCTGTGTCCCTGTGATCAGTGCCATTCTGCAATGCCTGTGTGCCAGAAATTCCTGCCAGTGTCCCAGAGGGATGACCAGGAGTGGGTACCCCACGTCAGGCTGCAACTGAACAAGAACCAAGGTATTTCCTAAGCATGATCTGTAAGTCTCTTACAGAGATAAAAGTTGATGTGTGGACAGGGGGAAAAAAAAAAAAACCCAACCAAAATATCTTTAGAAAAATCACCATTCAGGGTCTGTTTGGATGATTGTTGTTCAAGGAGACATAATGTGTCCTTTTTTGTCAAGGGGAGATATTTTTGCATGTCCTCTTTATGTGCTGATGCCTGAAAACTTATGGTCGAAGATGCAATGCTGTAAAATCACAGGAAGTGAAAGTAATTTGATCTCAGTAGTAGGGTATTTTTCACGTGACTGTAAGTATGACATGAGGGCTTTCCAGAACTGTAATCCTGAAAAAGCTAAAGTGCTTTCATTCAGAGGCAGTAAATAAGAATTTTGGACTTAGTTTTTATGGCTGGTAAAGGGCTGGTGTGCCCCAGAGACGGCCAGCCAAGGGAGCAGAAGCAGAAGGAGGAGCGTTTGCAAATTTGGCTTCAGTAAATTGTTCCTTAAATTCAATGAGTCATGATTTTTTTCATTGCATGTGGCTCTCTGTGTATAAACTCCAGCCCAGCCAGAAAAATATCCCTCGGCCATTCGTGAGAGCTAGTAATGGTTTCCTAAGGATTAATTTCTCCTAAAAGATACCGTCTGCATTCCTTTGGAAGATGCCCTCCCACAGTCCCTCTCTTACAGCGCTGCACTAAAAATAGTGCTCAGAGCTTTGTTGCGACAGATCCATGTGGCAATTTTTATGGTGAGGCAGGTGAAGGCTCTTTAACTCAGCCAGCTCAATTCACTTAAATTTGCATGATAATGTGGTTAATTATCCATGTATTTCAAATTAATAATGATTTCACAAAAAGATAGGAGAGGGTCCTGTTTTTTCTTTCCTTACATTTTAAAATTGTGCATGGAGTTTGCATAATTAAAATGTATTTTCTCTAAAATGGAAATTCATATCTATTGTAGGTGGAAGTGCAAGATCCTCTGCGTGCTGGGATGCTGTCCCCCAGCCCATGATCCGTGTGCAGGGATGCTGGCCTTCCATCCAACCATGTGCAGAAATGGTGTCCTCCTGCCAATACTTGTGCAGGAATGGTGTCCTCCCACCAATCCATATGCAAGGACAGCATCCCCTGACCAGTCCACGTGCAGTCATGGCGTTCCTCTTACCAATCCATGTGTGGGGATGGCATCCTCCAGCTGCTCACTCAGCAGACCTGACTCACCACGGCTTGCTGCCACGTCAGTGCTGACCAAAGGAAGTTGCTGGGAATGTGACTCCAGTTCGGGTAAATAATCACAGCAAAAGGCTGTGCAGAAGGAGCTGCCACCCAGCTCCTCCGTGGCTTTGCTGTGGGGCAGCAGGAGTGCTTGGGAGAAGGGTAGCAGTCCACCCGGAGAGCAGCTCCTTCCTCATGTCTCCACACAGATAAAGTGGCCGGAGTCAAAGGGCACTTCCTCGTGAGCTGCCACCATCAGCAAATTTGGTTGGTCTTGGTGACACTTTTAGTCCTTGACTTTTCCCTGTGGTCTGTGCATGTGCAGAGATTGGGGCAGGCTGGAGCTCCTGGATGGAAGTGAGTGCCCATGCTGGGGACAGGGTCGGCAGCACCAGGTATCCCACAGTCACTGTGGATGTTTAGCCCTTGTGTAAGCACATACCCCCAGAGCAGGGCACTGCCTTGGAGAGCCCCAAAACCCTTGCTGGCCCAAGGAACAATAAACCCAGTGGGTATTTTTCCACCCACCTTTATTTACAACTCTTCCAGTGAATTGGCCCAGTTTTTCAGAAAATGTAAGGCACTCTGTCTCTTCTGGGTGAGAAAAGAAGCATGGTTTTTTTTCCATTTTAATAAAGACCTTGTGGAACTAGGGTTTTCTGTTGTCGGGCTTGATATGAAGCACCCTTCTTGTCCCTTCTCCAAAATACAGACAAGGTGGCCAAGGACAGGGGAGCACTCCCTGTGCCGGTGTGGGAGCAGGGGATTGCCTAGTCCGGATGGCAGGTAGACAGTTAATGAGATTAATGTCATTGGGGAACTGAAACTACAGCCTTTGACGGGGAAAGGATCATCTCTGCTGCTCCCTTTACATCACTGGCTTTGTTTGCTCTGCATGAATGGTTACTGGACTGGCATGTGGTCAGGTAAGAAATGTCTCTTGTCCCTTCAAGATGAGGAAACTCACACGGTGTTCAAAGGAGGTTGTGAGGAGGTTCAAGATGCATTCTTCCCCTGGCAGAGGGAAAGGATGCTCCCACTGGGACCTGAGCAGTGCACAGCACCCCCAATATATCCGAGACACGTGTAGCTCCAAGTCTGGTAGTGTTTGAACCAATGTTAATTAAAGCATTTTAATGAGGATGTTTTGAGAACTGTGCATTAGTCTGTGCATGCCCTTCGTGAAATATTAAACATCTCTGCCCTTTCAGCAGCATCCTCCTCCCCAGAAGGTCTTCCTGCAAATGGGGTTTGACACTCCTGATATTTTCGAAGCGAAAGAAACCCAGAGAAATAACCTTCTACAAAAATCTTAATGTGATCTTTGATGTTGCAGTCAAAGGAGCACATGCCAGAAAATGTTTTGCTCTCTTCAGTTCATCCTCTGGTTGTGTTTGTTGTTGTTTTCCCATGTCAGGCGCGACATCAAGCAGCTGATTAACTCATTAGGCAAGAGCATCAAAGCACAGGGCGAGAGCATGAAATCTGTTCCTGCATCCTCCAGCCACTTCTCACAGCTCAGGGGTTTCTGCAGGGCCTGACTAAGGTACAAAAATCCATCTCAGTTACTTCTGGACAGTCTTTCTCAAGCCCTGTCTCCACACTCAGGGACTGTGGGTGTGCCAGAGCATCTCAGGTTCCATCCAAGGGATGCTCAAGCTCCAGCCTATGTGTTCATCATCCAGTGGATAGAGGCAGACCCACAGTGTGATCCCCTCCACCAAAAAACAACCCATACCCTATGCCAGGAGCTTCCCAGGGCCACCTTTTGTGGGAAGTCCCCTGCAGAGAAACACAGCCATGGGACCGTGAGGGAAAGTGCCACATGGTGCTGCTCCAGGTTGAAAGGTCAAACATCACTTGGTGGACAGGTGATACAGAGAGCACACATGGGGATTTTGAATGCTGCTTCTAACTATGTAGCTTGCTGGAGCTGCAGGAGCAACTGATAATGTTTAGTTTCTCTTGCAGGTTCAGCTCAGGTGGATTTATGCTCTAGGCAGTAGTTTGCACCTGATGTGCTACTCCCTTGGGTTGAAGGATCCTGAGGTGTTTTCTCCCCTAAGTGCTGTGCTCTGTAACAGGGTAGCTGCCACTCCGCCTTGAAAAGACCAGCAGTGCCCCAAATCCTGCTGGTGGAGGGTAAGATGATCTGTCTGTTATCTGTATACACCTGCAGCCCTCCAGAAGCAGAGGATTAGTAAGTAGTTTGTTGCACTCATGGTAAAATCTTGCAGACCTGACTATCTGTCTGTGCAAGCCCTACAGATATGGCACAGAAGCACAGCAAACCCATGGCCTCCCAGGAGCACTCCTGCACAGGAGACATCCAAGAGATCACCAGAAGATACCTGTCAGGTACCCAACACGACTCTTGCTTTCCTCCTCGTCTCACTCCTACCTGAAGGTCGTGGCCTCCTGCCCACTGTCCACCTCCAATATACACCTCTGTTTACACCCCACCAGCTTCTGCCTCCTCCTTGTTTGCACCCCTTCGCCCAGTGCCTTGGCCCCAGATGTGTGAAGCAACAGGACCGAGCCAGCTCTGCCCAGGGGCCTCACCAAATCCTCTTATTTTGGCGTTAACAGCCACCTAACGCTTCTGACACCCAGTAGGTGTTGTGTCCACCCCACCCACAACAACTGTGGTTCACCTGAATTCCTTGGCCGTGTCTTCTAATGGGAATCTCCACAGCCCCACAGGACTTGAATGCAGCCCAACACCGTCTTGCAGCTACACACACAGGAGCCTTGTGAGCTGAAGAACAGTCAGTATTTATGGGCAATACTGTGTTCAGGTGCATTATGCATGACCCTGCCACAAAGGGAAAAGACCAGATTTTGCACCTCCAGAGCTAAGAAGGACTCCCAGATTAGCTCCTTGTTCTGCTGGAGCACAGGTCTTTGCAAAGATGCTGCTTGCAAAGGCATCACTGTGGGATGGAAACTGATCCTGGTAAACTCACCAGAAAGCTGATGGGCTGGTAGCAAAACCAATGGCAAGATGAAGGAGAGGAGCGTGGCAGGATTAAAGTTTGTTTACATGGCTGAATCCCCCGATTCCCAACCCTGGCAGTGGTGTCACTGCTGAGCTCCCGGTTCTCCAGTGATTCCCTCTCTCCTGAAGCCCAGCCGGCCTGTGGTTCATTTTGCACTGAGCAAAAAAATCAAACACAGAATCCCTTTGTTTTGCAAATCTGCAACAAAACCAGGCCTATTTGCAAACATCAGTGTGCACTTGCACACCCACCATGGCCATCATTAACACCTGAAACCCTCTCCTGACAGGATGCTCCAGGGAAGGAGATGTAAGGAGGCACAATCCTAAAGTGAAGTCATGCGAGGAAATGGTTATGTTTTCTTCCCCTTACATAAGGAGCTGCCACAGTGCTCCTGAGAAATAGATATCCAACAGCAAGCCGCAGGCAGTGTGAGATGACAGATACATGTTTAAATAATGTCTTTATTCCAGCTCAGCTGAAAAAATAATTATTGAATTTGGGTCTTAAGCCAGGAAGTACCTTTGTTTCTGAATACTCATTGATTAAAACAACTTCTGCTTTCAGCTGGGTTCTAGTAGAGACACTGTATTACTCTCCACACAAACTATTAAAATAATATCTGTATTTGGGAGGAGAGAGGAATTTAGAGAGTGACCTCAATGTTTCTTGAGATTTGAAGAATTTCACCCAGCCTAGAGAAACTCCTACTTTTAAACTCAGGGGTTTCTGCTAGAACAGGAAGTTTCTGTTGCATTGTTACCCAGAAAAGCGAGCTCTGGATTATATTTAGTTCCATTCATACAGCACAATGAAAAGTAAGACTCCAGCCAATTTCCTCAAGTCAGTTTATTAATAAGCACTAGTTGTTCGGTGGCTGGTCATTTCTAGGTGGCTGGGGAAGATGACATGCAGCACAATCTCCCTCCCTCCTCTGAACAAGGTTCCCAGAGGATCTGACCACTCGAAGCACTTTATAACCTGTGCTGGGCACATGTGCAAGCCTGGCAGGCTGAACATTGTCCCAGGTACAACTTGCTGGTCACTCCTGCTTGGCCCGTGCTTCATTGGAGCTCCATCAAGGGCAGCTGAGCAGCTTTTAAGCCAGAGCTAAACAATCTTTCAGGGGGTCCGGGCTCAAGGCATCTCTGTGTAAAACTACTAATGCTGCAGCTGCTGAGCTCACTGCGGATACGGCAATCACAGCAAAGACTCCCAGGGTATGCGAGAAAGTGCTGCAGCCACGCCCAAGTCAGGAGCTTGGGTCAGCCCTGGGCCAGCCTGTAAATCCTGGCTTCATCCATTGCTTTCTGTGTATCTGAACACAATTTCGTAGGGGTGTGCCTCTGCCCAGAGCTAGATAACAGACTTAAGGTGGTTTTATGCATGACAAGCTGCAGGACCCTTAAGTTTTAATCTGTTTTGCTGGCTCTCATTTGGTCTCAAAGTATGTGTCCTGTATTTAGGGTGTGCTGAACTCAAAATACCTCCTGCTTGTGCTCAGCTAATTTAGAGGATGTGACTTGAAATTCAGGCTTGCCCTAAAGGTCCCTACCACCCACCTCCACTTCTAGTCATTGAGGGGAGAAGTCTGGTGCTGTGTCCCTGTAACACTTGCAGCAGTGGCATATGCCTCGCTTGAGGTCTCAAGCAAAATTCAGGCTATATGATACCTTGGCTTTGCTTGGACAGGAAAAACTGGTTGCTTTCCTCCCACTGCGGGGTGATGGTGGGGAAGGGAGTGGAGGCAATCTGTGTGCTTCTGCAAAAGCAAGCACAACAACCTGTGGCCATCCTCTCTCACATTCGCAACCATGACAGGATGCCTTTGCAGGCTGTGGGTGCTGGAGACAAAAGGACCCGGTAAGAGATGTGTGTCAACCACAAACCACCACTGTTGGAGGTCAAAAGCAGAAGAAGGAGTGTTGTTAGTCTGAACTTCTCCCTAAAAACTGTATATGTCCATGTACAAGAAAGAAAAGTTTTCTGGTACTCTGGAAATCAAGCACCAGTCTTGGGAGTCTGATGGTCAGCATGGCCATGGATCCTTTACTGGGACAGCTGGAGCAGTTGTTCCCTCAGTGCCCATCATGTCAGCAGTCACAGCACTGACAATTCCCAAAGCTCAGCAGTTTGCACCTTTCCACCTGCAAACTCCGTCATCACTGTGAGGAATGTGTTTTTCAACCCAGTCTGGAAGATCTCAGCCAAAAGGACTGCAAATGGACGTAACTTTTTCTAAGGACAGCTGAGACTGTTGCCATCAGAGGATGGCATCTTCAAACCAGGTGAAAAAGTAGTAGGTAAGCCCAGCTAAGCCAGCCAAACATATAAAAGCAAGCTATAAAAGTAATAAAGTATTAAGCTACAGAATTTCTTCAAATTCTAGCTATTTTTATGTGTATGGTTGGCACTGCTCTGTTATTCCTGCCAAGCACTCAATTAGCACTTGAGTTAATAAGATGTTTTAATGGCTGTTAAATTAATCTCTTACATTAAGCAGAAATCTCTGAAATTAAACTCTGACACTGCTTTCCAGTGTTTTCCAAGGGAAAGATTTCAGCCCAATTCCTATGTTATCGTTGCCACTAATTATTTGAGTTTATTCTTTTTACTACGCTTATTTGGTTTCATTTGAAATTAGATGCAGTGATAGGGGATGTAACTTGGTATTTTTCTCCAATGTGCTGAATAGATGAGGATTAGAGCTCCAGAACTATGAGAAAATGAGTCTTTATGAGCATTTGTTCAAACAGAAATCACGGGACCTTTTTGAGGGCTGTCACAGCCCCTTTGATTTGCTCTTCATCAATGCTTTTGCGAGTTTGTTCACAGAAAGTTTTGCCAAAATGGGAGTATTGCTAGGAGACATGAAAACATGTACTAGCCCAGGAATACCTGTGAAAATGTTTGGACTGACCTGTGCCACAGCTGTTTTTTTCTGGTGGTCTGACAGTGATCCAGGCAGGAAAAATGCCCAATACTTTGGGTGTTAGCTCATCAGTTATTCAGAACAGTTAATGTACTATAACTGGAAGGACAACATGAAGTAAAAGCAATAGGGATTTAGAATAGTTTCATCCTGAAAAATTAAAATAACAAAAGAAAAAATATGACCTGTAGGCATTTCACAGCTCTGCCCCAGCTGGGACACTGGGATTGACAGTGTCCCAACCTGTGTGGGAGTGGGGTTGGTGCATGTTTGGGTTGTCACAGGTCTCCATCTGCAATATCTCCCTGCCTTCGCTCAAACTGATGCTCCTGCTGTGAGTGGAATAGCCTAGGGCTGGAGCTGTGCTGAGAGAAATGAAAAGCTTTCCTAAAATTATGTCATGTGCTGAATGTGCCAGCCTGTCATGTAATAATAGCGAAAACTTTCTGTAATTAAAACAAGTAGCTAGTTACGGTGTCTGACTATGATCAAAGCTCTTTTGTCTGCTTTGGCAGTTGGCACATGTGAAAGATTTTGGCTTACATGGAAAATACTGTTGTGGTTTTTCTCGTGGTTTTAAATGGCGAGAAACATACATCTTGGATTATCCCTAAACTGAAAGAAAACAGTAACGGGAAACTGAGAACCAGAATGTGCATGACGTAAAATGTCTACGATTTCTGGCAGAAGCAGTTCCCCTACCCAGCCATCGTGCCTTTGGAGCACCTGACCCATTGCTGTGATGCAAGTGGCTGAATCATGTCATTTTATATTTTTCCAGAGATGGGAATAAAACTCTTGAGAACATTCCCAAATATCCTTTTAGAACAAGAATTGCTTTTGCATAACAAATATTTGTCTGAATTGTGACAAACCCTCCCAAGAGAGGATGTTTTCATTACTTGGATTGTAATTTTTTTTGAGACATTTTATGGATGAAAGGTACCTTTCTCTTCATGAGAGAAACCATCATTATTTTTCCATATTCATGTCTGGTATCTGTATTATAAAATAAAGGCCTTGGTGCATAAATATAAATTCTTCTTCATCTTGAAAAAAAAAACCCAACTAGACTAATCCAGAATTCCTTTTGCACTTCTGAAAACATCTACTACTCTTAGAAAGTCTCTGGGCGGATAAATATGAAGTAGTTTTTAAAAAAACAAAAACCAAACCAAAACAGATGTGAACTGATTGGCTGAGGAACATCAGCCAATAGTATAATGTTTTAAACATTATATTAAGCAACAAAACATCATCTGAGGGATGTGTCCAGCAGAGAGTATTTCTGAACATCTGGATTTTTCCATCTCTTCTCCTGAGGTTCTGAGGCACATAGTGTGAAGATTTGCTTCTCCCACATCATGTGTGCAATCATGTCTTTTTGTGTTTCCTGTAGTTTAAAATTATGTTCTGTGAACACACTGGGTACAAGATGAATATTCCCCCAAATTCAGCTATTTGGGTTGTCTTCTTATCTTGGTCAAGCTGAAGAATGGGTTCCACCTTCAAGTGTCACTCTGCATGCTGGTGTGCTTACACCCTGCTGTTTTTGACCTGAGATTTTTCCACCTTTGCAGCTTATCAGAGATGACAGAAAATTTTCATTACTTCTTATTTGGGTATCTGGCCAATGAACTGATCTTCAAGTCATCTTGGGCCACTTCTGCTTCAGAGGGCAGGACTTCTCTGTGAAGGGCCAGAGTCCACATCTTCAGGCTGTGGGGTCCCTGGAGCAACTCCAGCTCCATGCCTGGTGCTTTTGGACCAGACTGCAGAACATGCAGGACCCACTAGTTCCTGGAGGTTTAGCCAACAACTACTGCCAAATCCTGCTGACCTCTGTGAGGATCTCCAGAGGTTTGTATCTTGATAATGTCCCATTTCAGCTTCTTGACTTGTAATCTTGGTTCCATATAGTGCTGTCTACTAAATGACCCATTCTTATCTCCTCTTGGGTGTGTGACAGTTGCTCTTCTGGTAAATGAGGAGGAGATGCTTCCCAAGCATACAGACAGCCGTCGGGGATGCTCATGTGGGCATTTCAGTAGCACAAGATCTTTGGTCATTACAGATGCAACCCTTCAGCTCAAACATGATGAACCACAGCACCATGCTGGCTGCAGGGAAAGGTGTCATTAACATATCCAGGGACTTTGCCTCCAGGTGACTACAGGCAGTATTACCATCATGTGCAATCACAAGCAATGTGCTGTGACATTCCCCCATCCCTGACTGGAAGCTGTTGACCTATGGAGCTTTCCTATTAGATTAATTTATCCACAGCTCACCTTCAGCGGGTGCTTTTAATTGACAGCCTGACTGATCTACCTCTCATAGAAGATGAGCACTGGCATCTTATAGACTCGTTTCTTGAACTGAAGACATTTGGAAAGAAACATATTTACTGCAGATGCCAATGCAGAAGAGTTGAGCTTGCTGTCCTCAAAAAGGAAAGGGTCAAAGGCTATGGGTAGACCTGATTTTGCTCCTGTGCTTGGTCTGATTGCCCAAATGTAGCCACCCTGGTCCTATTACTGGGATTTCAATTGCCTATTTCAAAAAGCTCTGTGGAATGCCAGCTCCCTTTGCTGCTTTCCTGTGCAGAGCTCTGGATCCAGATCCAGGCTTGCCTCCTCATGGCATTCATGCCATCCAGCTCTCACAGTTAGGACATGCCTATTCCCCTCTGCAAACGAGCTTTTCACCAGTAGCAGAAAGGAATAAGAAACATTGACCTGGCACAATACACTTGTCTTTCAGTTGCTGATCTGACATGCTAAAGGTGAAAGACTTCAGTCTCTGCTGTAGCTCAGTCAGGGTCCATGTACAGCATGAAATAGGTGGAGCATTGATGTTTTTACATCCCTCTATCCTGAGATCTCATAAATGGTGATGGATATTATCCCTTTGTCTCTGGTATGGGCAAGAAGGCAGGCTCCTTCACCAAAATTCCCATCATGCTGGGTGTTTGTCTACTCATTGTGTGAACGTGCATGTTGGCTATTCACATACCTCTAACCTTGCTTACCATAACCAGCCTCTCTTTGCATACCTCAGGTTTCTGTGGAGTTCTCTTGAGTCCTCAGGGATTCATTCCACTTAATGATAAAACAAAAGATCTGCATTACTACTATTGTAATTTGAAGTGTTTCTCAATACCATATTGTCTCACACCAGGATATAGTTAAGTGGGATGGGAACTGTATTTCGAGCTGGGCATGGGAAAACTAGAAGGTAATTTGCATGGCTGCAGAAGGTACAGGAATTCACTGTGCGGTGTAGTACTTTCTCAAGCTTAGAAACTCTAGAAAAGTTCCCTGAAACAGAAAAGCTGACAAAATGCTGCTATTTTACACCATTTAAATTCTAATGCATAGTTAGGGTTAAGCAGTTCTAGTGGGCAGGAACAGGAATATGGTATCTTCTGTGATGGTAACTAGATTTTTTCCTATACTACTTTCTATATTGATGCTTAGTTTTGTTGCTGAAATACAGCATATATATATTTTCATTCATGTTTGTGTGTGTGCATAAATACAGACACACATCAGTACATACCCATGTGTTTATAAAATACACACACACAAGGCCTGGGGAACCTGGCTATGTCTGCACAAATTCTATTTGAATTCTAAACACTTCTTCTATTAACTCTAACATTCAGTGCTGATTAATGGCCATTTCACAGCAGAAGAATGATCTCTGCTGCAACTCAAGGCATCAAGGACCATCAGCACTGTCCTCAGAGCACTTGGGTTTTCATGCAACATTTCTACCAAAAAAAGGCAAAAAAAAAAAAAAAAAAAAAAAAGCAATCTCCAAAATCTCCAAAACTGAAAGACATAGAGATCTTACTGCAGAAAGAACAGACAGCACCCCAAAACTGAAAAAACTTTGTCTAGAACCAGAAGATTGTGTGGAGATGGATGGGCCAGAGCTACGTGCTGTTTATTGAAAGACACCGGTCCAAAACTCAAAGGACTCAGGAATCACTCAGTACTCCCAGAAAGGGTAAGGCATTTGGCTGTTTGTTGTTTTTCAGAGATGTTTTTATTGTTTTCTGGACTTTCGGAGCATAAAGCAAAGGTTGCTTTAAGATGCTCCTCTGCAAAACTTTCGTGTACATTGATCTACCACACGCAAATTCCCAGGAGGGTGAAACTGGAAGAGGCTCAGGTGGAGTTGCTGGCAACATTCACAGCCTGAGAGTTAGATGGGCCAGTAGTAAGGGACCCAAAAAACAAAGGATTTCTAAAACAAGTTTAAACAAAACCAGATGTATAACATTAGAGGAATATATATTTAAATAAAAGCTTAGTCTTTAAACCTCAAGAGCATACTCCCCTGGCAGTCACTGAAGTGAACGCAATATAAAACCCCCAGATAATACAATAAATATGAACAATTCCTGCAGGGAGGGATCCTGAGGTGCTTTGCAAGTGTAAATTGATACAGAGAAGACTAATAATTATCAGTTTGCTGTGAACTGGGGTTTCATCCTCTGGAAATCCCTGCAGAGAGGAATGGAGAAGGTTTCCCAGATGAACATGAAGTACTGCTGGTTTGATATTCCCTTCCTCCTGGGCATAAATAGTTTGGGAATCTTCTACCAGCTTCCTCAATAAAACCTTCTTCTTCCACATATGTATTTTAGCCTCTCCTGCTCCTTAGCTGATCGTGGTTCAACTTGCCTGCAAAATCACTGGGTCCTGAAGGTGGCTAAGCAGGCATTAGTTACACTTCAAGGGTTTCTTCTTTAAAATTATTGATCAAAATATATATGCTTTGCCCAGATAAAATGATGGGTCAGTGGTATAGGAACCTGTAATGAACATGGTAGCAAATACTAAGCAGGCGCTGTGATCTGTGTTACCTCCTTATGGGAAAAGCAGAGTAAAAGGTGACTGGTCATGTCCTTCCACCTCTGCTTTCCACAGCCAGCTGCACTGTGGCATCTCTCCAGCTTCTGGCAAAACAACTCCCACCCAGACAATTGTGAATATGTTTCATGTGGTCAGAGAGCACTGCAGAGACGACAGAAATTCAGCCTGTTGCACTAAATCCAACAAATAGGAAATTATCTGCATAGAAGTATAGTTTATGCTTTTTCACTTGAAATGAAATCCCCTTATCAGCTCAGTCTCAGCTGAAAACAACCACGGACACTGTGGGCCAAGCCAAGTGCCCTTGCTGAGAGGAAACTGGTGGCCTTTCCTGGCAACTGAATCTATGGCTTTACAGTCCTTTGGGGAAGGAGTTTTACCATATTGTGTAAAATAAGTTCCCAGACAAAGCTGTTAGGGGCAAAGTGGAGCATGGAAATAGCACATGGCTGCTCTGCTCAGCCTGATACTGGGAACTGATGCAAAAGCAGGGAAGGAGATGTGAGGTTGGAACAGATTTTTTTGGGGTTAAATGCTAATTTTTTCCCTTTTAAGTAGACTGCCATCCTGCTGCCACTGAAATCAATGAAAATGTTACTATTGAATTTCAAGAAAGTAAGAATCATTGAAAACTTTACCTTGTCTGAATCTTCAAATCATAGTCTTTCCTCCGTTCTCCTTTTCTATGTATTTTTATCTCAAAATGCACTGGGTCAAACTCATGAAGTCCTACACAGCTGAAGACTATGCAGGTACAGGTGGGATAAAGCATTTTATTTATTAAAAAACAAACAAACAAAACCAAAGTGAAGTTCCCTGCTGCAATAACACAAAGATACCTTAAAAATTAAAACAAACACAACAAACAACAAAACCTCCAAAACCAGTTCCAAGGAGTACAGGGTGGCACGAAGCCCTGGTCAGAAATTCAGCACAGTCACAAACAGAAGTGGGCACATTTTCTAGGGTGACTTCCATGCGTCATAGTGATCCCAAAGACCGTGTACTGGGCAGAGCAACCCTGCACCAAGAGCAGTGGAGGAAGGAAGGAGCAGGAGCTAAATGGGACTGGAAGGGAAAATGAGCTGAGCATGTTCAAGTTTTCCTTAAGCCCATGGTGGAGTTATGAACAGCATCAAGAGAACACAAACGTGCCTTTCCCAAGGAAAGGGGAGCTGGTTCCCAGTAGCAGCCACGGCCCAACAGCACAACCTGCCTCAGGCAACAACCTGCCTCCAGGTAAGAACAAGGCTTGCATGGCATTCTCAGCATCCCTGGTCCCTTTCAAATCCTTTGGGCTGGCAAAGCATTGCTCTCTCAGCCCTATCCTGCCCCAACAACCAGAATTTGGTTTTACCAGTTGCCGGGGGGGTGGAGCACCCCACTGCATGAGCCCAAAGTAACAACTGTCATATCTGTTTTCCACTGAGACAGCATCATTTTCCTGGTTGCGTGGGGTCAGTTAAAGTTCTCGAGCTGTGTCGCGGGGGGGGTGTTTCTCCCCAGAAGCGGGGGTGTTAACCATGGTGGCATGGCACAGCTCCAGCTCCGCTCGCACCGCTCGGCTCTCCCGCCGCTGCGGCAGCCGGGGCAGCGCACCCCGCACTGTTTAAACAGCTGCCTCCTTCCAGCGGGGAGGTGGCTGCCCTTCAGTCCTGGGAGAAGAGCTCATCTTCTGGATAGTTTGCATAACAATTAACATTCGTCAGCTGAGATCTGCCTGGTGAAAGATCACTATTTACAAGTAGGCGGCGAGTCTTTTAGAGGCTGCAGTGCTTTTCGAACCGCAAAAAGCCAAGCTGAGAGTGGGAGAGAGCCTGAAGGTGGGCTAGTTTCACACGGCAGGTTCAGGAGGAGTTTCTTTTGCATTCAGGTCGAAGGTAGAAAAGCAGAGCTGCCGTGAAAGGGGGGATTCTTTAGCTCTTACAGATTTCATTCAGTTGTTCCAATGAAATAAATACATCCGCCTAAAACAATTGAAAGAGGTATTTACTGCCTGTGGTTTAACAACTGTACTAAGTCAAAGGGACCAGTCAACTAGAGCCTTATAATTCTTTTCCAAAGAGAGGATGAGAGAGAAGAATGAGAGGACAATGCAGTATTTATAATAAAGATGAAATGAGTGGAACTCAATGGCGCCAGCAGCCCCCGAGCTCCTGCTGCTTGGGCTAATGCATTTTGCATTAGCACGTCTGGATATCTGGCACTGGAAGGTCCTGAAAATGCTTTTACAAAATAGCAGCATTCTTAGAGCAGCAGCATTTCTTCCAAGCACCACCACTGACTGGTGCAGCTGGGACGGGCAGCCCCTGCAGCTGGGTGAATCAGCAGGAAGGTTTCAGGTGACTGAGACCTGTTTTCCACTTGCCTTCTCACAGCCATGTTGCTTTTTTCACCTGCTCATCTCTGCAAGCTGACAAGTAGTGTCACCACGATGCCCTGACGGGGCACCCGCTCGAGACGGGTGGGTATAAGGGGCAGCCATCCCTGCCTGGGAGCTGGGCACCCACAAAAGCAGGATCCCTGACTTCTCAGTTTATAGTAGGGGGCTCCTGGGCAGACAGACAACGTGTGGAACATACAAAATTACAGCTGTAAGTAGGTCTGCTCTGCATAGGCTAAATAAATAACATCTGTGTTACATGAACCGCTATGTGATCTGTATCCCATACTACTCCATTACTCCATCAGCTAATCTTATATTTGCCTTGGAAGCAATACAAAATCCTCAAAGGAATTAATAGCCAGCAACTGCATGTCACCAGAACAATTTATTTTTCTTCTTTCCCCCAACAGACTGGAGAGATACATGTCTCTCATTCCTTTCTGAAACCTGGATTTGAAAAGCTTTGTGCTGCTGCATCTTCCCATAACCCTGCAGAACGGCAGCATTAGCAGTAATGAGCAAAGCACAGCAGCACCCCAGGACAAACTCTGGGACAAGTGGAAAGACCACCTGGGTGCAGTGTCATTGGAAGCAGATGGCAAATGGTACCTTCTTTTAATAACTATGATGATGGAAAGGGAAAATTCAGCACTTTGGGGTTTTCTTTAGGTTTCTGACAGATACAAATGATTTCTTGTTCTAAGAAATAAGTGATACCAGAATGTATTTCAATAACTCTTAAAATATGGACCTTGGCTGTTTGTTTTTCTTTCTGCCTAAGCCTCTTTTACACAAGCTTATCTCTGCACAGAAGCAGCACAGCAGTCTGTGGGGAAAATGAAAATGGTGCTAGAGGCTGCCAAAAAGTGTGGGAACAAGTCAATGATGAGTGAGGCAGGGAGAAGGAAATAAATTTATGAAGCTGTTGTCCTGATTGCTATATGCTTGAATCTGGCTAAGAACAGGACTTCTGTCCAAAAATACAGCTGATCTCAGCTTCTGACCCCCAAATGCCAGAGCAGCTGGACTCTGGGGTAGCAGCTGTGAGCCCTGGCACTCTGATCCCAGCACTGAACCTTGTGTTCATGGGCAAATTACTGTTGACTTCATTTTTCACCAAACCATTTTGTTTTCAGTAGGACACACTGATATTGAACTCCACAAAATCTGTTCTTACTATCTCGACCTCATATATGGGAAATACTTACGAGACCCATAGGATGTGGGCAGTGTTGTTCAGTTGCCACAGCATGGTGCCCAGAAGCCATTCAGCAGTGATAAATCCAAGCTACATTGCTTTTCACTGCCAACCTGCTCACATACCAAATGAAAATGGGCATGGTGACTTCATCCAAACTGAAGGGTGAAAAGAAACCTGTATTTTAAGACAACTCTGATGAGATGTGTCTTGCAATGAGTTATGTGAACCAGGGCAGGCAGAGACTTATGGAGAGAAGGACAGCACCCCAACAGAAGGCCCAGCTTTGAAGAGAACTTAGAAAAAAGGCCTTTAAATACCACAGGTGGGCAATAACTCAACACCTGGGATACAGAGCCAAAGGGTTGCTCTTCAGAGCAGGTTGTGACTCCGCACATTTAGGCTGTTGAGGCTGGTCGGGATATGGCTTGGATCTGGAGGCAAGGTCTGGACTGAGGTTTTGGCTTGTTACTAGTCAGAAGAGTTCACTGAGGCAAATGTCTTGTGCTGAGTAACCTCCATGTCAGGTTCCCAGTGCATCTTGGAGCCTGGATTGGTGTCCGGGAGGAATGTGAAGTATTTAGCAGCACTGTCATTGCCTGCTTCCAGGAGGATGTGCTGCTGCCCTCGATCCACAGGTTCCCTGGGGATGGGCTGAGCTTTAACTGAAAGCTGTTGTAAGTTTTGCAGAGTGTTTCAGAGGACGACTGGACACCCTGAGGCTGCAGAAGGCGCACGTTGGGGCAGAGTCCTCCACTTCTTCATACAGAAAAGCCAAAATCTTAACTCTGAAATTGATGATAAAGAAAGCAGCTCTTGGAGCCAGTTCTGCATTCTCAGGAAGCAGGAAAGCCCCTCATGTTCCTGCCCTAACACATCCTCAGCACTACTTTCCAGTGGGATGCATTTCAAACTATTTTTCAGGCATCAGTGCTTTTTTGCCACCTCCACATCTCCTGCGTTGCTATTTCTTTACTTTCTTTCTAGTGTTACTGCTGTCTCAGACAGTCTGAGCCGCTGCTCTGCGGCGACTGGAGAAATGGCCATGGAGACATACAATTTGTGACAGATAATTCTGATTTATGCCACTTGGTGCTATCACACAGGGCTTTGAAAACAACGTGTCTCAGTGCAGCCACATGTATTTTGCTGTCTGCTGCTCTGTGAAGCCTGGAACAGCTTAAGGCTTCGTATGTATCCTCCTCTGCCTGGAGCAGAGAGTATCCTGCTATTGCTAAAAGGCATTCTGACAAAGTGCATTCAGTATTATCCTCCCTGCAGGGGATCTCAGCAGCAAAACTGTTGGAGTCGCTGGTCTAGGCTGAGTAGATATTGCTTCAGGCTATACTGAGAGAGTTTTATTCTCCCACCTTTGCTGTTCATGGTTTACTGGGTGAGCTGGGACAGCTGGTTTTCCTTTCAGGTGGTGCCTGGGGCAGAAGCAACAGATCCGGGAGTGAAAGGCCCATGGTGTCACTTGCTGTTCCCTTAGCTTGAAGAACAGTAACTCACTGCTTTAGTAAAGAACCAGTCCCAAATAACCCCCTATTATTAAACTGGCCTCAAAATGGGACAGCATGAAATGGTGATGGATCTGTCACTGTCCCCAGAAATGGCCCAAGTGGAGCCCACCAGGGAACAGACATTGCACAGGAAGGGAAATCTCAGAAATGCAGCTCCCCTGGGAAGATGAGAGAAGTACCTGAACTGGCATTTTGAAGATAGCCTGTAAGAGCAAGAATGGTGGGAACTCTGCCTGGCCAAGATCCTGGGGATGGGGCAAAGGGAGGGGAGAGGAGGGGTACAAGATTGTGCTCCTGCAAAGAAGACCCAAAATGAGCCCTCTGCGTCCCCCTACTTGACTGTAAGCAGATGTGTCCCAAGAGCAGAGGAGCACCACGCTGGCTGCAGGCACTGCTGTGCTCTTGGGGTGGTGCCCACTCCGTGAAGTGGCTTTGGCGGGCCAGCAGGTCCTGTGTCCTGAATCCCAAGTGTGGAAGCAGGGACTCTGTCCGAGCAATGCTGCCCGTGATGTGATCCGACCATGGGAGTACACTTTCAGTTGTGGGGAGGTGCCAGCTGCAAAGGCAGCCCCAGGCTGGGGGTTCCCTGCTTCAGGGAAAGTTACCATCTTACCTCATTTGTCTCTTTTTATGTTTTCGGTGGTTTTGCACATATTTTCATTGTGCTGTGCTTTGCTTTTGCAGTCACGTGTAGAAAACAGTCAAGATACATAAAAACAGGAAAGATCTTTAATCTTAAGGTCATGAGAATGACACTTGACCTAGCAAAGCTACTTGTCCAGTTGCTTTACTTCTAACATACTTGTTTCTTCCCTTCAGCACTGACAGTGCTTCAAACCTCTGGATTTCAGCCGTGGCTCCAGCTATGAAGTTTTAGACAAGTGATGAGTGAAGGTACGTCTTGAGGGGACTATAGTAAACTAACAAATTATACCATCCCAGAAAAGCTCAGGACTTACTCAGGACTCTCTTTTCACCATTTTCTTCTTTTGTCTTGAAATATGTTCAAGAGTCTCTTAAGCAAACTGGTGTGTTTTTGTTCATTGCATGATTTTCTTCAGCTAGTGAATATTAATTCTCCTATTGGGTGAAAGAATTAGAATAATGCAAATAGACCCAAACAAGAGTTGCAAACTAAATGATGCTCTAAGTACTTTACAATAAAAAGAGCAGCAAAAATACATTCACTTTAACACCCAAATTCACTTTGTATAAGCAGAATCAAGATGCTGAAGACCGGAAGAAACGTTAAAAGTTTCAATGACCCTAAGTCTTGGGTCATGCAATTTGAGCTTTGCCATTGGAAAACTGCTGGACGTACGCGCTGTGTTTTAAAAACAACACTGATGACCCTGCAAGAACACTCAATGGATCAACTTCCCAAAATCATGTGGCCAAGTCCGTGTTCAAACTATATCACTTCAGAGCATGGCCACAAGGCACAGACATCACCTATGGAAGTCTCCAGACCTGGGTTGGGCTTTGTAATGGTGCCTATCCATTACAGGAGGAGATCACCCTTGCACAGGGCATCTCACCCCACTTTGGCAGAGGACCAGGCCAGCTTGGATTTGGTGTGGACAGGGAATGGCCCTGTCCCACCGATCTCCAAGAATGCCACTTGGCAGCATCAGACCACACGTAACTTGCATTGCAGGCATGGAGCAGAAACCCCTTGTTTCAAACTCCTGCATTATCAGAAAACTTCTAGAGTTTCTCAGGCATTCATCACCAAACCGCAATCTGTCCCAGTGAGTGAGAATGCCTTGCAGCGGGATCGGGTTTTACCCGGCACCAGGTACACTGATAACCCTCCCTAATCAGTCGCTGATCTCTGCCTGGTGAAAGCACTCCCCGTGGTATTTTTACTGAAGCTATTTTTAAATGACAGTGTGATATTCTGTTTTCTTTTGCTCGTTTGTCAACGAAGAAGTGGCTGTGCCGTGTGTCTGCTCCAACAAGAAACTTCCAGTTATTTTTCAGCCCATTCCAGCTGAGATGGAGGCAGGGCTGGAGAAAGTGCTGGCTGCAGGCAGGGTGAGCCCTCCAGGGAGCAGCAACCCTGTAGACTTCTGCCTGTTGGGGTCCCCTGTGTCCAGCTGTGGGAAAAGCCTTCTAGGTTTCTTCCGACTCTGGCACTTGTGTTTTAGGCTGGTTTTCACAATTTGAGTTGTGTTATGTTTAGCTGAGCTGCTACATGCATGAATGTTGGAGTTTTGTTTTGCTGTGGGTTTTTTTGTTGCTTGAATTACACTAGGTTTTCAAGGCATTACATTTTTAGGTTTAGGTTCATGATGCTCTCAAAGCATGAACATCCAAAATTTGAAAATTAAAACCTGTTATGTCCAAATGGCATCACTGCATGGACAATTCATGTTTCACCTTGTGAAACAGTTTTCCCAAATGAAGATGTAACAGGTTCCACCTCTTCATTCAAGTGCCTGGACATTGCTGCATGTTTCACAAAGGGCTGCATGTGTCACACATCATTTCTCTCAAAAATGCATTCCAGAGTAGCACCAGCCACTTTCCATCCCCGTGGATTTCTCCTGGATGAAGGAAATCTAATATGCTGGAGTTTTGCTGATTCCCAAGCTCTCCACCCTCAAGCACTACTGGATGACAGTTGTCCCACAATTGTATATCAAGATTTTCTACCCCATCCAATGCAGACATGAACGGCTTACAGAAGATAAAATCCTACTGGGAAATATGGGTTGTCTATGAATGTCTATTGGATATAAAACACACCTTAATTAAATCCTGGATAATTACAGTCTCTGGTTTTAAATCCCCTGTTTCTGCACAGACCCCAGGATTTGTTCCATTGCCATCCTTTACACGTAACATGTACAACACTGCTTCCCTACAGAGCTAATTCCCCAGACTTGATCAAGATTACTGCTCAGGTAGCTTGAATACCTTTCCATCTAAGAAATGGTGTTGGACCCAATCTCAGGAGAGGAGCCAGTCTCTGGGGTCAGTCCTAGGAGCAGAACTAGATCATTACTAATATTTGCTGCCTTGATCTAGCAGTTGCAGCAAGAGGGAGAATTGCATCCATTCTCAGCCTTAGCTCTGCCAATCCCCACCAGATACTGAGGCTGGTTTTTACATTGCAGAATCCAGTAGAACTGGATTGAAACCAACATGCCTTTTTTCCCATTGAGGATCTAACTTACATTCTAAAAATCTCTTCAAATTTCCAGTTCCTAATAAAAAAGCTATTGGGAAGACCAGATACGGCCTGATGGGTTAGATTTTAAAGATATGTTGGACATTAATAATTTCTGCTGCCTTTGGTTAAGATCCCCAAGGCAATAATAACGGAAGCTGTAAAAATATGTCCCTTATTCATCATGCCTTTACGTCAGAAGTTTACTGGTCTAATCATTAACTAGCCTGCTGCATTATCTATGAAAATTGCTTGGTAATATTTATGAAATGTGACCTTTGTTAATTCAATGTTACGAAGTGTTGGATTCATTCTCTTTGCAAGTGGAACAGATTTCCAAATCACTCTGCAATTAGTACAGTTTGATCTAAGCAGCCTATCTCTGCATGGGGTAGCCTTCTACTGAAACAGCAGGATCACTGTCAGAATTGAAATGTATTTTCCGTATGGCTCAAAGTACGGCTGTGACACCTGCTTGCACTACATCATCTTTGGCAAAGGTAATTGCTGAATGAATATTTCCCAATAAGGGAAAACAGTAACCCGATCTAGAAAGACTTTTTCTATGAGAAATACCTCAATTAACAAAAATTAAAAGGTCTGTGGGCAAAAAGGATGGCTATGTGTAATATTTTAAGTGCAAACCACAAGGAAATAGGATAGGCTGAAATGGGCATGATTAGCCATTCTGCAGTGGATACAGATAAAGGAATTGCAAGTGACAACAGGAAGATTCAGGAAACCAGGGGAGTTGAGATGCTTTGGTGTGTGCGATTCTCCAAATCGCTCCCAAGGGCACCATTAGGAGGGGACGGTAAGGTCCTTCCCCACCCAAAAAGTCCATCTTCCTGATCCTTCTAATGCCACCCCAGATTTCTGATTCTCACAGTCATACAGGACAGCCTGTCCTGCTTCAGTGTATGTGGTGTTCTGGAGGAACCAAGTTTCATTGGAGTGACAAATGTGTTGGACAAGCATCACACAGCGAAGCCATGTGGCACCATTCCGTAGCAGATCACTAGGAATGTGTAGGATCTGCAGCATGAATACAATATTTTTCCATTCCCAGAGCTCTGCATGGTCAGTGTCAGCACTCCAGTTTCAATACAGGATAACCAGTGCTTACTCTGACTGGGACTGCCTCACATGACACACCACAGTGGGAACAAACTGAGCATCTCCCTCTTCCCTGCTTTACTCCCCTGACTTTGTCCACTAGCGATGGGCAAAATCAGATCTTGGTTTGATGAGCCAAGTTAAGCTCTGATGAAATCTCTATGTAGAGTCATAAAAGATACCAGTCTGGCTCTGTGTTTGATTTTCCTCTAGCGTGACATCCGACTGTGCTTTCCTTTGCAGGAAACAAACATCCTCTTGGATAAAGCAGGGACTGGAAAGCCACAGAGACACCCACCCTCACATTCTGCTCACAGTGTGGGAACAGAGAGGGAGGCAAGCAGAGAGTTGGAATGGGACAGGCAGCAGGTCCTCGTCCAAGACAAGCTGGTGCAGCTGCCCTGCAGACAGCACAACTCTACCAGGCCAAGGGTGCTTACCAGGAAGGTGCTGAAGTCCTCACTACAGTCCTGCCTTTCAAACTGGTGTTTTAACACATTTTTTCCCATGTATGACATGTAAACCATATTAATCCACAGGACCTGAGTAGTTTGATGTGAAGCCAGCAGCACAAGCTGCAGAAAGCCCTGCCCATGCTGTGCTGCCAGTCAGTCCTCCATGGTTCATGATTTGGTCCTAAAATTTGAAGCTTCCTGCAAGCCTGGCCTGCAGCGACTTGATGGACCTCCTCTCTCCCTGTGTCCTTGACAATGTGCCGGAAAACAGAAGAGCTGATAAGGAAACAAATGTGAGTTGTGCCTGTGAATTACATGGGTTTCTTGGCATCTGGCTGAAAATTGTGGCACTTGTTCCCAGAACTCACACCAGAATCAGGGAATCCTCCTTCCTCCACGTCACTCCACTGTCTCCCAGGAGAAAAGAAAAAATACAGATGTTTGAACAAGGAAATATCAAGTGAGAAGCTAGAGGTGTGTACAGGCTGTTATGATACAGGAACTGGGGAACAAACAGGCTCTGTAAGCACCAGTACCACGAGCTGTAGCATTGCCTGCCAGTGGCAGTGGGGAGAGGACCCTCTGATGGGCTGCACTCACCACCAGTCCACCTACCCTGCAGGTGCATTTCTTTGGATGCCTTTCCCATCACCCAAAATTGTTACCAAATGCAGAAAAATTTGTAAGGGGTTAAATCATGTGCTGTGAACTAACTGTCAAGAAGGAGAAGGTTTCAGAGTGACCGTGTGAAACCAGGGAGAAGGGGAACAAGCAGCTGCTCTGACGGGATGAGCTCAGCCCCTTCAGGTGTCCCAGGAACACGAGCATGTGCCCTGACAGCAATGGTGAAGGCAGCAGGACAGGCCGTGACTGCAGCACTCACAAGTGGGGCAGCAACAGCACAGGCATAGCTGCCCTCTGGCTTCTTGCTGGGGCTCCATCACATGCATTTATTGCAGTTGCGTGTGCCCACACCTTTGCAGAATGGGTGAAGTCATGAGGGGACCTGGTTATCCCACAGCTCTGGTACAGAGATCTGGCACAGATCCCGGGAAAGAGGGAGGCTGGGAGAGAAGAAATGTTCTGGCCAAAAAGACATCTAGAAATCCCCAGGGTCCCTCTGGAGAGCAGTGCTAGAGCCAGGTTCCTCCCCACCGTGCTGAGCAAGTTCCTCTCTGCAGCAACCAGCAATGTTTTCTCTTCTCAGAATCATGGATTGCTCCATCAGACAGAAGACTTTCCCCTACTGGGTCCTTCCTCAAAGATGGGGCTCTATCTACCATCCACTGCTGTTCTCTTTCAGCAAATGTGTATGAGTGAGTGTGATGTGAGAGCACCCCACATCTTTGTCACGTCTATGACATCCCAACATCCACAGTGTGAAGTCCCCGTTTGGTTTCAGGTCTTCTCTTTGCCTTTTTTTCCAACCACTTCAGCATTTTCGAGCTTCTGAAAGTGTAGGAGTTTCTACTTTTTTGCATAATTAGGAAATTGAGAGCTGTGGTTTATCTACTTGTTTCCTGTGAAACACAAAGGGCTGAGAGATTGGGGGAGTGTGTGGGGTTGGGTGGGGTGTGTAGATAAGGCTGCCTAAAGAGTACAAGGATGAGTGTGCAGTAACATGAGGAGAGATTTTCCCTGGGTCCCATTGGCATAAAGAGAAGACTGCAGCCACATTTGTCTGTGGAACCAGACTTCTTGTCTGTGGACTTGACTTCTGAGAGGTATCCCTCACTCCAAAAGTGATGTGCTGCAGCTTGATGTCACTGTAGCTCTCCGGCTGTGGGTCAGTGGCCATGGCAGCCCTCCTCTCTTGCCAAGGGGCCCTGCAGTGCTGGCCAGGCACCCTCTTCCTCACTAATGTTAGTGACATTTTCTGCTGTGTAAATCCTTTCCCACATTGCAGTGTTTGTCACAGAAGGGGTTTGTTAACTGGGAGGTGTTTTGAACAACTTGACAAGGAAGGGACATGGAGTGTGAGGGATGGTCCATCCATGAAGATACGGGCAGCACTGATGGAGAGTTGGGTGCTCCCCATCAAGCTGCCCCTTCCCATCCAGCCTCAGCCCTGACATGGGCTGGGACTGCCAGGATGGGGAAATGGCTCAGGGAAAGCAGGAGGAAGGCATGCCATGATTCAGCAGTGCTCCTTTTTGCAATCAGCTTTTCAGTTGCCAGAAGAAGGCAAAGTTCCTGTATGAAAATGTTTCCAGTTGGATATATCATAAAAAGTAATAATGGATATTCCAAGATGTAAACAGTATCTCTTTTCCTCTAGCAAAAAAAAAAAAAAAGGCAATTACAGATTTTGCATGGTGCACAGCTGTTTACTAACATGTAACATAACTCTAGGGATCAAAAGTGGGGGAAAGAAACTGGATTAAAGGAAATGTGGGCTTTTTTTAACTGAAAGTGTGCTCCATAAAACTGATGCTGAGAGGATGACTAATATAACCAGTGTGTGTTTTGAAGTGTGTCATGAACACTTTTTATGCTTTCTGAACACACAAAGAGAAACCCCAGGAGAGAATTAATTTACAAATCTGATTAAGCATAGTGCCTAAGTAGCAAAAAGCATCATACAATAAATAGTAGACTCCACAGGTGAGTGAAGCTTTAAAAAATAAAACAAACATACTCCACAAAGAGCCCAGATGTGTGCATTTTGGATAGTTTAATGTGTTTGATTAGATGTCAAAGATACAGACAATGAAAACAGAGGTCATGCTGAAGTGAGAATACTGACCTCTTCTTCATTAAGCCATCATACTGCCTGTCCAGTGTAAAGCACGTATCTGAATTTGGAAAGCAAAGGCAAGGCTGTTAACAGGAGAATGAGCCCTAAGATAAGGATTTTCTACTTGATGTCAAAAAAGACTTAAGTGTTTTGCTTGGCCAGTCTTAGTGGAATAAGTTGGGGTGGACCAAGAATCTGCCACCTTCTGTGGGTTTTTACCCCCACCAGGCACAACCTATTCCCCACCACTGACCCAGAGTAGGGCAAATCTACCCCAGCACCAACTCTTTCCCCTTGGGCCCAAGACCTGTGCTGCTTCACACGAGCTCATAACAAGGCCCTTGCCCCAGCCACTTTTGGCACCAGTCTTGGCTACTTGAGTCTCAACAAAAGCCTCAGCCTTTTGTGTGGGTTGTGTCAGCCTTTGTTCGTGCACAGCTATAGGGTAGTTTATGATAGTGTTTCAGAACTGAGCAGTACTACTGCTCAGCAATCAGAGGTTACCTAGCTTCAGGGACTTTCTGAGTTCACAGGAGTGTGGATGCTAATTATAATACCTTATAGCCATAGATCAGGGGCACCTTCAAACTCCAGAGAAGTGTTTATTAGAAGTTAAAGCTTTAAGTCTCATCAGTGCACCTCTGAATGTTACACCTATCTTTTTGTATAGATACTTCTACTAATCTTCTCACTCCCCTGGGATAACTGACAGTACACATAACACTTAACCCTCATCATTTAATTCAAAAACATAGAGGTGACAGAGTGACTTGGCATGATTTAGACTTTCCCATGTGAGTGAGTGGTGAAATGCCCTGCCCTAATATTGTCATGGCAGTTGTCTGACACAGGTCTAACTTTCACTATCCTCAGCACATCTGAACAGGAGGCAGAAGTGAAAATCCATCCCTGTGTTACACTGGGCCCAGTGAACAGAAGGAGGACCACCCTGTGGTGAAAGTCCAGAACTGGACTTGAGGTATCCAAGTTACTACAGGTATCTCATTCTGCTAATAATGAGATCCAGGGAGTTTTCTGTTTCTACTTCCCTTTTCATAGGGAAGATTTATTCATAACAACTTTCTCATATCTTTGTTTTCTCTGTGTTGACTGCAAGGTCTTCCCATTAAGAAAAGCTCTCTCACTGCATGTAGGTCATGTGGACTAGTCTCCAGTAGATACCAAGAGACCAGCAACAATGAAGAAGAGGTGAAGTGCTGCCAGTGTCCTGAGAAGGTAGAAAAAGGAGAATCCATTAAGTAATGCCCTGAAACTTCTTTTCTGTGGGCTGGTGAAACACACATTCACTTACACAATGCAGACACTGTCAGTGAAGCAGGAAGTTGTGTCCTCAGTATCAAGTCTCTGTGCTGTAACTGCAGGGAGTCCAACACCTTGGACGTGGCTCAGGCAGAGAATCTGTGTCACACGAAAGGAGAGGAATGGAAACAGCGTGAAACCATCGGCAGCAAAGGAAGGCAAACAAAAACAGGACAGAAGGGATCAGAGACACGGAGCCAAGCACAAGGCAAAAAAATAGACCTGTGGAAAGCTGGAAGGAAAACAAATAAAGTAAGTTTAAGTTCTCCATCCTGCCATCCAGTTTCTTCCACCCCACTAGCAGCTTGTTACTGAAATTTTCTCCCAGTCCTAAAATCAACACAAAGGACGTGGCATCCCACATGACACTTGCAGGGTAAACATCTGCCTGAGGATGAATCATGGAATCACAGAATATCCTGAGTTGGAATGCACCCACAGGGATCATCCAGTCCAACTCCTGGCCCTGCACAGAACATCCTCAAGAACCACCACGTGCCTGAGAGCATTGTCCAAACATTCCTTGAACTTTGTCAGGCTTGGTGCTGTAAGCACTTTCCTGGGGAGCCTGTTCCAGTGCTCAGCCACCCTCTGGGTGAAAAACCTTTGCCTATTATCTAACCTAACCCCCGCCCCAACAGTGCCAGGCCATTCCCTCAGGTCCTGTCACTGGTCACCACAGAGAGGAGATCAGTGCCTGTCCATCCTCTTCCCCTCACAAGGAGGTTGTAGACTGCAATGAGGTCTCCCTTCAGTCTCCTCCAGGTTGAACAAGCCAAATGACCTCAGCCACTCCTCATACAACTTCCCCTCAATGCCCTTCACCATCCTCATTGCCATCCTTTGGACACTCTCCAACAGCTTAATACCTTTCTTATATTGTGGTGACCAAAACTGCCACAATATCCAAGGTGAGGCCACCCCAGTGCAGAGCAGAGAGGGACAATCCCCTCCCTCGCCTGGCTGGCAATGCTTTGCCTGATGTGCCAGGATGCGGTTGGCCCTCCTGACTGCCAGGGCACTGCTGATTGATATGAAGGTCTGAATATATCACATTTAGCTGATACAGTGCTGTGTGTGTCCCATAAGGCTGGGTCACAACCACCACATGCTACAGCATCTTAGATTCTGGTCCCCAAATAGACAGAGCAGTTTAAGTGATATTTTTTTGCATGCAAGTTTGCTTTCAGCAAGTTGTGCTTTTTGAAGGCCATTCCTTTTCCCCTTCACGATGTCACAGAAGTGTTTTGGGGTCATTGAGCAAAGATGTCCCCTTTGCTGGGATTCAGTGCCTCAAGGAAAGCCTCAAATCCAACACTCAGGTTAAAGGTTTAGCTGGGAAGAATTACAGGGAAACTGTACATAGGATCACTCTTTGGCCAGAGCTATGCAGCCTCCCACGTGTGATCCCTGGAAGAAGTAATCACTAAATCAGTCCTATCCACACAGCTATAGTTGGAGTCTGACAACACTTAGATATGCATTAGCAAGATTGATTTCCCATTATCTAACTAATTACTGCAGATTTCACATTTTCATGTTACCTGCTTTGCCATTTGTCCAAGAACAGCAAATGGCCCATCAGAACAAAGTGATGGCACTGAATTTGTCTTTGTCCTGTACCTTGCATTTTTCCCCAAATTGGTGCAAAGCTCCAACCAGGCACTGGCAAGAGTGGCCCAGGAGGTCCCTGGGTGCTCCCTCCCCTGCCTGAGGCTGGAGCCAAACCTCTTGCAGGCTTCTCATGCTGGATGTGCCAAAGGTTCCTCACAGAGCCCAGCCCAGTGCCTCACCGTCCTCACCAACAGCACATTTTGCTGATACCTGACCTCCTTGTTGCAGTTTAAATGCACTGCTTCTTCCTCTCTTGGATGCTGAAAGCTGATGATTTCCTGCTCGCACTGGCTTTTTTGTTGCATGAGGAAGGGAGCTTGTTACAGTCATCCCACCTGACTCTTCATTCTTTCCGTATGTATGCCCATAGAAGAGAGTGGGAAATTTTCCTTGCTTTAGGATGAAGAGACTGTAAGACCTTGTGAAATCAAGCCCATAATTTTTTATTCTAAACCATACGCTACAGATACAGTTCCTACAGAGTGCTCATCTAACATTCAGTTTCATTTCTCCATAGGAGTAATTAGCTTGCAATGAGGAAAATCATTTAATTAGGCCCACAACTGATTAGAGCCTGGTGCATAGCCTATCGAAATAAAGGAGAAGATACAAATTGATTTCAACATGTTTTGGGTCAGACCCAATATTCCAAAGCAAATAGAGAGATAAGACAGCATCTGCTGAGTATTCACCTGCCAAGTCTTTGTGCTGATCTCTAATTTTAGGTCCTGCAGGCAATTGTCCAGGTTATTTACCACCTGGGCTGTTTTGATCTTCTCTCAAACATGTGTATTGATGTACCAGCTCTCTTATCTCTACCATGATAATACTGGCCCAACTAAACTAGCAGCATGAGGCTCAGGATCAATACTGATTCCTCCATCATTCAGCTGAACAGCATTTTATTTACCTAATTACTAATATCTATTAAGGGCCTGGACTGGAAAATCTTGACTAAGCAATCTAAAATGCATGAGTTGGACACACCACAGAAATGCAGAGTATTATCATTACTGTACAATACGGGATGTATGTACAATCTTCTCTTTACAGAGTCACTTGGTTCCATCACAGCTAATACAAATAAGATGGCAGCAGATTTGCATCAGCCACATCAGGTATTATTTTTCCCCTACTGGGAATAGAACTCAACAATTTGCTTACATAATTACTGCAGGCCTATAAATATGTTACAGATATCTGTCCTCTGATAAAAACCTGTTCTCCCATATAGGTATGCAGACACTTGGCTCCTGGAGAATGGCTGTGTGAAAAGATATCACGGGTCCACTTCTAATTTGCTTCTCATCTCAAAAGCTGATTCACCTAGATTACAACTCAGTAGATTTTGCACGTCCAAGCACCCAGGTGAGCAATCTCCATTCTTGAATTTGTAAATACAACTTTCTCTTTCTTGGTTCCTCCTCTATAATAAATATTCTATAAACTAATGTCCACTAACGATTTTATTGGACTCCATAGGACACATGAACTCACTCTTCCATATCCAGATGAATTTTCAGACAAAAGAGCAATAAAAATTCATTGAAGCTTCTTCCTATAAACTCAGCAGACATGACTGACAGATACCCAGCATGCAGGTACCTCGGGTAGAGAAAATGTTATGTTTTTTACTTTACAGAGTCACAGCATCAGTTAGGTTGGAAAAGACCTCTGAGACCATCGAGTCCAACCTGTGACCGAACACCACCACGTCAACAAGACTGTGTTCTAAGGATGGATGTCACTGAGACTGTGCTACCACTGCCTGATTTTGTTCCTAACGTGCACCTGAAGTGGGCATTCTGTTTGCCAAAGGCACACTCATTTCAGCCCCCTCTGCTAGCACATGTGCACAACCCTGCTCTGCTTCTCCCTCTGTCCTGGACTGCAGCAGAGTGCTAAGCATCAAGGCAGCTTAGAAGATGATCACAGCACAGTAGAATATTCTTTTACTGTTATATGATAGGCTTGTGTCAAAGTTGCCTAACAAGAAGGCCACTCTAACAAAGTGGGTCTGAGCCATCATTTCTTCAAAGCCTCTTTGCACTGCACTAGTCTATATATTTTGTGGAGACTTTATGCAACACAAGTGTACACAAAGCCCCTTGTGGAAGCTTAATGCAATACAACGGTACACACGGCTCCTTTCCTACACCAAGGGAATGTAATAATATGACCATGACATGCCTGAGATTCAGATCTGAAATCATATAAAAGATGCTTAGTGTGCAGTATATAAAGTGCCAAACAGGGGACTGGGACACCCAGCCATCCTTTCAGCCCTTCTCCTGCTTTTACTCAGTGACATTGGCCAATTGTTTTGCCCCTGTCTTAGCCATAGTTTTTTTGCCTTTTAAAATGAAAGCAGTGATACCACTGCCTTCTCTGAAGCTCTTTCAGTGTGGCAACATCAGTGAGGATTTTTAGGATGACGCTGTTCAAAATTGCCAGGCATGGTTTAGGCAGAGCAGGATGATGGAGGGAATCAGTGTCTCACAAGCTTTTCAATCTATTCCTCCCTTCAATCAGTTAAGAATAATTTCATGCCTGATCACAGAAATGGCTGCAGGGCCTGGTGGCAGGGCACTGCGCGTCTCACTGGCCGGGGAGCGCTGCCGGACAGGGGCATTCGAGGTCCCTGCAGCCAAACTCTCAAGGACGCTAAGATACAAATGTTGTCTTTCATAATAACAGCAATTAACAAGAAATGAATGTTACAAGGGACTGGCATTCAGTTTGAAGTACTTTTCCTTTTTTTTTTTTCAGATGTGACTTTCTACCATGTGTGTACCATAGCATTACATAAACCCTTGTCAAAACCCAAACAAAGCCAGGAAAAATTCCATTGCTTTGGGAAAGCCAGTGACTCAGTGCAGTAAACAACTGGTCAAGGCCAGGCAGCAACTTGGGCTAGTTAGCATCAAGCAGAGAGCCCACCAACCCAAATGTGTGGGAGCCACTCAGGTCCACAGGACCCCACAGTATCCACAGTACCTGTGGTCGTGGTCCTTGGACCAAGATACTCACCAAGCCTATACCTGGGTGCAGTTCAAGGGATATGACAGGTTGAGGACCAACCTACGAAGCACATGGGGTGAGATTGCACAGACATGACTTTTCCACACTACACAGTCCTTCATGTGACCTTCATGTCACACAATCTCAGCTTTAAGGTCTGAAAGCAGCTCTCCATTGGCCTGCCACCCACCTTCAGGCACTTTGAACTTAAAAAAACCCATCCCATACTAAAAGCAAACCAAAGTGATGACTAAAAGCCACACCTGCACCAGTAGCAGTCCAGAGGAGATATGGGGCCAAGCAGCTGCAGTGACACCTGCCATTTGGGTTTGGGGGTGGAGCAGTCTTTGACCCTGCTTTACTTGGCAGAGTAAGTAGAATCAGCACCTCAAACTGGGCTTGGGCACTGACAAAACTTCTGAAACTTCTTTCTATTCAGCTTTCAGGTGTTTTGGTTTCCATACCTAGGAAACAGAGTTCATGATCTGAATCACAGGTAAGATGAGAAATGAAATGGGATTTGAGATGCTGAGTCAGGGAGCTGAAATGTTCCCCGAGTGCAGATCCCCTCCTGTGTGGGAAGACAACTAACTCTTTGCTAATTACTTAAACCTTGCAACACACAAGGAAACAGGGGGACGGACTCAAAGGCACAGTGTAGGGGGTTATCTTTGCACACATGAATAAGATGCAGTATAGAATTAAAGAAGATAGAAGAAAGAAACATTCAGTAGCTGCAATGAGCCCAGTATGAAAAGCAGGGTAGGCCTAATTATTTCTTTAAGGCCATAAGCGATGAATAGTGAATGAAGTTGCTTGAATTATTGATTGTCAGCTTCAGACCTCTGCCCTCACCACAGCTCAGGGCAGTGAGCAGTTCTGATGTCACTGATCTCACATGTCATGTTATGCCACAGGACGGATTTTGGAGAAGAAAGGCACCATAACATTTAAAATTGCAAATATTACCACTCCAATCACCAAGTGCAGGCAGCAGAGAAACCGCAAACAGTTCAGGTTTTGGGGTGTGGCTGCTGATGGCTCTCCCTTCTGCTTCTAAATATAAAGTTTTCTAAACTTCACCATGAAGTGACAGCTACCCCTTATCACTGAAGGCCAGCTGTTTCTTTAGCACTCAGCTGTTCCCGGTGCTTGCTCATAGAAATGGAAAAAAGCTATTTAGAGACGCAAATCTGCAAAGCCTTCGAGCACATGTATATCTTAGAGCCCGTCTTTCAGATCTTAAAGTAATTTGGTTGATCTTCCTTCACACCCGTTTTACACCTCTGCACGCACACTGACACCACCAAAGCTAGTCCTGGTTCCCTGGCACAAATAAAACCAGATCCGGAACAATTCCTTCTGGGCATTTTAAAAGTTTTTATGGTGCCTCCTGAGAAGGACTCAGTTGAGTTCACTCCTAGGAGATGCAGCTACCGATCAATGTGTGTCACTGCTTGTTTGGAATGAGCCAGCCCATACACTGTCCTTCCCAAATGTGTGTGGGTTTACTCTGGATTTCATCAGCAGGGGCTCTGTGTGTGGGGGGGAGGGGGAGGAGGGTGGGGGCGATAAGGATGGGGGCGATAGCACAGATACTACAGTTCAATCAGACTAATACATTTTATGACTCCTGAGGCCAAGAGCCACCATGAAGAGAGCTCACAGTGTGGCGGGGAAGAGTGGGAGAAGCTTCAGGCCTTCAGAGCCTCTGTAAATCCACACCTGATTCCTGGGCTTTCATACAAAGGCATCCCACTTTCACCCAGGTGCAGTTATATACCCAGCACATTCACCTTCCTTTCTGGGTGTGTGACTGATTCCACTGCGCATGTACAAAACAGTTTAAGATACATTTAGACACGTACACAAAGAAATACAGGTGTACTGCAGATCAGAGGTAGTGCTGGATTGCTGTGGCTGCAGAGGAGAACAATGGTGCCTTATCTATGCATCTTTACGTCTTTTTCACTAAGTCCCCTATGCATGTGGTCAGGCAAAGGGAACTTTCTTTCCTGTGTGGACAACACAGACCGATGCACATACATGGTTTCATGCTGTTTCGTAACAGAAAGCAATGTCAAGTAGTGTCTAAACCTACTTCCAGTTAACAGCAAAACTGCCATAAGTTTCAGTGGGTTTACAGTAAAAACTGCACCGTCTCACCCACATGCAGCAGAATTTCAACAGTTCAAGCAGCAAGTGGAAAATGTTACAGCAATTGCTTTTTTACCTTTGCAATCTATGCACCAAATTCCCTTCCACCTTGTAATTCATGGAGTCAGACTTTTTCCAAACAGATATAAAATTCTCTTAAATTACAATCACAACGGTGCTTTCCTCACTGCCTTGTATTTTCTCTTATCCGTGGTGCCTGGACCAAATGGCAGTAAAATGTGATCTGTGTTTCAGTAGCGTTCAAGAGCCACATCACACTTGTGCACCCGAGGCAGCAAGATACGTATTAATGCAAAATCAGGTGTAAAGTATGTGTGGTTTTGCCATAATGCTGTAAAAATACTAAAGCATAATCCTTGTTTTAATCTGAACCGCTGTCACCCTCTTAAAAGGAAACCGGCTGACATCTTTTGCCAAGGAACAAACACACAGGACAATACCCTGCATCCCTCCTATGTGCTGAACAGCTCTTACCTAAACAGTCCAATTAAAACCAACGGGGCCACTTGTGTGCCTAAGTGCTATCCTGCAGGAGGGCTGATTACAGGCTTCGGCACTTCTCGCCTGAGGATGCACCAGCGTGTGATCACAGCACAGCTCAAAATGCGCCTCATTTAAAGCCACTTGCTCGTGCTGAAACCAGCCGCTTTTAGGCAACAGCTGCGCAGCAGCCATCTGAGATAAGGATGCAGAACCAGCAGCGCGAATAGGACGGTGCGGGCAGGGAAGGTGCCGGGCTCCTTCCTGCTGTTCAGGTGGTCGCAGGCTGCTGTGTGCCCCGAGGAGACAGGCAGCTCCGTGTGCTGGCAGCGCTGGAGAGCCGGCAGCAACTCCGCCCGCATTTCTGGGAGCTTCCCACTGCTCCCTTTTTTCCACCCCCAGCAGGTTGGACTGTGGTGTGGAGTCCGGCAGTTCCTCTGAGCCTCTGTGCGCGTCTCCACAGCCCCGCTCCCCTTCCCATCCCGCACCGCCGGGGCGGCACGGCCGGAGGCGCCGGGATCGCTTTCACGGCATCTCCGGGCATCCCGTTCGCACCGGCTTTTCCGCTTGCACTCATTCCTTGCCGTGCTCCCCACACCCTTCCCCCTTCCGTAATCCCTCCCATCTCCCGCTCCGTGCCCATCTCCTATGCTCTCTATCCCTTTCCCATTCCCGTTATCCCACCCCTTTCCCTCCCCTCTCCCTGTCCGTGCCGATCCCATGCTCTCTATCCCTTTCCCATTCCCGTTATCCCATCCCTTTCCCTCCCATCTCCCGCTCCCTGCCCATCCCATGCTCTCTATCCCTTTCCCATTCCC
>JAWWEU010000125.1:66676377-66711377 GCA_035583155.1 Acropternis orthonyx
TTTGTTGTTTTTGGGGGGTTTATCCCCTCCCCCCCCCCCCCCCCCGCCCCCTTTTGGTTTACCAAGTTATGTTTTTGGGTTTTTGGTTTTTTTGTTTTGTTTTGTTTCGCTTCTTTAAGAGATGCCAGAATAAAATGCAAACAAATCAACCGGAAAAAATTCTGTTCTTTACCCTAGCGTTCCTGCAAAGGAGGAAAAAATTGCATGGAAAAAATATATTGCCACTAATGCTGACTTTGTCCCTAGAAGCAGAACATGGCTATGCATCAGTGTTACCCTTCGATAGTGACTATTCCAGAAAGAAAACAAAGGCAGGCACCATGGCCAGAAAATCCCAGAATAACAGGTAACAGACGCACCGCTTTTTCAGAATGAATCGGCAGCTTTTGCAATGTGTCCGGCTTGTGTGCAGTGCATACGTTTATGAGAAATAGTAACTAATCCGGTGTCTCGGTTTCCCCCATCCCGGTAGTCGCCATTTTTTTCCCCTGGATGGGCTTGGCTCTGTTTTGATCTCTCACATAAACACTGCCACGCGTACACCATCTCCTCGGTGCTCGCCGCCGCTCCCCGCCCGAGCCGCTCCCTGCGCTCCCACCGCGGCCGGCTCGGGCACCGGCCCCGCCGCACACCGCGCTCTTTGCATGGCACTAACCACCCCCCCCCACCCCGCACCCCTCCCGGCGTTTATTTATATACAGCCCGCGGGCCGCCCGAGCAGGGCAGCGCCGGGCTGTGCTGGGGGGACACGCACACAGGCGCGCGCACACACACACACACACACACACACACACGCACCCACAGACACACCCCCCCCCGCGCCCGCTGCCTGCCCCGTGCGGTCTGTCCCGCTGCTCTGTGTGTGTGTGTTTGCCCCGGCGGTACCTGCGGTGGCCGGGGCCGGTCGCCCTGCGCTGTGCGCAGGCTCTGCAGCTTTGTTTGCCGCTGTGTACGTGCGGGAGCGCGGGGGGACCCGCACCGAGGGCGAGCCCAGCCCCGGGCTGTGCCTGCCCCGCAGGGGACCGGGGACCGTGCCCCGCCGGGGCGGCGATGCTCTGCGCGGTCACGCTGGATGGTGGCTCCTGTAGAATAGCCTAAAATGAACTTGGCTTGCACGTGACTTGTTTTCCAAAGGAGCAGTGAGGCTCGGCAGGCCCGCCCGGCTCCCGCTGCTCCGGAGGGCATCCTGCACAGGGCCGGGCGGTGCTGGGGAGGTGCTGGGCAACCGGCCGGGAGCTGCTCACGGGGCACCGGAGGTGCAAACCGAAATCAAAAGCTGGCGAGCTCCCTCCTCGAGAAAAACACACCGCCCTGTTCATGCCTGCCACGGCCGAGAAGTGTGCACTGGAGATAACTGAGGGGGAGCAAATTGCTCCCCCCCTGCCCCTGCTCCGAGAAAGGGAACCGGTTTTTGGGGGCATTAATTGCAGGAGTCCTACTTTTTTTAGTTTTAGTTGGATTCTTTGTCTCATCTTGGAGCACAGAGAAGACGTCAGTGCATTTTGAAAAAGAAAGTCATCAGTGGTGGGAGGCGTGTCTTACGTCCTGAGACACTTTGCTCCTGGAGATTTTTAATTGTTTTCTTCTAAAGTATGCTTGCTACCTTTAACAAAATAATCAAAACAGGTTTCATAGGATTTCCAGCTGTAAACTGCACCTTGATTTGTGCGGGTTTCTTGTCTGTCTCCTGCATTCAAGAAATCTGTGTTACTTACAGAGCTATTATTCCATCGTTCCTGTTCTTAGGGCTCTTGTCATCCACTGCAAAATAGTTATTTGTCTGAACTGTAAGCTACTTTCAGGAGTTTTTAGGAGAGGATTTGTAATCTATCAAATACAGCAGAATTAAAAGATTTTTGGTTACAGATTTGCTGGTGTTATTAAAACTAAGGCAGACACATCTACTTGCAGTTACCATTGTGCTTTGTTTTCTGCCTACAGATTTATATTTATTTACCTGTTCACTGTTTTGTGCTGGTTCTCACTGTAGCAGTGGCAGCCCTCAGAAATGCCATCCTGCAGTGTGCAATGTGTATGTTTACTTACACTTTATTTTCTTCTAGCTGCAGTGGTTAGATGAGGAATGGGTCAGCAGTGTTACAGGACAGGGTGATGCTTGTCAAGGAATGCTTTCCAGTGCAGTCACCACTGGGACAGTGCCCTGATACAGCAGAGGCATGGGAAGCAGAGACACATGCCTTTAATGCAGCTCCCTGTTCCTTCAGGGACAGGGGAGCAGCAGCAGGGCCCAGTGGGCACCTCTGCATTGTCCTTACGGGCTCTGTGCCTGTGTCCAGCAATCACTGCTCACATTTGCCTGTGTGCTTAGATTTTGGGGGAGAAATTACCCTTACGTTTGAACATGCAGCTGAAAACACATGAGGTACACCAGCATCACTGTCTTATTACTGTTTGGACCTTAGAGGCTGTAGGGTTACAGCATGAATTTTTGGTGAGACCGTTAATTTTTCCTAAGCAACTCAGATACTAACAGAGGAAGATGACTGCCCAAAGTACAGAGGATCTGAAGTGTCCGTGGGTGATGTGAACCACTGGGCAAAGCATTTGTCCATATTGTTCCACTTTAACCATTTTCCAGAAGTGCTGGGTTTGGAGCATCAGATGCAGGTAGGCATGATCGCATACGTGCCTGAAATTCATGCCTTATTGTTGCATTGTATTTCTGGTTATAAAAATACATACTTAAGGTTGGAGGAGTAGGGAAGGAGCAGATAACTGCACATTTCAGATCTGCAGGGGCATTGTTGTTTTCATCTATTTTTGTATCCTGCTGCTTGCAGCATCTGATCAGATTAAAAAGTGAGATTATATATAGAGAGAGACTATATATTTTTTTTTCATGCTTTATGAGCTATACATGTATAAAAGCATGAAAAACATCTTCCTTATTCTTGGAAAATCGGAAGAGAGGGAAGGAGGAGAAGAACTGTCAGATGTGAGGGAGCCTAGCGTGCTTGTACTCTTCTTCTTTGTTCTGTATGTTGCCCCCCATGTTGCCTGCCTGGGGGGAGAAGAACATACCCCATGTAGCACAGGTGTGCTGGGCAGCCCCTGTGGGCAGGAGGGCAGGCATGGAGGGATTCCAGCTGCCCTGTTGTTCAGCAAGGGCGCTGTTTGATGCCTCCTTCCTCTGCTGAGGTGGTAGTGATGTTCGTGTAAGAAATCATATCATGAGACCTCAGTCCCTTGTCGATGGCTGGAAAGGCCCAGACCCACAGGAGAAGGGGTAGAAAGGCTGCCTGTCCTTCAGACAGGATACTCAGGTCTGGGCTAAAATCTTGCTGACCTCTTGACTGTGATTAAGTGACAAGTAATTTTGACAGTTCTGGATTCATGCAGGGAAAAACACCCGCAAAATTACATTTAATTAACCAAAATATAAGCCCTCTGTCCACTGCAGGAATTTAACATTTTTGCTTTGTCCACTGCCAGCTTTCAATCAAAATTGAAAGCAGTTGTTAGCAGTTTGTTGATAAACAATATTCTCGGTGGGGGGGAGTTATTGATAGCAATCAGACACAATTTTTTAGCTATTTCTTTTTCACTTGTACATTAAAATACTCGATGTTATGTGTTTTCTTCTCAGTTTCCTGTGATGTGCCCTTTCCCATGTAAGAGAAAGCAAACTGCTTTGTTTTCTCTCTGGCTTGCCATTTGTACTGTGTCCTCAGCTGAGATTCAGACTTGTTCCCCCCTGCAATTTTGACCAAAATCCTCTGGCAAATGAAACTAGATTCCTGTTTTGTGAAGAGGACAGGAGATTAGAGAAAGCCACAATATTATCTTTTGCAGGGAGGTAAACCTAGGTCACATCATCTTGCTACAATAATACTTATCAGGTACTTGACTACAGTATCATAAATGTCTCCTCTTTGCAGAGCAGTGGCTGTATGTAGTTCCTAAAGCAGTGCCATGCAGTTTAATAATTCCTGTGCAGTGGGAATTAAAAAAAGGCATAAAACAGCTGGATTTAGTGAGTAGCAAATATTCAAAAGTCAAGCTTGCTGTTTGTTCCAAGGAAATGGATAGGTGACACGTGTGCGATGTGCCAAGGAGGAATGCGACACAAATCTGAAATTTGGTGACGTTTGCTCACAAGGCAGGGCACTCTGACAGAGAAACAGGCAAGCCTGCAGATAACTGGGCTTTCTGCTGCCCTGCCTGTAATGACACTCACTAGGTGTGGGGTACCTTGAGCTGCATGTGGGTGTGAGTTGCCTGTGTGCCCATGCCCGAGGCAGCTCAGACAGCTGCTTTGCCACGAAAGGGTCAGAAATAAGGTAAAATGAAAACTAAAATCTTAGTGTTAGATGCCAGTCTACTGAGGTCACGGTTAAATTTACTTGCAGAGAAAGGAATTGGATGTCGGTGGTGCAGTGTGTTTGGCCTGTTAATTTAGGAGCTGGTTTATTGAAGGAGAGGGAGCAAAATAAATGCTGGTTTATAAATACATCTTCTGTATCTATTAATTAATATTTTTGTTCATATGTTATATAAATAGACTTGTACTTTGTGTTGTGTTTTGGCAAAGATACGTAGAAAAAGATGAAAGCTACATTTGGTGTTTCAAATAAAAACAGAGCTTAATGTCCGAATTCCTCTGTTGATGTTGGCTAATGGTGAGGGTGAACCTGTGGCCTGCAGAACGAGCCCCTTGCTCTCTGCAGATGTTATTCTGTGCCCACACAGAGCAGGTCAGGGATTGCAGCCTGATTTTTATTTTTTTTTTTTTTTTTTGGTTAATTTTCTGGGAGGCCAAGAATAAAATGCTGCAAAGCAGACTGTGCAGGGACGGCTCCTCTGATTTCTTTTTTTTTTTTTTTTTTTTTTTTTTGCCTGGATTTTTGAATTCGATAGAAATCCTTCTGGGTTTGCTTTCCTAAAGCTGGCAGCGCAGGGACAGCAACTGATGTCACCGCGCTTGGTTTTAAAACTGAGGCGTTCTGGTCCCGATAATAACAGATCTCACCAAGGGGCCTGCCGCCCCTGAGGAGCTGCAGCAGGTCTGCCATGCTTGGGAGCTGCACCTCTCCTGCAACTGAGGAAAACAAACCGCCACTGTGTTGGAAGCGCGTTCCGACCTGGCCACTGCAAACATGTGGCAGCACAAACTTGAATGCGATACTGGAGCCAGAACTCTGCATCGAAGGCTGTGCCCCAGTGTGCCTGGTTCCCAGATCCCAGCTGAATCTGCAGAACCGGTTAAATTTTGCTATGAGGAGAATGCAAAATTAATTTTTAGTGGATTAATTCCATACAGGCTCTCTGTTTGACAGGCTGTGAGCAATGTGTTCAGTTTGAAACAAATGGAAAAACCCCAACAACTGAAGAACGGTGAATACTAGGCAGGTCACGTGCTTATGTTCAGGTTTATCTGGTGCTTTGGGTGGTGAGCTGTAATATTTTCAGGTGCATCCCACAGTAGGTTATATATGTGGACAGGGAATTTCCTGGAAGCGAATCTGGATCCTTCCAACAAAAAGCTTCATAGCAGTTGCATTCACACAGGACTGCAGGTGTAAGCCTCATGCTTTTACACACCTGCACTTTTGGGATTGGGAACTGGATGCAGACACTTAACATGTAGCACCTTGTAAAACTTCTTGCTCTGTTTTTTCTTACTCTTTTGGCCTGGACAAAAGGTGAAGTGCAGGCAGTGCAGTTCACACATGGCTGCCTGACCTTAGGTGGAGTTGCATCCTCTGCACCATGGGTTGTGTAACACCCTGGCAGCCCTGCCTGCACTAGAAAGCCCTGGCACGAGTAAGGTGCTTGCCCCTGTTTTAAGCACTTTGTTAACTAGCCTGACTTTGCTCCCTATAGTGCTTTAAAATGGTTTGGCAACTGGTAGTGTATTGGTGACTCACAGTCTAGACCTTAACACTGAGCAATAAACTTCAGTTCACTGCTTTGGTCAGGAACTGTGCTGGTTTCCCACTGACCAAATGCCCCATCTGGTGGGGTGAATTGATGGAGGAGTAGGGAAGGTGTCTTAATACCAAATACTTAAGGCTGCACATCATGTATAGAATGAAATCTCAACCTCTTATGCATGTAAGCAGTTCCTCCTGGCTCGTCCATAAACTGTCAGAAAGTGGACTTGAAGGGGCCCTTGCCTTTTCTGTTTTAGTCTCACCATCTCAATTAGCACATGTCTGAATCGCTTAGGTGTGTCTGCTGAATGCTGCATCAACCAAATGCTCAAATCCAATACCTTGAATTCTTCTTTGGGGCAAGGATGGTGGAGGGGGATGGCTCTAGGGATGTAGTGTTGGAAGTGGCAAAGCATCTTGCAGACCAACACCTGCATTTACTTGACTCCTCCCTATTCTCTCATACCGTCTTTTGACAATTTCTTCACAAAGAAAATTTAACTGCTACTTCATAGCCAGTGAACTGCTCAGCATTTGCTAAAGGGATATTAGAGCTGTCTCAGGTCAGTGGTGTAGTCTAAGCAGCAAGCAGCATTCCTGATCTGTGATTTTGCTGCTAAATTTTTTTATGGCTTTCTCCCTTTTTGTCTGGACCTTTTTATTGTCACCTTTTCATCACTAGTACACCCACCTCCCCCAAGTTTTGCATGGAGATACAACATGTAATAGAGTGAACCTAAGCTAAACACTAGAAATCATCCTTCTCTTGCAGCTGTTTTTGAAGGGCTCCACAGACCATTTGTCTGAAAAACAGTCATACATCTGTCTCTTTTATAAAAACAAATATACAGATGTATCTGCTTAGTCGTGGCCTACATCTTACCTTTTACTGAAGTAACAACAGACTCCATTTTGAAACAGGGTACTGTTTGGTACTGAGTTGTGTGCAGACCAGTTCTTACAGTTTTTTCTCCTCACTTCAGGTTGCAGAACAGCAGAATGAGATGGATATTCTTGCAATATGCGGTACTGTAGACAGCAAAGGAGATAAAGCAGTATTTAGAAAGAGGTTCATCTCTTCTGAAAACAAACCCAACAAAAAAAGGAAAAGCCATCATGCTTGTAATAGGGCATTTAACTTGGTGTAGATGGAGCAACTCTCAGGTAAATGTCAGGGCTCTCGGTTTTGGTTCCTGCATAGGGCCTGGTGGTTGAGGCATTAGTCAGCCCCCCCACACCTGCCCGCTGTGTGTCTGGTGCCCACGGTGCACACTGCAGGCAATGATCAGGCTTCTGTGTCCCAAAGAGCTCTGCAAAGGCACCACTGCCCTGTTGGTGGCTGCACAGCCACAGATACCCCAGGAGCACACTGGGGTCACCCTTCCTGGACCAGAGGTGCCCTGTGGGTGTGCTGCATGCAGAAGGACTTCCAGCTGCTCACTGCATCCTCTCTTAACCCAGCCAAACACTCGGGTCAGGCTGAATTTCTTGGCCAGTGGTCCTCGTGCTGTCCCCATACGTGCTCACCGGAGCTGCTGTGAGCTCTGCTACAGCAGGCAGCTCAGAATGGGCCAGTTATGGTGATTGTGTTCATCTTTGTGTCTAATTGCCAGAAGTCAAGGAATTCATGCCATTGGAATGAATCCAGACCAGCCTGTATTTCCTCTCTCTTCTAGAGTTCCCTGCAAACAGTGTCTTTGTGCCTTTGACAGGTTCACTGGGGATGTTTAGGGACAATGGTTCCCTCCTGAACTTCTGTTTCCCATGCCTTTTCATAAACATGGGTGGATTTGGCATAGCCTTTGTCAATTTTTGTAAACATAGGTGTGGAGAAAAAGTTTGGTCTCTTTCTCTGCAGAGGTGTATTAGAAAAATTAAAACAATATCCCCTTATTGTAGTCAAATGACAAAGGCAGTAAAGCACAGCAAACCAAGCCCACCCTGCCCTATTTATGTAGCACAGAATGTGTAAAACACTCAGTGTTGCTGCATGGGTCAACAGCAGCTACATGGCACTGTAGGAATACACATGTTGCTTAATGCAACAAGTTTTAAAAAAAAATTACATAGGGATTTTCTAGGCTTTTCAGAAAAAGATACCAGGTAATGGTTGATGTAATTGATATCTCAGCACCAACACTGAGGTGCTTTCTGGTGAGAGTGGATTAGCATCAGAGCTGAGCCTTGTGAGCATTTCAGTTGTACCCGCAGTGGTGCAGTTCACTGAATTCCTTGCAAGATCAGGAGCTGGACTGGCCTGAGATACATGGCTCACGGGTTTGTTCAGTGGGTGTTTCTTCACCTGAGCTTTGTTTTCTTTTCCCCTCACTGTATGACTGGAGTGATGCTTTGTCATCAGCAACACCCAAGTAAAGCCACAGCATCCAGCTGCACATGTGTGTGTGTGTGCAGGGAGAGGCAGGACAGCTCTCCACCAGGCAGCATTTCTGCAGGAAGAGTTTCTCCCCTTGGGATGTCTTTGCTTCCTGGAGGGTCTGTGCATTTGCCCCTCCAAAAAGCCAAAGGGCTGTGCACTTACCCGTCCTCCAAGCCCCCTGGGTCAGCACGTCGTGCCCAGCTGCAGGCTGGGGTTGCAGCACACTGTAGCAGAGCTGCTTTGACATCATCTGTCTGCCCCAAAAGCTGCCACTGCCCCTGGATCTTTTGATCCTTATGTGCTGGACATGTATGCAGTGGGACGAAACTGAAAAGTCTGGAAAATTGCTTGTTTTGAAGTGGCGGCAATAACTTCATTTTAGGAATGTTTTTAATCTGAGCTGTATAAATAAATAAAATTACTATTTTCAGCTGAATCAGTGGAAAAAAAATCCTCCAAGGATTTAGGGCTTCCTTCTAATGGTGAAAAGCCTGGGGCATCGGTTGGGGGGGAAAAAAAAATCTCAAATCCTAGTAGGTTGAAAGAGGATAACATACTGCCGTGGTCATTACGGGGATCGTGATATTTTTGGTTTCTTTTTCTGTTTGTAGACTCAGAAGAATTAAGAGGATTCCTCTTTTTTGCCATTAAGATGTCAACAACAACAGCAGTGATTAGCTGCTGATTTTTCTTTCTGCTTCTCCGTGGGCTTGAAAGCTGGCTTTTTGGGTGCTTTTTGCTGTTGCCTGCTAGCATTTAGATCTGCTAACTCTTTCTGCCTCCTCATAATTTTTCTTCACAGATAAAAATCTTGTGGGCTGTTTTTATTGCTAACTTGCTCATTTTTTTATGTTCATTTCTGTCTCTGAATGTATTGAACGCTAATAAATGCAAATTTATTGTAATTCCTCCCCAAACCCACGGTTTACTCATGGAAATAAGGTTGATACCTTCAAGTATCTAAGGGATGTAAAAGGGAACCAATTTAATAGCAAAACTGTTTCATAATCCATATCAATGCATGTTTTAGAGAACTCTTTTGCAACTTATGCAGGTGTTGGTTTTTAAATATTCTAAATCTTAGCTTGCTTATACTTTTATCTAATATTTCTTTTCTCTTTTTAATAGGTCATCACACAACGAACTAGAAAAACATAGGTAAGTCTTGGGAAAAAAGCTAATTAAAAGATGGCTGACATTACAGTTACCATGTTTATTGAAGAATATTTTGCTGAAATTGTTTTGATTCTGCACTGGGTAGTTTATTAAGGTTTTGGGGGTTTTTTTGTGAACTAAAATCTAATAGGTATAGTATAATTTGGCTTCTTTTCTTTCCTGTTGTTTGGTATGCTCCTCTTGAAACACCCCTGATAATTAGCTTTGGACTGATTAATGCTGTAACTGGATAACAGAATTGTTACTAACAAAGAATCTTGCTTGCAGCAACTGTTTGCTAGAGGTGCTAAATGCTATAAGTACAAAGTATTTTGTGACTAAGGTGAATGATTTTTGGGAACAACATGTCACACAGGGTTATTCTATGTTTTTGTTTTTTTTTTAAAGTATGCCTAAAGTGCAGTTAATTTTCATCTTGCATGTAAGTACCTACAGATGTGTTTTTCCCCTCCGTCTGCTTCCTTGCTGGTGCGTGTCCTGTCCAGAGAGCTGTGTGTGGTAGCAGTGGGCACCTCCTGAGCTGCAGCCCCGGTCTGGCGCAGCCAGCGCTGGGGAAAGCCGGGCTTACCCAGGACAGGCGTTAGATCCTGCAGACCGGAGATGTACAGGGCTCAGGTTTGCCCAGTTTCGGAGGCAGCGTTCCCTGTCTGTTGTATCGTGTCAGAGTTTGTTTGCAGATGCGCCTTTGAGCTGTGTGACGTCTCTGGGGTGCACACAGAGAGCTCTGGGAGCAAACGGTGCCTGTCTTGGCTCTGCCTTTCGGTTCCCTCGCGGAAGGATCGCTGCCTTTCACTTTTACCACTCAGGCAGCAGGATAAACTCTGCTTCGGGTAGTTTTTTGTTCATTTTGTGTAGCTTGTGGTCTTTCGGGTTTTGTGCATCCAGAGAAAGCAAGGGTGGTGTGTGTGAGTATGATTTAAACCTATTTGCATGCATCTAAATACGTGAAACGTGGTTGATGGCACAACAAGATTGAACTCGTGGGGGTTTTTTTTTTGTGTCTTGTTTTGTGGCTGCAGTTATGTAGCAGCTAGACCATCACTTCCCTTGCATGCTTACATGCTTTCCTGTAGTTTAATTGTAATATGAGTAAACTGTAGCTCTGCCTGATAGCCACGTGGTCATCCTAGAGATGAGAGGAACTGGAGAAGGCTCAAGCTCACAAACACAGGCCTCAGCTGTAGAATGCAGTGCATTGGCTAAGGCAGTGACATCAACTGGCAGAAGTTCTGCTGACAGTCTTCAGGAAAATAACTGCATGTAAAATTCTGTCCTCTGGTCACACTCCTTTAAAATAAAAAATAAAAAAAATTATTGGCCCCAGCTGTAATTCTTTCTCACTCATTTTTTTTCCATCCTCTTTCTGGATACTCTTTTCCATTTCTTCGTTTTTCCCTGCTCCATCATTATGGACTCGTTGTCAGCTAAACTACAGATTCATTTTTTTTTTTCCTTCAGTCATTTTTATAACCCAAGCATGGAGTTGCCTCTTCTTCCCTCTGCTCTGCCTTAACATGTTTAAGCAGCACAGTAAATGAGGCACAGCAGCATTTGCAGCAGATGCAGGGCCAGAAGGAGAATCTATTAATTGTTCAATCTCTGTTCTCACTTTCAGTTCTGCGTTGTATCTTTGTAGTAGCTGGACCATATAGTATTTGCCTTGCTACCTTTTCTTTCTCTGCCATCTCAAGGTTAAAATAGGTAAACTGCACAGTATGTCTTGTGATTATACAACTAATGTTTGTAACTGCTGCTGCTTGCTGTGCCTCCTGCAGCTAGACTATACTCGAAGCCAGATTTTTATTATTCCTGGTGAGAACCTGCAAATTAGTGTGAGATCCTTCTATGTGCAAATGGATGTTCACAAAAGCAGATGAGGTGTGTACCGTTCTAGTTGCTTGATGTATTGGTGCTAAGGACTCCTGCAATTTTTATTTCTTGTCTCTAACAACCCCCTCCTCCATCACTGTGGGTGTATGAGCAGATAATACGGATCAGAGTGTTTTTCACTGTGTTTTACTAAAATTACATTAAAATCCATCAAGTGTCTTGCAAAGTGTAATGGAAGGTTCACAGCCGTGGTGTGTCCCTGGAGCAGCTGGTCCTTTGGGCAGAGCCTGTCCTCCTCCCCCAGCGCAGCCCTGCCCTGTCAGCTGGGAAGCACTGGATGTTGATTTTGGAGGTTTATCCTTTCCAGGACCAGCGCCTTTGACTCACCACTGCCATGATGCTTCTGTGGCGACACACACTGGGTTATCTCCCAGGAGCCTGTTGAGGAGGAGTAGAGAAGATGGCTGTGTGCATCCTCCTCCTCAGCCAGTCCCTCCTGTGGGGTCTGTGGAGGGCAGGGAAGTGGCTTCCTCACTTCCAGGATCGTTGTCCTGCAGGAGGGTGGCCAGAGCTGCCACTAACCAGAAAGCCACAGTGGCCCTGTGCTGTGCGTGGTGCTGTTGCTGTTTTACCTCTGGATCTGACATCGTGGGAATGGCAGTGGCTGATCTCTGTGTGTGCCCACTCGGCCATTTGGCACCACGACTTTAATTTGCATTTTCTACTGCTCAGTCTCTTTTCCATGTGCTCTTGAAGGGATGCTCAGAGGAAGACAAACTGAAGTAGAGATGTAATTCCAGGCAAAAAAAATCTTATTATGTGATAGAATTCAGATTACAAATATGGTAAAGTGTTTGTCAGCAATTCAGACATCCTTTTTCTCTGCTTTAAGTCTCCCTACATACTTTTTCTGCTCAGAAATTCAGTGTATGTTCATTACAGAGAAACTCTGTAAGGACTTACCCTCTAATGGTTGTCTTGTTTTGGTTCTGTGTGATCAACGTTTGCATCTTGGAGTCATGAAACAGGAAACCCCCTAAATAAAAAGTAGGAAGGCAAGAAATCTTCTATCCTAGGGACAAATGAGGTCCTAGAAGATATTTTAATAATTACAGACACGTTAGAGTGGCACTTGGATGTAACTAGTTTCTAATGCCAAATACATGCATGTATATTCATGCGTGTATTTTTTGTTGTTTCCAGCCAGACCATTATGTCTGTAGGCTTTCACAGAGCAATGTAAATAGCCAGTTAATTAGTAGTCATGATTTTTTGCAAGGAAATTTTTAAGTTGACCTGACCTGACAGGTGTATAAAGGAATTCAACATTCGTAGTGTAAAAAACCCCCAAGAATTCATGAGAGGCATAAGCTTCTTAAAAAGACACAGCATAATCTCATTTATTTGCATCAGTTTATGCTAGTTCTACATTAGAAGGCAAAAGCCAAGGTGTATCCCCCTGAAGACTGTGCTGGGGTCTCCAGGCTGCTCTGTGATGGCAGGGAGTCCCCTGCCCTCAGCTGTTGACGTGTGGATTTGTCCCCTCAGCTCATGCAGGGCCATGGGAGGGAGCAGCAGCTCCCCACTGTGGTCCATCCTTTCTTGTGGGAAGCAGATGGAGCCCTCACAAAAGATACTGGGATCAACCCATCACTGCTCCTTTGGTGACAAAGTCATTCACTCCTGCCTGGCCATGAGGAGCTCTGGTGCAGGAGGAATTTGAGATCTTGCTCTTTCCCTGGCAAAGTCTTTGAAAACTGCTTGCAAAACTTGACTTTAAAGAACAGCTTTTCAGAATTGGTGAGGGAGTGAATAAGTGTGCTTTGAAATTGGCAGGCCATGTGCAGCTGTCCCCAGACTGGCACTGTGTGAGCTGAACAAGTGCTGTGTGACCCTGGTATGGCTTGATCTAGACCCCAGGTCCCCCAGGCTTAGGTTTGACAAAAGCTGTAGAACTGAGCTGGATGGAGGTGAAAACCAGACATTGCTGTTGGCAGAGGTCTGTCCCAAAAGCAGGGTCATTTCCCTGCTTTCCTATGGAAGTTGCTCCAAGAAGTGGAGGTACCCAAGTGTTTACTCCATCAGTGGCTATCAGGTGGGACACGGAGCAGTTCCCTGTTGTTCAGGGCTCACTGGTTTGTAATGCGGGGAGCTGAGACTGCTGTGGAGCTGGCCTGGATCAGTTGAGTGAGACAGCCCTGAATTTTCAGAAGTGCAAGGCCAGGATGGGAAATACAGGAGACAATGTGATTTGCAAAACCTTATAGAAAACAAGAAAAATCCTTTCTTTCTTCCTAGGGAAGCCTAATGTGCGCATTGCTTGAAGAGCTGATCAGGGGAAGGCTGTAAGTGTTTCCATATGCAGAGAAGGTAATGCTGCCCTGAGGTTTGGGTAGTGCTGTGTGTAGTGCTTAAACATGATATCTTGCCAGAAAAAGGTTTTTATATTACGTTATCACAAGTCTAAAGTGCATATCTGTACATAAACATAGGTTTTGATAAGCAGTATATATTTTGATGAGAGCATTAGCTGATACAGTAAATAGAGCAGTTGACTCTGAAATTAAGTTCTAGTACCTAGTTTTCTCATGAAGGAGTTGCAGATACAGGAGCACAGTTACATTCAATTTCACCCACCAGAGTTACTTCAAGTTTAAAGTTTATATAAGATGAGAGAATACACAGATGATTGTCTTTAAATTCTCGCTGTGGTTCTTCATGTTAGTAAACTGCAGGGTTAATGAAAAGCATGTAATTGCCAGTTGCTGATAAACCTGGAAGTTCTGAAACAGAACTGAAAGGTCATTGAAATAATAGCATACCAAAACAATGCTTAATGTTTATTTTTATTATGGGCTGCCTTTGCAAAATCGCAAATTACCGCTGTGGTTAGTGCTGTTATGCAGCATAAAGATGTAACTGCATTGATCCATCACGTTGAATGGCTGTGGTGCCACCAGTAACTGAGGAAACCCCCCAACTGGTGCTGGAGGCAAAGTCCTCCCAGGGAAGGGTCACACAGTGCGTGTCTCACTGCTGTGCTTCCATCGGGAGTGCAACTCAGCCCGGTCACACACAGGTCCTGCTGGGTCCTGCTTCCTGCCAGCACAGCAGGACGGGAGAAGCTCCTTCGGCCAGGTCACCTTCCTGACCCAGCTCCACTGTCACAGGCACACCCTGATGCCAGCACAGGGAGAGGGTGGGATGGTTGCTTTGACTGACAGTGTTAATTTACAGTACAGAGCAGTTACAGTTCGTTTCTCTGTCAGTTTAATGTTTCTCCTAACCATCCAGTTCTGGCTGCTGTTGCCTGGAGAGTGCTGTGCTGGATGGGTCTCACTGACCTGGGACAGATCTCATTGTTATAATGGGTCTGTAGAAACTGCTGCCATTCCTAGGATGTGTCCAGATTATACATAAACCATTGAGATAATGTGGCTGCTGCGTTACTGGTGGGAACCACATCATCTTTACTAGCTGAACTTACCCTCTCTGCTAGATCTGTTTTCTTCTGGTTTTCTCCTCAAGGAAAGAACTTATTTTACACCCTCTGGTTGGTGTGAAGTGGTTTATTACAATTCCAGTGAATTGCAATAGACTTACCTTTGAACTGCTTAAGCAAGGTAATGTCTTAGGAGTGTGACTTGCCTTTTGTGAGCTGACAGCCACTGTGTTTTGGGCATCTGCTCCTCCTGCCCAGCTATGGCGGATTCTCTGAGGGTGCCAACTGTAGTGGGCAGGTGAATGGTATTGCCTGAGCCAGTACAAGCCCAAATTTCAGTTTAAACCCCCTTTTACCTGTAATTTAATCTTAGGCATTTCTGTCTTTAATTTCTGCAATTTTTTTTTTTTTTTGTGGACCTTGTTTAGCAAAGTCCATAAAGAGCTGGACCTACAGAATTGAAGATTTAATTGTGTGCTTTTGCTGAAATGTCCCACATTTCTGAGTCAGACTGATCTATGGAATTAAAGAAGTTGGAAGATTTAAAACTTTGTGTTGAAATGCTATTCTTTCCTCATAATTTCCCTGTTTCTAAAGAGTCAGCAAGTGTCTGGACCTGTGGCTTGTCCTGTACTGCCTGCTGCAATAGCTGCTATAAATACTCATGCACTGAACTGCTGTCTTTCCAGTGCACATAGCAGCTCACCTGATTATGCACTCCCAACAATAGTATCTTCCCACCTAGACTGCTGGTTTGGAAAGAAGGGGTATATTAAGCAGATGAAGCTTGAAAGTTAATGTGCTCAGGAAGTTATATTCCAGGTGTCAGAGATGTGCACATCCTCAAGCTTTGGACAAAGCTTCTATTTGGCAATGAAAGATGGGACTAAAATACCTCCTTGACTCAGTTGTAATGTCCTTTTTCCTGCTGAAGTTGGCTTTGAACTGTGGAGCCCAAGTGCAGTCCTGGGTCTGGGCTCCAGAAAGCTGTGTGCTTCCTGGCCAGCCAAGCAGCCAGCAGAGAGCAGATGGGCGAGAAACCAAGTGCCTGCGTTTTTTTTCCACTTGAATTTGTTCATCCCTCTCTCCAAACATAAGTCCATTGTGTGTCAGCCTCTAATGGACTATGTGAAAGGTGGTTTATGTTTGCAGCATCTGCTAATTGACCTGGCCAGTTCTTATCCACCATGGTAGAGAGAGCAGGCTGGTCTTGTACAAAGGGGAGATAGGTGGGCCACAATTCCAGCTACTTTCAGGACTGTACAGACAATGGTTAGGAGCTGATTCCCTGCAAATAAAGAAAGAGAGGCCTCATGGTGACTGCTCTCTAGATTGAAGAAGAAAAAAATTCATTGAATTAGGTATTAGGGGAAAAAAGTTTTTCTTTTAAGCTTGTTTAGCTACATTTGGGCAAGTGAGCTGGAACTTGATTTTTTTTTTTTTTTTGGTAAAGGTATTTAGGCAGCTAATGGGCTTTAAGAAGTTGGCCTCTGAAATGAGTCTTATGTAATGTGATGGGAATCCTTGGCCGAATCCCAACCAGCCAAGTGTGTGGAAGCCCACAGACCAAAACTGGGTATACGGAAGTGGTACCTGCCGTGGTTTGAAGAAGTGGCAAATGCACCTGGAAGCCAGCAGTGCAGCTCTGGCTCTTTGAGGAGAGGGAGGCTCTGCACTCAGGGTTCACATCGAATCTGCAAGAGGCTGGATTACTTTCTCCCAAGCATGCCACCAGCATTGATGTCCCAGTGTCCCTGGTTGGAGTAGACAAGAAGGGATGAGCCTCAGCTGGAGGAGGTGGCTGTATTCGCTGGTTGCTTGTCCTGTCTCTTCCTCTCCCTGCCTCCATGCCGTATTGGCATCTCTAGCTCTATTTTTAGAAGTCCTTTCCCTGGAGTGCCTATGCTGTTTGAGTATTGGATATGCCATGGCCTGGTCCCAAATTCAAAATGTCTCTTTCTGGATGGAACGATGTGTACTTCCCTGTTGCAGCTCATGCGCCTTTCCTCTCGTGGTCTCTGTCAGCAGACACTTGTGCTTAGATTTACTGCACAGAATTCCTTTGCAGGTCAAGTAGTTTTTAGTCTGTGTTTTTCCTCTGGGTACACATGATGGTTTAACATGTGGCAGGCTGTGGACCTGACTCTGCCTCCTACCCAGGGATTTCAGCCTGCAGCCTGAACCCTACATCACATCCGGGCAGCTGCAGAGGATGCAGTCAAGGTTCCAGAAGCTGTACTAAGCATGAACATTTAGCCAGTAGATTATAAATGTGAAAAAGCATAATGCTGTTCTTTCACAGTAGCTTCGTTTGAGCCTTTTTTTGAAAAACAAACCAAACCCCCCCCACTTCCATGCATAGGATCCAGTTAAAGTTGACTCCTCTTCTCCCAAAGAACTGTGCAATCTACAAGAATGGATAAGGTACTTCTTCTATCCACCCCTCCCTGTTTTTGGAAGGAGAGAGTTGTTTTGGGACTTCATAGACTGCTGTGTTTTGAGATGGAAATACATATGCTGATCTAAGTACACAGACCCTGCTAGACTAGAGCATGGTGGCAGGACTTGTCAAAGGATGTCAAGTGGCTAATATTACTGTTTAATTCTAGTTTATGTTATGCAATTTTTTTTTCTATACAAATTAGTGTAACTAATTGTGTAGTGTGTGTGGAGATCGGCACAGCTGACACAGAAGAGATGTGGGCTTGAATGTATGTACATGAAGTTGTGTTGCAATGCTTCTAAATTGAAAAACTAATAACTAGTTACAGACTACATGCCCTACATTAGGAAAGCCTGTATTAGATTCTACCTTATAGCAGGAAAGCAGAAGATTTGGGTAACAGTCAAAGACAACATCTGACCATGGTAAAATGTCTCTAAAAGGCTGGAGAACTAGTGGTGAGTCCTCTTTGCCCAAATGCCACCTTGGGATTAATGCGTGACAAATTTACCTGGTTTTTCTTTCCTTGATAGTTCAATTTAGGTAACTAAGTGAAGATACAAGGGGCCTGTCTGGCATGTAATTGCTGCCAGGACTCAGCAGCTCCTATTGAAGTTAGGAATGCCATCAGTGTTTGAAAATATTGGCTGCACAGACACTCTGTGTCTTACATAGCACATTAGCTGGTATTTACAAAACATAAAGGTTGCAAACCCTGTAATTCCCCCAAGAAAGCTGACTTAATCCCGATTGGTAGGTGCTGTTGTGTTGACTGCTGCAATGAACAGCATGGGTGGAGCAAGTAATTTCTGCTAGGGAAATTTGGGAGCTTGTTGTGTGTGTTTGGCTAGAAGCAGTTATTGGGTGTAGGTGCTAAGAGGTGTTTGAAATAGACTGTTGGGTGTCTTGGTTCCCACTGCCTGACTTTACATACTCACATGGCAAGTGGGTCCAAACTTTGGGCTCTTCCTTCTATTGCCACATAATTTCAGGACACTGCACTGAATAAATCTGGGATGAGTTTTGTGAGAAAGAAGGAGGAGGAACAGGGAGAAGAGTTTTGAAACGCTGTTCCATACCTTATCACCCCCAAATGGATCATTTTCAGATCCTGCTCCACTAAACCCTGTCTGGCTCAGAGACAACCAGCTTTGTGCTGTTCAGTGGAAAGAGAAATAGGACGGAAATTAAATTATAAACAAGGCACTATCTGTGCTGTGGCAAGCTATATCTAAACTTTGGGGCAGGACTGTCAGATATCTGCAAGTGTCCACTGTCCCATGATGCGAAATTTTGTCACTGTTTGGCAGTGGGAAATAAGTGTTGCTCAGCTTTTAATTCATCTGAAAGTAAGAATACCCATTGCAACCTTGGAAGAGACCATCTTTAATTACAGTCAGTGCATTTAATCCTTCCCCTAAATTTGTTTATGTATACACCTCACTGTCTTCTATTCACCTCTAATTATATGGTTTCAATGAGGGAGTTGGAGACATACAGCAAGACATTTGGGGACATGTATTTTTAATTACTTCAGGGTGATTTCTTTTCTTTTTTTCCTTTGGTGTTCTCACTTGGGATCTGAACCAGCCTTCAGCTCGCTGGAACAGGCACCCTGCTGTGGTCCCAGGGCACCTCAGCTGTCTCGTTGGAGCACACTCAAGTATCTACATCTGTAAAAAGACAGCAACACCCACCCCCTCCTTCCCCCCCAAAAGCCAGTAAACTTCATTTGTGCATGCTCGGGCTGCCATCATTAGCTGCTCCCTCTGAGATGGCCACAAAGCTTTGGTAGGTGCACGCGCTGAGGAAGCAATAGCAAAAACAAAAATGGAAGTAACACACAGCACTGAATATCTCTCTTTCTGATAGTTTCCTGGTCAGAGCTTAAAACTTCCTACCTCTGAGAATGAGAAAGTGATTGTTTAGGTGCTGAACCGGAGGCAGAGTTGCCTTAATGCTGATCAGGTTTTAAAACTGTGGTGTAAATTGCTGTTGTTTCTTTGGTGCCTCATGCACGTGGGAACGTGAAGTCCCTACAGCATTTGTCAGGCTAGTTAAATTGGATTCTAGGTATTTACTTGGAATTTGGATATGGAGGAACAATAGACAATAAAACCACAGTCACAGGTACCCAGTATTGCAGATATTAATGTTTCACACTCATTTAACTTGATGCAGAACAAAGTTGTTTAATTCCGGCTGTCTGCAATCCCAAGGCCTTGTGCTTTGTGTGTGTCAGCAATGCATGTTTTTAATTTAGCTAAAATAATTCAACATGACTTGCCTCTCCTTTAATTTGGCATCATACAGTGGTGTAAAAAAAAAAAATCTTGAACCCATTTCTCCCCTCATTTGACATACGTATAAAATAACTAGGTCTATAGGGAGGTTTAAAATTAGGCAGCAAAAGCTCACTAGGCCCAGTACTATGCTCTCTTGGCTTAGTGCTGTGCTGCAGCTCAACTTCTCTAGGCTTATTTAAGCATTGTAGTCTCCCCACCTCCTTTTTTTTTTTTTTTTTTTTTAAGATCCTTCCTGTTGGCAGCTGTCCTGAGACACGATGTTCTTGCCTAGCATTTTGATGTGGGGAAACAGTTCTGATAATTAAAGCCGGTTTCAAGCCATGAGCTGATTTGTAAGCAGTGACTTTCTCTGGGGTGTTGTCAGTCGATAAAACATGTAGCTCGTGCACAGAGCCACACTGCACCTTGTGCCTTAAGCTCCACGTGAGAGGGACATACACACTCCCAAGAGCCACTTCTGGGTGAGACAGACTGCATCCTCTTCAACCACCTGTTGGTGAATGGTTAATTTGGGCAAAATTACCATCATCATCATCCTGTTTCTCTCAGTGTGTAAACCCAGTGCAAACATGTTGTTATGCAGCTTTTCCTTGTTTAAATAAATGCAGTTCTCTTTGACCCACACTCTGCAGTCCTCAACAAATTCCTTACAAGAGTACAGTGGAAGGTGGTGAACACAAGCACACTATTGCAGAACTGCAGACCCACAGCATGGGTTTGGATGTGCTGTGGAAATTCCTTTTGTGGTGTTCCACTGCCAGCGAGGGCCAAAGTGTTTGTTACTGCTGTCATGTAAATGGTCACAAGTCCTAATCCACTCTTGGGGTTTCAGTGGGCAGCATGTGTTAGTACGTGCGTGCTTCCATGTAACTGCTTGATCCTGTAGTGGCGTGATCTTGTGATGGCACTTGCCTTATCTAATTGGGTCTGACACCATTAGGAGGTAGCAGACAAACTTGAGTCTCCCTGCAGTGCAGTCTAAGAAACTTGAGTGCCAGTAAGACAGATGGGTTTGAGAGGTCTAATTTAGGAGGACTACTAAATTACAGTGTGTGTTTTTTAGTGTGCGAAACAAATGGGTGGAAGGCTGGCTGAACGAAGTATTAAATAAGTATATTAAAAGCATGGCTGATTAGTTTTTTGTGGACTGTTTTCAGTGTGTGCAAAGGTATTTCCATCACTTCTGTATTTCCCCACAAGGCACTGTTGTTCATCTGCCTGGATTAGGTAGGTACTGTGTGACTCTGAGCTCATGGCACTAGGTGACATCTCCCTCACTGTTGCTTAAAACCGTTTGAGAGATAAATGTTAAAGACAATCATTAGATAACAGAGCCAAAAATAGACGACACCTGAAAAAGAAATTCCTCTTCTATGGCTCTTAAGAATTATTAATATTTGCCTGACATTGACTTTGAAGGTTTAAAATACAGAAAACTACGTTCTCTATAGATGAGCACAACCTAAAGGCTGAAATGCTGAATAGAGGTTGGAATCTCCTTTTTTGTTCCTTTGCAGAAGAAGAGAAATCCACACAAGGGAAAAACATACTGCAGTGGGTTTCAGTTGTTTCCATAACGTTTTATTTCAGTTGCCTCAGATTCTTGCAAGGTCAGAGATCTTATTGCCTGTGGTTGAAGGATGTAGAATCTCTTACATGTAAATTTGTGATGGTCACCATCCAGGAAAGACAAATTATATCCATTACTTTTGCTTGTGATGCTTTTGGGAATCCATGTATAGCTTGTAAATTCCTGTTGACATTTCCCTTGAAGCACATCTCGAATTTCTGCTTGTTGCTGTTAGTTATCACCAAGACCCAAGACAATGAAGGGCTGTTAAACCCTTTATGAATGCTCTTCAAATAAGAGCAGCTTAAGATGGTGGGATGGCTGAAGCCTGGGGAAAGCTGTGAGGACAAGCCTGGCTGCAGGGAGGAGTCTGGAAAAAAAGCAAGGAGAGGAGATGAGTGGTCAGATGTTGGTCCTGCAGCTCTTCATACTGCAGAGCCCGAGGCTGTGGTTCCCCAGCGGGTGGAACAGATATCAGTCAGAGCTGCTGGTGCTCCGCCTGGCCCGGAGTCCTCGCTGACACCGTCCTGCCTGTGCCCTGCCTTGCCCAAGTGCTCCTCTGAGTGCCTCCTGTGTTGCTGGGTTGGTCTGTGGGCAGTTCAGGTCCCTGGGTGAGCGTGCACTTCTCTGTCACACCTTGCACACCTGTGACAGCTCATGCTCACTCTGCAGCAGCAGGAGAGCTCGAGTGGGAGAAGGCTGAGGAACAACACAGCAACAGGCACTAACTGTGCCACAGGGCTTTTACTGCTTCTGCTGGCCAAAGTCAGATGGGACTCTGGGACCCGCATCAGTGTGTCTGCTTCTGCTGTCAGTGCACTCCCGAAGGGACGGCACGGGGCAGTCTGGCCAGCACCAGCCACTGAGGCTCCGGTCAGGTCTCATTCTGGTGTTGTCCACATTCCTTTACAGGGTCATTTCAGCCCAAAGCAAGCCTCAGGAGTTGCTGTCATTTCCCCATCTTTGCTGCTGTCCCTGCATTATGGCAGTACACGGGCCACCCCAGCTCACCTTCCTGCAGGGATCAGAGCATAAAGTGTATCAAAGGCTGCTTTGGGCATTTTGAGAGGTGAAGAAATGTTGATGTAGCCCAATGCTGGTAATTTAGGACAGGCAGCTGTCACTGCATTCAGCAAGCAGCTACTTAGGGATGAGGAAAGGAGGGAGAGAGGAAGAGTGCAACAAGGGCTGTGAGGTCTGTGAGGCATTCCCTCTCTTGGGAGTCAGCAGCTTCCCTCTTGCAGACCAGCCGCTCTTCACCTGTGCCCAGCTTGCATCCCTGGGTAGCTTTCTGTGCACTGCTGCTAAGGGGCTTACCTGGCCAAAAAGGCATACATTTGTGGCACTGCAGTTGCTTCCCTTATGTTTACTGAAAGATGTAGGAATAAGTTCTGGTTTCATGCATATGTTCCAGAACAAGCGTCATCTCTTGGAAGGTAAAAAGGCAAAAGTCAAGTGTGGAGTCTGGGCTCAGCAAGTGGGTTGAAGTGGCACTAAGTGAAAGTAAATAAAATGCACTGTGAGTGCTGCAGTGTGCATTTATATATAGTGTAAAAGAGAACTGAAATATTTCTCAGAGCCATAAAATGCACAAAATGTGAAAATCATAAGCTGTGTAACAGGCAGCAGAGGGTTTTTTCTGTCTTCCTTAGCATTAGGAACAGCACCAGACGTTTCTGAGCAGTATTCCCATGAAAACTTGCAGATAAGTCCATAGCAGCACTGACCCTGAAAGCTGTGATGGTAAGAGACACTTGCAGCCACTGCCTTCACAGGCAGTTGATGTCCTGTGTTCGGGTGCTCCTGAGATACCCTGAGACCACCTGGCTGCTAAACACATCTGGCTGGTTTCAGTTCAGCAAAACAAATGCACACAAGTATTCAGACACTGAAAATGCATATAGAGGATGAGACTCCTGGTTAATGCCACAGTAAATAAAGCAGGCGGTTGCACTGATTGTAGGGCTGTTGCATTTAATTCACCAACAATCACTGCAATTAGGCACTCCAAGCTCTTTCTCCTTGTTAGTTTCCACAGTGCCTTCCTGGGCTTTGCTGCTGAATTTAGTTGCAGAGGCCTCTGTGAGGTGTTAAGACACAGGCAGAAAATGCCATGTGGAACAAACCTTTGATGCGTCTTCAACAGCGGCATAAACTTCAAGATACTGTTCTTAATATGGAAAAACCAAATTCCATCTATTGCAGAACACTGGTGTTTGGCTTATCTTTCCTTGGATAATAAAAAGCCAAGAGGTTTGCTGCTAAGAGTGCGACTGAATTTTCTGGGTTTGACTCCTAAGGCACTCAGCTGTGAGCAAGCTTTTCACACATCTCGTAGCAATCGGCACACTGGGTGCCTTGCCATGGTACAGTGCTTTAATACTAAGAGGTTTTCTTTCCTTTTCACTGAAGCAAATTTGTTGTGCAGTTGAAATAGATTGTGCAGCTCAAGTGTGAGCTGGAGCATCCTTTGGAAAAAAAAGAAGTATTTGAGGTACCCTTTGTAGAGGAGAAGGTATTGAAAGTGTTCCCAGCTGAAATAAATCTGCAAAAGACAGGATTTTATATTGCAGTGGAGGATTGTTATCTTCCATTGTATTTAATATTTCTCTGGAGATATACTAAATGCTGTCTGGACCATTAATAAATAGGTTTCTTTAGAACTGTTTTTATCTGATTGAATGTCTGCAATTTCTTAAGATGGAAGTTTATATATAATCTCTTTAAATGGCTTTGTAAACAAATGTGTTTTAATTAGTACAGGATCATCTTTGGTAGCTTATAAAAAGTCTTGTAGAGCTGTAAATATGTAATTCCTGACACTTTAATAAAAGCGTTAGCTTAAAGAGGAGCTTGAGTACCAGCTTCTACTAAGCAGAGTCAAGTATACAGTTACATGATTACCTACGTTATATGTGTGGCCACAATATCCAGGACTATACAAAATAATACAAACACATTCAATTTTCAGTACCAGTAAAAGTTTGCAGGAAAATTCCATCATCGCTATAGAGTGTGACTGTGCGCAGAATAAAAAAAACTGCAGCCCATCAGAGATGTTGCTTTGCTGTGTCAAGCTCCAGGAAGAAAGGGTTGAAGCTGGAGTCAGAAAGCAGGCAGGGTTCCTTGCCCTGATTTTATCTTTGTGGCAGGTGAACCTGAAGTCACAATGGGGAAATTTTTACTGCTGCATTTCTTAAAAACTTTGAAATAGTGGTAAGTTTATGAGTAATGATTCTGTCTGTGTTCATGCTGACCAGTGCATGTCACAAAGGATCCTGAGCTTGTGTTTGCCGATTCTATCTAAAACGTGAGTGCTCCCTGTACGCCGGTATTTGCATTTCATAAATAAGTCTGTGAAGAGTCTTCCTGTGAAAACAGGACCATCTTACAATTAGTTCACTGCTGTGTTTTATGCTGAATTTCATGTCTGGTAGGGAGATAAAATCCCTTTCTTTAAGGAGAAAACACAACCATTAGTTCACCACCGGCATCTCTGACCCAGAGTTGTGGGCTGGGGCTGGACTACTTTGGTTCACAATGTACCTGGAGAACATTTGAATCCAGAAGTGAATTTTTGGTGTGGAGATTCTTCTCTGACTTTATCCTATGTACGCTATTAAGCCAGATTACACAGTCATTATGCAACAATGAAAAATTTAAGTAACTGCTCTATATTTAAACCTTTGTGTATTAACTTCATTGCACAGCACCAGGATAGGTTTGAATGTGGAAAAAAACATGAAACGTGAGAAAAGGAATAAGAAATGCTTCAGTAACTCTGTCGAGTTTGTAATTCCTTCTTCTAGATTATTTTCAAATATGTTTCTATTCTTTGAAGTGGGGGCTTTGTTTGTATTAAATTAGTACCGAATTTGCCTTGTGATAGGGTCTGATTTTGTCTGGGTTTTGGACCGAAACAGTTAATGTACAGAAATGACGAATTTTTAGTTTTTGCATCTATTTCAGATGTGTCTGTTGTTCTCACTAGTGCAGCTTGTAGCGATTGCATTTTCAGTGTCATTTGAGTGTTTGATCTGTAAGTGTCCTTTTCTTTTCAGAACATCACCAAACAAGTATATTTAGTAGTTGATTCGAGAGTATGTCAACCTCCCATACACAGAGCTAGTTTAGTAGACTAAATTTGGGACATCTGAAACACAGACACATGTTCAGCCACACAAGTGTTTTTAGCACTAAGGCACCCTGCAGAAAGCACAGACAGGGCTTTCTTGTTAGGCCACAGTTGTTCCATGCCCATACGTGCTCTGGTGGTGCACTGTGGGGAGAGGTACCTTGGGCTTTGGGTGTTGAAACAACAACACTGTGTCTAACCCAACCAAGTTCAAGTTCTGCTGGAGCCAGCAGGAAGGGAAATTCAGAGCAGGCAATGTGGGAATACAGATATTTAGAGGCTTTTTGTCCGTTTCCTAGCCTTCCAGATCCTTGCTGCCCATTAGCTGGAGATGCTGCAAGTCTAAGATGCCTCCCAGTCCAGCCAGGACAGCTCCATGTCTTGACTGGGTACTCTGCTAGTGGGAGGGAGCGGATGTGGACCAGAGGGAACTTTTCTGGGACTTCCCATGGGATGACAAACTGCTGATAGAGCTGCTTCTTCCCGTCTGCAACCAGCTTTGGGTCAGCAGAGAATGGGTACATGTGAGAGTGTCATTCTGTTTTCAGCAAGCTGTGGAGTGAGACTTGGAGGATGTGCAAGTTGAACACTCATCATGAATTTTGCTTCTCTCTAGTGAGTTTTGTGCTCTTGCCCACAAATGTTCAGGAACAGATGAGTGTGGCCCTTCTGACACTTTCAGCAAGTGACCTCTGGCAGTCCGAAGCATGATGCCAGCAATGGGGACTGTTGTTTATGTCCTTGGATGCGGCTTCCAGGAAATGCCCAACCCGTGATACCCACCATAACCATGTGAAAGGCTGTCAGAATCTCATCTCCATGGGGTGCCCAGCTGGGGTGGCAGGATGGAGAGGCACACATTTCACATGAACTGGACACTGTCACCCTGTATCGTGAGTGTCTGTGGCCATTTAATGTCCCCACAGTGTGGCTGAGCCATGCCACACTGAGGACTGAGCAGCCTGTTCGGGATGAGCACTTCGCCTTTCCAGCTGGCTTTGTGCAGCTCAGTGGCTCCAAATGAAGTCTGTAGGTTTATACTTGAATGGTTTAGGAAACGCACCTTTGCTGCTGTCAAAAAACTGTGCAATTGCTGCTTGAACAACTCCCTGCTGTCTGACTGGCTGCAGGCCATTTCTGTCTGCTGTGTTGGGCCTGAAAAAGCCCTGGAGAGCCCCTGTGGAAAGGCTGCAGTGGATCAGGTCACTTCACAAACCTACCAGCACTGTATCTGTCAGAGTGGTGCAGGTTCAGGTCACACACCTGTGGGTGTTCTGCTCGACAGTCCCGTGAGTCAAACGCTGCAGCATTACAGGCAATCTTTGATTCACACGTTCATAGACACGAACGTATGTCTGTGAATGTTTATGGCTCTGTCTGGGTAAATCTTTTAAAACCTCCAAGGACTGCCTTCTACAGCCTTTCTGGGCAACCATGTCTGGTTGTGCACCGCTGCCCTAATAAAAAATTTATTTCCCCATGTCCATCCTGAACCTCCCAATTCACAGCCATTGCCTCTTGTATTATTTGGCCCTACAGACAAGCATTTTGTTCCCACTGCAACTGCCTGTCAAGTAGTTTGTAGGAATTTCTTGGAGTTGTTGCAGTTCCCTTGGAATGAAGATTATCGAGGGTGAACAACAGACTTTTTTTGTTTCTTTTTTTTTTCTCTGCATCTTAGTATTCTATTTCTTGGTGCATTAAAATGGATTTGCATCTGGGATTTCATACATGCAGCAAAGCTTCTTGACCGTTATTTAACAGACTCATTTAACACAATTTTGGAATTGGTTAGGGACAACCTTTTTTTTGAGAAGTGGTGAACATGCCTTTCCATAACTGAATGCTGGAGGAAAGTGGAGTCTCCAAGGACTAGAGTCAGTGAGTGGTCTTCAAATTAACTTCTGGTGGATGTCCTCGTCCTACAGGGAAATTCTTAACAACACTGTTTTGCTGCTTTGTCCCTCCAGTGGGACAATCTGTGAGCTTATTAAGCATTAGAAGGGCTGTAATGCAGACTAATTGGACCATGTTGTGAGCTTGCCTGTGGAGAAACACTGAAGTCTTGAATATCTGAAACCCCTTTATCATCTGGCACAGAGAACAGTGTGGTAAATCAGAGATAGGGCACCCATGCACCCCTGACTATATAGGGCTGTACCCAAAATGGAGAGTTGCAGGCTTGGAGGATTCAGATTTTGGATGGCATGTTTTTAGATCCCTCCCTTCCCTGATGAATTCAGTACCAGTGACGAGGGGGATATTTCTGTGCATCCACATGAGGTGAGAACAGTGCCCACTTCTGTAGGCACTGCTGTCCTGGGCTGACACCACCCTTGGTGTGGGTGAAGGTGTAGCAGTGGGGGTCCGAAGCTGGAGCAGAGTGTAATTACCAACCTTCAACCACATTTCATGCACAGAGACTAGTTACCCCGTTGCTCTTGAGACCAGGATGCTTTTTTTGCTTATTTTCTTAGGTGGAATTCAAGGTGTGAGCTGCAAAACACAAAGCAGCTTCGGCTGTGATTACCTCTGTGACTGCCTTTCCCTCCTCCAGTGGTCACAGGCAGCCGAGGAAAAGCAAAAGCTGTCAGGTCCCTGCAGAAGAGAAATTAGTGCTGGCAGAGTCTGTAGGATACAACTTATCTGCTGTGAAGTTTGAGTCCCTTGTTCCTGCTGGTGTGATCTGTTAACATAACATGCCTGAAATGTTTTCTTACATTCTTATTACAGTTTTTTTCCTAAGATGTGCAAAATGAAAAACGTGGGGATGTTTACTCCAGTACCACAGGAATTGTGGGCTGGTTTTCTTTTCATGCATTCACAATCTGTGCCATCTATTATAATATATGAATTAGTCACGTAAACATGCCTGCATTTATGTAAAGATCTACGTAAAGCCTATGCTTTAAAATCTCTTAATGGATTCATAGGTGCTGAGTAATTAGATGAAAGAAAAAGTCCCTTTAAAAACAAAAAAGGTGAAAATAGAGCAGGTCTTTCAGCAAGCGTGTTTATTACATTAGTGCTGAGAACGCCTAAAGCATTTTTGTTAATATTCAGCTCTCTTTAATTCTTCTCATTGGTCAGTTAAAATACTCTTCTTAATTTCAGTCCAGTGTTCTTCGTGGCACTTCTGTGAAGTCCTGCTTTATCAGGCTGACAGGTAACATAAAAGGGTTACTGCTTTGAAAAGGCACACAGCCATGCCCCTGAATCCTTGGCAATGTTTCTTTTCACTCCCCAGCTGATGGTAAGGAAGTGCACTAAAGCCTTACTTTCTCCCTATGGTAAGCAGACTTCCCTCAAATAGCAATAGAGGCAGATAAGTTGAGTAGACAGTCTGTTTTCATTAATGTTTTCCAGGATTAATGTGAAGTAGATCTCAGATTAACAATTCTGTATATTCCTTATCAGACTTTTAATTACTCCAAGTATATTGATCATTCCATTTCAATGCATTTAACTATTTACCACTTGGATACTATTCTTGTCCCCTTCCTTGCTATATCCTCTTCTGTCTTCAGTCCCCACTTTCTTGTCAGCTGTCTAAATACAGTTGCATCCAAGTTGTGCTGTGACGCAGACAATTGCGTGTGTGTTTAGAGGCCACTTAGAAAACAAAAAGATTATTCGAATTTAGTCCCTGAAACAAGGTTTTGTGTTTAAAATGCAAACCCAGCCAGGTAGTTGTTAGATATTACAGGCACAGAAATAAAAATATGCCTGGTTAGGATTTTCTGTATAAATACCAGTAGTCCCTAAATTTCACTGTTTTAGAGATCAATATCTCAGTTTAAGGTAGCAGCCTCAGGGCATCTGATGGGGCTGTTTTTCTGAATACTTAGCCCAGTCTTTTTTGATGTTGTTTAAATAAAAGTATTTAGATGGGTAAGTTTAGAGTCTTGTATATAAAAACAAACCCCAGGCCTAAATAAAAAGTCTGTCATTAGTTTTTTCTTGTGAATCACATTTTCACCAATACTCCTTTTCCCCCAATACTCCTTTCCCCCTAAGTGGTTGAAGAAAGAATTAACCATTTTATAGAAATGTTCTTTTCTTTCTTACCTAATACATTGCTGATTTGTAGGCAGCCAGAACTAGACATGTGAGTGTGTAGTCATTACTGTTCTGCATTTAATTTGATTTTATTTTGCTCTGGGGTTTTTCCCCATTAGTTCACAGGTTGTTTTCACATTGCACTAATCATTCCAATTACACATGTGTAATTTGTCATTTGGTGCATATTAAATCCTCTTCAGCTGCATTCCAAACACTGATGCTAGGTTGTGGTTCTGAACTGATTGTTCAAAAGAAAGTTCATTCTCGACCAGAAGCGTTGAATTCCCTGCAATGTTTGTTTCCTTCATGCAGCGTTGAGCAGATTTGAAAAAGATGATTATTCATCTCACCCTTGTGATCTGCTTCAGTTATTCTTACGGCTGTGTGGGGGATGTTGGCTCCAGGTCATCGCTTTGTTCAGCCTGTAACAGGCTGGGAGAAAGGAAAACAGTAGCCATGTTGCTCGTGGAAGTGCTTCTGCATCCATTTCTATCTCACTGCAGACCCATGTGGATTCCCATTTCGGGAACAGTGAATTAAGACCAGGAGAGATTTTCTTTGGTGTTTAACTGTGGAAACACTCACACACGGTTCTTTGGTTGACCACTTCCTTGTTTCTGGATAGTTAAAGAAACTGTTTCATGGACTATTGTATTGCCAGCTTCTTTCTCCAAGAGAGACAGTTTGGAAAACAGATATTTGTAGAAATACTACTTTGTTCATCCTCTTTGTACTGATAGATTAATGTCATTAGTACAGGAGAGATTGTTGAGAGCAGCAGTAGTTACACTTGCAAAGGAGTAACAGAGGAAGAAGCAGGACCCAGTTGTTGAGGAATATGGCTGGAAGTGTTTTCTCTTGTGTGTTTATAACAAATGCTGCACAATGAGAGGAAGAATATCTTCTTCTCAGGGGGACCGTGGGTCAGTAGAAGGGAGGAGAAGCCATCAGGACCTCCCTGTTACAATATATTGATAAACCAATCAAGCTGGAAACAGCTCTGAGCTGTGCAGAGCTGAATGGGTGCCCTTGCCATGCACAGCAGGAGTGTGTCCTATTGCAGCAGGCAGGGATAGGGAGAGAGGAATCCTGCTGCAGCAAGCAGGGATAGCAATGGGCTGCCCACGGCTCTGTCTCTGCCTGCAGAAATCACTGCAAAATCCCAGTTTTAATTCCTTACCCATCCATAGGTTGAGTGTACAGCCTTGCCTGGAATTCTCAGATCTCTGAGCATACTCCCCCTTGGTTAAGATGGGACTGACCAGGCTGAGCAAACTGCTCTGAAATACAGGTATGAGACTCGAGTCTGAGTGTGCCAGCAGCATTACTGCATTTCAAGTGACCTTTCAGTCTGAAACTTTGCCAAAGGGAGGGGAAAGGAAGCCACCGTTGACTGGAGTTCTGCACAGAGATCCTGCAAACAGATGGTGTTTGCATATAGGATATGCTGTTCGGGTGCAACTCTACTACAACGCTCTTCGTTTTTAATAATTGCAGGCGGGCTAAACTCCGGCTATATTTGGAACAGCTAAAACAGCTTGTGCCTCTCGGGCCGGACAGCACCAGACACACCACTCTAAGTCTGTTGAAAAGAGCTAAGATGCATATCAAGGTAAAAACAGTCACGCATGTTTTTATTTCTTTTAAAGGAGAATCTTCCAGAATGTGTACCCAATAGAGAGGAAAATTTATTTTCACACAAAATCCACATCCATATGTCCAATCTTCTGGATATACTGGCCTTTATTAGTTGCAAGGATTTCAGTCACAATATCAAGGTTTTGCAATTTACCTGGCAGTCTCAAATACATAAAGCAGTCGTTTCTGCTTAGTTACTAACTGATGTAATTAGTGATTTACACCGTAGTTTAAAAAAATAATATACACGTTTCAAAGCTGTTATTTGATTAATATTTTTGTTTTATAAGGACTGAGCAAGGTAACATTGTATTTCATTGCTTTCAATGTAAAAGGTGAGATCCATTCGTGATGAAAAAAACTAATGGAGTGAGAAGGACTATTGCTACTAGTGAGCCATATCCCCATCCCACATCTCGCTGACCACATTCTAAAGCATTTTTTAATCATTTAAATGAAACTAAAATGTAAATGCAATCTTCTGTTAGTTACAGCTCCCCTTGTTACAAGTTTAAAACAAAAAACCAGCCCAAAATCCCACCTGTGATCCAGCAGCAGCGCAGGTTCTATATTTGCACAGGTAATTCAAAGGGAATTGCTCCTTAGGCATTCTCTCTCCAAAGATGCCTTCACTCCCATTTTCACTGTCGTTGTTTTCAGGGAACAGGGCAGGGTTATGTGCAGAAATAAGACAAAGAGGTATTCAAATGTAAAAGTTAAAGAACAGGTTTCTGCTGCTGTGTCCAGGACTATAATTACTCATCTGGCATTTTTTCAGTGTTACAGGGAAACAGGTCAAGAAAAGTGTCAGGAAGGGCTGAACACTGCCAGTAATCTTAGAATATTTTGGAGAACAGCCTGCTGATGTACAGCATTAAGATTCACTGCAGTTACAGAAATGTGTGTAATTCATATGAAGAATTAAAGATTAATTTAAGGAAAACTATTCTCATGAACAAATTTACAGAGCTACTTCTTCAGCTTTTCTAAGCACATTTACTCCAGCTGGGCAACCCCTGTTTTTACCATTTGAGATTTTGGCCTCTTGTTTATAATTCAGGCTAACATGCATGAAAGGCACTGCATGTGGTTTTTGTCTTGGGCTGCCCCCCTATCACGGGCTTATGCATACAAATTGAAAAACTGTTTTTACAAGTGGCGAGTGTGAGAGATTAGCCCTGTAGTTACCATTTCAGCTGCTGATAAAAAAAGCCAGGAACAGCCTCTTTCCAAATCCATCGTGCACCGTACCGGGTACTCATTCTCTGAAAACTGAGACTGAAGTTTAACTTTCTTTTTAACATTTTAACTGAACCTGCCCTAACTGGGTTGGCACTTAATTGCTCCTCTTTGTCAGGTCAGCTCCCTCCTCACTGCACTGCCGGAGCATGACTGTGCCTGGCTGCCATTCCTAACACAGTCATTAGTTTTGAACTTTTCACACACACCCCCATATATTGAAACTTACTCTGAAAGATTGGATGGTTTTGAGTCTCCTGGATATGAATCACTGAGTTCATTCCTAAAATAGCTGTTAGAGTTTGGGATTGCAGCCAGGAAAATACAGGAAAAGGAAATCTGATCAATTGGGCACATTTGGTTTGTTGTGTACATGGACATACCAACCCCTTTTCCTATTACAACATTGTGTATCCACCTATGATGCATTTCTACGGAGTGTGTTGCCTGGGAGGGGGCTTGGCTTAATAGCAGGCTGAAGAAGGTAGATTTCCTTCAGCCAGGAAAGTGCCCGGTTCCAGAGTTACACTTACTTTTTCAGATATAAATACTTTTATTTCAGGCCTGCGTTGAAACAGCAAAATCTCTGAAGGGGTTTTGCTTGTGGTTTGCTGTGCACTGTCCCAGCCCACTCTCCTCAGAAAACCAAGCCCAGGTTCATTCAGACGGCAGGGAGGCATTGTCAGCAGCTGTGTTCGCTCCCTGCACATCTCCTAAATCTCAGTGGTCGTGTAAACAGAGCTCACAGAGAAATCTGCTCTGTCTTAAAAGTGCTGTTACTGCTACAACCTGTAATTTACTGCATCAGTTAGATAATTTTTTTAGTAATAAAAGTGTTTTGATTTGTGTGTCCTTCATGCTTTTAGTCCCATCTTACTCATTACGCTTTTTCCCCTCATTATGTACTCAAAAACAGTTATTCAGTGGTTTGGAAGAGGGTTCAGTTACAATATCAAAAGATGCTATTTCTGTTACTGCATTTGGACCGACAGTGCAGCACGTATTCTTTTTCTTTGCAAAATTAGTACCTGCTTTTATTCTATCAGAGGGGAGATTTTAGGTAGATATGTGGAAGGATCTTTTCATAGGCTGTTTGCTGAGAGATTTTGAATTAATACCACTGATTTTGTAGGAGATATCACAGAATTATCGTACTTGCTCTGCAGAGGTTCAAGGAAAAAAACCCACAAGAATAAAGAGAATTGTTAGTAAATTCCTCTTACTATATATAATTAATGCTACTTATTGTTAATTAAGCTTTTTAAATGCTGAAGTTTTCCATGGCCCGTGGTAGGAGGGAGTGCATTCAAAGGCTTAGGATGGTTCCTTTATGGTGATAGATAAGTCTCTTATTTCACCTAAAGAGGTGTTACGTTCTCACTGAAACCTGAGCTGCACTCGAGTTATCAAAGATGATGCCAGTTTTGCCTGATAAGGTGATTTAAATATGCTCCACAACCAAGGCAACAATAATTCGGCTTTAGGCAAGGAGTGTCTGCTAGTGGCAAGAGAGTCTCTGAGGGATTTGTTTCTTTTATTATTTTTCCCCTGTATCCATATATCTTATTGTGAAACAAATTCAGCTCTGACCTAGCCTGCCAAAATTATACTGACCTATACAGAATACTAACTAGTAAATTCTTTAATTTAATTTTAACTTAATTGAAATATTTACATAGCTTTTAAATTACTGTTTATGAGAAGACCTTAAGCTCCTTATGCTTTAACATGGGTAAAAGCTGTCAGCTTACTGTGTTCCTCTCCCTTTAAGAAATTGGAAGAGCAGGACCGAAAAGCTCTCAATATTAAAGAACAATTACAGCGGGAACACCGCTACCTCAAGCGCAGATTGGAGCAGCTATCCGTGCAGGGCATGGAGCGTATCCGCACTGACAGCATGGGATCAACAATATCCACTGACTCTGAACAAGGTAATTGAACGAGGGCTTCCCAAAGGGAGTCGCAGGAGCAGGGAGGAAAAGGGAAGTAGGGAAACGAGAAACTGTCATTTAGAACTAAGACCGAGCTTTCAGCAAGACCTAGGCAAAATTGTTCCATAATGCAATTTGAAGAATAAAAAAATACTGCTACTTTGTTATGTTCTTTGAAAAATGTTTTTTTCTAATCATTTTTGAAGCTATTAATACTGCATGTATTTTTAAAGCTATTTATCCTGCACGTGGTTTTGCCAGTTTTTTAAACAATTACCGTTTAATGTTTTGAATTTTTAGTGTAGTTATTGGTAAAGCTGGCATAATATTTTTTCTTGGAAAAGAAAACACCTTATTGGGCTTAATTCATTTGTGTGAATAAATCAATTCCACATCATTTATTGTAAAATTTTAAAACATTTTCTGTGTAACGATCACCAAAGGTTCTCTGCATTTGGTTCTCATTTAAGACAGAGCCATTTCCTATTTTCCCACTTGGAAGTTTTTCCTGTGCTGAGCACTGGCCCAGGCTGGCTGTTTCAGGGCCCGTGGGAGTTGAGTGGTCGGTCCCAGGGCAGTCACTGGGGACAGATGGTCACACCACGGTCACCAGCCGACACCTCTCTGGGTTGGAACGACTGGGAATGGGGCCGCGCTATTACGGCGTTCGAGGGTCGGGTTTTTGCTAGATCAGTGTCATGTGCAGGTTGGAACAGTTCTGGGACAGCATTTGGCATTGATGTCATGCAGTATATTTATGTGGTTGAGGACAGAAGGGATTTTAATTCTCAGGTAAATGAGATGATCCTTTCCTCAGGAATTACTGTGCCAGTTCTTTTTGTTTTGATTACTGAAAATGAAGTATGATTCAGGTTTCACCTGAATGCTGATTGACGTGGCCCATGACTACTTGCTGCAACTCTTGCCTTTCTGAAAATATGCCTTCTTATGTTTTCT
>JAWWEU010000125.1:66713877-66801954 GCA_035583155.1 Acropternis orthonyx
AGTTTACTTTAACACACGACTGTTAACAGGAAAAAAGAAAAAGGCTAGTATATTGTTGCTGTTCATTTATTATATAATGAACACATTCATGGATTGTAAAGTGTTTTCTTTCATGACAAGCAGCTCTTGCACAGAACCTCCTAATGAAAAAATATTTGAAACCTACAGAAGGAAAAACGAGACTTTAAATTGAACATTATTGTACCTTAGGTCAACCTGAAATTTTCCTTTTAAAGATGAATGTGCTAACTTAATGAGTTCTTCCACGCTGGGTATCCATGGCTTTGTAGATCTTATATTTTCAATAAAAATTACTCGAATAATCTTGAGTGGAAATAAAAAGGGTTTATTTGTTTTTACTTTTTCAGTTATTACAGCTGGGAGCTATTACGCCGGTAAAGAAAAATGACACCATACTGCCTGTGTCATTCTCCCTCAAGCACAGCCTAATTTAAGGTGGAATTTTCAGGCACAGCCTCCCAGAACAGCAGCAGCCCAGTTAGAGGCAATGGCACAACAGTCCCAAGCATCGGGTTTGGTGGCTGGTCTGGCCCCCACAGCACAGCTGCAGTCCCACGGGGATAGCTGGGGCTCTGACATTCCTTCAGGGACACGATTCTCCTGCTACTGAGCAGCCAGAGCAGCGCTACCTGTGGCCGTAACCCCTTGGGATGCAGAGTGCGTTGCTTTTGTTAATGTTTTTAAGCTGGACGTTTCTCTGTGTGCTCCGTGTGCCTGCATGCATCCGTGTGTGCACCCAGCTGTACCTGTAACCACAGCACGACTCCAGAAAGCAAACTGTGGGCTGTGAGTTTCAATCCTGCCACCTCCTTGGCAGCTCTGCCGTGTTGTGTCGTGACGGTGCTTTTAGCAGGCGAGGAGGTACCAGCGCTCAGTTCATCTTATTTCCTCTGCAATTACCACATCGGAAAAGAAGGAGTAGGGACAAGATTACAGGGCTGCTAGGTCTTTTCCTTTGTGGAAAAGGCTCTGGAGAGATGAAGTCATCGAGAAGTTCTTTTTATGGAGACGTGGAGGTTTGGCCTGTTTCCTGGGGGGAGAAGAAAGGAAGGGCTTTCCCTTGCAGCACGCAGGTGTCGGGAGGATGTGCGCCTCCTCATCGCTCCTGGATTAGCTCTTCCTCCAGCTCCAGGAGTGCACTCTGTCATCGCTGCAGAGAGGCATGAAAAAACAGCCTAAAACTGTTAAGTTTTGTCTGCACATTCTCTGCTGCAATTCAGAGGATGAATCCTCCTTCACATCCATCCTCTCTCTGCCCGGCTTGTACCCTTGCCAGGCTCATTGCAGCTGATTTATTTATTTTCTGAAAAGAGCAGGTTTGGCCGTAGAAACTATACAACACATTATTAACCGGAGACTGGATTCTGTATTGTCTTCTGCAAAGAAAAAACTCAGTTCAGAGAGTTTTACTGGATTAAAATGGAAAATAAAAACCCCCCCCCCCCCCCCCCCCTAAAATCCATGAGAAGGACACTTTTTCATCTGGTGTTTATAGATGAGTTTCTAGTGTAAGATTTTGAGTGAAAAAAAAAAAAGTCTTAAAATCCAGCACAACTTGTATCTAACTTACAGAATTAAGACTGTCTGACCTTAAATGGTGTTAACCTTTTTTGACATGGACGAGCATGGATTCACCTGTAGCCCTTGCAGTCTACCGACATTTAGTATTAAAAGTAAAAAAAAAAAGTTACTTCTACTGATTTACAAGTAAATTATGGTGATAAATACCAGTATTCTGAGCATCCAACTGTACACATAACCCATTTCAGTGGATGAACTTAAATGCCAAAAGAGGTGGAGTTGCTGAGCGTGGGCTGTGCCTGCAGACCTGCTCCCGGGGCGGGTACTTCTGCTTTTCCTGGAGGTATTTACAGCAGTCTCTGCTCCTGGGACAAATTATTATTTCAACATTTTACCAACTTTTTGGCAGACTGGTAATTAGTGGTGAAATTTTTCATCCTCCCAGATCAGCCCAGTGGAAAAGAAACATTTTTGAAAGGAACCATATCATCACAGCTTTTAATTCAGTAACACTAATTTTATGCACTTCATTTTATGATGGTGCTGATAAACGAATATCTGCAAAACAAATTCCTCTTTCAGAAATCTATTTGGGTTTTGTTTTGGGGGTTTTTTTCAACTGGTGGAGGCCACTGGTTTTGTGTGGTATGGGCCAGTAACAGTGCACTAAGCTTGCACTTTTCAAAACTGGTGGGAGGATAATTGAATCCCTTTAGATACCCTTTAAGGAAGAGCTGTGCTCCCTACAAATACTAATGGAGCAAACATCAGAAATTAATTTAACCAGCAATGAAATGAGCCAATTTGCTTAAGTGACTGCCTAAATGAACTGTTTGTTAATTGGTAGCTCCAAAGAAAACATCCAAGTGTGTTCCGTAACTACCCAGAATTAGAATGCAGGGGATATATGAAACAAAAAAGACCAGAAACCATTTGGTCACCTTGGTTGTTCTCTCTGCCTGAAGAATTGTAAATAACCCCAGGAAAAGATTCCTGGGGAGGCATGGCCAGCCAGAGGTTTGCCCATTGGCCAACCAGAGTGATGGTGCCCCAATTTCAGAATTTCCTTCTCCCATTTTGCACGAGAGGCATACCCTGTGGTTACGCAGGATTTATGGCATTGGAAGGGTCTGTGCAATACGGATGTTTGAGTGATGGAACTTTGGTGCAGGTGAAGCACTGACTGAGAGCCTTCTGCTGCTTACTGGTGAAATTGCTACCTAAAGGTGTTAAGAGTTGGTTCTGTGCCAGAGCCTCTGGGTTCCAGAGCCAAAGGAATGGTTCATAGTCTGTGAGATGCATTATACTGTATTATACAGATTCATTTGTACGCACGTACATGGCGCTTGCTACATTCTGTAGCACACGGAGTACTGTGTTGTATCATTATCTCGTCATAATATAAATACAATCTTTTATAACTTTTTGTTGTGGTATTCAGTTTTGTTTTTTTTTTTTTTTAAATTCTTCTTTTTTTCTGCATAGTGTTTCTTCTCTTTGAAAATCTCTACATATTGCAAATCTTTACATATTGGCTTAATGACTATTTCATAAGGAGCTCACTGAGTTTAGCAATTCAAATGGATAGCATGGTATGAAGGCTGGAGTGCTATTTAAAGTTCTTTTAAACACACACTGGCACAATGAAACCCCAATAGTCATTAATGTTATTTGTCTCTAACCGTGGGTCCTGTATAAATTTCCACTATTACATTTCTGAAGACAAACCAACCTGTAAAACAAAGTGCCAGTTGAAATGCATTAGTGTCTGTTCTAAGTAATTATACTTGAAATCATTCCAGCTCTGTACAAGACAGGGGAAAAAGGCATTAAAAGGCAGCCTACAAGTTCTGCATGTGTATTTTGTTGAATATGAAAGTCACATCACAAGTGATGTGCAGCCAGACAAAAATGAGCATTTTAGTTTGTTACTACAAGAGACGAGAGGAGCCCAGAGCCAAAATGCTTTTGTGAATTACATCGTTTACTCTCAGCTGCAGTGTGTGATATCCAGTGGTTTGTGTTTGTTTGTCACACATGTTGGACTTAAATACAGCATTGTCTTAAAAACCCAGAAATAGTTTAAAGTTGAAACCATGGCTTGTTGATATGTTTATGTTTGATTTTAATAAGTTAAGCTGCTGAATCAGTAAAAATATTCCTGAGCAAAGCACAGTGAACTAATATACCACCGTTTTCTTTGCAATTAACACTATCACAAAATAAGCATAAAATACAATGCAGTCGTTACTAATGTACTATAAACTAATCTCCAACAGGAAAAAGCTTATCAAACTTTTTGCAGTGCTGTATTTTGGGACTGCCCTTTTCTTATTTTGGGACTGCACTTTTCTCAGCACAAGAATTGCATGGGGTAACAGAATTAGGACAAATGTGGTGACACTTATTTCTGTAAATCCTGTACAGTTTATGACCTGTACAGCTTCTTTTATTACACCTGTCATGTCCTATCATCTGTTTATAAGAAAAGCAAGTTTCCTCATTTTGCTAATATGGATGAAGATGTTTTGTCAAAATACATCTAAAGAGTAAAGAGCCTTAAATTATAATTAAATTCATAATGATTTAACCATAAGCTTCCTCTAAAAGAGGTACTTTAAGGTGGATTTAATGGCAAAGGTATCGGTTATTATTATTCTATAAACTGTGAATTATCCAGTGTTTCTAAGCACCATGGCATGGCAAGAAAGGTGAGATTAAGGTGAGGGGGCCAGAGGAAGAGATGAGGGTTGGTGTCACTGCTGCCAGAAGAGCTGGGCCTGGATGAGCAGAGATTGTCGCTGCTGTCTTTGTGCCCACCATGATTTTACACTGCCCACAGCTCTGTGAAAGCCCCCTTGCTCTCCTGTGCCACCGCTGCCCCACTGGGGATGAGCTGTGGGGAGGCTGAGGGGAGAGAGGGAGGGAGTGGTCTGGCCCCGCACAGTGCCTGGTGGGGCCCCTGCTGAGTCCCACACGTGTTCCCACACACAGGTTCACTTTCTTAAGAACAAAACCCATTTGAAGACTGCCTGGCTGAGCAGCCCTGCTTGGGGTTTTCATTCAAAATAGGGTCAGGAGAGTAAACAAAACCATTTTCTAGGTGAGAAAAAAAAAATCCCCTTGTGCATTGTATGTTTAATTACATAGGAGTGTTAGTCTAAATGTGTTGGAGCTTCTTGTATATTTATGGCATTGAATCCAACAAAGATGAAGAAAACGAATCACTTTGACCTGCTTTTCTGGGAATACAAGGTCTCAGAATGAAATCTACCGTTCCTCTGGAGAGAAGATACTTGTGCCTGGGAGAGAAAGCAAGCTGGTGCCAAATTCCTGTCTTATGACTTTGTTATAATAAAAGTTCACATGGCACTTCAAAAGCTGTGCTTAATTCCGAATATAAATTTGCTTAAAGGAATGAATTGCCTTTTAGGAGAGGGTGTTTCCAAAGACTGATTGTTGCTCCAGCAATCTGCAGCAGGGACTTCTACCATCCTGCTGCTGTCAGGAGATGTACAGTATGATGCAAAATCAAAAAGCTTCTGTAGTTACAGTTCATCAGCTAAAAACTTATTTCCATGTCTCCTCTGTGGGTTTTTTTTCACGAAACAAAAAAATAAACACACAAAAAACCCCACCCTCAAACAAAAAACAAACCCTAAAGCAGTAACAAGCAAAACACTTTCATGAGTTTTTCATCTGATAAATGTATCCCAGTGGGACGGTTTAGACTGTCCAGCTGTGACACCTGTATGGTGGCTACTGCATCCTTGGCTGTTAGAGCCTTGGATGATGGAGCTTCTCTCTAAGGCATCAGGCACAATGATGTCATATTTTGCAGTGGAATAAACACAACATGCTATGGAATAGTGTAGAGCTTGCAGACATCCTTCCAGAAATGTTTATGTCTTAATCTGTTGGAATTCACCATAAAATGGCTTGTAAAGGCGATATGCTATCTAAGCAGCCACTCCAGTTCTAGGACACAGATGCAAAACGACTGCTTCTAGAATGGAAAAAAAGCCTTTAATTATGTTTTGACTGAACACAATCAAGAAAAAAGAAATGAATCAGAGAAAAAAAATCTTGACCCATAAGGAGCTGCAAAAGTAAACACTGAAGCACATAGAGTGAGGTTGGGTGGAGAGAGGGGCTGTAAGAAATTTTGAAGACACATTTGTAGGGGAAGTATGTTGTTTAATCTCTGCCCTAAAAGCCGGTCGATGGTCTAACAAATGAAAATTTGTTTCTCTTCAGAGCCTTGTTCTTTCAAAATGAGAATTTTATGTGCACAATGTTCTGACCTAAAATATTTCAATTCTAGCCTGAAGTCCTATGCCAGCGGGGATTATGAGATCATGCTGTCTGTCAACTCTTCTTTCGTCCATCTGTTCCCCTCCCTCCTTTCCTTGATAACTTCTGAACCTTCTGGCTAATTTTCACCAAATTTGACAAAGCAGAGATAGGATGGAGTTGGTAATAATCCACGATGAAAACTTTCATAGAATTTCCATGTCTGGTTAGAAAGAAAAGTAAATTATTTCCTGCACTGATCGTGGCCCAGTGAAGATACTGTTTCCAAGAGGTGGCCACTGGCCAGCATGGATGTAGTTCCAAACCAGCTACAGAATGAGCATATAGTGCTGTTTGCCCAGCTATGCAGACGGGGACATAGGTTTTGGGAAGTGGGACGTGGTAGCTATGTGAGTCTGGAACGAGGGAGAGGAACCAGTCCCACAGGGAACTGAGGCATCAGTTGCAGGAACCCAGAGAGACAATTTGATAGACAAAAGACAAACAATCTTTAATCAGATGTGTCTTCTTTAATCTAGGATGTGGACTTCTTCAGTGGAAGAGCTGAATTTCTCTCAGGACAGCAGAATTTTAGGAACTTTTCTAGGCATTTAAAATTTGCTTTTACTCAGGCATTTTTTACATGAGTAACACTGAAACACTGATATTTATGAAACAAAAAAAAAACCCAAACCACAATACTGTGAAGCACAACCCTGCAAAATACCACTGTAGAAGAAGCTGATTTTAGTGCAAGTAACTGACTGAACCGAAACAGCACAGTCTTATGAAATAGGAAAGACGCAATGCACTCCCATCTGTAAGACGATTTGAAAACTTCAGCCAGCCTAAATTGCAGCTGCATATCAGGCTGTAATCCGATGGGGAGGAATTCAACACTACAGCTCCTTTTACCCAGGAGAACTCACTGCCAGGTCAGGGTTTAATCTAAAAGTGTCTTGCACAGAGCACATTATACCAGAAATCAACATTCTGTACTTTGCAAGCTATGCAGGTGCTGATTTTGATCTAGAAAACCTCATTCGAGTTAGTCTTAGCTGTGCTGAGCTGCAAGGTTGCTCATTTCCCTGTGTTGATTCATTTCAACAATTGCATCAAGTGAGATTAGAGAAGCTGAACATTTAGGACAAGTAGTGGGAGGGCTCAGCCACCCACATATGGACTGGGTCAATGTCTCACCAGGGTGAAATGTAGAGATAACATTTCTGGATGCAAGAAATGATTTCTTTCTAGAGTAGGTGACCCTATGAACCACAAGGAAAAAAAAAGCCATTCTGAATTTATTCTTCAGCAGTGCAGAGGATCTAGTTCAAGACCTATTAGCTGCGCAATAGTAGCAACTACAATATAATTAAAGTTAACTACTAAGAAGAGAGCAAGACAAATAAAGTAAACAGATACTTAGTTTTAAGAAAATTATCAAAAGGACCTATGCAGAAATAGAGAAAAATGCCCCAAAAACCCCCTAAATGAGCAGTTCAAAACCAAGAAGCCTACAAACACCCAAAAGGTTTAAAAAAATACAGTTCTAGAGGGCCGGGTAAAGTGTTTGACACAAATAGAAAAAAAAAATGTGGCAAAAGCCTCCCCTCTGCACAGCTCAATGAGAGAGGAGGCTATTGCAAGGGAAGTAGGGAAGCCCAGAAAAAATGTGGCACACGGAAATGTAAAACAGGAAGCAAAGAGGCTACACTCAAGGAGTGACTGATAAAGGATGCCCAAACTGTTGATGACAAGTTTACATGATGCTGCTCCACTGAGAACCAGCCCTTGCAATGCAGAAGAGGTCCCACAGCCTATGCTGAGACCTTCCTGGTGACTCCACGGGCAGCCAAGAAAACAGGGAGCATCATAAGGAAGGACACTGGAAATGAGGATTTTGCAGAAACCCTTGGTACACCCACACCTTGGGGACTCTGTGCAGTCCCATCTCTGCACCTCCAGCAGGGCACAGCGATGCTGTAAGAGGTTCAGGGGAATAATGGGGGGAACGGAGCACTGCCTTTGCAGAGCCCAGATTCTGGAGCTCTCCAAACTGCAGAGGACAAAGCTGAAGGGAAATGCACTGATGGTTTCCAAATTGCCACGAATGTCAGGGGTAAGGCACATGCCGAGGTGGCATCGACCAAATCGTGCTATGCTGGTGCCGGGAACGACTGGATGGGTTTCGGAGAGGGCTGAAACACAACTGAGGAAGGGCCTTTTCAAGCAGCGGGTGGTGATGTTCTGAGATGTTGCTTTGGGAGGTTTTGAGGGGAAGATCAGCGTCCCCCGTTATCCACCTCCTTGTGTGCTGGGCATGGAAACACGGGGGGAAAGGGCTGGGGGGAGCTGAGGGGAGCTGAAAGGGGGCTGAGGGGGGACTGAGAGGGGCTGAGGAGGGCTGAAGGGGCTGAGGGGGACTGAGGGAGGCTGAGAGGGTCTGAATGGGGCTGGGAGGAGCTGAGAGAGGCTCTGGGGGACTGAAGGGGGCTTAGGACACCTCAGTGACCGCATCGGGCCCCCGCGGCCGCCCTCAGGGGCCGGGACCGCCTGCGTGACGTCACCGGCCGGCCCGGCGCGAGGGCGCGTGCGCGCGCTCGCCCCCCCCTCCCCCTCCACAGGGAGGAAGGGCGGGGCCGGCGGGCACAAGGCGGGCGCGCGCGCGCGGGGAGCGTGTGGCGGGCGGTTCGAGCTGTGGGCGCGCCCTGAGCCTTCCTTCCCTCAGCCCTTCCCTCAGCTTTCCTTCAGACCTCCCCCCAGCCGTCCCTCAGCCTTCCCGCCATTTCCCGCCCCGCTGCCCTCTGCTGCAGCAGCCGCCGCCGAGGCAGAGCAGGCGCCGCGGTGAGTACGGGGCGTGGGCGGTGGGCTCGGGATCGGCCGCCGCCGCGTTCCCGCTTCCCTCCGGCCCCTCGTCCCTCCCTGTCCCGCTCCCGGCCGGGATCCCCGCGAGGCTGTGGCCCCCTAGGGCCCCCGAGGGCCGTGCTGCCCCTGGGGACGGGGTGGCGGCTGCCCCCTCAGCGCTCCGGAGGTGTGGGTTGCGGTGTCCGTGGTGGCCCGGCGTGCCCCTGAGCGAAGCTGCGTGTGGGCCCTTTTTTGCACAGAATTAAGGCTGGAATGAACCTCTGGAGATCACCCAGTCCGACCCCCCTGCCAAGGCAGGCTCACCCTAGAGCAGGTGACACAGGAGCGCGTCCCGGTGGGTTTGGAATGTCTCCAGAGAGGGAGATTTCCACAACCTCCCTGGGCAGTCTGCTCAGTGCTCTGCCACCCTCAGCGTGAAGTTCTACCTCATGCTGAGGTGAAACTTGCTGTGTTTTAGTTTATGGCTCTTACTCCTTACCCTGCCCCGCCCTCGGGCACCACCGGCAAAAGTCTGGCACTGTCCTCTTGGCACCCGTATTTATTTATTCTGAAGACAACCCTGTTTAGCACAGAGGGCAGAGGAGAGTTGGAAGGCCACCCTGTGACATGAAACTCGCATAACAATTCTGTTTCATATGTAATCTGTAAACTCTGAGTTAAGTCAGACACGTGCGGAATTTTAGAGGGACACCTTTACTTGTTCAGCCCTCCATGCTGGCCGGTAAAGTGGGGTTTTGTGGTGGAATGTATGTTTTATAAACAAAGAAGTAATATCAAACTAAAAAAACACCCTTAATATTACCAGAACGTTGCAGACAAGGCCTCTTGACTTTGTCAATAGTCCATCCTTTGCTGTAGCACACACTTTAGGTTCCCAGAGCTGATTTGTTTGCTGGGAAACAGCAAAGCAGCAAACTCCTTTTTCTTGTAACTTTTAAGTCGTGACTATTTTCATGAGAGTATTTATGCTGATCTTAATTTTAATTTGTTATAACTAGTCAAAAAGCCTGCAGTATTATGTTGAGATATTTATATGTTAAAGTCTTTCTTGTTCCATTTTAAGAGAAAACTTTAAAATGAAGGTTTAGAAGACAAGATTCTGCTTGCTGCTGAGGTAAAAGAAAACCCTTTCTAACCAAGATCTTTAAGTGCAGTGTAACATCACTGTAGTTTTCTTTTTAGAACAAACTGAAACCCCTGCTCATTTTGGAAGAGTTAAGATGATTGTGGGTGCTTTTTTAAACGAACATGAAGAAAACTATATATGTAAATAATTTTTGCAGGCCAGTGAATTGCTCAATATTTACACCTGTGCTTTTAAAAGAATAGTGTTAAATATATGTGAATAAATATATGTGAAGGAAAAACATAAGTGCTTGCAAAGAGTAAAAGTAAATGTAAATGATAAAATGATGTAAAAGTGTGTTCTGATTTGATTAACAAAATATAGTAAGATATCCCTGAAATAAAAATTGGTTTCTGGTCTTTGAATAGACATTCTAATCCAAAAGAGCATTCAGGTCTTTTTTATGTGATCTGACACTTCCTTTTTCCTGTGCAGACTCTTTCTTATTAAAATACTGAATATTCCTTTTAAATGGCAAAAAAATTACAGCTGTAATAATTCTCCAGATTTTTTTCATGCATTTGGATCTTTTCTGCTTACAAAGAATATTTTAATCATGAGCTGTGGAAAGGATTTTGTGGAAACTCTTAAGAAAATTGGATATCCAAAAGCTGATGAGCTTAATGGAGACGATTTTGACTGGATGTTTGAGTCTTCGGAAGACGGACCGTTTCTGGAATGGTTTTGTGGAAATGTAAATGAGCAGCATGTGGTATCTGAAAAAGAACTGCAAGATTTTGATAATCTTCTCGAGTGTGGTAAGCCCATTTTGGAAGGAAATGCACTGGATGAAGCCCTTAAAACTTTGAGGCCCATGGATTCAAAGAACAGTAGCCAGGAGAAAGAGGAGGAAGAGCAGGAACTGAAGAAATTAGAGGATGAGCTTCAAACTCTGCAGAAGTTAAAAAAGCTTCAAATTCATCGGCATAATAAGCTTCAACTGCTGGTTACCACAAACAGCCATTTGTTACAAACACTGCAAAGAAAAGAGGAAGAAGCACATAAAGATTTGAAAGAAGCACTGGAAGTGTTTTCTGCAGCAAATAATAAGCTCGACAATGAACTTCAGTCTCTTACAGATGCAGTGAAAAAATTTGCGTCTTTCTTCACTGCTTCAGATTCAGAACAAGGGGCAGATGCACATCCAGTGTTTTTTTCCCAACTTTCTTTGGACAAGTATTTGTCTCTGGAAGAACAAAGCACTGCAGCACTTACCTCACACATTAAAAAGCAGTTTTATCCAGGTTTACCTGAATGTGTTGAAAATTCACATGAAGGCAGCTTTCAGCTTGAAGATTTAAGCAAGCAAGTCAGTTGTGATGGGACTAATGAAGTTTCTGAAGAGAATCAAGAGGTAGCCAGGCTCCAGACAGCATACATTTGTGCTCAGCGTCAGCTAATTGAGCTTCAGGCTGAAGAGGAGGGCATAAATTCAGCTATCAAATATGCAGAAAGCATGCTGCAGTCCTTAGACAAGGTAAGCCACAGAAGGTGATAGAAGGTAGTGGAGTTTTAAACAGGCATGTTCAGCTGAATTTAGTGAAGGGAATTGCCGAGTCACTGTTACTTCAACTATTTTTATGTAGTGAAATGGCACTTTGATAAAAATTTTGTCCTGCTCACAAAACTCCTCTTGTGAAATAACTTCAGTTTTTATAGTTAGAAATTCTTTGCTATGACCTATTACCTTTAAATCTGCTTTCCAGAGTTACTACCTTAAAAACCCTAGAACTTAGTAGTAACTTTCAAGTTTAGTTTAGCTTTGAATTTTCAAATTAGAACTGCCTCTGTTTTTTGTACAATAAACAAAACCTTAGCTTTGGTTGCAATTTTATGGTATTGAGGAGCCAGTATGATAAATGTATTCCTGTTTAAATTGCGTACCATAAACGTAGAAAGTTTTAGTTCACTGACTCTTTTGAAACTCAAATCTTTGTACCAAATAAATGAAATTGATAGTTGAAGCCCCAGAAATCTCTCAACAAGTGAGTGACAGGCAGATGTGTCTACTGGAATTTGTGAAGAAATCAAAATGAAAGGAAAAGTATTCACTTACGCCAGTCATGGAATAACTTGAGGCATCATGTCAGTTTCTATTTTTTCATTTATGGATGACTAGTATATAGGACTTGGTTGATTAGAGTAATTTGAAAAAGATTGATTCTGCCAGCAGTGTTGATCAACCAAAGAATATTAAAAAAAAACATATTTGCATGTGAGATTTCAGTTAGACATGCTTGAAATCAGGGTGCTGGGTAAAATTCGGCTCTTCTGGTTTTAGCAAAATAATATGTTTCCTGATCCTGCAATAGAATGAAATTACTTTTTATTGAAATATATTTATTTGCTATCTGATTTGTACATCTGTGTTTGCCTTATGTTGTAAAGTTCTGTAAAACTACCAGTGGAGTTTTCATTTAATTTTGTAGGTAAATGTAACATAAGTACGTGAACCTCGTGTGAAGTGAAGGAATGTTTGGGAAGTGGCTTGAAGGTAACCGTGAAGGAATTGACAAATACTTTGTTTTATGCAGGATATTGGACAACAAGAAAACCTTGATGCCAAAATGTCTAGTTTGAGTGGTGAAATTTCAACAATTAAACAAGATATAGCTCGGATAAACAATGAAGAGCTGCCTCCCCTTCTGAAAGAGAAAGCACGACTTTTGACTGCACCAGTGGTGAAAGGATACTTGGATCATCAGATTGCTCAGCAGGACTGTTATGCTGCAAGACAAGATGAAATATGCAGGCATTTGATAAGGCAGAAAGCATCGTTTGAACTTATTGAGCTGGCCTGTAAAATGGAAATGAAGAAACATCAGGAGATGAGCTGTCAGCTTGAGAATTTGGTAGAATCTTTGAAGCAGAGCACCGATGAGTTAGAGCAGAGACTACAGGTGATAACTGAGCGAATTCAACAGGCAAAGCCAAGAAACACTATTAGTCCAGAGGATGGTTTCTCTTGCAGGTGAGTGTTACGGTCACTATTGAACTTTGACTTGCTTTGAAGTAACATGAGGGAGATGAAGACTTCGTCAAGCTAAGCCTTTCCTGTTACGAAGTTCTGAGTTACTTGCTGTAGCTAATTAGTATTTTAAGTTCTCAATAACTGAAGCCTTCAAGATAGGAAACCTGCTTCTTCCTTGTCCTTTTGAATTTCTTTGCACATTTGCCTGAGGAAAAAATGTTCACTTATCAGTCTTTTTAGTAATGCTGAAGCATTCCTAAACAATATCCAGAATATAATAAATGTTCAAAGCCAAACTTGTCTTTTATGGTACTCTGATCTAGGACCTCCTGAAAGCTACTCTAGAAGGATAGACGTTAATAACAGTGATTTCCCAGGTTGAATGTGTGGCCTCATCAGCTGAGCCGGCAAAACCCCCCCTTGTGGTAGGAGAGAGGAACGACTCCTTCAGTTTGTGAAATGCGTTCAGCTCATTTTTACTGCTTTATTTGCCATCTGGTTTGAGTGTCCTGTCACCCGTGTAGGAGTCCAGTTTTTCACCAGTGTCCTTGTAGCTCAGGTGATGCAGTCAGGAATGTGTGCTGGGCTGCTGTTCTGTCCAGACTAGACCTTTTGATGAGGTGTATTGTATAATTATAGGTGTGTTACTGTCACACTTTCCCTCCTTCTTTAGAATGGAGCTTTAAGTGTTAAATTTTTTTTAATAGTTGCTAAGTGATAGCACTGTATGGTTTGGCATAGTGAATAACTACAATAATTAGGTAGCGTTAGTTTTGCTCCCACTGTGTGTTTGCGTTGTCAATTTGTAATATTTTTGTTTGTATATAAACATATAAATTTAGATATTATTATACTTACTTAAGTTTTTTATAAAGCCTTCAAATCACAGTATGTTGTCCAGCTATTTTTTCCACCTTTTCTTTTTAAGGGAAAGGAAGTTGAGAGAGTTAAAAACGTGAAAGGGTTTGTAAGCAGAAGACACTCGAAACTCAGTTACTTTTGAAATATAGCTCCTGCTCTTACTAAAACCAGTCTGATTTTATATTAGGGCTCAACTCCTGAAGATTTTATTATGCAGAGGTGGTAGTAACACTAGAGCAAAGTTATCTGTGATCATGTTAGCCTATTCCTGATGCAGTCTAAGGTCACAGTTTGGTATAGTGTGTAACGCTGTCTTTTGCATGACTTGTAACTAATTGCAGAATTTCTTAGCAGTCTCTTCATAGAAAACAGGAAATACTCCAGTATGCTTGAAAATGTTACAAAGATTGCTCTTCTTTCTTATTGGCCATTGAAGTCTGCTTTTTTCAGCACTGAAAAGAATGTATCTTATTTGCAGTCCTTGAAGTGTCGGGAAATAGTTGGCTAAAGCACGCTGTCAGTTTCTATTTGCATTCATTATGTACTTACTAACTGTTACTTTGCTATTTCATTGCTACTAATTTAATACTGAAATATTTTTGGATTCCTATTAATCGCTAGCTATATATAGATAGAATCATGAAATCAGTTATAGCAGTGTAGTAAAAGAGCCCTGAGCAGTACTGTCTTTTATGGGTCCTCTGAATTCTCAGTGTGGACATCTTCTCTTGACTAATGATAAGAGAGTGCTTAGGAAACTTAGAAATGCTTGTGTCTTACTTCACCTGTTTCAGGCTATATCAGCTTCTGGAAGGAGGAAATAAACAACAACAGTTATTTAGAACATACAAAAACCTGGAGCAGATGGCTCAGAAGTTAAGGCAGGACTGTGCTACAGTACAAGAGCAGATAGCAGCATCTTCCCAAGAGCAGTCTCTCCTTTTGTCCAACCTAGAAAGAGATGTGGATGCCCTTCATGGTGCTCTGTATGGTGGAGGAACTCAGGTACAACTCCGTAGTCCGGTAAGCTTTTATCAAGTTATTAAAATTACTACATTAATGTGTGTCATGTTCTTTTACTGACAAAAATGTAGTGTGAAGGCTGTAGACACACAAACTGTCCCCACTTGTTAACAACAAATTTATTAATGTAATGATGATGGACACTGTATTCACATGTTCTTGGCAAATGTTGGATTTTTGTAAGTGCTGGCAGGTAATAATTTTTTGTGTATGAGCAAATCGTTGCATCTAACTTATTTCAAAGGCATATAAAGTCCTGCATTACTGTCAGTTTGTGGTATGGGAAATACCTTGTCTGGATAGGGTGTCACTGGAAAGCTCATTTAAATTTCTCTTTATTTCAGGTGGCCTTTTTTCTCCCCTGTAACACTCAAGTAGTATGGTTTGGCCCCTTAATAAGCCTGGCCGTAGGTGGCTCATTTGGACAAAATAAAAATAACAGAATTTTGAAGGACTGTTGTATTTGGACAATCCTGCTACACAGCTCCCAGGCATTGGGTTTAGAACATCTTTTAAGTGGGGATAGGATTTGTTAAATGCAACTTGTTAGGCTTTTTAAATAATTGTAGATACCTCAAAAATGTATCAAGGGAAGTCTCCTGTTACATAATACTTCCTTGGTTAATTACCTAAAAATATATTTAGCTTTTATCTGTCAAGTGAATTTGCAACATATAGAAGTTTTTATTAAAACATGAAACTCTGTAATTGGAACAGTACATATTTGGTGATTGCACATTATTAAATCAAATCCCTGTCTATTGATTCAAATTACCTCTTAAAACATAGTGACATCTCTTTCTACTGCTAATGTTTCTCAAAGGAATTCCCTTAATAAGAAAACAATGTGTAAGTAGATGATTAGTCTGCTTATACTGAACTATCGTAAGAATGGTAACTAACGATCTAATTGTAAAATTGATTTGGCCTTTTTGTTGTGGTCTTTTTTTGCCTTTTAAGATTTGACTAGCTATGAAGACTTGTAATTGATTGAAAATGTCGTTCACTCATCTGTCTAGGTCAGGGTCAGATTTTTATGGTCTTAACTTGTCAACAAGTAAATGAAATTACATTTTCATAACCTGATGTGAGTTCTTTTATATGGAGCTCAAAAATTGCATAACTTGAATGGAATCCCTTATCACCTTTGTTTCTGTGGGTTTTTTTTGTTTGGTTGGTTTTGGGGTTTTTTTTGATTACTTTTCAATTATAAATGAAAGTGGCTTCCCAAAACAAAAAAACTTGTAATATTTCTAGTTCAGCTAATATATTAACAATATAAAAGTAATACTTTTTTTTTTTTTTAGGAACTTACTGAGCAGTTTCATCAACTGGAAGTTGATCTAGATAAGCTAAATCAACTCCTCACGGATCTGGTTGCTGATCTGAAGTCAAAGAGAAGCATTCTGGAGTCCAATAAACTGCAACAGATGGAAAGAGACTTGTATGTGTATTTTTTCAAAGACGAGGATCACTTGAAAGAGATGGTGGAGAAACTTGAGCAGCAGTCTCAGGCTAAAGCCAGTGGTCTGGAAGAAGAGAATTTCACAGCCAGTGGAGTTCTTAATGCCTAAACTTCAATGTACTCTTAAGAAAGAAAAACGTTAATGTAAACTGTCTGCAGGTTTATGGAATGATAAACATTAGCTTGTCAAGGCTGACACTTACCTGTCACTGCAGTGTGTTACCAGTTTGGATTGTGTGCTGCTTTGCGGGTTTTGGCATCTGCCTGCCGAGTTCAAGCTCAGTTTTGTCAAAGCTCTTGGATACAAAGTAATGCATTGTTTATTTGAAAGAATTATGCTCAGAATGCTCTTCTGCTGCTCTGTAGGTTCATTTCTGCTGCACGTAGTATAGTACCAAAAGGAACGTTTCACACTCTTGAGTTAAGTTTTCTTGCATGCCTAGAACCTTTGATTGTGAACCACAAAATAAATGAGGAGGAGGAGGCATTCCAGATTTTGGAACATGGGTGTAATGTTCTCATAGTGAAGAGGAGGGCTCTCCAAGGCAGATACTCCATGATTGTTTCCCTTACAGTTCTCCTAAGAAGATTTGGTTCTGATAAAAATGTGTTGGAATATATACCAGAATCTGTTTTAACTACCAAGACCATCTGTTTAAAGACTATTCCACCGACATCTTTTAATTTAACTTATGGCCTGTCTTCTCCATTGAAACCTGTCCATACTTATACTGGGCTTGTCAAAGAATAAGAATTTTAAATTTATCTTTTGGACTTCTGAGTTTGTGCTATAATTTATAATGATAGGCATTTTCAATTCATAGTGCTGATACTTTCATACTTCTTCTTTCATGTGCATTGTTAGCCTGTTTATTGAATTTTTGTATAGCTTCCTAATAGACCAATGGAACTAAATAGGCTTTTACAGTATGGTAACTTCCAGTCTTTTGTATTTTGATGGGATCAGCTGTGCTCGCTTTCAAGCGTTGTACATATTGATGAAGGTTAGTATACCAGCTTTAACTTCACTAACAGTGGTCTTAAAACTATTTTGATGGGAGACTTGTAACTTTTATGTCAGCATAACTTATTTTGAAATGTTTCTTTTTTTTTTTTTATCTTACTGGTTGAGTGTTTTTATGTCTGGATTTCATGCTGCTTAACTCAATACTTTGTATTTATTATTAAATGCCAAACTCTATAAATTCAGTTCAGTGTGGTCAATATTTATGGTGAATCTGTGTGTTGGTTTTAGGCCTATTCTCAGGCATAGTGTCTTGTTTATATTTAGTCTGTGGGTTTCTCATTTTGATCTGCCCCTGAGGCTGTGATTGCTGCTTCCCACTCTGAGAAGTCAGGGAGCACTTTAACCTTGTGTAGGAAAGAAGGCTTGGTCTTAATTATATGAGTTAGGAGGAGTTATGTGTGGGGAAAGATTATACTTCTGACTCTGGGAACATCAGGGATAAGAAAGCCACTCTGCCTCTCTCTCCCTTTCCTTCACACACTCACTAATTTAAGCTCGATAGATACAGCCAGTACTAGTGCAACACGATGGATGTTCCTGTTTGAATCTGGATACAAATGTTTGCACTATAAGTATTTGAAATTGCAATCTGCCTGTGGTCTTGAGCTAAGAAAAATACTTCAATGCAAGCAGAGGAACTATTTTCTTGATGGATAAACTTGAGAGTCTACTCGTGTGCTGGGTTTAGTGGAGAAGACCAGAGTAACAGGACTCCAGTTACTACCTTGTATAGGAATAATTTAGTAAACAGCAGTTTTTGTTGGAGTCATTGATTTGTACAGCTTGGATCCTTTAAGTCCTTTGAAAATCTTGGATATTTCTCTTGTGTTTAAGTGAAGTTTTATGCATTCTTCTGGTCTCACTGTAAAATAACAAGGCATCAGCATGGGCACCAGTATTTGTGATTCTCCAATGTGTGTTGTATCTAGGGTTTCTCCAAGTATTTTTTTTTTGTGTTATAGAACATAGCCAGGTCAACTGGAAAAGCAACTCGTTTTCAGAAAAGGATGAAATTTAAAACAATAACTGTGGTCAAAACTTGTAGAGACTGTAGATGTTACTCATCAGTTTCTTTAACTGACAAACTATAGTAACCATTTTAAAGTTACTAATATATAAAAGTACTTGAATGCATCAATTATACAAAATTTAAGAAATAGAGATCTTTTATGATAAGTGTTTTCTGAAACAGCACATAACTAAAGGTTGCATATCATGAGAGTAATACTTGTTTCTTTCATCTTGTGTTGGCTCGATTTTGGCAGTTACTTGAAAGTTGGCTGTTTTTTTCCTGATAAAATCTGAGCAATAACAGTAAGTATATGCATGTGCTAGACTAGTTGAAAGATGTTAGGGGGGGAATTATATCAGACATACATCAAATTCTTCATTTATTTGTCAAATTTTTTTTTTTTAGTACAAGTTAGCTGTCTTAAGACTGCTGATTTTTTTTTTTATCAGTCTATTAGGACACTATTTTAAAGATACTAGTCTTTATAAATTATTACGTTTTTATTTACAATATGTTACTATTAGGCATGTCTGGAAGGAAATGTAATTTTCTGTTGAGGATGAATGGCTGAACATGTTCATTATATTTTGTTTTTAATTTCAACAGAATATAAGTGAGGATTATTTGTTGCCCTGGTTAATTAATAATTTATGTGTTCTGTGTTTAGGTTTAATCTCAATAATGGACCGGTACACGTACATAGGATGTGAGATTTCTAAAGTGCCCTTATCTAATACAGCTCAGAGGATTATGACAGCTTTGCAGTCTATTCCTGTAAAAGTTCAGACTAACAGAGAAAATATCCAGAGTGAGTAAATCTTAGTCTGTTTAAGTGTTTTTCAGTTAAAAAATTGAACACAGATGAAACAATATCAAACCTCTAGTCCTTATTTTTTAAATAGAGAAGGGGAAAAAAAGGTGAGAGTTGAGGTTTATAGGTTTAGAAAAGGAATTAACTGTATCTGTGACATTTTTTGGGACTTTCTTGATTAAATAATATGATGCAAGTGCAAGGAACAGTACCCTCAATTTAATTTTTTTCTTTCTGTTTTATGTGGTGTAGAAGTAGATGTGAATTTCAAACTGTTACTTAACTTATACTATTAAATGTATTAAATTAGATGTATATACATTAACTTGACTCTGGACTAGATCTTTAAAGGTCACAAGAGGTACTAGGAACTTACAAAGTGGCCTGTGAAGTCTCCAGCCTTGAGAAATTCTAGGGGGAAGAGTCAACAAAATTCCCAGTGAAAGAGCAATTTAGGTAAAGTTAAAAGTGCCTCAGCAGATCTTTCTGTTATGCAAATCTTACTCAGAACATTGTGGATACTAGGGAGGTTTTGCAAGATGTAATTTTTATTCTCAATTCTGTGCATGTCATTGTCAGTCTTGTAGCTCTGGAAGGAAGTAGATAGAAAGTTACAGAGTTTTGCACAATTTCAGTTGTCTGTTTTCTCCTGAGAACTAGATCCTGGAATATTATTTGATCCATGGGATTTGTTCCTGTTTTTTGCTCTCTCGGTTTTATATAAAATATGGTTCAGGCTCCTCTTTCAGTAGTAAAGTATGGGATCAATGAAGCCTGGTGGTGTAACAGTGAAAAGGTAGTAGTTCATTGCTCTGTCAGTCAGTGATACACATTTGAATAAATATGGGATGAGTTAATTTTAAAATGGTACATTGTACATGGTACATCTGGGACCAAAACCCAGATGATTTTCAACAAAATCAGGTATCTTTTCAGCCTTAATTTAATTGCCGTTCTACTTCTCCTGCTACCTTGTAATTTTCTGTGCCTTAATTTTCCTGAGTAATACTTTTTGTCTTAGACTGGGGCACTCAGTGCTGTGCAATAATTGTATTGTATTTTGCTGTCTGCTCTTGATCCATTCACTCACTCTCAAGGTGTAAAGTTACAGATTCTTATTTTTTTGAAACACCATGAAGGTGTCTGGTATCTTTAGCCAAATGAGCTTGCGGTTGTCTTTTTAGTGCTGCTAAATCCCTACTTATTGGGGAGTGAAAGAACAGTATAAGCATTCTGTGGCAGCAAATGCTCTTGTTTTTGATGCAGTAATTACTCAACAATTGTTTCAAGTATACAGGCTTAACAAATTTATTGGAATTGCTCTTAGGAAATGGCCTATATATAGATATATATATATAGCTTTACCGTGGATCTGGAAAGAAGAAAAAGTTCACCTCCCTTAAAAACAGAATCTTTTATGTCAGCTGGTCTGTTTCAAACTGTATTGAACTGTATTTTATTGATAGATTTTAAAATTCTATTTAAGGAAATAACTGTTCGTTATCTACAAGGTACATATTGGGCTCAAATAGAACAAATATCTGCAATTTTGACCTAGTTGGTGCAATTCTGTGGTTGTCTTGGCAGTGGAACTGTATTGTTCCCATCAAGCCTTAAGGAGTTGGAGGGCAAGGACGGGTTTCTACTGCCATCTGGTGATACTTAAGTCATAATTCAGAAATTGGAAGTTGCACATCTTCCATACTTGTCATACTGATTACTGTGTGCTGGAGGAGAGAAATCTAATCCTCATCATCTTCTCTGGAGGGTGAATTTGTCAAGAAAAAGTATCTTGCTGTGAAACAATTAAAAGCACTGAATGTAAACTAAGATACTATCATTCTTAATTTATAATGTTATTGTTGTAGAAAGTGTCAGGAAAACCAAACCTAAAATGTTTGAGGCTACAAATACAGCTATGCCATACTGGCTTTTCTAACAGCTCAGGTTAGAAGTTTGAGCTGGAGATAAAGCGCTGATTTTTACACATACACTAACATGTAGTAATAAGCTTAGTTTCTTCTAAGGAGCTAAGGTGGTCTTTGAAAATGCCCTTTTTTCTTGTGTTTTAAGTACATGGTCTTGATTTGCCTAGACAGAAGTTTTTTAAAACAGTTTTAGTAAATAGTAGATCACCTTATGGTCTGTTTGAGTTGGGTTGTCAGTATGTTATATTCAGAAAGTGTCTTGCTGTTGGTAATGCAAATTCATAGCTGACAACAGCAGTTCAGTGTTGTACTCAGTATGGGGGGGACAAAATACATACTTTTCCCATGAGGTGTCTTTTGGCTGGGTAGTAAGATAATCTAGAGATAAAATAATCCTAATTGCAAACTCTGAAGAGACCTGCACTTCAAGAGAGTTGTCTTTTTCCCTGTTCCACTTTGTACCTTCTGGGATTGTAATTACTGCTAGCCTGTTACCCCTTTCATTCCAGTCTTTACTTGCTTCTCCTCTTCCTGGGTCCTCTGAGAAATGTTAAGGGCAGAAAAGAAAATGCCTCTTCTAAAGGTTTCACTTGCCATGGCATGACTCCTGAGGTGCATTTACAAAGCCTTCTTGAAACTGCAGCATCTGTCTGGTCTCTGGCAGAATACCTGGCAGTTTAGTGGTGGGCCCAGACTAACAGCTGTGCTGTGCTCTGTGTCAGACCCAGCACGGGTGGCCATCCTGCTTCTGGGACTGGTATCACCTTACCTTTCTGTCCATTTGTAGGTCTGAATTCTCCTTGCTCTCTCTTCGTGCCTGGTCTTACAATATCTGTTCTATTGCAGAATGAGCAATGTGAAAAAATTATCCCCTGCAGGTGAAATATGATCAGTTCGCTGTAGGGTATGATATGCTAAAGTCATATATTCAAATAGTGCTTTATAGGACAAAGCTCTTGTGGACTAATACTGCCTAATTCCAAGAAAACAGTTAAAAATGTGTAAAGTTTTTAGGGTTTGGATTTTTTTTTTCCTTCATACCCATGCCCCCAGCTTTACTTTGACCAAAATGGGTTGTGTTTTCTTGAAAGAAGGAAATACGCCTGTTTGTGGAATTATAGTACTGCCTCTTCTGAGCACCGTGGAAAATGTTTGCTTTGTAATGAATTTGAATTAATTTTTTCTTAATGGTGACAAAGCAGGCTTTTGCATATGCATATTTCAGAACCTGCAGGGCCTTTTTAAGCATGAATGATACTAATTTGATAAAGTGATTGTCAAGGAAAATTTTACTACAATTATTTTAGGTTTAGTAAAAGTGTCAGTAATATAACCCTGTATGTAACCTAAGTTCTATGTACTGCTTGCAGATTCATTTGTATTGTAAATTGTTTCTTCTTTTTTAAAGGTATAGAGAAGACAAAGGAAAATAAACTAGGTGATCGGGATGCACATCTGAGAAATGAAAAGGCAAGCATTTTGTAAGGTTGAAAACCACTAAAAGCAGTCTTTTTATAGCAGGTTTGAAGTTCTGTAGTGGCTCTTTCATAACAAGCTTTATCACAATGTATTTTATACACTCCTAGTTCAGATAGCTTTTCCTGTCTTATTTTGCAGTTGGCATATATTTACCTATGAGAGTCTTGGTCCCACTTCTGTTACCTTTGCTACAGGAAGTTGATTTTTATGACGGATTGATCAGAATGAGGTTGCCACATTCAGACAGTCACCAGGGTTTAGAAATGTTCTCAGGCTTTTGTCACTGAACAATGGCTAACACATAATCATAAAGTGAGCTGATTCAGATAAAAAATTACTTTGTCCTAGGAAGTTTAATTTTGGGTTTAATCATCTCTCTGAATTTGGTTTGATGAACATGTGAGTGAGTGCCAGGGCAAGAGTGGAAATGGGAAACTGCAGCAGCCCCAGCTCAGGCTGCAAGTGTAAAATCCATCGTGTTGATTGATGAGTTGCAGGTGCTGCAAGTGTACTCCTGTCCCAGCTGCAAGTTTCACAGACTTCCTTACTCTGACTCTGGTGCATGTTGCACACTTCAGCAAGTCCATTCAGGCTGCTCAGGATGCAGAAAACTGATTTCTTTTGTGGAGTGGGGAAGTTTCCTACAAATTACATTGGCTCATAGATGTTCATGCAGCTGTGGGTGCATATGAATAGTAGTGGAACACCTTTTTGTGATGATGATATGCTAATTTGGACGTGCTGCATCTAGTGAAATCTTCCTACACTGACATAAATTGTGAAACTACATCCTGGGAGTTTTCTCTACTTCCAGCCATGTAGTTATTTCTAATAGAATATTAGTTCTTCACGGAAGCTGCCGTTTCTCCCTACGGTTAATTGTGGTACCAACTGTATTATTCTGACTTGAAAATCAAATTGCATTGTTCTTAGTTTGGAACCTTTAAAAGAGAATTGCTTATTCCTGATTTTTTTAATTACTGGAGTGTCCTAATTAAAGTTCTGCTGTGTTAAATGATAAAACTATTTGCAATTTGTCTGGAGAATACACTTGAGTGAATTAGTTGTCTTTCTGTGGCTCTTAAATATGTTATTTTTCCACTTCTGGTGACTTTATAGTGTCCACATTTTGATTAGCATTGTCTAAGTCCATTTAATTTGTCTTCATTCAGAGCAGCCACTATTCATTTTGCTGTAGAGTTGATCCTGTGAAGCAAGATGTCAAGCAGTCTTAAGCCTTTTTCATCGTTTGACTCCATAGCTCTGAGGTTTAGAAATAGGGGAACTGGGTTAAGGGATATTGCAAAGCCATAAAAAACCCCCGCAAACTTACTGGCTTTGTCATTCTGGCTTGCTCAATCAATACAGATTGGATATAGATGGACAGCATCCTTTGATCAGTGAAAACTGTCATCTTGGGGACTGGAGGGAGTCCTGCACAGCAATAACTTGTGGTTCTTTTGAAGTGAGGAGGCCTTAGTTTTGGAATGGCAATGACAGCAGAGGTTCTGAAGGAGACTGTGCTAGAAGAGCTGAAAATACAGTCATTTTGAGAGGCTTGGGTTATTTTTCAGTGGAGTGGGTGAATGTTAAACTTATGCATGAAGCTCCAGCTAAAAATGAGACAACTGCTTTGTGGAACAGTTAGAGAACTCAGGAGAGAATGTGGTTTTTGTTTGATTCTGTGTGAGATTAGGTTCAAAATCTTCCTACTGGAAGGTGCCCTGACAGAGACTATAATCTTTCTGAGGCATTAAAAAATAGATGCTACAGTAGTGCTTAATTTCAATAGAAGAAAATACATAAAATTGAAGGAGCTTTTTAAAAGAAAGTGTATAGAATTGCCCTCCAAAATCAGAATATTTGTAGATAGCGTAGGGATTTATTCAAAACAGAATATTGAAAATGTAAAATGAATATTAAAATCTGTGCAGGAAAAAGTAGTATGGCCAAGAGACAGTATTAAAATGTCTAAAAAATGTCATCATGCAAAAATATGAACTTAGTAGTATTTGTATTCTTATATACTTGCCTCATTTGACTAAGTGAAATGAAATATACAATGGTATAGTTCAAATAAACTTGGAGGAACAGCTTGCAAGTGCATCACTAATACATCATTTTTTCAAATGCCTCAGGAGTAGAAAGCTTGCCAGCTCCTCTAAGGCCTATTGGTGATTGAGGCATAAAGAGATTGAGGGAAGATACAACTCTGTATAATCTGTAAATAGTTAAACACACATTTACCTTGGGGAATCTTGGAAAGGTCACTGGTTGCCATTCCAAAGTCCTTATTTATGAAATCAAGACAGAGGATCTGTCTCAGCTGAAGAGGTTGTAGAAGGAACTAGCAAAATAAACAGTAAGAAAGTATTAGAGCAAGTAGCATATCAAGCAAATTTATGAAGGCAATAAGGAAAACATTTATGAAGGAAATAAGGAACAAAACACTACCATGCAGCATGCTGCTGTAAAGGGTCCAGGGACTCCCCTGGAGTAGGAAAACTGTTCTAGGTATATATTCTAGGAATAGAATATGCTTATTCATACACTTGATAATACTTCTTCAATGCAACTTTCATATGTATATTTGTTATGGCTTAAAATCTTTGAAGTTTCTTGAAGAAATCCAGTTAACTCCTGTACTTGGATTTCCAAATTTCCAAATCCAAATCCAAAGCAATCATTAAGGTTCCTTGCCAAAAGTTGTTTAATAAACTAAGCTGTCATGAAAAAATGCTCTGAATATTGAAGCTAAAGATGAACAGACTCTTCTCTCTTCAGACACTAATAGCCTCCTCACTATAGCAGACAGGATACTGGACTAGGTGCATCTTAGACTTGTTAATTTGCCATTTTTGATTGTTGGACTAAGATTTAAAAAAACCAAAACAGTGGTTGTGGATGTGAACAGTGGATGTTCACAAAATAATCTCTGCTGATAAATACTTGAATTTTGGCTTATGTAATGTGTTTTCCCTAAACTGACTCTGTTTTGCTAGGGTCAACATTTTTTCATAGTATATTGCTTTCTTCAGAGGTTGTGTAAATTGACTTAGTGCATTTTTTATTTATCCTAATAAGTTGAATAATTGGTTTGCTAAAAAATTTCCAATTTTCCCAGGAGGTTTGTGATTCCAGAACTGCCGTTTTAAAAACATCTGCCAGCCCTGAAAAAAGTACTGCTGGTGAGATAGTCAGGACAGTGCATACCAATGAAATGCTTGGCTGTCAAGATACCAAAATAGTGAGCTGTTACCAGGATTCAGGCTTGCCAACACGGGGATATCGAGAAAGAAATTTTTCAGTAGAAGCAAAAAAGCTGAAGGATGGGAAAAAGAAAATAGCTGTTCCTCTTAAAAGGAAGCAAAACGCGTCTGCGTCTTGTTCAGAGAAAACAAGAAGATTGCATGTAAAGACCTGCACTTCTTCACATGAGAGAAGTTACAACTGTAGCTCTGGACAAACAGAGACTTCTGAAAATTATCCCTGTGATATCGGCACTTTAGGATATAAAGAAAAAAGGGAACTGCTTGCAGCTATAGAACAGGCAGTGGCTTTTGTAACTACTATGATATTTCAAGATGGTTCTTCACAGCTCGACTCGGAACAGGTTAGTGAAGGATGCGTTTTGTTTAGAGTCAGTTCTGTAGAGTTGTTTGAATGTGCTTGTGACTGATAAACACAAACCCATTGTTCATTGGGTTCCCCTTTTGTGTATTGCATATGAAAATATACATGTAAGATGATATTTAGACTACATTTTAGTTTAAGTAATGAAGTAAAACTTGAAGAAAATTAAACTGCTTGGGCTAACCAGACATTTGTGCAAAGTGAGACTCAATTAGAATATATTTTTTCTACTTTCTACTGTCTCACTGTGGATTTTTGTTTCAAGACTGAAACACTTGCCTGCTCCTCTACTGTGTCAGGGGTGTATGCAATAACTCCAGTGTACATAGTAGGTTTCATTTTGTAAAATATTTTGCAACTTTTCTTTATAAGATTGCACAAAATCTGTCAGAGGAAACAGTATTGTAATTGTACTTAACAGGTCTCAACTTCAGCAGTGAAAGGAGTTGTTGTGCTGGTGAAGAATCAGCCTGGTCACCCTTTCCCTCCCAGTCACTCTTCAACTGGCTGTACTTGGAATGTTGTTAATGAAAACGATAAATTAATTTATTTAAAAACTGAACAATCATCTCTCTGGCAACAAGAACAGACTCACATGAAATTTTCTTGGTGAGAACATGTAGGAAAAAATTCTATTTTACTTTACATATGCTTTTAGCAGCCGTGATGTTGGTTACATAGCACAGGCTTAATTTCCTTATGTGTCAAGGTCATTGAGTTTCATATTGTCTGGGCTAATGGAAACCAAAGAAAAATAGACTATTCCTTTGGGCTCAGCATGTCACTGACTGCAGCCCTGCAGAACTAGGTTGGGATTATGGTAGGAGCTGTTTACATTCACCTGGAACTCCTTTATGAACAGCTGAAGCTATATGGCACCAAAGAACGTGTTTCATCCACTTTTATATTTCTTGTATTTTATCTTCCATTTCCTGAACTGCATTTCTTATCTAGTACTTTTTTGATGGGCATTATTACAGTAAGCACCTTATTTGAGCTTTGCTATTATTTTTAGTCTTTTTAGTACAAGTTTTTTTAATAACTTTTGAGATTTCAAATGAAGTTTTACTAATATTCAGTAATATTACAGTATAATTTTTAAAGTAAATGCTTTATGTATCTGTTTAATACTTGGAACAAATTTTTTAAAAAAAGTTGGATTGTGTTTTAAACTTCCAGTTATAATAACCAAAGTCTGTTTTTATTCCTATTAAGTTGGAAATTGTATCCCATAAAGGGAGAAATGAGAACTGAGTCAGATTCTTAGATGTAATAGTTGCATGTTGAAACTTCATCAGACTACTTTATAACTTTCAGTATTAAATGCTGAATTGGGGTTATTAAATTACAAAACATTAATTTTCAAGGTGTTGGACTTGATTGTTAGTTGAATCTCTGCCATGGCTCCACAATGACTTGAAACAAGTCACTTTGCTTACCTGTGCTTCTCCAGCTGTAATATTGGAGTTACATGACAATTAATTTAATAACTTGTCAGCTGGAGTGTAAATTGTTGTGATTTGAGAATAACAATTCAATAAAGCATGTATATACGAACAGTAAAAATTCAATAATAAACAAAAACGGTATTGGCATTTAGATGAAGCTTATAGGTAATTATTTGTTGTAAGAATGGTGCCGTTTTTAATAATGGACCTATGCTGCATAAAATAGTACTGTAGGATTGATGTGATTTCTAATATGTCCAAACCCTTGGTATTGTGGTTTCATACCATCAAAACGCTCTATAAAAAATACTGTTTTTCTATGTTGACCAAAATAGAACTTATTAAAAAAATTACATAGTTATTAAATCTATATACTAATATATATGGTTGGTAAAATCTGTTTGAGATAGAATGAATGAGGGAATTACAGACATTTTGGAAAGGTATGGAAATAACTGACAGAGATGAAGCATTCTAGATTTAAGTAGTGTACTAACACAAGACAGTTATGGCAATTTAGATTACCTACTAACTTTTAAATCAGTATTTTACAATGCCACAGTAACTCAATCTCTGTTATCTTATTTGGTTATATTGAAGGATTACAGGGGTGCCAGTTGCTGTTTTGCATTAAAGTTGTGTTTAACTTTGAGAGTCAAACAAGGATTTGTTTTCTTTATGAATGCATGATAAGGCTCATCTGCTAGGATGTTTAATTTCTTATGGAATGAAGCTTTGGGTATTATTGAATTGAGAATTTAATATTTGAAATGCAGTATTCTGTTTTAATAGGTATAAGGAAACATCTTGAGTTAACTGTTTTGTATTAGGTGCTAATTAAATGAATAAAGTAAATAGATTCACTAAATCTAGTAGCAATATAGTGCTAATGAACTACTTCTGTGCAGGCAAGTGTTATTTCAAATGCTACAGTGCAAAGTTCCAGTAATTTGCTTCAATGCAAAAGATTTCCTGAGAACTCTACTTCAAGTTTATGGTAATGAAATTAGCTGGAAACAAGGTAAGTATTGAATCTATGATCTCATCCTATAATCTCTGTGATTTTGATATTTCTGTTAAAATCCCTTGGTGCAGAAATAGCTACATTGGTGTTTAAGTAATATATTGAGAAAATGAGTTTAGTATCATGAAGAAGAACATCTTCTTGGGCTGTGGCCAGAGGCTTGGCATGTGAAGATGATGTATTTCTTCTCAGAGTAGGAATCAAATCATTGAGTAATTTAAGAATAGCTTCCAGTGGAAACAAAAGCTATCAACACAGTCCTGACTATCTATGGCTGAAAGGGTCAAACTACTTGTTTCATTTCCCCAGAAAAAAAGCTTCCTCTGCTCAAAGGAAAGGCTAAAAAAATCCCAGAGATGCTCATAGTTGTCAGAATTAGGAATTATTTGAATGGATCCTTGGTTTTTTGATAGGAACAAATAAGACTCTTTTGTGTGGCTTTAAAAGCAACTACAAACAGAAGGTATAATCGTAGTTTTATAACCTGTTCACAGCAGTGCTAGGTCTAGGTTAGAGCCTATCTGATGCATGGGATTTGAATCTGAAGTTTTTAGTAACCAAAAGAGTTCTTGTCTAGGTTTTTAAACTTTGCAAGTTGGTGGTTCCTCACGATTTATTTATGCTAAGGGAAAAAACCAACCACACAAAAAACGTCCAACAAAACAAACCAAAACTCTAAAAATTCTCTCTAGAGTAGTCCTGCAGCTGTAACTTGCATTATAGACATTAAAGTTCGCTTTTAGGTACTTGAGTCTGTAAGGTTGTGTAGCATGGAGTTCTCTATAAACGTACCTGTGGGTCACCATTTGAACCAATTTGGGCATTACTGAAGAGAGTACTTGGATTTATCTTTGAATATATCACAAAGCATTCTACTTATTAGTTTTTTCTGTTCTTTGTAGTACTGCAGTACCCATGTTGAGATTGTAGTTCAAAGGGAACTGGAACAGCGCTGGGCTTTCCTCTATGCTATCCATCTATGTGAGCATGAGAGAAAGTGCAGTGTAAGCACATATGATCCTATAGGGCTAAAGGTTTGGAAACGATGTGTTGTGCACCCATATATGAATTCATATAAACATTAACAATCTCAGACTGATTGCTAGGAAGTAAATCTCTCCCTGATCCCAAATAGCAGTTTTGTGGATGTCAGTCAAGTTAACAACAAAAGTGTACCAGAGGGAGACACTCATAAAAAAACCTTCAAGTTTAAGTTTTTCAGGAGTAAGGAGAGGATTTAACCGTATATCTAAAGAATCAAAGGCTTACTTATATTTTAAAACTTGAAAAAATGAACCAATGAAAAAAACCCCACCCCAACCTCACAAAATAACCCTCTTCAAAAATATTTAATATTGAGCTTACTCCTGTGTAGTCATGACATTGACCGTTTGTTACAGCTGCTAATTCAATGTTTGACATTTTTGTTGAGTAAATACTTGTCCTTTTATGATATGTGGTTGCAAGAAAGATGGGCAAAACTTTAGAGGTATTTTTTATCATGGGGGGTAATTTAAATATTTTGGTTGTCAGAATAACTTATTTTTGTAGTTGCCGATAGTGTTGTGTTAGATCCAAGGATTGCAGCATGGCTGATAAACCCCAGCGACACAGTTCCTTCCTTTGAATCTTTAATACAGAAGTATTTTGGAAAGTCTTTTTCAAAGGGAACAGAAAATACAGATACAGGCACTTTGAGAAATGCATCTGTAAGTAGTTGTTTTCAGTTGTTTGTGGTTGGGTTGAAAGGGGAAGGAAATGATACAATAATTGCTTTTCCTTACAAAATATTGCATGAAAAAATAGGTAATGCTTTTCTAATGGAAGAAAATTATTCTATTAATACAACTGTTGGAAATATAAAGTGGAGAAGGTAAGATTTCATTGCACTCTACCAAAATGGGATCTAATTCTCCTGGAAGAGCTGTGGCATTTTCCTTCAAAACTGTAAAATTCAATAACAATATTAATTAGTGTATAATATTATCTTTTTTTCTTTCCACTTCCCTGAAAAATGATTTCCAGTTCTCTTTTCCAAAATGTCTAATGCCACCTTCTCCAGTTCCTGTGAACTTGTAGCCTGTATTTAGTTGATTGTTTTTAACAATTTTGCTACCTTTCACAGCTGGTAAAGACACCACATCTCAGCCTGGGGAACAGCAGGGAGTCAAATGTGAACCTTCAGCACGTGAATGAAAAGATCTGAATTTTTATTCTCTCATTGTGAGAGATGTGGGATGAACTTTTTGATATTTTACACTCAGCACTATAGAAATTTCTTCCTATATCCTATTGAATGTCTTCCTATATTCCTATTGAAACCTATGTACTGAATATTTTAAAATTTTGGTCTATGTGTTTTGGGCCATGGTGATCTACTGACACACTGGCTTTCAGAGGTTTGAATGATAAGATGATGTGCAGCAACCTATATGATTTCTTTTTCTTGAACCATTCACTTTTATGTGGCCTTTGTTGTTCAGACCAAATATCACAACATGATTACACGACTTTTATGATACAAGTCCACAGATGTCAAGTAGGCTCAGAGCACGGACAGGACAGTTGTGTCAGCACATACCCATTACTATAGGCACTTCTGAGAAAACCACAGCCACTTTAAAACACTGACTGCAGATTGCAGTTCTTCAGAAGATATTTCATGGGTTATTAGTGTAGGGATGGACAAGCAAAGAGGCAGAAACCATAAACTGGTTGGTTATTTCTATATGTGGTGGCCCTCCTGTGAGTCAGCATCCTTAATCTCATCTCTTTCCTTGGCTTGACTCAGTCTTTTGTTCTTCAGATATCACATCTGTTTGTAGTTATCATTTCTCAACTTTGTCATCCTGATTTCCAGTGCAGAGTTAAATATTGAAATCATATTTCCTTCCTGTCCTGCTTCAGGTCTAGTTTGTTTCCTTGCCCCAACCATCTCCAGTGTCTTTTTGCTGACTTAATCACTCAAGTCCCAGTTTATGCCTCCTTGTAACATCCTGTGATTATTCCCCACCATTCCTGATTCCTTAATTTGTTACCTGCACTTTCACATTTCCTTTTTGGCTCTTCTGTTTGCTCAGTGAGTCCCAGTTCTTCCTGTGAATCCTGGTTCTTTGCCAGATTTATCTCTTCAGTCTTCTTGGTCTGTATTTACTGGTAGGTTCCTGACAGTTGTCTGTACTCCCAGAGGGATCTGAGGTAAGGTTTGTTATTTTTTGGTTATATCATGTTTTGTGCTTCACTACTTCAGTGGAGGTCTCTCTGTATTGTCCTAGTCTTGTCCACCCACTGTAGTCCTTGGAATCACTGCTGCTTTATTCCATAACCTGCTACTCACCCACCCACCTCCAGCACAGAAGACGTGCTGCCTGTCTGTGTATCTAATGCTGTACCAAATGTCATGGCCCATATTCCATAAACCTTTGCTGTAACTCATGCTGAACATCTTACTGTTCGTGTCATTGCTGCATTCACTGATGAGGAATCTTGGTGTCAATGGAAGCCTGTCACTGGGCACTTTTCTACCACCAGAACGGGATCCAGCAAACTGTATTTCACATTCCCATCCTCCATCACAGAAATTTAGTAATGAAAAGCAGTGATTTATTGGTTAATTTTAGTGTATTAGCCTGTTAAACAAAACTTAATAGGCTCAACTAAGTGTGTTTTTAGTGATCATGTTCTTGGAGCTAACAGTCATATTCTCAGTGTCTGTATGCATTTCAAAACGGTGTCCTAGCCAGCTGAAGGAGGTGGCATGTGCAGAACCCCTCTGGAACAGAAGGGAAGGAAGTGAACAGTTCTGGCACAGAAGAGTAGGAGTTCTTATATGAGAAAGAAAACTGCAAGGAATTTTTCCTCAATTTTTTTGCAAGTGGTAATAGAGCTCTGACTTCAGTATCACAAGCAGTTCGATACTATTTCTCCATACCCAGTTTGTGCAAAATGTACATGAAGGAAGAGGTGAAATCTGGAATGTTTATGATCTGTAATTCTGTATTCATGAATTGGGTTTGTCAGATGTTTAAGAACATTTCTAAAATGTTAATGTAACAGGAGACACACAGAAAAACAGAAAAAACCCACATTTTTGCAATTTAATACCTTTAAAAAAGATAGTACTTGAAATATTTTTATTTTAGCATTAAAATGATTGATTTATTTTTTATTTATTTATCTCAGTATCAAAACTTAGGTGTTAACTTGAAGAAGCTTTATAATGTAATGATGGACCTTACTCATGATTTAAAGGTAAGACATACAAGGAAGTTGTTAGAAATAACTTGAAAGTATTACCAGGAATTATAGAGAGTTAATGATGTATTTCTTATTCAAATTAGAATCTAATTAAATAGAATGCTTCAGTCATTACTGCTTTACTTGGGCATTCAACATTTAAAATAAATTGCCCATTGAATTTGCCATTTTTTTCTAGGAGGAGGAAATAGTCACAATCTTTAGAAGAAACTTCTCCTCTGCAACAGTTAACTGAATATCTAAATGAAGATTCTGAGAGCAGGAAATGTTCATAATATTGTGACTTTTCTTTTGGTATTTTAAGTCTGTATGTTACAGTCTAAAAAGTGTTACCGGAGGTAGAACATAATATAGCTGTTTCTTCCTATGTATTCCTTGGGTACAAAAACTATCAGCGTATCTTTTGCTCTAGATTGTGTTAACCAAACATTGGTCAAACACTGAACAGGCTTCCCAGCGAGGTGGCCAATGCCCCAGGCCTGTCAGTGTTCAAGAGACATTTGGGCAGTGCTGCTAAGAACAGGCTTTAAATTTTAGTCTGCCCTGAACTGATCAGGCAGTGGGACTAGATGGCCAATGTAGGTCCCCTCCAAGTGAACTGTTTCATTCTATTTAACCCTTTATTGCAGTTCAGAATGCATCTCAAGAAGTTTTTTAGTGAGAGGGGTTTTTTTTGTGTGTGTTTGTTTTTTTGCCTGGAAAAGTGCCAGAATTTAGGGATATGCTCAGGTGGAAGATACACAATAGCTTCCTAGGGATTTTCTTTGAAGTCAATGGTAGCAAGTGTATGGCTTAGACCATTAGTTGATGGAGCCATGTTAATCTGGATATCCAAGGGGCCCAACAGTGCAACACACAATCTGTGAAGGAAGGCAGCAGGGAAAAACCAAAGGTGCAGAAACACTGAGATCCAGCCTACAAGAGGAGTTTTTAGACAAGTCATGCTCAGTGGTTAGAGAGAAAACAGGCTTCCTGTTCTCTGTAACTAATTTGGGTACATAAGCCTATCATCTTACTTTCTTCCTAATGAAAGCAGTTATGAATTATGAATGGTTGCTTAATTGTTCAAGTGAATAAATAAAAAGGGATAACGGTGTGTTCTATTAAAATGAAGCTTGCACTAAAAATAAACAGTTTGGGGAAAGGATTTTTTTTTTAATTTTTTATTTCTTTATTAGTATTCGTGTACAAATTAGTTACTATTGCAAAATGTATTACTATTCCCCAGAGAAAGAAGTGGTACAACATTTAGGTACTATAATTTACAATAAGTAGTATTTCATGCCACAAACAGTCTTGTGATATAAAAAAAGGAATATATAGAAAGTGAAATACTGCTCACTGGAAAATAGATTCACCTAATGACACTGCTGTATGTTTTAAGAACAAAATTAGCGGGTACTGAAGAATGTATTTTTATGTTGCTTTACAGACTCAAGGCTTGTGGAACTTATTTTGCACATTAGAGCTTCCACTTACCAAAATTCTGGCAGGTATGAAAGTTCAGTTCAAAATATGAATCTTCACTGTTTTCACACAGCTGCTGACTATGCTCAAGTGGAATGCAATACCTCAGAATCCAAAATGTTATCTTAGCCTCATGACAGCTGTGTGAGTTTGAGATTCCATTTCTAAGAAGCATGTAAGATTGAAATTGTCAGTTATAAATGTTCTCAATGTATAATTGTATTTACAGTGATGGAAACACACAAAATATATGTGAACAAACAAGAACTGAAAAAAACATCAGAGATTCTGGGGGTAAATTTTGCAGTTATTTTTTCTTTTTAAATTTGTATAGCATCATCTTTGTGCTTTTACTAAGGATAATATTAAGGAGAGAAGGAACCTTTGTCACATTTAATCTAACAGTTTGTTTGGGGGTTTTAGTATTTTTATTATTATAACTCATAATATTTCCATTTTAGGATATTTCCCTATTTATGTAGGTGACAAAAAAGGGACATTTGCTTCATTAGCCTTGCCCCAGAACTGAGATTGCTTTGCAAAATGTACAGGTCCTTTTGGATTGTTTGTTGTAGAGTGAAAATGGTAATGACTCTTTCTGAACCTAGTTTTCAGTAACCATCCTCCTGAGAAGTGATACATTTCTCTCCCTCTCTTTGTAAACAATATGCTCCTTACACCTTACCTGTTCTTTGATAAAAACAGCTCCAAGAGAGTCCCATTTTGTAGCATAAAATCTGGCTAGATTATCACAGTGGCCAGACAGATTGTTAATTTATCAGAATAATTTGCATAACTCTGATTCTCACAGATCTCTGTAGTCTTCAGTAACCTCAATTCTTTTCCCACAAATGTTGGTACTTTTTACTGCAGTAAATCCTCTTAACCAGACCATGAAGCAATATAGATTAAAGAGTATATAAGCAATCTACTAAACCGAATGTTGATAACCAGCTATGATTACACAATATCAAGTATTCTATTTTCAAATAAAAGTCTAATATACTCATTAACCTAGGAATTAGCAGATATTGAAGAAAATAATAAACAGAATAATTATGATGTACTAATTTATAGTTGCGGCTCAAAGAGCTTGAACAGGAAGCTCATCAAGTTGCTGGAGAACGATTCCTGTTGACGAGCAGTTACCAACTCCGAGAGGTAATATTTGTACTGCTATTGTTATGTAAGGTGCATATTCTGTGAATTCTTACTGATACAGAAGAATTGTAAAACATATATATATATTTACAACTTCCAAATTCTTTTCTTCTATATTAATTATCTTCTTTTCTGATTTTAATGAGGGACACATTTTTTCATAAATCTGACAGTGTTGCATAATCTGCATTTGAATTAGGCATTCGATTTTAGTAAATAAATTACATTACTGTTTCAATAGCTCAGAAATAAAGACCTGGTCTTTTCAATTTTGTGTTAGTTCTCTTTGCTACAGTATGCTCTATTTATCATGAAACGTGTTTTCTAGACTAAAGTTCAAGCACCAAATAATTTTCCTTTCTATTTCAGCACTTGAAACACTGAAACATTTATGTGTTTTTCTTACTGTAGGTACTATTTGATAAGTTAAAGCTGCATACGCTGTGTGAGAAACTTCACAGAACTGAAATACAACAACTTGTGTCCACCTCAGAAGCTGTGGTGAGACAGGGAGGGCTTTTAAAACCAGCTGCATGATTCAGCAAAACTTCCAAGTTATATTCCAGTGAAACTGTGATTTATCTAAAGTTTTCCTGACAATCTGGATTCGTTTTTTGTGTTGTAGTAATTATGCTTCACTTATTTATGCCAGAACAGTAAGTTGCACTCCATGATGGGGAAAAACACACTACCTACTGAAGCTAAACTTCAACTATAAACCAGGGTTAAAAACATGCTCCAGCATCTCAATGTCCTTCTTGTCGTGGGGGGCTGAAAACTGAATGCAAGATTCAAGGTGTGGCCTCACCTGTGCTGAGTACAGGGAGACAATCGCTGCCCTGATCCTGCTGGTCACACTATTGCTGATACACGGCAGGTGCCATTGGCCGCCTTGGCCACCTGGCCACACTCCTGGCTCATGTTCAGTCACTGTCAATCAGCACCCCCAGGACCTTTCCCACCGGGCACCTTTCCAGTCACTCTGCTCCCAGCCAGCCTGCAGCACTGCCTGAGGTGGCTGTGACCCAAGGGCAGGACCTGGAACTTTGCCTTTTTGAACCTCACATGATTGGCCTTGATCCATTGATCCAGCCTGTCCAGATCCCTCTGCAGGGCCTTCATGCCCTCCAGCAGATCAACATTTCCATCCAATTTGGTGTCATCTGCAAACTGACTGAGGGTGAACTTGATCTCCTTATCCAGATCATTAATAGATCATTTTGTTAAGATAATAATAGCAATAGAATTCCTTCTTAGAAGTTAAGAAGCAAGTGCACCTGTTTCTGATTTGGTGCCACAATTGTATTGCTCTAGTTTACATAGGAGTCAGAGTAAAGTGCACAACTCATTGCTGAGAATGAACATCTCTGGGGAAGGTAGAAGGGTAACATTTGTTTCTAAAGGAGGAAATTCCCCTTCTCAGCCAAGTGTCTCAACTACCGTGTATGATCTCAGGTAATGTCAAACAGTATAACCATAAAATCCACACAAGAAGAAGGAGTTTTCCTAGATCAAATATGTAATTTTGGAGAGTGACAGAGAACCCTGGGAGAAGGGAGGGACCAGTGAAATAGAATGCATGTCATCTTTTGTTGGAACATAAGATTTGTTGTTGTAAGCAAGCAATACTCCTACTAGTCCAGTACTCTCTTTCCAACAGCTGCTGAGACTTGTTTATTTAGAGAAAAGTAGGCCAAAACCTTCCAGTAGATAAATACTGGAAGTACTCTTAATGTGTTGTCTCTTGCTGGTAGCAAGAAAAAACCTTTTGCTTTTAAATGTGCATTCTAGTACAGCTGCATCTATTTTTCAGCCTGGACTATTGTAGTTCCAAATATTTTCTGTTGCACTTAAAAATATCCAATCTCTATTTTAATAATTTTATTCTTTTTCTTAGCAGAATTTGTTTGCAGTTTCCAATCAAAATAATAAAAAATATACTTTATTGGCTTTGACAATTTCTATTTCTCTTCAAGTTTTCCTGGAACTTTTATTAGGAGTTGAACTGGAGAAATTATTCTGCTGAATAGTGTGTGTATAAATCTGTATGTGTGTATATACATCCTATTTTGTGTACTTTCATCATGTTCTCTCCCGCTTTGATGCTGCATAGCACAAAAAATAAGCAAAGGACCGTGAGTAACACACACACATCACACCCCAGAGTTTTAAAAGTTGTTGTGGAAAAAGTTTTTATGTGTGCATATCTTTTTGTCCTTATATGGGACAGGAAGGGAAATGAAATGGGAAGCAGTCATGTCCAGCCTTCCTAATGAAGGTAGGAAGGAATGAAGACTTCCTTGGGCCTGGGGCGGGATTGCTTGAAGGACATCCTTCTTTATCCAGTTTGCTTCTCAAGGAAATTTCTTGCTGCAAATGTATTCTGTTAAGGTTTGTTTAATAATATAACTTAACAGAAAAGTATACCAGTAATCCACATTCTCAATTTTGCAGCTAAATAAATTGCAAGACCTTCATCCTTTGCCTAAGATAATTTTAGAATACCGTCAGGTGAGCTGATATTTTTCACATCATAAAGTTGCAGAGAAGCACAATTAGAAGAAAGATAACATAGTCATAGCTAAGTAAATAAATAAGTTGGCTTTAATGTAAGTTCATTCAAATATTAATTTAAAGTGAGTATTCTTAGAAGTTTTTAAATTTTAAATGTTTATACTTCTGCTTTGCACTGTGTTAGATTATAGCTAGCAAACAACTTTGTTGCAAAAGTAATTGTAACGCTGCACTGTTAAATTTGGCTAGTGCTATAAACCACACTCCTAGGGCAAAACATTACTTTTTTGGGTTCTTAAGAAAGACTTTGCACAAAGTGAAGGAGATAACTAGTTATGGGGAATTTTCGGGCGACAAGCCTCCTGAAAATCCAAGCCAACCATGTTAGTCTGCTCTCACACTTCATGTTTGGGGTTTCAGTCCTGAGCTTCCAAGGATTAAAAAAACCCCAAACAATAATGTGGGTTTTGTTTGGTTTTGCTTTTTGTTTTGTTTTGGGGTTTTTTTGCATGTGTGGCTTTTTTGTGTCGTTTAGTGACCTGGGAACATTAAGATGTAAAATAATGAATTCCAATAGTTCATTTGCGAGTATCTGCAAAGTCCTGGCTTTGGGTTATAACCGAGCACTTACCTCACTTATGCTAATAGGTTAAGCTATTAGAGAGTCTAAAGCCATTATTTACTAAGATAAAACTGGCTTTTAAAAACAAAAAAGTCTACAAAACCAGTACATGTGCATTTGGAAAGTAAGATCTTTAATTTGAGAATTGTCATATCTTTATAAGCAAGCATTTATTTTAAATTTTATGTATTTTAGGTTCACAAGATGAAATCAACTTATGTGGATGGACTACGAACATGCATGAGAAAGGTAGAAATATATAAAGTAGCTTGTAAAATCCTAGAGGAGTGAAGTAATTGCAGTGTTTACTGTTTAAGAACTTTTATAGATGGAAAATTATCAAGTGTTTCTTTTTGATAGTTGTAATTGCAGTGCATTTTTATTACTGAGGCTTACATTAAATAAAATTTAGCTATGTGTCTTCATAATTTTCCTTTTTTTGAATTTTTTTACTTTACTTGGTTACAGGGATTTATTTCCTCTACATGGAATCAGACAGGAACTGTGAGTGGCAGACTTTCAGCCAAACATCCTGTAAGTGAAGCTATTGGAATATTTACATTTTAATTGAAAAGAAAATATTATATAAAATATGTAATAATTTTAACACAGGAAATGTTAGTCTTCATGCAAGTCTAGCAGTTGCTGTATTATGTCTAAATGGTGGACAGAAAAAGCTTATTAAATGGGTGTTTTACTCTAGAACACTTGTTCTTAGGAATACTTTCTGTTATCTGTGGATCAGAATTAACATTATTACCTGAAGTAGAGGGGTAAAACTGTGAGCCATGTATGTACCCTCTGGACTTCTGCTGAATATTTCTTTGTAATGAATTCCTGGTGTTCAGGAGACACTTGTAAGGGATCAGTGAGCCCTGGAAGCTCTTTTCATTTGGAATTTGGCTTCAAGCCTCATAGCAGTAAAGAGCTAAGCTGGCAAAGCTGGTGCTCTGGAGGTCTTGCTTATATGTACTGCTGTGACACTTGGGCTTGTTGTGCTTCCTCTCTTGTCTCTGGTTATAATGATCTCCATGAATGTCTTGTGCCTGAAATAAATGTTATTTGGCTTTCTAGAGTGCTACAGGGTTGGGTTTTCTTTCTTTTTCTTTCCCCCCCCCCCCCCCCCTTTTTTCTTCCCTTTTATTTCTTTTCTTTCTTTCACACCCCCCTTAAAAGGGCATATTTGAATGCATTCTATGATCGTGTTTGTTTTGGAATTTAGGAAGCATACTGACCTTTGGCTGTACGGACTGGCAAGGTGTTTGCTTTCCCCTTTGTCCCAGCATGTGGCTGCATGGATTAGAGTGCAAGACCTGGTGTGGGAGGAGACAGGGTGCAGAGCCTCAGGGGCTTAAATCAAGGCACAAGGCGGGGAAGCAGTGAATACCTGCCTGGGGAAATTTTCTGTTTGGTTTAATCATGGCCTTTCTTAGCAAAGACCTGGCCTCTGGCCCTGTTGGGGGAAGGGGAATAGATGCAGAGTTAGGACTTGGCTCAAGAAGGCTGGAGGGAATCCGTGAGACCACTGTCCTATTAATTTATGCCCAATAGCGTTGTCCGTTCTTACCTATACAGGTTTGAGTACTGCTTATCTGTCTGTGCAGGTCTCAGTCTTAGCTTCAAGGGTACGAATGGCATCAGGAGCTTTCTGCAGTTTTGAGAGAAAGGCCACGGTCTTCCACAGCTCTGTGTGGGAGGAGAGATGTTGGACATGTTAGTTATGTTGTGACCACTTTGCATGGGTGGGCTCTTGCAGCTCCTGGCAAGCTCTGCCTGGAATGGTGACTTTGGAGTTGATGCAGAAACCTGTCTGGGAGGTTCTCACCCCCACCGTACTCCTGATTTCCTTAGCTCTTCTTTCATTTGCCTTCACAGTTCAGATTTCATTTATATCTTCCTACCCTCATGGTACATATTTCTGTACAATCTGTCATCAAACAATTTATAGGAAGTACTTGTGCTTTTTGTTTTTTGCTGAATAAAAAACAGTGTTTAGGATTCTGAATTGACAACTGAATGGAGAAGTGTTACCGCTGCTCTCGCTTCTCATGCACCCAGATGGGAGAAAGTGATGGGAGAGATGATCATGAAGGTCACAGTTTGCTGAATTCAGTGATGGGATGAACAGGCATTTCCAAGTCAGAGCTGAACAGACAGCTGTCTTGAGCAGCCACATACAACACAAAGAGACCTTGGCCCATCATGGTAAAAATGACATGAGATCTATTTTTCTTAAAAGTTGTTTGTCTCCAAAATAATGCTGCTAAAGTTAGCATCCAAGGTTGCCTAAGGCTGGCTTTTCCCTTTACAGAAAAACATTGGCATGGCTTTTTTTGTTTGCAGTGTTTATGGAACTTTATACCATCTGTTTCTGAATCATTTATTGATATAGAAGATATACTGCAGTGCCCAGTCACTTTGCTAAGTGTTAAAGGATTGGGAAAATTCTTGCCATAAATCATAAATATTGAAGATATTTTTGCAGTTACTATGATATGTCAAATTTTGGCTGAATATTTGCTGATGTAGTTTATTTTTAACTGTTTTAAAATGCTTTAAGAAGTGATTAAAGCAAAAGATAAGTGTGAATCAGATACAGCGAGAATTCAAATACAAAAAACATACCATTTGCTGCAGTTGTTGTGAGAGATGGGGTTCCAAAGAAGGATTTCTTTATCATTTGTAAAGGTAATGGATCTATCTCTCCTCTTTCCTTTAAGTGTTTAATGGAGCCCAGGAAGGATTTACTCACAGGTTTAAGGGGAAATGACTAGACATTAGGTAGAGAGCAGGATTTCTTTTTCAGATAAACTCTACTGTGATATGTCAGACAGATCCACATCTGATGTACGGGTGATGTATATTTTTGGCTTTATGTGGGTTTTTCTCAGTAGATAAGTTTATTCATATGAATTTTTATGACTTTTATGTTGTAGCAACTTAGAGGGGGTTTCTTAGCAGAACTTCACTTCAGTGGTTCTCCATGTATTCATCTATTTTAGCTTAACTGTGCATTCCGTTTCTTCTCGTTTAGTTCCTTCTTCTACAGTGTGTGCTGTATTATTAAAGTGTTTTTCACAAAGAACAAAGTGTTATTGTAGTACATTGTTAAGCAGGGACACAGTTGATACTGTAGTCTCCTGCTGTAGCGTGGTAGTTCTCTATTTGCCACTCCATGAGAACTTGAGTATCTGAAACCTAAAAGTCAATATAAGCCCTAAAAGTTCTTCAGTCAAGTAATGTTGTAGTATATCCATAGGCTAGGTATTTTTTCCATTCTGTGATGGATTGCTTATGATTATTAGGAGAATTTAATTAGGTTTATTTTTTGAATGTTATTTTAAATTAATTTTGTATAAATATATTAGTCTTGTCTACATTAGGGTACTCCTTTATTATATTGCTCATAGATAACCTTCCTATTAAATATATTTATGACATTCATAAAAGCTTGTTTATGTTCTGCAAACCCACGTAGAAATACCTCTTTCTAGCCTGTAATCTTTTAAAGCAAAAATAAGACAGAAGTGGAAAAGCATAAAGCCAATTAAGATCAAGCCTCTTTCAGAATGAACAGAGAGAAATCCTAATTTGAGATATAAAGATTGCATAAAATTGGATGTTATAATTTAGTTTAAGATGTAAACTTCCGTGGTAGAATCAGATATTCTGTATTAAGATTTCTTTCATCCAGGCTTCTGCAGCAGAGAGAACTCAAATGCTGCTAATGAGTTTATGCTTTTCTACTTCAGAAGATGTTTGTATCTTTAAAATAAAAAGCATAAAGTGGTGGGCTTCAGGGGGCATTTCCTTCCTTTTTGTGACAGAAAGTTATGCTGAAGATAAAATTTTTTACCTTCTTGGAGCAAGTGGAAAAAAGAAAAAGCATTCCTATTTCTCCTCAGGAAAAATGCTTTTACAGATTGTCAAAAAAGGAAAGAAATAAAATAATTTAACCTCTCAGTCAGAGAAACATGTTAGCCTTTAATTTGGAAAACAGGAATGTAATTTGAAAGATAAACTAATTAGGGTATATTGAATGTTAACAATCTTAAAGAAGGATCATAAAGAACCTGAAATACTGATTATATCTCAGTCTCTTCAACAGATATAAGTAAGATTTTTCTGGTGGGGAATGCATGATAGAGAATTACTTTCTAGTTTATTAGAAAATGTGTGTTACAAGTAGTGTTTGGAATATGAATAATAAATTACCCATCTGGTTTTCATTCTGATGGAAGAGACAATCCCTTGAAGCAGAGACCCCTCTGAGCAATTGCCATCAAAAATAACTCTCGTGTCAATTAACTTAGCAAACCAGTAATTCTGGTTATCCCTACTGTATCTGTGCTACTTCCCTTCTGGGCTGTTTTTTGGAGTCAATAGACTAATCTTCTCTGAGATAAAGTGAAAATGTAGTTTTGGCATAGTATTGGGATCCTTTTTGGACAGTGTGGATGAGATGCTGCCTGTTTGTCTCCCTTTCATGGCACTATCCCAGGAGGTTTTACATCCTTAGCATAAGCACGTGTGCAGTCCTAGCAGGGTGGACTGACAGAATCGTGCTACCAGAGCTATTGGGCAGCTCTCAAATTTCAGGCATTATGTCCAAGGCCTCATTAAGGCTACAGGCTGATCTATGATACTACAAATACTCTTTCTGAAAGTTTGAAGTCTGGAGTCACAGTTGGATTCCAGCAGAAGCAGGATGTTCTGCAAGGTGTTTCAACAATGATGAGCAAATTTGCAGCATTCCGTTTTTCCCCTATCCCTTTCCTTCACAGCTTTTAGGAAGTTTGGCAGAGCTGATGTAGTGTGAAGAGCCAGGCATGAAGTCTGGGAGCTGGGACCTGATTGTATCTTCCCCACCTCCCCATCCGCCCTAGATATGAACCAATGACTTGTCTGCTTTTGAAACTGCATTGTTAGGAATATAATGTTTTGTAAATTTGTTTTCATACACCATCCAACTGAAAAGAAAGTTTACTTTAAATGGATGGACAGTATGGGTCTTGTGTTTGCATTGATTTTAGAGTGTGTTTTCAATTTTGTTTCTTTAAAAGTATGTTTATTGGAAAGCATTGAGTATAGAGACATATCAGACACATTACAGGTTCATATAAAACATATTGTCAAAAGTCATCTATAATGTCATGTAGGCTAAAAGAATAATTTTTAGATAAGTATGCTCTGATATGGTCTTCACTAAAATAATGGTAGATTGTCTTGTGTCATATGACATCAGAATATCTCTGTGTTTTCTTGGGCCCTTGAATCAAAGCAATTTAGTGTTGTATTTTCTAGTCAGTACAAGCCACTGTCACTCAGATGAGTCAATGTGCTGTTAGAGAAAGCCAGAATTCACATCCCGTTTGTCGTGGTTGGTCAGTGTTCTGTGAGCATCTCTTGCGTCCAGAACATGTTTATGTACCATGTTTCTTTTCTGTATATTTATTCCAGTACTCTTGAGTCATATGGTAATTGTGACTGCACTAATAGCACTAAAATAGTATCTCATTTTATGGTTAGAGGAGTTTTGACATTTTTACAGTCTCTATTGTTGCTTTATTGTTTCAAAGTGTATCTTAATGAAGGCTTTAGCATTTAAAGAAATTGTATTTACATTGTTAGAGACAGAAGTTCTCTGTTTCTTCTTTCTTGTTCATCACAGTTTATGCTTCATGATAGGGAAATTGTACTGAAAAATGAGTGAATGGGTATGTTGACAAGAGTTCAGTCCAGTTGTGTTCAGGATGAAATTTTACACTACCTTAATATTACCATAGAGTGTTCTGAGGTATTAGTGTGACAACTACAGCATGGAAGGTCACTGTTGGTCATATTGTAACAGTTGTGTCTGATGCTCCAGAACATCATCATGCTGATTTATTATCCAAATGCAGAAATAGGATTTCTTCATTATAGATCTTTGTTCTTTCAGCATCTCGAGTCCACAGTGGCCTTTTCTATGATATATGCAGGTCTTTGGCATTCCCTGTTGTAATGCTCCTGATTTGGATAGATTCATTTATCTCATGGTGTTCGATATATCCAGTACAAGGATTACATTTTATAGCATGATTTGCCTAAGTAAAGCTTGCAGCATCATCTGGGCTGTAATTCTGTAGGAACAAGAGCAGTTCAATCCTGTATATAACTTCTCTTCCATTTGGGATTGTTAATGTGTAGCCAGTATAAGTCTGCTTCTATACAGTAAAAACGTACAAAATACTTGCATTTTATTTATGCAGGATAAGGTGGTCTGTCATTATTTCTTCTACAAACTAAACATAAACACAGAAATAAACTGAGCAATTAAAACTGACAGCTCAAAAGTGAAAGATCCTATACAACTTGGAGTAATATCAGCCAAAATATTTTTAGTACGTTATGAAATATTGATTATGGAGGCTGAATATCTCCCTCACTTTCCTTTAGTTTCTGGCAAAAAAAAGAATCCTCAGAGAAGCTTAGATTTGTAGAAATGCAAGAAAAAATGTTCCTCTAAAATTTTCCTGTACTAGAGAGGTGATGGCACTGCATGTTTTCACTTGTTCATTAAAATTTGGAGATAATGCATTTCAATACACTATGTATAAATTAAATTGTCAGTACTTAAGCATATACTTCTGTTGAGTGGCCTTGGTTAAAATAGTTGATTATGTGCAGATTCATTTTATCCTTTGAATGGCTTTTGCTGGCAGTATTTTGGGAGTGCTGCAGATAGAAGCCAGCTCTATGCTCTGATCATGTTTTAGAAATCCATGCTGGGACACAGCCAGTACTACCGCCAGGTTATTTTCACTATAATATGGGTGTGGCTGGAGCATGTAGTGAACCAGAAACAAAATTAGCATCCTCTTTGCCAAAAAACAACTTGTTTTGATTAATGTAGCTTTCACTACCTTACAAATTCAAAGGTGTTTTAAAGTCATTACAGTAATATTTATTACTTGAAGTATTCTCTTACAGAAGTTAATCTATGCACTTTGTTATCTCTTGGAATTTTATTAAGTCTGATTCCATGTACTTTTAGAATAGTTTAAGAGCAATGTTAACGCGGTGTTTTGGTTACAAGAAACAATGCCATTCACTTGCAGTCTGTCACAATCTTTGTACTTCTACTGTTTATCCATTCACATTTCAACTCCCGGCTCAGCTCTTTTCTTATGCCTGATATTGGCAGATGCAGCATCCCCTGGTGTCTCCATGGGACACAGTCATTGTACCTCTGTAAGCTCTAAGGATTTAATGGAGCCCGTGTCCTCCTGAGGTAATTTTCACTGTCCTCATACATAAGACAGTTCCTCAGGTTGAGTCTTCAACAATGTGCACAAACACATATGTAATCTTTATATTAAATATATATGTTAATATATTAAATATATTAAATACCCATTTGTTATTAGGTTTTCTGTTGGTACCTTTTGTGAGTTAAGATTCTACAAATCCTGCCTGAAGATTTTTTTGTTTTCCATATGAAGCACTCCATTAGTGGGAGTTTTAGATATACATCTAGGAAATACTCAAAGCTTGGAGACTTATGTTCTGAGAGGACAATTAAAAGTCTCAGACACACAAATTATATATGTTCTTACGAACTCTCAGAAGTGTGAAGTGTTACTATATGCCTCTAATGTCTGAATTCCTTTTTGCAAGGACAAAATGTCTAATTCTGATCTCAGAATTTTCATTTCATTCAATTTCATTATGTTTTAACATAAGAAAAGTATTTCTTTTATTTAAGTTTATTTTGCTATACAGTGTTTTTCTACTGTATGATCTTTCAGTTTGTATCTCAGCAAAAATTACTTGGAAAGGTCTGAGAGGTCTGACAAGACAAAAAATGAAGTGGACAGAAAGAAAGAATGATAACAAGAGAATGGTTTAGAGGGGAAGATCAAAAGTTGGGTAATTAAAAGAGACTTCTTGTCTTGGATGGTCCAGTTTTCACAGAGTGATGATTTTCCAAAGTTTTGTCATTGGCATTATGAAGAATTTCAGGAAAATTATCTCAGCAGGTTTTCATCCTTATTACATTCAGCTTTCTCTTCTGACAACTCTTTTTTTTCTGTGTTGGTGAGTGGAAAATTTGCCAATTCTTTATTTCCTCATCAACCTTTCATAAAACCTCAGGAAATTTCATGCAGAATTTTGGAGATGGGTGCACTCTCTCAAGCTGGGAATAACAGTGAAAAATCATAGTGGTTTGTATAAGAGCCACTGAAGATGAACAGAACAGGACACAGGTCATCATGCTGGCTCCTGCATGGCCTTGTCCTTAGTTCTCCCAAACTGATGATCCTCTGCTGGCTGTGGCTCTTAGGAACTTACAGTTAAGAACCACTTCTGTCAAGTCAGAAATTGTCCTTTCCAACTGCGATCAAAGAAAGAGATACTGCTTATTTAGGTTTCCCTTAACTCCTTAAGTCAGCCTCGGGTTCACAGGCTTTTAAGAGGAATTCCCTGCTAACATATGCTCCATAAACTCCCCAGTACGTGGAACAATCTTGTTTGAGATGCTAAATTTTACCCTTTTCATAAAACAGCTGTTACGTCTTTTCTTTAGACGGTGAATTCTTCCAGCCTGGAAACCTTGTCATTTTTTGTCTGTGCAGAGGTCTGGTATTTGTACCTTTGGACAATATTCCCTTGACACTGTTTACTTTAAAGCTGTAATATGCAGCTAATCTTCAACTATACAATATTTGCTAGCTCCAACTGCCCCTCAAAGGGTTGTTATCTCTATGCCTTAGCACTGTCTTTTTCACCAAAACCGAATTGCATCTTCTTGGAGTTCATCCCAGAGTCTGAGCTTCCTGTATGAATGAGTATTTTAACAGAGCTAATATTCTGAGTATAATTTTCATTCAGGAAAATGAAATTAAATAAGTAATAGAATTTAGTCAGTTTATATAAGGGAAACAAAAGCAGTCTTTGTCTCCTGAAAGATGCAAAGAAGCTGTGCCTACACAAACTCCCTTGCTTACTGTTCAAAGGTTAGCAATCTGTCAGTATGTAACCCAGAGTCTGGGCTGAACCAATGATTTGACAAAATAACTTGCCACAGAACATGTCAAATCAATGTTAGGAAAATAAAATAATTTTTGTCATTTTAAAAATCACTCATCAAATCCTTTTTCATGTACTGCTACATCGTTTCTCCCTGAGGTCATTGCCAGGTCTAAATTTCAAAGAACATGGCAGAAAGAGGATTAGTCACAGGAAATCAAACACACTATTCTTAGGGCCAACTCTCTGAAGTAAAGAAGACAGTAATTTTGGTTGCCCTTTTTTTCTTCCCTTGTATTCACTTTGAAAGCTGCTTAAGCTTGTGGGAAGGGGGTGAATTGCTTTTAAAGTTCCCACTTGTCTGACACCTAAAACCTTGATAATTCTGTGCTGCTGGGTGAGGCAAGAAAGGAATGCATTGCCTTTGAATGATTGTTCTCTGTTGAAAAAACAGTAACTAGTACCAAAAGTGAAGATATCCTTTATCAGAAGTTTGTGTGATTCTGTGGTTTTTGGCAGGGAAAACAGATGTCCTTAATTTTCAGCAAGCCACTAGGTGGCAATTGCAGACAAGCCAAGATTTGCTTAGGAACGCATGTACACATCCATACCAGGCTGGCATTGCTATGGTGACCTTGTTCAATTTCCTATTTTCTCTATTGAAATGCATGCTGTATTTTAAAAAGTTAAATCTTCAGACTGTCTTGAAATTGTGTTTCATATAGAAGTCACAGAAATAACTTCTTATTCCTTTACCATTATAAGTAAATGCTGCTATGGGCAACAATTAAATGTGGCAATTTTCCAAAAGATAAATCTGAAGAGGTTTGTTTTAATTATTTCTGCTGTGTAATTTCTCATGGGTGAGTTGCCTCTGACTTTGGAGATGCCAGACAAACTGAGGGAATTCAGTGTTGTGAATGCCCTCAGGATTCAAAGTCTTCTTGTTCTGCATTGCAGGAGTGCTCCTCTGGGCAGGGTGCAGTTTTCCTTGCCATTCTCCAGCAGCTTTGGCCTTTAACGATGGAGCAAGCAGAATGTTGATGGTTAAGGAAGTAGCTCACTGACCTTGCACTTACATTTCTTCTCAGATTGATTAAATGAGCTGTGAGTACAGTTTATCAATAGGTGCTGTCCCACGTAGAGCAAGAAAAGACAAAGGAGTGGAAAATACAGCAAAGAAGCAAATAAATGGGTGAAAAACCCACTACCAAAAAAAAAAAAAAAAAAAAAAGGGAAAAGCAGTCAGAAATACAGAATATAAAGTTCAAAGGAGTGTCATCTACCTAGCTATTACCACTATAATGAAGTCTGGTCTTACAGACCAAAGTCTTACTTCTGCTCTGAAAGTATTACAGTGAGAGTCATCAAACAGATGTCATGGATTTAAAAGCTTACTTTGTGTTTCATTGTGTAGAGCTGAGTTCTTGTTCAAAGAGAATAGCTGTGGCCTAATTAATTTCATAAACTTCTTGGAGAAGAAGATACTAAGAGAAACTCCACAATTTTTGGACTTACAATGCTCCAGTTTTTGCTGGAGTGCTACATTTCTTGGGATAAACTAAATTTTTGCTGCTCTGAATTTTTTTCAAATGGAAGAGAATATCTGGGTTTTTCTCAAGTATGAGGAAATAATTGGTTTCCTGAAGCAACAGCTATTAGAGTAATTAAATCTAACAAGACCACGGTCTCGGTAAATATTGTTGCATTTCTTATAAGCAAGTAGTTTTTGTTATTTGTTGGCATTGGTAGCCACAGTAAAACAATAATTAATTCCTTTATTTTGCGCTAGTGTTTGGCACTGTGCCTCACTAACAGCAGGTGGATTAGTCACCACATCAAAGGGTGTGTGCATGATGACTCCACCTGGTCTAACTCCTTCCTTAGAGCTTTTTGGTCTGAATCCTTTTTGGTTTTAGCCTTCCCTCATGACACACCCCTCCTGTATATATTTTTGAGGGGATACTCTTATCTTAGCAGTAAATTTTATCTCCATTCTTATTTTTAAGTAAGACAGAACAGTGCGGAGAATTAGTCAGAACCAAATGTCCACAGAATAGTCTGCAGCCACCTCTGTGCATTCCCATTTATTTCTGAAACTGTTGTATTGTTTTGTTCCCCTCCCTGCAGTTTGTAGGCCTTCAGACAGACATATTCCATAGATATTTAGAAATGTGGATCTGAGCAGTTAGTAGATGAATGAGCCATTTTCTAATTAAAAAAAAAAGACTATATGCATAGCTAGTGATGCCTATGTATACATATGTGGACTTTTATTCTGAGAGTCACTGGCATTGAATTTAATTGTTCAAAAAATAGCAATTTATGCTACTGGAAGTGTATATGGGGAGGAAGAGAGAGCTATGAGTTAGCTGAATCCATATAAAAAACTGAAAGGTGAATTATAACATAGGAAATATGACCCACAGCTCTACTTGACACAGAGTAAGAAATAATTAAAATGCACAACAAGCCTCTGTGATTAGGTGAAGTCTAACTGTCCTGACTTCAGAGGTAATATATCCAATATATATCTGCATACTGTAGTGCTTTGAAAGAACCAAAGTAACATACTGGTTTTTTAACCTATGAAGGAATGAAAAATCAGTGACAAATGTAGATGTAGATTTTTGGATACCAAAAATGGAAAGTTCAACAGAAGGTGTAACTGAACTGGGATGAAACTCATCGAACTCTGAAACTGTAAATTTCTTTGATTTTGATTAGTTTTGGTTTTCCTTGATCATTTCACTCTCCTTGAATACAGTGAATTACCTTATGGATTGGAGCATCCTTTTTGCAAGGCTTGAAGCTGTGTTTGTGAGCCTTTAGCAGAGACATCATGAGTCCATTAGTTCTGAATCTCCTTGTCAAAGTGAAGTCTGTCATGGCTTCTGAATGGCTCTGTGTACACAAGCAACAGCTTCACCAGAAACAATAGACAAAAGTAGAACAGCTTTTAATAGAGGCATTTTCAAAATCAAGAAGACAGGTTTCTAGTTTTGTGCTAAAACACTAGAGTTAGAATACACCAGGATTGTCAGTGAGGATAGATAACAGTGGCAAAAAATGCAATTATGGATGTAGGAGGAAAGAAATCAGCAGTCTGTTTTTCAACATGTACGGTTTTAATCTAGTGTTCCTAGTATGATTTTTTTTTTTCCTGTCATGCCTGCTTTTCTCCAGCATGATGACTTCTGAAGAGTTTAACTTAAAACCAGTGATCCAACAACTATCTGGATGCTGGGAAAACGTGTTAAGTAACTGAAATTGTAAAAGAGGTGATGAATTGATGGAGTGCCAGGTCCCTGTGTGGCAGTTCCACTGCCAAAGAAAGGTGCCAGCATTGGACACCCAGGAAGGAAACAGCCAGTCTGTGTTTATCATGCCCAAAGTGATTTTAGTGCAGATGAGATTCAGTGCTTTTTTTCCTCTGTTCTCGGTAACTATACTACCAAATTTAATCTGTGATCATTTAATACTTGTAGTGGAAGGGAAATAAAAGGGCTTTGCTGATGACAAAATGGTGTAAAAGTAAAGGGTGCAGTTTTAAGGGCAGGGCTTTCTCAGCTTTCTACCAGTCATGACCTGAGATTCAACCAGTGTACTTTATATATGTAAATATATATATTTCCTTAAGATTTGCTTGGAAATGAAACTAGAGCTGTCAGATGGCTTTCCACTGCCTCATACCATCAAAGACTTAAATTCTATCTCATTCAGAAATCATGTGAAATAGAGAGAAGGCAATAGGTTGTCACTGGGATGCATAATCAATTACAGTGCTGCTATAAAAACAGAATCATAGAATCACAAGATTATTATATTTTGTCAGGACTGATGGAAATTGTCTAGTGCAACCCCCCTTGCTCAAGGCAGCATCCACAAGAGCAGGTTTCTCAGGACCAAGTCTGGCCATGTCTAGTCAGGATTTGAGTATCTCGAAAGATAGAGGCTTTATAACTTCTCTGGGCAGCCTGTTCCAGTGTGTGACCACGGGCACAATAGAAAAGGTTTTTATTATGTTTAAATGGAATTTTCTATAATTGTTTCTGATTGCTGCTTTTTGTCCTGTCACTGGGCATCAGAATCTGGCTCCACCTTCTTTTCACCCTCCCACCAAACATTCAGAGTAGAGGAGAATGATCATGTCTCTTGACCTGCTGGTGATGCGCTTCCTGATGCAGCCCAGATGCTGTTGGCCTTCCTGTGTACAAAGGCTCATTGCTGGTTCCTGTTCTTCACCACGATCCACAGGTTCTTTTCCGCAAAGCTGCTTTCCAGACTGTGAACTCTGTGGGATCCTGATAGCCCGTTTCTCTAGACTGTTGAAGTCTCTCTTGAATCACTTATCTGACATACCAAGCACTCCTCAGGGTTTTGGATTGCCTGGCATCTTGCTGAGGTTGGGCTCAGTCCTGTTATCCAGGTCACTGGTGCAGGTGTTGGGCAGTACTTGCCACTGGGGTGCTCCAGCAGTGACTGGCCTCCAGCTGCCCTTTGTGCCACTCATCAAAGCCCTATGAACCCGGCAGTTCAGCCCGGCTTCAGTCCACATCACCATCCACTTATCTAACTTGCACTTCATCAGCTTCTCTGAGGCTTTTATGAGCGATTGTTTTGAAAGCCTTGCTGGAGTCAAGGTAAACAACACCTGCTGCTCTCCCTGCATCCCCAGAGCTGGTCACTGTGTCGCAGGAGGCTGTCATTGGTTAAGCACGATTTCCTCTTTCTAAATTTGTGCTGACTGCCCCAGGTCATCTACTTGACTTTAGTATGCTTGCAGATGTTTTCTAGGATTATTTGCTCCATCATCTTCCTGGGAACTGAGGAGAGGCTGATTGGCATGTGGTTTTCCGCATCTTCCTTCTTGCCTTCATTGAAGAAAGGAGTGACAGGTGCTTTCTTCCAGCATTCAGAAATCTCCCCTGATCATCACAGCCTTTCAAACATAATTGAAAGTGGGACCTTGGCTTCATCTGTCCTTCTATCAATTGAAACCTCTGGAAATTGATTATACGTTTTAAATTGTTTTTATTTTTTTAAATAATGGTAGGGTCTTGTTAATCATCTACTAGAATAGCTTAATGGGTTTTTCCCCTCACTCAGAAACAATGAAGAGAAGTATTAATAGTTAACTTTCACAGCCAGCTTCTCCATCACACTGTTTCAAGTATATTCCTTCTTGTGAGAGCATGACTTTTCAGAGAGAGCAATTTTGTTTCTCTGTAACTTCTAGTAAGATGTGGATGCCCTTTTCTAACAGTAGGGGATAACCGACACATCTTAAGTTGGATCTGTGAAGGTTTTGCAGAAATGCTTGAAATAAATACATGAAAACAAAAAACCAGGCTGTTTTATGTAGTCCAAGGTGGTAATTCTCATTTACCAAAGCCACATTAATTTTCCACTTCTGATACAATGAAACAGTCACCTGACTCCAGCAGAGGAAAGCTTCCTATTTGGACCACTCTTGTGGGATTGTCTCCTTATTTCTTTATTCTTTTAAATATCTAGAGTAAACATATCTCATCAAATCTGATGATCTAAATCTTAGAATACATCACCCCCAGGAGAATCTTAGGACAGCTTGCAAGTACGTCTTATACAGATAGCCTGAGTAACCCACTGGAGATTCCTGTCCTTGTGTGCTGGCTGTAGAGGGATTCTAGCCAGCTGGTTTAGACTTACGACTTGCCTCAAGACATCTAAAATTAGATGAGAGGACTGCAGCTTAAAGTTGAGCATTACAACTTTCATGTTTCTTGAGTTACCTCTTTTCTGAAGATTTATTCCAATTAGGAGTTGTTAACTAATTTACAAGTGAAAAGACGTTTTGCACTTGCAATTATTTATTAGTGTTTTCCAGAATGATTAGTAACAGTTTTAAAATTGCATTGAAAGCAGACTTTGTGCATATGCTCTCAATGAAAACAACATAGCAAATATAGTGATTTATTTTTACTTTGTAGATAGATTTTGAAACCCTTTTTTCCCCCCCACTTTGTTTAGGATTTTGAAACTAAGGAGATAAGGAACAATAATCAGTGAAAGTAACTATAAACAACTCTAACCTGTGCTGGAAGTTATCTAAGTACATGTCATAATACCAATGCAGAGCCCAAGGAAAAGTCCATACAATTATCTCTACTGTTAGAATGATTCTATAAGTCAGAATTAAAATGTTGTGTGTGGTTTTTTGTTTGGTTGGTTTTTTTAATATGTGTAAACTAAGGCTCCTACATTCATGTCCAGATATATAATAGAGGGCTTAGTTTAACTGAACTTCTGAAGATCTACCATGGCTAAACTGCATATTATTCATATGAACAAGCATTTATTCTGCCCAACTTGTTATTGATGGAAATCAATAGTTGCCAATAGGAGTGTTAGTTTTGTGCACAGGTTAAATAACCACTTATTTCAAAATATGATTTCAAAATATGCATGACAATAAGCATTGCCACAACTATATTTTTAAATGTTTCTAGAAGCTAAAGAATAAAATACTTAAGTTGGCAAGTGTTTCTTCTGGGTCAAACTTCGTATTGATGGATTGAGAGCAGTATTTCTAGTTTTTACCCATGCTGTGGAAATACTCTGTATATTATGTAGTAGTTTCCTATATCTCTGTCTATATCTTACTCTGGTAAGGTGTTCAAGTTTAATACATTTCATTGTAGATCTTTAAGGATGATACTAAGACCAGAAATAATACTGTTCTGGTTTGGGAATTTTGTTCTTTTGCTTTAAATTTTAATAGCTTTTGCTCTCTGATTACAACCCTCTTAAGTTTTAAATAACATTTTTGAGTTCAAAATTGCATAGAATATGATCATTCTGATTTGGAAATTATATGGCACTATTCTCACCCCCTGAATTCCCAGTATTGCCTAACATTAGTGTGTTCATCTAATTCCTGAACCACTTGCAAATTAATTGCATAGATTCACAAAATCAGAGCTTGATACACATTAGCTGTTGTCATGTGTAACCTTTCTAGACGAAGAGGCATAATGACACAAAATAGAAGGGAGCTGCCCTATGTCTCTGTCATGTTTTACTGGAGGTGTATGCACCCAGATCTTGAAATCATCTGCTGTTCCTACTCCTGCATGTTGGTTGATAAACTTAGCTCTCACTGTTAATCTGGACTGAAGTGCTGTATTCAATAAAGAATTTCTTATTTATTTTGTCATGCATTTCAAAAAAGGTAGGAATAGATATTATAAAAATTTCTAGAGGCTGAAGAATACTCTGTTCCGTTAGACTTAAGGCAGGATTCACATGTATTCTTTTCTTGAAAGTAATGCACTGTATCTAAAAAATAGATGGCTAAAATAAGAAGAAAATTATTTTTAATGGGTTACTATTTATCCTCCATGGTGCATCCAGAGATTAGGATTTGGAAAGGCCACCAGTGAGAAATCGTTCTTAGGAGCTTCCCATTTTCAAGGAAGAGTGAATATCCAAGTGTGATTGTAGATGCAGAGTGTGTGAAGATTCCTTTGAAACGTGAAGTGGTTAATCTTATTTAATATATGGGGAAAACTTGTTGGCATTAGGATCACTAATGCTCTTATGCTGGTTATAAACTGTTCATAAACATGTTTTCATAAACTTTCACTTACTAAGCATTTTTACTTTTCCTATTTGTAGAACATTCAAGGTATCTCTAAACATCCAGTTAGAATTACAAAGAAACAGTACATAAAAGGTAAGCTGTGGGTTTTTTTAACATGAAAAGGCAGTTTTATCTAATTATTTTACTGAGTTATATCTCAAAGCAGACCAATAGCTCCAGCATTAAGGAACAGAATAGAAGATTGATGTTTAGTTTTACTTTCATTTAAACTGATTACTTTTGTGGGTTGTTCCTGAAGAAAAATGTGTTCTTTCAGCACTGATCTAAATAGTATCAAACTTTTTTTTGTTTGTTTCCCTCAGCTACCTCACTGTTTATTTTTCCGGATGAAACTATGCATCTTAAATCCCCTAAATGTCCTAGGGGTGGTTTGTGTGCATTCAGCTCATGAGGCTTTACCTGAGGAGATGTTAAACCTCAGTCATTTTAATCATACAGCTAAACACCAATAGTTAGTCAGATGTGTTGCTTTTGTTAACAGAAGCAGATTTAAGGCAGATGATTCAGAGAGAATCAAAGTAAAGTCTAGAAAACCATGAGCCAAGTGATAAAGAGAGAAACCCACAATAGAAGCTTCAAGTGTAAGGAGAGGTATTTTGGAACATACCCTCTCTTCCTTGAACGTCTGTAGCCACAGCTGGGCAATGTTGCTCATGGTGCTTGTTTCTCAGCTAAGGGCAGGCTCTGCCTTTTCACAGCTATTCACTCCCTGCTTTGGAAATAATTTGGGTCATAAAACAGGAGGCTAGGGAAGACAGTGTAAAATTTTGACAGTAGTTTTATTTTAGCCACATGATTCATTTTTATAAGCATTTTTTAAAAGTTGTTATAAAAACCTCTGTGAGCAGGGGCTCTATAAACCTGAGGTTCCAGGAATAACTGTGGCACATGAAACTTCCTGGAAATTTTATTAATGGACCTATATAATAAGTGCTTCTCAAAAATGTATTTGTAAGTTTTTCTGGTATCAAGACACACTTATTTTTGCCACTTCTGTGCTGACCAGAATGATTCTGTTACACATTTCGCATCACCATCCCTCTCTACACCAAGTCAAGTGGTATTCCTGGGATGCACTGAATTTCTAGTACCTTGTCAAGGTACATTAATGCTTCATGATATTATGGGGTATTTCTATCAGTCTGGATGCCTTTGACAGCTGTATGTTCTCAATATTATATTCCCCTGCCACCTGTAACTCAGAATTTGCTTATTAACACATAGCTACAGCATGTTCAAAGACAAGAAAACACTTTTTTTTTTAGTTCATTTTTTTAGACCCTTTTTTATGAATGCCTCATTTATTAAGTCATCTGGGAATAATGTTAGTTATTGTAGATATTTGTTAGCCAGTGTTTTGGGAAGGGTTTGGATTTGAGAAAGGAAGTAAGTAGTACTGCAGGGATGAGTATGGTGCAGATATAGTTGTTCATGACTGATATAGTGAAATAATGGTGATGCTGGCAGTTTGTGCTCTGCTAGGTTGCTTACATTGCCATTTCTGTGATGTTAGTTGTGTGTTTGGTGTCATTTGCAAACCTCTAATGGTTTGCAACACAGTATTTTTGGACTGCTGTTTGGGACTTAAATGTCTACCTCCTTTCTAGGAAAAGAAGAGGACATAATAACTATTTCCCCAAGAACGTTGTTTGTTTCAAAAAAAGGATGTACATTTTTAGCAGCAGGTAAGATAGTGTGTGTTATTATTGTCATACATATTAATGTTTGCAGTTCTGTCATCTCTTTTTTCCTCTCTCCTTTGGATGATATATTTTACAAGGTTGTCAAGTCCCTTAGTATCAATTAATATTGTTATATGATGTGTACTTCTTAGTATGCTTGAGAAGTGGATGATATTTAAGCCTTGTCAGTAGAAACAAAGAGCTAATAAGATTAATTGGCACATGAAGATAATGAAGAAATCAGACACCTTGTGATCCATAGCTGGAATGTAACTTCTTCAGAATGAGTTTCTTACAGGCATTTGTCTTTTTAGAACATGAGGAAATGATTGAACACTCCAGGCTTAGATTTTAATTTGTGTTAGTTTGGTTAAAAGGCAGATATGTTTTTATTTTAGAGCAGTAGATTCATTTTAACACTCTGATTTCTAGATTTTTCCCATATTGAGTTAAGGATCCTTGCTGACTTATCATCTGAACCAGAACTTTTGAAACTGTTCCAAGAACCTGAAATCACTGATATATTTTCCACACTGGCTTCTCAGTGGTAAGAGTAAATGTGGCATATTTTAATAGTAATTAGACAAAACAGTAAGAATAACCTAATCTATTGTATTACTGCATAATGACAACAAAAGATAGTATTTTGCTACAGTTTCTATTGTTACTATTGTTTTAACACCATGAATTCCTTTCTGCCTTTCTTCTCTGCTGTGGCCATAAGCGTATATCAAAATATTGCAATCCAACTGGCCAGTATGAGCCCTGTGGCTAAAGCTGATGAAATAATATATTGTGTGCAGTGTTTGCTGATAACTTTCTCTGTGTGTTATTGTTCACCAATTCTTTTTAACAATCCAGAGCAGCAGTTAGGTAGGTTATTCATCTGAAAAACTTGAGAACCAACTTTCCTCACTAAAAGTACAAGCATTTTTGAAATCTGCTTAGTTATCCAGAAGAAATATTGGACTCAAATTACTTATGCTCAAGAAGTGGAGACTAGAGCTTACGGTATTCCTTTTGAACTAATAGGCTTCAATGTTCTGATGGAAAAATTGGTACTCCAGTAATTTAAAAAAAATTATTTCTTTTCTCCATATCCAGATTATTCTTTACTGTTTTCTTCAGCATTCAGACTGAAAGATTAACTATCAAAAAAAGATGGAATATTAGTTACTTAGCTACTGAAGGTGTTTCTCATTGTTGTTCATATATAAAGTCTCCTTTAAGACTGGGACTCCCCTTGTATTCAAAAGGGCCAGAGCATTCAATATGTGACAGGATAAATGTCAAGAAGCTTGCAGTTTGAACAGGTCAGAAGAAGATTGAATAAAATGTTGTAGCATAGAGCTGTTTGAACAGAATGAAGTCATGTAAATGTCATGCAGTGTTCTTATTTTTCTTTGTTCCACTCTCTCTTTTATCTTTTTATCTCCATTTTTTGTTGGAAGATTGTTAGCTGAAAATGAAAGCAAAAATAGGTACAATTGATCGAGCTCAATTCTTATCCTGGAGTTTCTAAATATTGGCAGACGTAGCCTTCCCAACCACAGTATTTCCTACCCAGTGCAATAGTTCAAAGAATCTTAGAATCCTAGAGTGGTTTGAGTTGGGAGGGACCTTAAAGACTATCTTGTTCCAACCTCCTGCTGTGGGCAGAGACATCTTCCACTAGACCAGGCTGTGAAAGCCCCATCCAACCTGGCCTTGAACACTGCCAGGGGTGGGGTATATTTTTTAATATTGTCTGAAGTCATACAAAGAAAGAAAATGGAGCTCAAATTATAATTATCCTGCTACCAACAAGTGAATCAGTGCCTGAGGCATGTGCATTCTGGGAGAACACGATTCAAGACCACAAACATTCCAACAAATATATCTATGGAAAGATCACCTTTATGTTGGAGTTGCTTAGAAGCTTCTATTGATACTATAATAAATTCTTAGCTCTAACATGATATCACTAGAACCTCGTGATGGAGTTAAATCCTTATTTTAGTTTGGTGGTTTATTGGAAATACATGCATGAAGATGAGTCAAATTTTGTCTCAACTCTGGGCATGGCTCCAGAACTACCATTCTATTCAGTAATCTCACAGCTCTTGGCAGCCATCAACCTCTTATAGTTGTTACATGGTAACTTTAAATTTAATGAAATATTACAGGCAAATATTTTTATCAGACAGAATTGTCATGGTGTGTCTACAAAATCATTATATAAAGACTCTACTGACTCTTAAGCTTCAGGAACGTTAATACTTGGAAGAAACTCTTCATTGAATCTATTATATGACTGTTATTAATCACAGACACATGAAGGGTGTGTTTAATCTCATCTAACCTTGAACATTTATCATGTACTTGGAGAGATTAATTTGACCTGTTGTTGATGTCCCCTGTGTAATAAGATCAATCACACCTTGAAAGTAACTTCTCACCATTGAGAATAAAGTAGGTCTGGGATGGCCATCTCAAATGTAGACATCTGTATTTGTCCTGACAAATTGAATTCCTCCTTTTGGGTCAGTTCCTCATGAATTCACCTTGAAGTTTTGAATTTTGTCCTTAATTTCTTTAACACCAGAGAGAAGAAATAAAACTACAGACTTCACAGATGCTCTCCCATTCCAGATACTTTTTCATCTCTCATAGTCCACTATTGATAAAGAAAACTTTTGGGGCCAACAATTAGTTAATTGATTTTATTGTAGTTGATTCCACTTGACAGGTATTAGAATGAATTATGAGAAAAGCAAAATAAACAACAAACCTTTTATCTCTTTTTGGTCACCTTGTTTTCTCTGGGTCTTAATCCTGTTAAAACTGTGCAAGTGATATACCAAGTGCCATAGCAAATGTTTTGTTCTGTTTGAAGGAATTGCATATTGCTGTTATTTGTTTTTTTTTTTTTCTAACATACTTTGGACAATTGGAAAACCTTGACAAAAGAAGGTTTCTTTCTCTAAGAGATCTATAAACAATGAATTAGTTTGTGACATTCCCTCTCAAAAGACATAGCATTTCACCTTCTGAATGCATGTCAATTGGTATCTTTTAGCAGGTTTGCTATATCTAAAAATCCTTAGACTAATGCATATTAAATCATAAATAGCCAGAATATATTATTGGACAGAAATCTGAGCCACACTCCCGAATCCAGCCAAGTTTTACACTAGTTTATTCACTTTTTTCCCTAAGCTTCATGCCTTCTCCACTAAAATATAATTCCATTACTTAGCTGCCCTGCAGGCTAAAGCCTTCTGTCTGAAATACAACCTTTTGAAAAACTTTACAGACTTTTATAACATTTGGCAACAAATAAACGTGGTGGGCAGTTTCTGCAAAGAGGTGAGCTCTATGAGTTTCTGATTGAATTAAGATCTCTTATGTATGAGTTCTTTACTTTCATAATTTGGTTAGGTATGCTGTACTGTGACTCAGCCTATCTCTGGGACCTTGGAGATGCATCTCTCTTGGAAACCTGTTGGATCCACGTTTCTATTAAACATCATTCATTTCGAATCCTTACACTGGTCAACAGTGCAGGGTAGAGGTGCATAAGTGTCAGTCCAGATTACGTCTATACGTTATAGTAAAAGCCTGAGTGGAGGTAGCAACTTTCGTGCTAAAATTCAGTGACATGCAACACCACACCCAACTCATTAACCCAGCTGAGAGGTAACCTCTCAGCAAGGCTGGACTGGGATCTTGTACTCCTGTGCAGAGCTCACAGAGGCTGCTCATTTCAGGAGTGACACAGCCTCCAGCATTCTGGACTTCCCTGCACTGTGCTCATCTGTTTGCTGTAGAAAGCTTTTTAAGTATTATTGACAGTTCTCTTTGGCAGAACTGTCTTGAAATTGCTGTTTAGATAAAACTCTCAGAAGCTGCAGTTAACTACCACAGAAACATAGAATGGTTTGGGTTGGAAGAGCTAGTGCACTCCTCTGGCCATGGACAGGGACATCTTCCACTAAACCAGGTTGCTCATCTCTGCCTTGTACAGCCAATGTATTTTCTGTCATCTAACATAGCTACCCTAGCTAAAGCTAAGATGATATAAATAGATTTTAATGTTCACTTGTGTATGCTTAAGTACTATTCCTGCTGTTCTCCTATCTCTGTGGTGATGATCATCAGGTATTACCAAAATTATCTTACAGTGATTGCTGTGTTATGGCCTACGAAGAGAAATCCTTAAAAGACAGGTCAGCACCTGCTATGACAAGAACACCAAGAGTGCTTTATGTTAATGACATACCTGCTGCTGAACACATGACAAAGTTTCAAGGCTTGCCTAAACTTTTGAAAATTCATAATATAATGGATTCCAGCAACTTGCAAGATCACCCTGTGTTATATTGCCTTGATGCCTTGTGACAGTTATAGCCCTTTTAAATCCAAATCTTCATCCCAGTGCTGAAGGTGACGAGAGCTGTCCTGGCAGCTGTCTGACCAGCCAAGAGACTTAACTGCTGTTAGACATCCACATGACAACAGATCTCAGCACGAAATTGCTCTCACTTCTTCAATGCAGCTTTTTACACAATAAATGAAAACTAAGTAATTGTATTTAAAATGCTGTTGATGGGCATATCTTGAAATCACTTTCAAAGATAGATGCTGAAAAATAAGTTTGCAGTCTTTTAGATAGTCTGCAAATTCTTTCTTAATTAGAAGTACAATGATTACCATTCTATTTCAAACTGTTCTTTTGTCACCCTTTTCAGTATGTTGTTTTTTGTCCCTCACAGTATACGCTCATATTGACCATATTGAGTCAAAATCCAGAAAAAAAGTATCTTGATTTAGCTAAGCACTTAAGCACCCACAAATATGTGGTTTCATCCTGTTTGACTTATGCCTACTTTCCTTCCTGAGTGCTTTTTTGGACTGGGACTGCTTCATAGTTCCTATGACTCAAGCATTAAGCTATACTTAAAATATTTGGGTAAGTCTTTTCCTCTGTTTCTTTAGGATCTGTCTCGGAGAACTGGAGATCCCTGGTAGTGACAAGTTCAGCTGCATCCAGCAGAGCATAGTGATAGCCTCCTTTAAGGGTCCTGAGGGAGCCTGGCCATACAAAAGCAACTATATTTCATGGGTCTGAACTAGCTTAGTCATTCTAACCTTGAAGATGTTGTCACTGTATTCCAGTGTCTGCTACAAACATCTCGGATATCTGCAAATTATATTTATGTTCTTATTTTAGGTTCTTGAACCTGAAATAGAACACAAAACCCAATGGTGGGTTGCCACGCTCTGTGTGCCGTTCCAAAGTGTGCATCTCAAAGGGTGAAAAAGGCTCTGTGTTTACCAGAGAGCCGTCCGGGAAAAGTTAATGAGAAATTCTAATCACAAAAGTTGCATTTGAAACTGCTCTTTGAAAGCTGGAACAGAATGACAAAGACACCAGTGGTCCAAACTCCGTACCTGCTAAATAGGTAGTGTTCTTTGAAAAAAAAAAAAGTGACCAGGACTCACTCTTTCCAAGTGGGTGTGGCCCAGCTTTTGTTTTGTAAGAACTGGGTGCTTGGAAACGTCGGCTCAACTTGCTAAATCTTAGAGTATTCAACTTTCTCTTTGCAGGAAAATACCAAATAAGGCTAGACTTTGTATGTTGCAGCTGAGAGTCTGTTCAGCAAATACTGTATAGTTGAAATAATTGGATTTGTTTAGTTGAGAAAAGATATGATTTAGGAAAAATATGATAAAAATCTTCAAATATAAAAAGAGTTCTTGCAGAGAGCAAGCTAAACATAGTGAATGGGCTCCCAGCATTGTGAGAGATGTTTCTGCTAAGTCTTTTGAATACTAAAGACAGATAAATATGGAGGTGGGTTATCTATATAAAGGCTGTGGAATTTCCATAACTGGAAAGAATGAGCCAATTAGACAGGTATTTCAAAGGGTAGCTGAGGCAATTTCTCAGTCTCTCTCACAACCATCTTTTTATGAAACTGTGATTTTATTGCAGATTGCTTAGAACACTCAGTTGAAAAAGGGATTTCTTTATTTTAGTCTCATTTGGGAGATTATTAGTTTTTACTTAGTGATTGTTTAATTCTGTTCATTAATGGTAGCTGTAGGGACAGAAATCAAATATTTATGGCTCTCACCTGAGTACTCTGAATAGAATAGTGAGTACTTTCATGTTTGTTTTCCTTCTGAACTCAATTTTTTTTTTTTTTTTATGTTTTCAAGTGGCTTGGGATTGATTGGTTTAGAGTTTGGGTTTTTTTGGTTTGTTTTGTTGGGGGTTTTTTTGCACAGCAGTCCCATTTCTGTGTGATCTTGGGGAATGGCAACCTACCTCGTGGCCCTGCAATTAGTGTGCTTTAATTCCGTGTGACTGGGAGGCAGAGTTGTGGATGTGAATCCCATCAGGTGAAGAGATAACTGAGTCGCTGTCCCTCAGTAGCCAGGCAACAATTCCAGGGTTGTACCTCCTTCACCTTAGCCTAAGAAAAAGTCAACAAATTCAAACCTGACAGCCAGAAGCTCTCAATGTGAATAATGATGTCATCAGATTACGTTTCCCAAATTGAGTCCTACAGGAATCACAGAGGAGATCAGGTGGGCTCGGAGTGAGTCTGTGATGAGCATGTGCACAATGTACAATTTTGGGAGCCTATTGAACTGTCAGGAGGCACTCAGAGAATTCAAGGACATCCAGAACTATGGGGCCACTTAATAGAGGGAAAGGGGTTGGTTTGCAGGTTTGGATTGAGGCATCCACGTTAATTTGTTGAAATTTGTCTCAGTGTCACAGTTCCTTATGGAATTGCCAATATAGGTTTGTAAGAGATGGACTTCCACTGAGACTGTCATAGAGAACTGGCCAAAAAATAAATGTAAGGTTACTGGTCTAAGGTGAGCATCATCCCAAGCCAAGGCACTAAAACTAAGTAGGTAGATGGAGCTTCAAGTGTCTGCTTTATGTTTTAGTCTGTAGAAAATTGTTTCTGGGTTATGTTTTACCTAGTGAGTGATTCCTAAGGCACCCCTTGGCAAGCACCAACGAGGTATTACAGGTATGTTTGCCATCTCTGATCTTCTTAGTTTCTATTTAAGTGTGTTTGTCATAAATGGCCTAGCAGATTTATGAAACCATTTTGGCCTTTCTAAATTCTGACTCCGAATTAAGATGTTAAAACCTGTAGACTCTGTAACCTCATAAACCAAGAGGTTGAAAAACCCTGTAAGCAGGTTTGTTACAAATGGATTGAAGGGAAAGTCCAGAATTTCTATACCAAGAAATTTAGTTATGGGAATACTCAGGTGATTTATAATCTCTAGGAACAATATTAACATATGAAACAAGGAACAGTCTCTTGACCACATTATTTCTCTGAGATTTAATAATGTTTCTAGATTGTTTGTATTGATTTAATGTTATCTTTTCATGGTAAATATACCTTTTCTTTTAATGCTATTTCAGAATTGGAGAAATTAAGAAAGTTATTTAGTAAATTGCTTAGAGTATGATCTACTTGTGAACATAAATCTATTACTACTATGAGCTGTGTATTTTCATTTCTGTGAGAGCAGAAAGATAATCGTCCCTGTGAACAAACCTTTCCATGTAGTGATAAATTACCTGGGTATTTTATGTCATATATTCTCTGTTATAGGCTGCCTGTTGGGCAAGTGTAGCGCCATTGTAATGAAGTCCAAGTTGGTCTGTGCCACAGAAAAATGCCTTTATGGATAAAACTGTTGGACAGTTGTGGGCTAGTGTTTTAACTTTTATATTCTTTTTCAGTTTGAAAATCATGGAATATGAGTCAGAGAACACACAAAAAGTTTGCCCATATGCAAGGAGTATTCTGCAGAGAATATAAAAAGAATATAAAGAATAATAGAGCAGAGAAATTTAAATAATCTCTATTAAAAATACTTCTGTATTACTGTATAGTAGAGTAATATCTCTGATACAGTTCAATATACAGATGTATTTGTGTATTAAAAGGCAAGTACCTGAATAATCTGATGAGTGGTGCCATTCCAGTATGAAAACAGGCATTCTCTTTAAAGTATTAATTTCAACGTCTGAAGTGTAATTTAACCTGTGCACATTAACTGGTGTTGGTGAATTAAAGTAACAAGGTAATTAGTGGATAGTCTTTAAGGGTAATATTTGCTCTGATTATACCAATGAAAGGGTGATTTGTGACAGTTGTGTACAATGCTTACACTCATGGCAGCATTTGAAAGGAGGCTGGAGAACTTGATAGTGCTCTCGATACTCCTGTTGCATGTTGAGATCTGAGTTTTGTAAAATCCAAACCACAAAATACTCCCTTCTCTCTCATTCGTTTCCTCATATTCATGCTATTAGTTCTTTCTTTTGTGTGATGATGGAGAACGGCATGAATACATGTGCTTCTTCCAGGTATTGAATTTACCTTCTAGTGAGTACTGGACATAAAAGTCATTCACCTGAGTCTGTGTGGCTTTCAGAGTTAAAAAAAAAATGGCAGCAGATAAGAGGACATGTCTTGTTATTTCTTTGTAGCAATTGCAGTTTATATCTAAAATAAAGGAATGTGTGACTATCATGGAATTCCAAGGAGTTTATAAATTCTTTACCACTAATCATTTTGAAAAACATTTCTTTCAGTTTTTAGAGTATGGGATTGGTTAGCTGATGCTTTAAGACGTGGACAGGTCTTTAGCTTACACTTTACTTGCCAGAATCAGAGGAACCTGAACACTTAACTTCCAGTGTTCTTGGGAACTGCAGACTGTTATAAAATGTTCTGAACATAAAAGTCCATCTTTCCTCAGTTGCTGTTTATGTGGGGTCATGGTAGTATCTGTTGTGAACTGTTTTCATAAGAGATTGACATGCTCCTTTTGAAAATTACTTGAGTAAAAGCCTAGAGAGAAACAAAGCACACAACTACTTGGGATTAACATATTGAAAGGAGAAAAGGGTTTGTGGTTTTGTGGAGGGGAGGGTGGTGGTTGTGTTTTGTTGCTTTTTTTGTTTTGGTTTTTTTTTTTAGGTAAGTTCAACCAGATTTGAATAAAAAGACAACAGTGCAGAAAGGATTGTTTTGTTCTTCGCAGTCTGTCTTCCTCCAGGAAGTGTGAAATTTTATTTCTTTACTGCCTGCCAAGCAGGGGACTTAAGGAACTGATTATATCTAATAATGGCAAGGTGATCCAAACTGTTGCACAGTGGCAGTTGATCCAGTATGAACTATGTCAAAATAGGGACTCTTGTTTTTCCAGCCACTTGGCAGTTCAGGATACTTCCTGTCAATAGCTCTATCTGTTGATAACCCTCCTGAGTTCTGAAGAACACAGGAAATAAGTAGGCATATTTTGGATATTCCTGAAATTAATCAAAATAATGCCTCATGGACTGAATTATACAAAAAGATACCGTGTCTGTTTGAAAAAGATAAGGTCCCATACAAGTTTGGACAAATACTTGGTTGTAGGCTGACTAAATATATGTACACCTGCCCATACCTGTTTTATACAACTTTGTTTCAAATAAATTCTTTGAATCAAATAGATTGAAGATTCATCCTCAGCAAAATAGTCTTTTAAGTTGCTTCCCATAAATGCATGGTGTAGCAGGCTTCGAATTCATTAAGCTGCCTACTCAAATAGCAAGAGCAAAGGCCAGTTAATCAGGGATGAGACAAACAGACTTTTGAGAAGTGAAAAACATATCTATAGCTAAATGGTTTTTAAACAGATATGAATATTTGTCCTTCTATATTAATTTTATGAAAATACTATCAACAAACTCTTGAAAGAGTTATTATTAATCAAGAGATGTCACCTGGATGTTTGTTAGGTGATTATGGAATAATTAACTAATCATGCTTACCCAGGTGGATTTCTGCCACGGAGATAGAAAGAGCTTTAGCTCTCCTCCCCTCTCTTTTAGCAGACATACACTTACACATGCAGCCATGGGGTTACACGGCTCCCTCTCCTCCAGGCAGAGATCTCTTAGTTTTGTTCTTTGTCTAAATAGTGAGCTATACCAGTTTAGGAGTCTTAGAGCTCCATCTTTGTCTAAACATCTTTGTTAGGTAGTCCGGGCTATTTCATACACTTCTCATGAGATGTTACAACATGCGGTCTCTTAGGTTTGTTTCTCCATTTTTTATGAGCTTCATGTCAAGTCTAAAATTATTTGAGTTAATTAATTTCATTTCATCCATGGCAAAATGGCAGTATCTTTGTTTTTTGGAGTTGCAATGAAGAAGAGATATTCCATGCTGTTGAGCACATACAAGACGGTGAAACTGTTTTGCAGTATTGAGAGAAATTAGAGACATGCCTGCTCTTCACTGTGGAGTATTTAGAGCTACTTCTAGAATCCTGCCTTTGAAGGGAGCAAAGCTTTACTCTTACATGGCAGCTCCCTCAAATAAGTGTAACTGAGTATCTCTGCTGAGGTCTCTGTTTAGAAATGTATGACCCTGTTGTGATCCTTCAGCTCTGAAGTTTGGCTGTATAACTCGGTCAGTATTGATTCACTGTAAATCTGGAGGTCCTAAACTCAGAGCTGCCTGCTAGAAGTGTCACTAAGCGTTAATATAACATTGCTTTCCTTGTCATTGGATTAACTGGTTTTGTAACGCTGTAACAATATTTAGTTAGTTTCAAGCCTTCTGCTTATTTTTCTTTTGTGAAATAGATTCTGAGGAAGCAGTTTTTGATGTATGTGTATCATTTCTATTCTGATCAATATCTACTCTCATTATTTCTCTTTCGTTATCCAGAGTGTTACTGATAAAAAGTGCAGAATCAGTAATTTCTTCCCTACGTGCGGTACAGAGAGAGACCTGATTTCAGTTTGATTGGGAAGGCATGCTCCTTCAAATCAGGTGACATTGAGGGCCAGGTACTCTGTGCAGATCTAACTGTGCAGATACTACTCATGAATCTGATGGTTAATAACAACTTGTTTGGCAAAATAGTTGAGAGGGAGGCTATACCACTGGCAGCTCTTGCAACTGTATCACTGCAGACTTCTGAGGATTGTTCTTGAGAATTTTTTAAAACCTGTGATGTACTACAGTATAAGCTTGAATTCCTGTGAGAATGAACGTGTTCTCTTGGGGTAGAAAAAGGTGCTGGCAAGGTGACAGCAGTTATTAAGAAAGAGAGAAGCGTTCATAAAAGAAGCTCTAGTTAAAAGTGAGGCAGGGTCTCTGACACTGCTGGTTACTGCTTCACACTTGGCAAGAGTATGCCTGATCTTACACAGGAGTAGAACACTAAAAGAACCTTTTTGGTCATAATATTGTTGCAGGTGACAGTGTCATGAACTTCCTTTCATAGATTGATAGGGTGTCAACTTAGAAGTTTTAACCTACATAATGCTGTTGAAGAGCTGTTGGATAACCCATTCCTCTTCTGGTTAGAATATGCCTTTTACTTTCTACCTGATATTTGTTCCTACAATTTATGTACTGAAATTATTCTTGCCAGTGTTGCCCATTAACTTTATTCACTCTTTTCCCTCTGGTGTGTGCTTTGTAGAAATATAATCCACACTGTTCTCAACCCTTATTCTTTAAGGAAACAAGACAGGCCTTCTTAGGGTATTTATCATCAAAATACCCTAATAAACTAGTATTAAGAGAAGCTAGTTATGACTATGTGTAATTCCATGTATGTTGATCTGTATTTCTTCATAGCAGAGAGAACAAGCCTCAGTGGCTGTTTTCACTAAACTGCTTTAGTTGCCAAGGTCAGCTTTGCTGGCTGGCTCTGAAACCTCTGCACCAGAGCACAGTCTCAGAAATACTTGTATTATGGTTCAGAAACATAACTAAATTGTGGCACAGCCTAAAACTGAACCAGCAGAATGAGGCATAAAAAGCAAAATACTGACTCGAGAGGCTACCTATATTTTAATAAAACAAATACCAGGGATGTCCTTGGTTGCTGGCAGTCAAAATCTGGGGTGGTAACTTTGCCCCTGTCACAGTCATGGCTCTGGACCGAACAGTTCCTGGGCACAGTTTATAAATTAGTGTGGGCCAGGCATCATTTCCATTAGACTGCTGGATGCAGCACCATGTTTGGATGGTAAGAGAGTTAAACTATGGCTCTGTACTCTTGTTTTCCAGTCAGCCCAAGTGGTGCAGAATATTTATGGGCAGGTTTAATTTCTTAATGTTGACGTAGTTGGTGTCTTCTTTCACACTGCTGATTTTTTATTTTTTTTCCTCTCTAATCAGTATTCTGGTAACCTAGCACCATCAAATTCATGTTTCTTGAACAAGAATAAATGAAAAATACAGTTTTAGAATTGCCACCACCACAACTAACAGGGAAGCCAGTCTTCTCCTTCTAGAGTGACTTTGTTAAAATGCTCCATATTATGAGTATGTTCCAGAGCTCAATAAAATGTTTCCTTTTATTTCATTTAACTCAACTTCAACTTTAGTGTTAAGCTTGATGAAATGAAGAATGTCAAGGTAATTCATTCTTCACTATTACTTTTGCCTTTAATTCAATGTTGATCAGAGGCATAATACAAACTTAAGCTGCAAGAGGTGTTTGTAGTGAATATTGAAAGAGGTGGGATATGAAGTATCTCAGCCCTCTCTGCAGAACCCATTTGTTCAAGACCCATATATATATCATGACTGATTTCCTCCTTTTTTGATTGCCCTTCCAAGATGTTTCAAAGTTGGTTTCTTGATTTTTTTCTGAACTGTGTGGTTGCAGTTTGATGTAGTATGGTATCTCTCTTCTTCCCCTGCTTCTTTTTCCTGAGCAAACAATGTTATAGCTCCAGATTTTGTTCCCTGTAATATCTGAGATGACATGACATCATCTTTTGATTATATATTAAGAACTCTGTTCTTTCTGTTTCACTTTTCTGGTATTTGTCTAAGGACTGTTCTGAAGGTCTGTCTCTTTCTTTATGAGACTTCTAACAGGTCTTTCAGTGATGGGGTCGCTGTTGATGCTCACACCTGAAGATGGGACTGAGTTACTCTAACTTCTTTCTCTTCTGTACTTGTAGACCCAAAGACCCTAAAGTGAGACTAGCCTCTAGTTAATAATTCCTTCAGCAATCACATGACTTAGATATCACTTGTCCATATAATTCACTATGTAAGAGGGACTATAGCTGTGAGAAGAAAACCCTTTTTTGTTGTTGTTGTTCCTGCAGGAGTGAAGGAGAGAAAAGGTGAATGTTGCAGGGTCATATGTGCTCTTTCAAGCACCCTTATTGATGTCAGGGACTTTTTGTTCCAACTGACAGATGTCCAGATCTGTGCATGTCTGTAAGTCACCTTTTTTGTCAAGAGCACTGAAAACAAGTGCTATCTAATTTGTCTCTTTAATACCTGATATCGGTGACAGCAAGATACAGGCAAATATCTTAATAAAGATAATGGATCACTTTACTCCCAAATTAATCTTTCCACAAATTGGTACTGATGATAGATATAATTTATGACATAACCTCGTTGCAACTTCTTTATCCAGTTCCCTGCTACTTTAAAATGTAACAACAGAATACTTCTGGCCCTCAGAGCAAACTGCAGAGACATGTCTTTGTCCTCCGTAAAATACATGAAAGCTAGACATCATGCTCTTTAAAAGGAGGTTGAGGACTAATGAAATAAATCTTCATGCAATAAACTGTAGAGGCTAGTCAGAAAAAATAAATTATTTTATGATTAACTACTGGAAGAATTTTAAAATCCTAAAGCACTTCTGGCTTCTTGCAAAAGTGTTTTATAGGGGTTATAAAGCTTTTCCTGGTGCTGAACAGATATAAAATAAATAAACCCACAGTTTGGTAGGCTGGCATACCAAAAGGGAAGAGAGTCAATGATAAAAAGTGTATCGGAGCTGGCCGTAGTGTGGGAAGGATGACATCAGGCAGACAGTGCTGTAGCCTTTCATTCAGAGAAGTTGAACACAACTAAAAGCTTTTATAAAAACCTCTAAACTAAATAAAACATAAACTCCTGAATGGGAGGTTGTTACCTTCTCCCTTCTGTCTTTAAGTACATGACCCCTATATTTACATGGGAGATCCATGCCAGAGATTCTCCAACATGTGTAGTAGCCACTGGAAGACAATTCTGCCTCTCCCAGTGCCGGAATAAATATACATGGGGTGGGGACCCTTTGTATTGCCCTTTCAATAGTGAGAAGATGTGAGGGATCTGGTGTACTATTTAATGTATCCCAATACCATCATGTGTTGACTCATTTATTTCTGCATATACTTGGGAGAGGAGTTTCTTTGTGTTATTCCATAACCTTGTATCTTACTTTTGCAAGCCAGGTCATGACAAAAATGCAAATACAAACATTTGACATAATGTCTGAATCAGACATGAGGAATGTTTAGAGTGACATAGATAAAAAAATATATAAAAAACCTAATATATACTTAAGTTACATGAGAAAGGTTTATCTTTCTGTTAGCTGTTGACCTGCTGTTTCCCTTCTGACAAGGTGGTGGTCTGCTTTTTAGTCTTTGCAGATGTCACAGAATCATAGAATCCTAGAACGGTTTGGGTTGGAAGAGACCCTAAAGACCATCTAGTTTCAACCCCCTGCTATGGGCTAGACCAGGTGTCTCAGAGCTCCGTCCAGCCTGGCCTTGAACACCTACAGGAATGAGGAGTCCACAGCTTCTCTGGGCAATGCAGAGATTTCTTTCCTGATTTTGGAAACATATCTTACCTGTGTTTTCACTCATCTGGGCAGTCTGGACAAATTCTAGTTTTCATTCTGCTGTCTCTATGCTCTTATCAGGAAGACAATGTCATTATTTTTTGTTTTGAACATAGTTGTGTAAATACCTCATAGTTACCGAAGGCACATACATGTGGCTGTGTGTGTTTTTCACTGTACATTCTGTATCAAACCTTGCACATTACATCTGTTTGATAAAAACATTCAGATGGGCTAATTGCATGTATCTTGTGCCTTGCTCTTGGTCAACACATGAGGCAGAAGTAGTGATCTATTTTGATATGACTGTGTCTTCAGGGAAACTGTTTCCCCAACCTCCTCCTTTTCTATGTTTTGTAACAGAGATTAGCCAGGCAAAAGGAATTCCAAGCTCTCTTCTTACAAATGTCTGAGACAACCTATGCCTGAGCCTTGTCGGCATTTTCCATGACTCATGGAATAGCAGCTTTTAAAAAAATTGTTTATTCTTGTGCATTGCATTAGCAGTGACCGGACTGGGTTATACGTAGCCAATCTTTTCCATATGTTTAGGATACTCATGTACATTGTAGTAAATATTCTGCTTGCCATGGGCATAATAAGGCCTGTGAAACAAGTGAGCTTTCAGAATTTGCCTCCTACATGGTCTACCCAATGGTCATATTGGTGTTAAACTGAGCTCTTCTAAAACTGGCAGGTGTCACTAATTACATAAATTCTCTGTACCTGTTTGATATGCCAACCCAAAGTTCCAGCCACAAACTTAGAAAATATAAAATCCTCATCTGCTATTAAACAGTAACAGGTGGCTGAAAATGAGAGATTTATATAGTTCACTGATGAAAATAAAAAGAGCTATAAAAGCAGTCAGATGAACAAATGTGTATTCACTCATACATTCACTCATTTATTGGACACTAATGACCACATATAAAATGAATTTAATGGCACTCCATCTCATTTCCCACATCAACAACTCACAGCTAGGACTTGGATTAATTGGCAGATGCAAGAGAGCAGCCAAGAGTTTGTGGCTATTATGACTGACCTTAGCTTGGCTGGAATGTAATGCAGATCAAGGCAATGCATGTCTGCCAGATATTGTGTTTGAGAAGTTTGTTCTGCCTTTTCCTGTGCATAAGCAGTTGACTTCCGTCACCATACAACTTTTCCCAGAAATTCTGAAATGTCTTATCGCATTCTTTTAAGACTTATTTCCTCCTATTTCTACCTGTTCTCAAAGTTTTATTTTGGCATTGCTCAAACTTTATGGCCTGTGGCCTCTTTGATTTTTTTTTTTTTTTTTTTTTTTTTTTTTTTTTTTTTTTTTTGTGTGTGTTCATATTCTTTTTGCTGGGTGCACTCAATTCTGTATACTAAAATTTGTGCTAATTCTTTTTAATATTCTGTACAGGTTGAAATAAATCCATTCAGATCTCTGCTCTTTATTAAATGTGTTATTCCACGTTATACTTAGGCTTTTTTAAAATTATAAATACGAATGCTGCATTTTTCTCTGGCATAAAGAAATTTGGTATTCATATGTTTGAAAGAGTTGCGAGTTAGTTCAGTAGAAACTCTTTGAGATGTCCATTAGACCCCATTAATATATGAAAACATACAATGAATTTTGGAGAAATTATGAAAATATTTGAGATATTTGCTTCAAAAAAGTAATAAATTACACATGCTTCTTTTTCTTTTCATATCTGCCCTTTGTTTCTTAATAATAATTTGATGTTATCCTTCTTCGCTGTTTGCTAGAAAATTTTTCTCTACTTTTTTCCCCTCTCAGATTAAGGCAGCTATTCTCTTCTGGGCATACAGCACAGTTCTTAGTAGAATCACCTTTTTAAAGACTCTGTATATCTCTACTCTCACTATTTTTGTTAGATTTTCTACAATTTGTGCCTTTAAGTTGTTTTGCTGTCCTCAGAGACCTTTCCAAATTGTTTAGCTCTGCTAACTCCTTCCCAGGATAATGAGATCTGCTACCTTGAATGCATCTTCCAGCACTGAAATCTGTTCTTTTTTCTACCTAGTAGATGCCTATCAAATGAAGTACTATAAAGCAAAGTACTTGCAGATCAGTGCTAAACAAAGCAAGGCAAAGGACAAACAAATCAGTGGAAATAACCTGAGACAAGTGTGCAGGCAAGGTTAGGAATGTAGAAGGTGAAATATTGCAAATTTGGAGATTTGAAGATCGTGAAAATATTGATTATGGTCTGGAACTTTTCCCAGCATATTTGAGAGCAATTAATGGGAACAATGTCATAAAATGGAAAAATACACTAAGTGCTAAAACTGGTAACTGCGTATTTATTTCCTCCAGAACTTCAGGAGTTGTGCTGTTTCCAGAATAAAATCTGAAGCAAATTCTTTTCCTCTTGAGCTTTATTCCAGTGTCAATTTCTGTAACATTGCATTAACATTCTTCTTCTTCCTCCAGCTGTACATACAGTGCTGGATGAGCTGGAGTCACTGTCTCAGTGTCACTGCCCAGTAACTAAGATTGCTTTATGCCCATTCCCCTTCCTTTTTCAGATTCAAATTTATTCAAAAAAATGCATTTTGACTAAAGGTCTATTTTACATCCTACCACAATTCAGCGCTGAGTATTTTCATGCATTGGATGGCTTGCTTAAAAATTTCTTATACAAGTAAACAGATAGCAACGTCTTCTTTTCAACATCATGGTGTTTCATGATGAGTCCAAAGCCAAAAGAAAAATTTTATCTTGAAATAGATTCTCACAGTATCCATTTAAAATAAACATTTTAAAAAAATAAATTATTTTGTAGAGGAAACAGGATGAAGCAGAAAGCCCACTGGAGATTTCTAACATGGCTGCTGCAATTCTGAGAAACTGCACACCTCCCCTTCAATTTTGTTATTCAAAGGAATAAATAGCCTTCAACTCAAACTGCAGGAATATCACTCTCTATTACAGAAGGAATCAAATGTCTGGGCAGAAACCAATCATTGTCAATACAAACAGGAAAAAAAAGCATTTATTAGGAAAAATAATGAATTCTGTTTGCTCAAGCAGTTTTGATTTATATGGCAATTTCATACTTTATTATTAGGTGTTCTTGCATGTGGTACATAAATTTGCAAATATCAGGTTGATAGATGTAATGCCCCTCTGCCATGTGCTCACATTTTCCACTGGCACACTAGGAGATGTGGACGGATCATTTTAGTTTTAACCTTCTGTTAAAAGAAATATTTGACATAAAGCTGTGAATTTTTAATTTCTTCTCAGTGTTTCATGTTTAACCACAGATCATGAAATGCAAAGTGACTGTTGGGTTGCCACAATTACCTGATGCATATACATTTGCACTGATAATTGTGTTAGGCAAGGTTTTATTGTGATTGCTGACACTGCCAGTCATGATTACAGCAATAAGACTATCCTGGTTTTCCCAGTCAGCCCTTTCAAGCTGAAGTTTGGATAATGCAAAATCATCCTCGAAATCCTAGCAGTGGTTCCCATTGTGCACATAATCGAGTTCTAGTGTCATCTTTCACTACTAAAATTTCTTGAGAACCACCATTCCCTCCCAGCAAGTCTCACTTTGTGTCTTCCTCAGTACCATGATCTGAGAATTATATATGTTCCTCTACAGGTTTCCATGACTCCTTACCCACTGTGTTCTTTCCATTGTAGCCCTTCTTTTTCACAGAAGTGAGCAGCTGACATTTCTGCTACCTCTCAGTTGTCTCTAGCCTCTGACTTCAGTAAATCTGCAAGTAAACTCTGTTGCTGTATTCCTATCTCTTGCCTTTTCCAGCTCTCTAGTCCAAATTATGCAGTATTAGGAAAGCAGTATTACATTTTGTATGGTTTCCCTATTTACAGCATTCTTCAGTTTTGGTTCTGCATCTCAGAAAGGTCCTCAGGTAAGATTTCCTCTCTTACCAGAGTCTGTTTTCCCTCCTGGTTCTGGATAGATCCTTTCTGAAGTGTAACTTTCTGCCAGGTTCTTCAGGAATTTCTGCAGTCTTTCTTCTGGAGACTGTTTCAGGAAATCCTTAATGATGTCTAGTTTCCTAATTCTGCACTTATTAGCTCCAATTGCCACTTTGTCCTCTTAGGTGCAATTGAGAATCTCAACCTACTTTATTCAAAAGATCCACGAACTTTTGACCTGGCATAACGAAGAAAGTAAATTGTAAGAGTCTCAAACTAGCAGAATGATTGACTTGAGTGGGAATAGTCCTCATTTCAGATGGAAAACACTTTATTAAATTATTCACTTGCTCTCATTTCTCAGCTAAACTGAGCAGTCAAAAGTCCATTTTACCTTTGAGCAATTGGTAGCATTCAAAGGAACAATGTGGGCTCCTACAAAACTGAAGGCTATTTGCCCAATGAAGGTTTCAAATTATGTTCAGTTTTATTTTTCCCCTTCAAAAAAAATCTGTACTGCCATAAGGACTTGCTTAAATCTGATTGCACTCAAGTTCTGCCTGTTTATCATTGAGAATACCTAATTATACCAGCACTAATCACAGGCTTGACTAAAATCAGTGTATTGGCCAAGCAAGCAAAAACTGACGGCCCTGCTGATGTGTGTTTGAATATTGTGATAATGGTGAAAGACTCTCCTTCAAGAAGATAAACAGGAATACATCATTTTCTCAAAGCTCCTCAGCCAAAACTTTCACAACAGTCTTTCCTGGCAAAAAAACAATAGCAAACTATAGCAAACTTTGCTTTTAAAAATGCAACCAAATTGTAATGAACAGACTCATGAGAAGACTTATTCCCAATGGGTGAAGATGTCATCAAGTATCTCTGATAATAATTAATCTCCATGCTCCAAATGCAATTTTTCTTGGTATTTGTTTTCAGCGTATGAGTAGATGACTGAGATTTCCCTCAGCACACTTCTATTTAAAACAAGTGATCAATACTCCTCAGTGCTTTCTGTTGTCAATAATGTCAGCGTTCTTTCTGAAGCTGCATTTGGATAAGAAATAGTATAGGTGGCACCTACTTGATGACTGCAGAGTTGTAGCTTTTTATTTTTTGCATGGCTAAGGCCATTAGCTCTTTCTAGGAGTGTTTACATCAGCTGGTGAATAAATGGGAACTGGGAAGGATGATGCTTTACTGGGGTTAGTGTACCTACACTCGCTAGTTCAGAAACAGCCAATGCTGCTGTTCTGTGAAGCCTTGCTGTTGTGGAGCTCTGTAAGAAAAATGGAGAGATCACTACATGATTCTATCAGTCATTTCTTGATAAAAGGTTGGATATTTCTGCTAGTGAAGTCCAGATAATCACCTTTTTAAAACTAGCTTTACGTCAGACTTATGCTTTGAATCTCTAGACTCTCATGTCTTGAAGAAATACTTTTGCTGGCAATAACTCATTTTTCTCATGGGTCAATATTAAATCCTTCTCAGTCTAAAGAACTAATAATATAGTGATAGGATTTTTCCTAGCCAAGAATTTGTTTGTGGAAAGAAGAAGATTAAGATTAAAATAAAATTCATTTACTATGGACTATCACCACCAAAATTTGTAAAGAAGTTGTGCATTTCTAGCTGACAACAAAAGCCCTTAAGTGCTTCTGTTCACATCTTACAAGTTTGTAGTTATTAAGTGATTATTAACTTTAAATACATTTTTGTGGGGATAAAAATTTAAATTAGTTTTAACTGAAAATGTGTGGTTTTTGTTTGTTTAGGAAAGGTATTCCAAGTGAACAAGTGAAACATACTGATAGAGAGCAAGCAAAGCGTATAGTTTACTCAGTGGTTTATGGAGCAGGTAGGCATTTCTTAGGAAAAAAACAGCTACAGTAAGTTTATAGTTTATACATATTTTATATAAGTAAACTGAATTGCTAAAGGTGAGTAAAAGTTTGTCAGAGTATTAAATTTTAATCAAGGATTATTTAATTATCTGCCCAGTGTCAAAATTATCAAGTTAATGGAGCCACATTGCCATATGCAAAGACTATCTGATTTTGTATTTATTTGCTGATGATGTAACTGAAGCATTTGCCTTTATCTAAAATGAGTTCAATTTTGAGTGGACTTTGCAATCTCTCAGTGTATAGACAGAGATGAGAATAACTGCAATGAAATTTAAAGAATGTTGTCTCAAAACACATTTATAGAATCACAGAATGACACAGATTGGAAGACATCTCTGGAGGTCATCAAGTTCAGCAGGGTCACCTTGAGCCTGGTCTGTGTCCAGATGGCTTCTCAATGTCTGCAAGGCTGGAGAAAGTCTTCTAGGCTCCATAACCTCCCTGGGCAGCCTGTGCCACTGCTCAGTCATCCTCACAGTGTAAAAGTGTTTCCTTACTTTGAGTTTCTTCACAACTGCAGAAAACTGTTACCCATCCTGCCTAAGGCCTGCCTAACTGCCCGCCATTTCTTAAATGATGCCCAACCCTCCTAATGCTTCATACATGCTTAGAATTACCTTTTCTGGGGAGACAGATGCTTGTATATCATCAACCTACAAGCTCTTATGAACTGGTTTTAGTGAACAGCTGCGTAAACTTTATGTAGGTCTTCTGGAGAAATCTAAAAGTTCTACAGAAGATGAGTACTTGCAAAACTCATTTAGTAAACGAGAGCCCTGTGCTGCAGGCTTTATGTATCTTGGAAACACTAAATGCTACATCTTGGGTTCCTGGTTGAGGATGCTTTCTAAACTATCTTTTGCATTGAGTCATCAATAGTCCTTGAATCAAGGGCAGAAATGGCCAGAGCATTCAACTTACTGTTTATGGCATTCAACTGCGAAAGGGAAACAGCACTTCAAATTCATCTCTCCAGAATATCTATTTTATGTATAGAATTGTCTGTAGGTTATAAACATACATATAGGAGTAAATATATATATATATTGCATTTTTACATTAAGCTGTTATTGCATTTTAAACATCTGTGTCTAAAATCTATATCAAAAGAGCCCAGCACTTGTTCCTTGCAATGTAAATTCAGACCTTTCCGTGCTGAGACTGGAATCAAATCTCTCATTTCCAGCCTGAATGGTTTCATCACTGGGTTATTTTACAAAATGCAAGCATTAGCACCCCTGCCCCTTGTTCCATGCAGGTGCTGCACATTTCCTACCTCTTCCCTTCACTGTGGGCGGAACAGCAAATACCAGATGTAATCAGTCTGAATCACCAGCAGTTGGATGCCCTGTACTTCTGTATATAGTCAGAAATGCCTCAGTTCCTGGGGCTGGAGCCTATGTCTGTCTACTCATGCTATTGAGAACTTCCATGGTTGGATTTAGGCACAGTATTGGCACTCCCTCACTTGCTCTGAACCAGGCACTAAACCTTTCCGTGCAGCAGTGCCTGATTTAAGTGTCTCCTTTACTTGTTTGCTTTGTGTCCCTTTCTCTCAAACAAGGGCAGTTGAACCACCTCAAAGATAATAAGATGTCTCCAGTTCATTAGCTGTGTGATCAGATCCTAATTAAGACATGATATCATTAAACTATTTAGATGGAAACTGGGCTGACAAAAAGTAATTGTTAGATATCTGAAATTGATGGACTGAATTCCAATCACAGTTGGTCTCCCTTCAAAAGATGGCTCACTTTTCATTAAGGAGACATTTTGATACAACTGAAGTTCTATCCTTCTCTAAGGATTGAAAACTACAGAAACGTTCCCTGAGGATCTTGCCTGTATTATGATTACAGGAGTTAATGAAAACTTGACATGTAGTAAATAATAATTTTTTTTCGTTTTGTTTTGCTTTAGGTTACCGTTCGTTTATGTTGTCAAGGTATTTTCTATAATTCTGGAGGATAATAAAGAAAGCTGGTTGATTATTAGGAAAAGGTTCTTGACCCAGAAGATGGCTGGGCACTGGAACAGGCTCCCCAGAGAAGTGGTCACAACACCAAGCCTGACAGAGTTCAAGAACCATTTGGTTTATACTGTCAGGCACATGGTGTGATTCTTGGAGTGTCCTGTGCAGGGCCAGGAATTGGCCTTGATGATCCCTGTGGGTCCCTTCCAGCTCAGGATTTTCTGTGATTCTATGAATACTTTTGCTTGATTTGGAGCAGTTCGATTCACCTGCTTCTGCCTCAGTCATCTTGTAAAACTAAAACACAGGCAACTTAAACATCTGCAAAATAAGGAATTAATTCTATTCAGTGGCAGTATGTTCAAGCCCTGAATTGACACAGAGGGACATCCAAGTGTTTATATGAAAACTAGTGTTATTTTCAATTTTGAAAGATGATATTGCGGAATCATAGACTGCTGCTAGTAATTCCCCTGGCACAGATAACTCCAGGAGAGTGCTCAAGGAAGCTTTAGTCCACTCCTGGGCTTTGCTTGGCATGGTCTATGTTCCTGCATTGTGGAACATGATCTGACACAATTATGTGGCTGTGCCTTCACCTCTTTTTGCTTCCCAGGAACTGCATTTCCCTGAGACCTTTCAGACGTCCTTGCTAATTTTGTGCCTTAATTTTCCTAGTATTTTATGCAACACTTTGCTCTGTATATAAATAGTTCTTTAAATGGATAACATGGACGAACTTAGATGTTACAGTTCTCTAAGGAAGCTACAGAAGTCTTCTAGCTGTTAACAATATATGCTCTAGAAGATAGATTTGTCATTTACTGACCCAGGAAGAAAACCCAAATTAGATGTAAAAAAAAAAAAAAAGGTACAGACCTATAATAGCTCAGCAAGTGTCATCCTGGATGTCTTGTGAATTTCTTCCTCTAGCACCTTGTCCAGACTGGTGTTCCTGCAGCTCAGTGCAAATCCTGGCAGGACTGAGAACAAAATGCTACAGAATTGTTCTGAAATGCACATCAGACTGACAGTGATGGCATTTAGGTGGCTGAAATCCTCTCTCTTTTAAAAGTGCTAGATAATTTTTCTTGACAGCATTACCGTGACAAGGACTATTCTGTGCCTTTTGTGCCTTGAGCCGTTGCCTCTCAGCTTATGTTCTTTGCAGACACAGTGCTGATTCTGTGTTGCTGTGTGGCTGACATAGATATATCTGTCTTTCAAGTTTCATATGATTGATGTTGATGTATGTTTTATTTTTGCTGGAACTGTTTGGTTTATAAATGTGTTTAAACTCTAGCTCTTAGTTTATATTTTCACACTCTGAAAAACTGTCTTCAGGGTTTTTTCACATTTTTATAAATGCTCTTAAATCCAGTGTAATATATATTATGCACCTATATCCTATCCAAGAGATATTATTCCTTTCTCTCTCTGTTTAAACACTTTTTCTGATTTTTTTTTATTTTTTCCAACCCTTATATCTAAAAACTTGGACCCAGATTTTTACAGACATTAAGGAGCCTAAGACTGCTTGAACTCTGGGAGACTCAGTCTCCTAACAGCCTTGCTAAATTCAGGCTATTTGGTCTGATTGCTTTAGCAGTGAAGTTTTTCTGTGCTTTCTGCACTAACTCAAACTTCTAGCCAAACTCAGCCTCGAACATCTTCATCCTTTTTTAAATCTTCATTATTATTTGTGTTTGTTTAAAATTGATTTCACGTTTTATCTGCTCTTCAAAGTTTGCAGATTTCAACACTGAACTAGTAAAATGATACTTAAAGCTTCACAGAGTTTTTCTGTGAACAAAATATTTCAACCACATAGGTATAAATTATAACTAGGAATTTCTCAATTACATAATTCTTATGTATTTCTTTTTAATTATATGCTTAATCCAGTAACATCAGTAAAACTGTCAAGCTCAGAGTTAAACATTTATTTTGTTGAAATATGTCTATAGTATATCAGATCCATCCTCTTTCACAGAGAGAAGTAAGTAAAGTTAATTCCAGTAATTGTGCATGTAACAGTGCTATTGTATGTAGTGGATTTCTGTTCTGCTTTATTGCATAATAAAGATAATTTCTCTGCCACAGGTAAAGAACGTCTTGCTGACTCCTTGGGAATTACTTCTCTTCAAGCCAGTCAATTTATAGAGAGTTTTATGCAAAAATACAAGAAAGTGCATGAATTTACAAAGAAAACCATTGAGGAATGTCGAAATAAAGGTAATCCAAAGTCTGTGACTGTATGTTGTGTACTGATCAGTAGTGTGTGACAGTGGTGATGACAAAGATTCAACTCAACCCAAATTCTACTAGTTACAGGACAGTAAAAAAGATGGAATATAATTTCTTGGTGAATCAGATTTGTTTTGGTTTTTTTTTCTTTTTTTAACCCTACAAGGCTGCTTAAGCCTGTCTGCCTTTTCTCAGAAAGGTGCTAACAGAATAAGACATCTGTTCTCAAAGTGAACCCTACTTAATATCAAGTTACACTGCATCATTTTGACATATAATGTACTCCAACACAAAGAAGCCCAGGGAGTCTTTTACTTAATAAATAGGCTACATGGCTGCTGGACCGTGGAAGTTCAACCAATTACGCAGCCAATTTTTTTAAGCTTATTTTTTCTTTGCATCAGTCAGAATTTATGTGCTTGAAGTTCAGGTGGTAGCTGTGATGACAGATGTGTGCAGAGTGCTTCTTGGAGCCAGCAGCTGCAAACTCTTCCTGCATCAAATTTGTTGTTAGTCTACATATTCATTTATATTTAGTGAATCCTAGGAGTGCAGTAATTTGAGGAGAGAAAACATAGCTGCTTGAAATATTGTCTTTAAAAGCTAATTAGCAGAACTGTCAAAATTGAGCTCTTTTGTTTCTTAATGGGACATGCGGCACTAAGACATTTTGTAGAAATAAATAGTAAATTTGCAATATGACAAATGTCATTGTATGTCATGATAGAAACATAATTGACTTCTAGTCATGAAGATGGGTAGTATTCCTTTTTTTGTACTTTATAAGGCCTAAAAATCTACTGGGAGTACAAGCTGTCATTGTGTCATGCAGTTGCATTTCTTTGTTCATTATTACTCACGAAAAGTGAAGTTACTGAGCAATCTGTTTTCAGCTAGAATTAAGCCCAACATAACAGACCTAGTAAAATATTACATATTTATTATGTATTTATGATCTATTTAAAATAACATAGCATTCTTTTCTTAAAAATGAATTCATTTCAATAATTGGACTTGTGTGGTAGAGAATCTGGTTTATGAGTTCAGTAGACAAGAGTGTCATGACTAATGTTCTAATGTCGTCAAGGCACACTTGTCGAATTGTTTCTTACTCCTCCTTACACTCCTGTCTATCAACCATTTTTTTAACCATTAATGGTAGAAGACCAATTTGTTTAGGTTGTACGAGCTCTAAAAATCTGCAGCAGATCATGAGTATTTAATATGTTTCTTGCTAATCCACCTCAGATTCTAACTTTCCAACAAAAACATTCCAACCTAGTGAGCTCATTATAAGGTAATTTTCCTTATCTGCAGTTCAGAGGTGAGCAACACCCACCTGACTAATATTATTTAGGTGTTAGGAGTGTCTGATACTCTGTGTAGACACAATAAGCATATAAATAATTATTTTGTGTTGAAGATGTTTGTTAGTGTATGTATTGCTATATTGCTATTGTGTTTTTAATGAAATTATTCTCATATTAAAAAGAGTACATTAAGACCTCATTCAGATATGTATTTGCAGATTAATCATTGACCCCAGACACATCCTCTGCCACTGTTACATGAGTGATGGTATTTGTTTGGGGATGCTGATCATTTATGAGTGTTGCAGTGGTTATTCTGCTTTGGAGTCGCACCTCATGGGAATGAGGAGATTACAGCAAATCTGTTTTTACCTGAGAATAAAATATGTCTAGGGTCCCATCTTTAAATACTGTTCTTCATGGAAAATCTTAGTTAAACTGGAAAGACTGATTTGCCAAAGAATATCCTAATCTCCAGATAATTCAGTTCCTTGTTCCAAAGCTGGTACTTTTGGTATCAGCACTCCTGGAAGCATACTAATTCACAGAAAACTGTATTAATTCAACAGAAACATCTTCTTTATCTGCATGTAAGGGTATGTGTTGTCCATGGTGAGAGTGTAACTTTTCCTTTGAAGAGGTCTCCTTACCACTTGTCCTTGCACAGCTTGCTTGCTGTGACAGTCTGAATTTCCATGTTGTATAATGACAATTCATGGCTAGTCAAGGTGATCAGAAGTATAATAAAATATTTTTTCAAGATTTTTTTTTAACATGGATGATTTTTTCATTTTTCTTAAAATAAGAATAGAAGTTTATTTTTGAACATAAGCCGAGATAAATTTTTGTGCATGTCATTTTGACAGGAGGATCCTCACAGCTCATTTCCTCTCTCAACTCCTCTCACTTGCCCTCCAAAGTGGTTTTTTTAGCAAAATACGTCATTGGGCGTAACATAAAGCTGTAACTGTGTTTTCATATGTTTCTTTTAAACTGAAAAACCCCACCACACTATGTTAAGTAAGTTTGGCTGTGAAAGGAACACAGAAATACCACATAAAGGAAATGGAAAAAAAAGATAAAATTTGGGGTTTTTTTCCCCAAACTATTTTATATTTTTGGAACATATTCATTACTGATTTAATTACTCTACAAATTGATTTTTCTTTACTATTCCCAAGTAAACTATTCATTGTGTGGAAAGCTCTAATTATGGCTGCTAATAGGTAGCTAATTCTACTAGGTATTTATAGTTTCATCTCCCACAGAGACAGTTGGCTGGTTTATCAGTAGACGTTCCTAATGAAAATACAGCTTTAATGAACAGAAGTTTTCCTTGTATAGCATGTACCAATTCTCTGAGTGAAATAATTCTTAAATCCGAAAGACAATAAGCATTTAAAGTTTAAATAAGCTCTGTTTTCAATAGGCAAAATATTGAATTGACTCAGCACATAGTTGCTAATATCTGTGTTATCTTTAAAAGGAATTTTCAAAATTTAATCACTGTAAGAATACTAATTTCTGTTTAAATCCTACAAGGTTATGTGGTTTCCATAATGGGACGTAAAAGACCACTGGCTAATATCAATGCACAGGATTACAAACTACGCACTCAAGCAGAGAGGCAGGCTGTCAATTTTGTTGTCCAAGGTAAAGAACTGCCTCCCTGCCTTGCTGCTTATCTACTTGTCTTTTGTCTCTGCTTTGCTTTAGTGGGTGACAACTCTGATAATCGCAGAAGAATGAATATTCTAGTAGCCTACTGGAGCAGGCATGAGTTCTACTATGAAAGAGAAGTTAAAATTATGTATTCTAACTGTCTTGGAAATTGCCAATAAACAACAACAATACTACTAATAATAATAACAACAGTATAAATGTTCTAATACATTCGAGTGCTCTGTGGTAGTTAAATGTAGGTATTGATACAAAGTATGTATAGAAAGAATATCTAGAATTCAGTTCCTCAGATGCATTGTTGTATTTAAACATTCTCCTTTCTGGTTTTCATAGTGTATTACTCCAGAAATGTTTCTGTGATTACAGTGCTTACAGATTCTAGCTTTTATTTTGCCATGCAGCTTTAGTTTAATAAATATAAAACATTACAATAATTGTATGTTGTTGTTACTTGTTTTGAAACCCAGCCTTTGTAAGAAACATTCAAACTTATTTCTGTGAAGGGCAAGAAAAAAACGATGTTTTTTCACAGAAAAACATTGCCAATTTACCATATAGATTGAATATATAGAAATCAGCATTAAGTGCTTATATGTTAGTTAATCTGATGCATTAAAATGCTCTGTTTGAATCACTTGAGGTTCAGTTGTGTACAGAATTTAGCCACCAAATTAAAAAACCAACCTGAGCTGTCAGTCCAAGACTGAGATCCCTCCTACCAAGCCATCCCTTGGAAGAATTATTTTTTAATTGAGTAATGCTGACAGGGTTTTCCTAAAGTTATTATTAGAAGCATACAATTTACAGGCAAGTGAAAAGTGTTTTCTAGACATGGTGATGATGAGCTCCTTATAAAGTCATGTGGATTTTCTTTTTGAAAGAATCATGTGTTGAGGGTTTTTTTCCTCTCCAAATATTATTAATTTTAAGGTTTCATTTTTAAAGTGACTTAAGTATTTATGTCATGTTTGACACTCCTTATAATTCGTAACTGACTTTAAATACTATCTCTGCAAGGGTACCTACAGGTCTAGAATTCTAATATATACCCTGTTGCTTGAATAATAGTTGTGCTCAAGTGACGGTGCCTTGCTGTAGAAGGCCCCCACCTGTAGAATTTTAAAATCTCCTTGTAAGATCTGCAGCAAAGCTTGAATGTTTTTAAGGCTGGGCATGCCTGTCCAGCCTTCTCCAGAGCCCTGTGCTCAGTTTAGCTGGCTCCCATCCAGCTGGATGGAGCCCCTCCAGGTGAAGGCACGATGCTTGAGCCAACACAGCGAGTCCTGCTGAGCGAACAGTGTAGCATTAATAAAGAGACACGGCCCTCTGAGCAGCCCTTGCTATGTCCATCTGTCCCAAGAGCTGGAGCTGAGGCAAAGCTGTCACAGGACTGTCTATCAAACACTCACCTCTGTGCACCTACCATAATAACATTATCATATATCATTGTCGGACAAATCTGATGAAAAATAATGTGGCTGTCATTTGAAACAGCTATTATAATAATATATGATATTACAATGTGTGATAAAGCAAGGATTAAAGTCTACAATATTCAGTATTCCCAAATTTTATAAAAAATTTCATTCTGGACTACAATGACTTTTTAATTTTAGGATTTCAGCTAGGAGATAAAACTTCAAGACTGCAAAAGCTTTCTAAATTATGTTAAAACCTTTTATCATGGTTAGTGAACTAAACCACACTTAATATGTGTGTTTTATAGTTATACCTAACAGTCTAATTAATTCAAGTAGTTTGCATTTTGGTTATGGTAGCAGCAACTGGTAGCAGAAGACTTCTGATACATGTTAATATTGAGAGGAATGTAGAGTTTCAGCTTTAACTTACTGCAACTAGGTTTCTAACACTTCTGTCATAGTGTTTTTTCTCTTTTTGAATATTTCCCAGTTCAATAGTTTTCACCAACATACAGCATAACATTCCTCAGTTATAATTCTACCTATCTGCACAGAGCAAACCATTCATTTTATCTTTAATTATTTATTTATAGTTGTGACAAAATCAACCAGAAGAATATAATTTTCTTTTTAAAAATTTAAAAATAGCATATCTCTAAAGATCATAACTCAGAAAAAATGATTTTGATAATTCTTTTGTATTTTATTACTCTTGTTTCATGAAGAATATATATAGAATGTATGTATTGTGTTTGACTAAATGCTTAATTATATAGTTTTATTCTCATGATCACTAAGGAGATATTTACCTGACCTTTGCTGACACATAGGTTCCTACTCTTTTTATCAATGTGTCCCTTTTTGTGATGTATTAGATCAATTTGACACATAATGTGAATGGGAAAACAAGACAGGTATTTGAGGCTAAACTCCCAGTCAGACACTGCCATCTCAAGAATCAGCTGTGGGTTTTCATTTGATACAGTTAATGACCAAAACAGTGTCAGCATGACATTCAGAGGAGGCAGGCTGCCGTAGAAAAATCTGGAGGAGGAAGAGGTGTTATGTCTGAGTCCTCATCCTCTTAGATATTCTCCCTTAGCCAGAAGGGCCAGCCCCAGGGAAGTGATCGTGGCACCAAGCCTGGCAGAGTTCAGGGAGTGTCTGGACGATGCTCTTGGTCATATGGTTCAGATTTAGAGTTCTGCAGGGAGCAGGGACTTGATGATCCTTATGGGTCCCTTCCAGCTGAAGATACTCTATGATTATCTCCCAGTAGAGTACCCTTACCAGTCACCTACCTGGCTGATCACTATCCCTACTCTGAAAGTTGAACCATTTGGAAAAAAGACTTCAAAATTTGTTGAGTTACAGGGTGTGAAAAGGACCATGTCTACAGTCTAGGACATTTAGGACATCTGATGGGATAAAGAAGATTGTGGCTTCCAATCCTTACTTAAAGTATTGTTTCTGTATTTCATCCGATAAATCTTTTATGTAAAGTGTACAGTTCAGAACAGAACCTTTCACCAAACTGCAGGCCTGGAAAATCATTCTGCCTCTTGATCACCAGAAATGTGTCATCTCATATACCATGATGGTGTTTTATAGACCACAGCTCTTAACACTGTGATGTAATGAGTATGCTTTCCATGCCCATGGAAATATGCAAAAGTACAAAATGAAGGCTCCAAATTGAAATGCAACACTGAAACCATGTTCTGGCCTTTGTGACATTAAATATTGATTTATAAGTAAATCTTAATTCAAACTTAGATAATTCCAGAGTTCTTTTATAAAAGGGAATTTTTCAACCTAAGATATGACTGACAAGTTCACTACAATTAACACATAACTTCATATTGTTATTTTTCTAGTTTTAATTAACATGTAATTATTTTGTTTATTTATTAATCTTATAATCTGTTTCACATATTACATTAATTGGATCTGCTAGGTTTGAAAATTCTTACAATTCAGAATCTTTGTGTTTTTCATTCCTATGCCGTAGTTCCAAGAAGAACATTTTCCTTTTGCATGCTTTAAATTA
>JAWWEU010000125.1:66802054-66859686 GCA_035583155.1 Acropternis orthonyx
AATTCAGAATCTTTGTGTTTTTCATTCCTATGCCGTAGTTCCAAGAAGAACATTTTCCTTTTGCATGCTTTAAATTAAAAGCAGATCACTTTCTTTCATAGGCTCTGCAGCTGATCTTTGTAAAATGGCTATGGTGAAGATTTTTACCTCTGTTGTCGTTTCTCCAAACTTAACAGCCAGGTTAGTAATGAATGACTGCAAAACTGTGTTTTTAAAACAAAATTAGTTGAAATGAATATGTTTCTGGCATTTTAAGCAGCTGTAGAAATATCATGTATGCCTCTGAGTCTTTTAACAAGCAAGGACTTGTGGGATGGTTTTATACATTCACAGTTACATCTTTGTGCTTAAATGGCTGGATCTGTAAGTCCATCCCAAGGCAATAAAGTACCCCGGGGCCATTTAAACTCAGTCAGATCTAGTTCAGTGGTAGTTCCACATCTTTGAAATCAAGCCCACTGATCATATCCTTCCTGTATTTGGAGTGTATTGTACAGTGGGAATTGAACATTCAATGGGCTGGGAAAAAAAACAGGAATCAGGAAACCAGCGCTCAAGCAAAATAAATGAACATTTTTTATTCTTGTATAGATGGCTTTCCTTTGCTAAGGAAAAGCTTGGTCATCGTGATTCACTTCTGCTGTGACTGGTCAGAGTTGGGTAGGAGATCACAGAATGTCCTCTGGAGTTTTACACCACTAGCAGAAATAATAAAGTCTCCTTTTCCTGTGAAAAGGACGGAGGGGACGGTGCAGAGAACCAGTGAGCATTATTATTTGCTGAAATGGAAAGATACTTTGAAGGCAAACAGGCAGAAAAAAACCCAAACAAATGGGTTCTCATCTTCTGCAATGCTGTAATAAACAATCCAGTGGAACATGAATTTGTTCAGTAGAAGTTCAAATAAAACCAGAGATAGCAGATAGTGCAGAACATCAGTGTTTCTGTTGTCATCTAGAAGGGATCACAACAACTTAGCTGTAGCAATCATATATTAAGGATTTGAGTGAGTATTTAGGTCAGTACAAAGTAACAGGGTTTGGCCTTCCAAATATACTTGGCAATTATGTGTAATATCTAACCCTATAAATACTTTCTTTGTGCTTGTTATGTGTCCTTTACACATAGTAGTGTTTTCTTATTGATCAATGTTTGAAAATGTAATTTTTAATTACAAATATAAATTCCATTTGTTGAATTCAAAGTTAGAATCAGTCCTATGCCAAAAAGGAAACAACTTCTGAGTGACAGTTAAGTGTTCTTGCTAGTACAAATCTGAAATGGGAAATGGTTCTTTGGTGGAGATGCTGCCTGCATTCAGACAGTGATACATGTATGTATTAAATGTTGGATGATGCACTATCACATATTGCATTGTACATTTTCAGGCAGATTCTCTGCACTGATTATAATTCTTTTTGCTACCTGAGTTGAATGAAGAGCCCAGAATCTGTCAGCTGTGGCATGGATGAAAATCTCTGTACCAGCAGCAGGCATAACTTTGAGTCAGATTAGTGACAGAGGAGTAGCCAACAGTTTTTAGTGGGGCAGGCAGGTGGAGGTGCTGAGGGGGCGAAGAACATACTCCCTTCTGCAGTTCCTACCTGGCACACAGATCTTTAGGTTCAGTAACTGGCTGCTTCCTGTCTGAGAAAACGAAAGTTTTGGCTACTAATGTCATGTCTGATAAGGCTCGTGAATGTTTTCTTCTCTCAACAGAAAATTTTGCTTGGACTGTTGTTTCTCAAAAGTGTTTCTTTTAAAGAAGTAGTGTCACCAAATGGCTAAGGAGGTAACAGACATGGGGAAGTATAGGAGTTTTACACGTAGAAATTCCTAGTGAAAGCACAGGGGAATGGCTACACCAGACAACAAAAAAGTACCACTCTCTATCCTCTGTATTCCTACCATAAATGTCAAGCTGGGAAAGACCAAAACTGCAAGGACATGTAAAAGAAATAGGCTGGTTTAAACAGGAATTTTGAACTCCTTCCAGCCATTAACAATTGGATGGCTTTGCTAGAGGAGAGCATTTTAATAGTCAGTAATGGCTTCTTGCGGTAATATTTAGCAGGTACTCGCAAGCCAGGCTTGTCAGAAAAGCACAATCAATGCCTTTATAAATTCTGTGAACGCTCACCTGATTGGACAGTGGCATTTGAAAGCATCAGTGGGGTGTTGCCAATAGAGTATGGGACTGAAACTTGAAATAGTGTGTTTCCGCTTGCCTGCCAGGTGACATTCAGTTAGTTATTTTTTCAGTGGTCTCTTTCTTGATTTTATCATCTGTCAAGTCAGGATGATCCTAACATCCTTTATAAAGCCCTTTGAAAATATTGTTGAAAGGAAGTGTGTACATAATTGGTGTTCTTGTTGTAACAGTGGGAATGCACAGTAGCTCTTCCAAAATGAGAAATATAATCAATCTCCTATTATCATCCCATCAGATCATATTCATTCCAAAGATAGCATACTACTATCTTTTTTTCTAGCTTCATCCCCTTGTAAGTATCTTTATTTCCCTATTAGAATTTCTAATTTTGGAAACAGGGTTTTCACTTTGAACAGCATATCAAAGAGAAATACCATTTTACAGGCTTTAGAAGTGATTATGAACGTTTACACTGGGAGACAGTATCCTATTAAGCATAGCTAAGGTTTGGCTAACCCTCAACATTTTGTCTTCCTTATCTTGGAAATAAAGAAAAAAATAGTTCTAGATAAGGTCCTACAGTTTTTAGTGTTGGTCTGCAGGTGTGTTTTCAGTCTTTACTCACAGCACTGCATTCATTGTTCTGCACTGTAAGCTGTGCAGCTGTGAGCAAGCTCTGATCCAACAGTGTGAAGCTTCATTTCTGTGTGACTAGCAGTCAGTAGATTTTTCAGTTATTGTTTGCACATATGATACTGCATTTGGAAGTCAGGGAAAGGTAATCAAGTTACATTTTCATGAGGCTTTTTCAGAGAGGCCTTCTTGATGAAACAGTATATTCCACTGTGACTGATCAATTCTGTTCTGTCTACTAGCAGTTTCATTTTTCTCTTTGTGTTTCTTCATCTTTCAATTCAAATGCCAGCCTAGCAGCTCATGCTGTTGACAGTAAAAAGTTGATTAGTTACTTGGAAATAATTTTACAGAAATCAGGAAGAGTAGCATTAAAGGCAATACATATGCTAGGGATCTGATATTAGTATGGGTTGGCTAGTGGCGTCAGTGTTAACACCTCTGCATTTTGTGTGGCACTGACAAGTAATCAAAATTTCTTCAGACTTCTTTCATATTACCTAGATCTTTCTTAAAATGCCGTTCTGCTGCTGCTGGCCAAGTTGCTTACTGAAAAAGTGCGGCTGACATAAATTATTCAGGCACCAGCTTTTACCTGTCTGATGCAATCCACAGAACCTCCACATGATGTTTCCTGCAGGCAGATGATAGCAAAGAAGCTTCTGAAGTTAGATCAAGGCATACAGTAGCAGCTGAAAGAAAGAGTTCTGGAATTGATGAGAGTGTGAAGGTACTCGGTGAGCTCAGATGGACAGCTGTAGTTCTTTTCAGTGTTTGGAACATCACTGCAGTGGCAGACACATGGAAACTTGGTGAGAAAAGGATGCTGGCAAATTGTGGAAGAATTGCTGCCTATAGCAATGTACATATCATCATTTTGTAAGCTGAAAATACACTGACATTAACCAAAGTCTAGCTGGTGCTACATGGACTTCTCAGGAAGTCATTAAGGATGAAAATATCCCAACAACATGCAAATTAATTTTAACAAGTCTACGCAACTATTGCGTAATTTGGTGTGAATCCAGCAATTCTGCTTTCTCACCAGTTTATTGTTCCTTCAGCACTGGACCTGTGCCACAAACACAGAGCATTACTTCTCAGCATGTCCAGAGCCTAGTTAAAGAGAGAGGTTCAGCCACAGGCCAGATCTAAATGAGTGATCTGAAAAGGAAAAGCTACCAGCAAATAAAAGGAAAAGGTGTATTTTCTTGATCCCAGCTGCTTTTCAAGAGCAGTGGATGCTGGAGGTTTTGTATGTCTTTTTCAATGAACAAACACCTTAATCAACCTAATGATTTTCTGAGCTGGTGAGCTGTAAATGCAGCTCACTTCTACAGACAGCTAAATTAGTTAGAAACAGCTCCTATCATCCCAGGAACAAGCATTGTGTTATGTGACCTGGATTTTTTTCAGATACAAAGTCATGTGATAAATCACAAATGATTCATTTGTTGGAAGTGGCTTCAGTTTTTGTATGACACAAGAATCTAAAGGCATTTTTATAAGGCGTATAGGGATTCAATCATTATTACTTTAAGGACAGCTTATAATTTGTCACATTCATACAAGAGGACATACTTCATGATTGCATCATAGTGTCAACTAAATACATTCACTAAAATGCCTAGAGGTGCTGCTATGTGTGTTCATTTTCTTTAATTCTGAGCATAAATCTTATGTCCCTTTACCTGTTTCTTCAGGAATTAAAGAATTGATTTTACTTACGTTTCTTCTCTACCAGTTAACCAGGATTTTCAAGTAAATGCTTATTGCTCTGGTAATCTGCCCATGGTTCCCACCCGGTATATAGATTAATTCTAGCAAGATGGTCAACTTTTATTCTTAGCCTAATACTGGAGAAATAGAATCACAAGGAAAAGATAAAGGTTTTGGATTCTGCTTGAGAGGAGAATAAGATTGTTCTTTCACACGCAAATGCTTTTGTTTCAGTAGCAGAAGGAAACTTCCCAGGTCATATTGCTGTGTCAGAAATGCCTGTGAACTCTCCATAACTGCTGTCCCACTCCAGTATATGGCTCTTTGCCTCCCAAAGTGGCCAGCTAACATTGAATTTCTAGGCAAGCTGTAGCTTAGAAAAATCATCACTTTCCTCAAGCTTTCAAAGCTGTGTTTTGCAGGTATCCGCAAGATAGTGAACTGTTACCTGAACACTTTATGCACAGTGAGCCAGAGCAAATCAGAGAGATTTATTCTTTATAGAAGGAGCTAAATAAATTTCATATGCTTAAATATCACAGCCAAAAAGGACATTCATGATGTAGCAGATTTTTCAGGGTTCCTTTATGTGAGTTGTTGGACACAAATAAATACATTTCATTTATAAAACCCTTTTGTAGGTCACCTTTTAGATTGGTATGTTTTCAAACACTTTGGATACATGCAAAAATTCTATTATCTTTAATTAACCATCTGTTCAGTTTCCTGCTCTTTATGATGTAGCTGTTGAAAAAACCAGTTTCACAAGTTAGCTGGTTTTTTATGGTTAAAATGTTAAAATATCTTGGTCTTTATTATGGAAACACTGAAAGAAGTAGCTTAAACTTAATGCAAGTAACATCTATGAAGAGATGATATATATTGAGCTATAACTTTTATACTACCACATAGAAATCCTGATAGATGCAAACTGAAAATCAAAACAAAACAAAAAACCCAGGAAAATTCTATGAAATATTATAAAATTATCACAACTATTTTCCTTAGTTACATGACAACTTATTAGGCATTTTGTCCACTGAAATCTGTGTACTTCTGTGGGGAAACTGGCACAATTAAATAACAGGTAGAATTAGTAGTATCAGGGAAAAAATGAATAGGGTTTTAGTATAGGGATATTTCTAAGACGAGTCAGATCCAGCATCCATCTGGTCCATTATGGCTGAGTGTGGTCCGTAGCAGATGCTTCAGGAGGGAGGTGTAAGATTTGTAGTAGGGTAGCCTGTCTGTCTGTCTGTAGATTTTCATCTTCCTCTGCTTGTGGGGACAAGTCCTAAATTCTGAAATGTAAGGGTTAAAAGTCTTCCCACAAATTCGTCGTATGTCATAATTTCTTAAAGTTATTGAAATCCCTGTAAGTGTTTGTTACATGAACAGCTGTTCTGGCTTTTTCTGGTAATGTGTTTCATTACATGCCTTTTAAACCAGTATTTTATTTTAATAAATATTAATTTATTAAGTGTAAATGTCTCAAATTCTCAAGTCATTAAATTCTTTTCAGTTACAAAACATAAAATGCATTTCCATTTGTCTTTTTGGTTTTGGTGGTTTGGGGTTTTGTTTTCTTCATATTCCCTCATTTGTCTGATTTCAAAATACCTTATTGGTTTTTATCTCTCTTTTTTTCCCTAACCACTTAACAGCTTTTATGCTTTTTGGGGATGTTTTTTTAAACTTATCTTTATATACAAGGCTTTTAACTGTGTACTCCCATGTCTGCAGTTTTGAAGTCTCCAATTAGGCATTTAGAGGTTTCAAAGTCAAAATGAAAAGTGTGATGTTGCTAGTTGGATAATTATTTTATTGATCATTGATTGATTTGTTTATATCAAAAAAGGGGATTACATAGGATGAAAGACAAGGATATTAATATTTGGGATATAAAATTTGATACAGTTGTATGATCTTTATTTCAACAATCAGAGATATAGTGCTTTTTTAAAATAAGATGAAAACCTTGTGGGAATAGAAAATGATTGATTTTTAAAAATATTTCTAAATGTCTATTGTGCTACCAAGTGATCATTAATGCCTTGTTTAAAGTAGTGTACTTTTAAGTAACTTCTATGTTTATAGATTTTTACTGTGCTTAACTATTAACATTGTCTTATGTTCTTAAGTAATGTATTATAGGACTTCTTTTAACTAGAACTTTTACTCAACCGATTAAGTTATGATGAGTTTCAAATAATTCATCTTTTTCACTCCTTCTCCAAAGAGAATTCTTTTGCTTTAGGAAATCTCTTGTTCACATATGATTTAATTCTCAGTATGTCTTCAAATTAGAAATAAAATGTCATTTTTTCCTGGAAATTTTACGGTTGAATACTCTAGTTCAGAATCAGACAACCTGTGGCCTGGTGCCACACCATTTTTTTTTCTGAAGATGTGGAGCTATCCAACACGAACTATCTTAAACTATTTTAGTCTGGCCTCTCCGCCTGGTTCTTGCTTAGAATAAGGTGCCCTTGATATTTTACAGAACACAATCAATTAGTTTGGGAAAGACCCTTAAGATCATTGATTCCAGCTGTGTTATGCATGGTGATCAAACCCGCTTATTTAAAGCTTTCCCAGTTACCCAGTTTTAAACCTTAGTTTAATTTATTTTTCATTCAAACTCTTAAAACAGACAGCTCAATGTAATACAATCAGAGAATCATTTTGGTTGGAAAAGACCTCCAAGATCGTTGAGTCCCGCTCTTAACCCAGCACTGCCACATCTACCACTAAACCATTGGTGGCTTATATTTTATATTGTCTTCATACAGATCAGTCTGGAAAACTAAACCATGTTATGCTTTGGGTGTGTTGTTAACAGCAGTAAAAATTTCCCCAGTGATACAAAAGTGTAGCACAGAAATGTACAGAGGGTTATTCTGCCTAACTTCAGGCATCCTGTTTTGGGAAGTGGTACCCCCACAAAGTCAATGCATAGACTTTAGTTCAGAACATCTAAGTCAGAACCAACCTTAATCCCTTGTCTATAGAAAGAGCATGAATTTAATTAATCTGAGCATCTCTTTGCACATTGTGACGTCCAGAAACACTGCACAGGGCTGTCAAAAACCAGCCTCTGATAAAGACTACTGTAACAATCTTGCCTAAGTTTCAGACAAACAAGAAAATAGTTAATAAAATATTAGTTTGTAAATCAAAGGCATTCTTATCATCTACATCAACAAAAAAAATAAATACTAGTCTCTGCCTGGTTTGCAGTTTGTAATCCAGGTTGCCATACGTTTTAGGAAGAGTTAATGAGAGGAGCTTGCTGTTTCAATATTCCTTCAAAGTGAAGAGGATTCAATTAAGCTATTAAGCAAAAGTATATGGTTCTTTCAAACTTCTTTCACTCAAGGTGTGCAATGGGTGGGTGGGTACATGCACTGGAATGGCAAAAGCTGTGTATTTTGAATGTATAAATTGCTTTGATTTTTTTTTTTTTCTTTCATGTGTATTGATGTCAAATTGAAAGCTTCCTTCTGTGGAACAGCATATTGCATGCAAGAGTTATTACTTTAACAAGCCTGAAAAAATACAGGTGGCCTTGTACTGTAAGACTGTAAGAGCAGAACGCATTAGACTGATGTGAAATGGCTAAGAAAAAAGAGATAAGAGATGACCAAAAAATATCTTACTTGTTTGATGAACATTAAGGAGGAAATAGTGTATACTATTTCACTTTTTGGCATCAATCTAGGAAACCATGTTCAGCATTAATTAAATCTTATGTAATATCTTCCATCTGAAAATAGAATTGTATTAGAAATACTTAGATCTTACAAATATTATCCCCGTTTTCTAACTGAATTTGCATTGCTTAGGAGAGTAGCAGAGCTGGACAGAGAATCAGCAATGTGAACTTCTAGTTCTGTGTTTAGCAGAGAGAGTATTGTCCTCAACTTCAGCTTCATCACTAGGTGTTTAAGGTGGGGTAGATGTAACTCTGCAGCTCTGAGCAGTTCCTCAGTAACTGGCATTGTAACTGGGCTGACGGGCTCTGCTGTTCAGGGTGATAAGGATGAGAAACAGGCTCCTCTAGCCCAGATGGAAAACCAAGCCAGAAGAGCCATGCTGCTTTCAGTAGGTGAACTGGAGTATACAGTACCTTGTGTCAAGTCTATTTTTGCTGTCCAGACAGGAATTTTGAGTTAATTTACATTGCTTCCACAGGTTTTTGGACACACATAAGGTAGCACTTTATTCTGGTCCAGCTCTGCTCCTCCTGAACTCAGTTTCATTTTTAGCATGGAGATGAGGTGATCTGTAGAACCAATGCTGAATGGTTTTGAAAATTCTTTTCCCCCCTTCCTAAGTTCTGATAAATTTATGACAAAATTTTTATGTATGTTGTCAGTTCTTCTAAGAAAGGACTTTTCCTTACCAAGTATTCAGAATATATGGTGCTCTAATCCTGACTGAAGGCATGAGACACTACTCTGGAACAAACAAGAACCAGTCTATCTTGTTTTCCGTGACCGGTTTAATCAATGCAATTATTTTTGCTCATTCCATCGATTCACAGTTTATTCATCCTTAATATTCACTGTTCTGATTTATATCTTTTACATGTCATTTCAATGATTGTGAGGGCACTCCTGCTTTAATTAATTTACTTCCATTAGAAATTATAACTTTTCATGTAACTGTATTTTCTTGCTACAGATGATCCTGGTCTTTTCATCTCTTTCTTTTTTGTATCCTGTGTCCCAATTTCCTATTAGAAATATGTTAATCGGTTTCACTCTGCTTCTGACTATGTTGTAAGTGACTAATAATTTAAGATCTATTATTAGAGCTCACCACACTGTTAGTCAATGTCACATTGTAATTTAAGGCAGTGTGAAGCTATCTTAAGAAGCTGTGAAAAGTTTTAACTAGTAACCATATTGATGTTTCAGCTATTTGTAAAGAATTATTAAGAAAAGTCTACAATAGGCATTCAATTTAAATCATGGGATCACAGAATGGTTTGGATTGGAAGGGACCTTAAAGACCATCTTGTTCCAACTCCCCTGCCTTAGGCAGGGACATCTGATTGCTCAGAGCCCCATCCAACCTGGCCTTGAGCACTTCCAGGGGCGGGGCATCCACAACTGCTCTGGGCAACTGTTCCAGTGCCTCACCATGCTCATAGTGAAGAATTTATTCTTTATAGCTAATCTAACCCTGCCCTCTGTCATGTTAAAGCTGTTACCTTTGTCCCATCCCTCCAGGCTCTTGTCAAAAGTCCTGCTCCATCTCTCCTGTAGCCCCTTTAGGTACTGGAAGATTCTGTAAGGTCTCCCTGGAGCCTTCTCTCCTCCAGGCTGAACAACCCCAACTGTCTCAGCCTGCCCCCACTGGGAGGTACTCCAGCCCTTTGAGCATCTTGATGGCCTCCTCTGGACCTGCTCTAACACGTCCAGGTCTTTCTTATGTTGTATACTAATAGCAAAGAAATTTGGAAATGGATGTTACAATTTTATGACTTGCACTCCTAGCTACAGTAATTACAGGAGTAATAAAGTAGATCAAATAGGAATACAGTCTAATCAGATATGCAGTATTTTTCCTACTACTACACCCAGGGATTATATGTGCTATCTTATATCTATTCTGTTGTGGGCTAAATTGAATCAAATACATTTGTTATTTCCATTGTGAAAGTACGTTTACATTCAAACCAACAATTTAGGGTGCTACTCTTGTAAGCACTCTACAAATAAGTCAGTGCACATGCAAGAGACCTATCAATATAGGACAAAGACAGACAAAGAGAAAAACAAAGCAGCAGTTACATTTCATTACAAAACAGCTCTAAGTGAAGAGCTCAAGGTACAGGTTGTTGCAGGGCTTTCAGGGTGGTGCTGCTTTCAGCTGTACACTCTGGCCATATGAAGGCAGCTGTCCTGATAGCACAGGCAATGGGTCAGGCTGTGTGTTTGTGCCTACAGCTTCATTCTTCAACCCACCCGTTTGTCAGCATGAGGACACCAACTTTGCATGTAAGTGAAAACATTCTTTTCTAGACAGGACTCAAGTCACTGAGCAGCTGGGAGCCACATCCTTTTACTTTTGACCTAATTTACATTAGTAAAACTGCCCATTTGTGACCACATTTATTCCAACTCAATTCGAAAAAAACAAGCTATATTAACAAAACATAGTCTGTCTCCATAATTTCTTGCATTTTTCTGCAAATTATATTGGTTTTAAGTAGTACCTTGTTACATCATCAAATCCCTGAATGACTTTTATAAGATAGCAAGCACAGTCTGGGTTTACAGCCACGGCCTTTATGTTTCCAGAATATGTGGAGTGGGAATTCTTTTAATTCCATTAATGAGTTTTTAATTTTCTTTGGATGTTTATTTTCACTTTAACTTATCATTCTGTGTATGACAAGTAGTTGATGATATGAATGGAAAGCACTGTTAGAGATTTTTTTGCATATGTTATCTAAAATCTATGAAATTTTTCAGGTTAATTGCCCAGATCCATGATGAATTGTTGTTTGAAGTAGAAGATTCTCAAATCCAGGAATTTTCAGGTAAATACAATCTCTCTTGCTCCTTCACAACCCATTTTTACTCCCTGTATCATGTGATTTCTCAAAGAATAAAGAACTAACATAGCAAGAAGCAACACATTGATCCTCACAATTAAGAAAATGTATACTAAGCAGATTTTTCTGAATGTTTTTCACCCCTGGCTCTTATGTAGATAAAACGTGATACATTCCTCATCTGGAATTCATCACCATGCTTATTTGTATTCGGTTTTCTTATCAAGATTCCATCATCCAGTGTGTGAATCCTGTAAAACTAAATAATAATATTTTCTCCATGGTTTTAAAAGGTCTATTTTAAAATAGACCATCTTAAAAAGTATGGTTTGTAAGGTAACTTCCTAAATCCTTTAGATTCGGTCCTGTGACATAAAGAAGTATGAAATTCTTAATGTAAGAATATAAAATACTGTAATTTCTAAGCAGTTTACTGCTTTTCTTCTTTATATTAAGAAATTTTTAAGATGGCGCTCTCAGTGTTAAGGTTAGTAAAAGTTCCAGCCTTCATTTTTGTCCTCTTGTCTGGCTTTCTTCCAGACATTATTTCCTAAGCCAGAATTTGTCTCAGCATCTCATTCAAATTTAGTTCGCAAGAGAGGGCGCACAGGAGGCTGTTGGGTCTCTTCTCCAGGAAGTAGTGGATTTTTTCCTGTAGGCATCAAATGTTTGTTCACAAACTTTGGTCTAGTTTGAAGCTCAATAACATGTTTGGCTAAAACAATGAGCATAATGTCACAAGTAGTTTAAATGAACCGTACTAGAAATATCTTCCATTATAACCTAAGCATCTAAGAAAAAATGAATTTTCATCTTCCAGTGCTGCCTTCATTTGAACAGTGCAATTTGCTATATTAGTCTCATTTCATCATTGATCCCTCTTGTGAGTATTAGTCCAAAATGAGAACATTAAACTTCCATCTAATCTAAACAAACTACCTGGGAAATATTTCAATTCAAGATATTAGGGGCATTGCAATGAATTAGCTTAATATATTTACATTTGATCTCTAAATACAGGAGTCCAAATCTGATTTAAATTAAAAAAGCACAGTACAATTTCTTTGAGATTGTAGTATCTACTCAGGAAAGGCAATGTCTAAAAGTGACATACGTTCAGAATTAGGAAGTGTAGTATATTGAGAGAAGTCTGTAAGACAGCATAAAATTATTTTTATTATCGCATTTTGCATCAATTTGCATTAAGTGTAGAGCTAATATTACACCCAAAAGATGAAAATTTTTCATGGTTGCTTATATATATAGAAAATCACAGATTCTTCTTTCATTGGGCCAAATTCTGGTCTTCATTACTAGTATGAATTTCTAGCAAATTCAGGAAAAGTCAGTATTTTTCAAATATAAAGGAAAAAAACTCTAGTATGGATAACAATAATACATTGTCCCGCTATAGAAACATAATGAATAGAGGCTTTATTCTGAAAATGCAAGAAGAGTCCAGTTCAGATACTCAAGACTGGAGTGCACATCACACAGTAACTCGTTCACATATCTCCAGGTGTAGCTGCAGCGCGCAGAACAAACCTACCTGTAATTCCTTGTTGTGCTTCAAAGTTATCACCCCGTAACTGAAGTTGCTGTGATGACCTTTAGATAATGGACCTGGGCAGTGTAGAGGTCTGAGATACCTTGGAAATTGTCATTGCACTTAACATAGGCTGCTAAGCTTGAGTGTTCAGAATGGGAGTTTGTTTCATTCTGCTGACTGTAGGTTTGATTTTTTGATTTGTCTCTACTTTGCCCTAAGAGGCAGAGAAAAAAAGCAAATTCTGCATTCCGGGAACTGTCAGATATACTCACATCAGAAGAGTGATAAAATGCCTTATCCTTAACACAAAAAACCCAGCCTAAGACATTAATTTCCTTCTTCTTGTCATTCATTAATTTCCTTTGTCTTTATTCATCACTGGGGTCTGGGCTCCCCAGTACAAGACATGGACAGACTGGAGAAAGTACAACAAGGAGTCCTAAAGATGTTGAAGGGTCTGGAGCATCTGTCCTATGAAGACAGGCTTGAGGGAGCTGGGGCTACTCAGCCTGGAGAAGAGAAGGCTCAGGGGATCTTTATAGTGTATATCCGTATCTGAAGGGGGGCATAGAGGAGGAAGCCAGGCTCTTTCCAGTGGTGCCCAGTGACAGAACCAGAGCCAATGGGCACAAACTGAAACACAGAAGGTTCCCTCTGAAGATCAGGAAACTCTGTTTTACTGTGAGACTGACCAAGCACTGGCACAGGTTGCCCTGAGAGCTTGTGGAGTCTCCACCCTTGGAAATGTTCAAAGGCCATCTGGACATGCTTTTGGGCAACCAGCTCTACAAGGCCCCTGTGAACAGAGGGGCTGGACCAGGTAACTTCCAAAGGTTCCTTGCAACCTCCTTGACTCTGTTTTGTGAATAGTTCTACTGGTAGAACTAATCCAAGCTGTCTTAAAAGGGTCCAAAGCTGGTTCTTCTGCAGTGCCATTAGTGAGGATTTTGCTTGATCTGAATAGGCAGAGAAAGGGTCCATCTGCACTAGCATCTAACTTCCAGTCAGAAGTACGTGCTGAAGCACATCTCCCTATTGTCCCAGTCCGTGGTGTGAACAGTTTTGGTTCACATCACAGAGCACTCTGAGAGCAGTTGACCTAGATTCCTTTCGGATGAAACTAAATAGGAACACTCTTTTGTCCTAATCTTTTCCAATTATTTCAGGAGCTGCTAACTGAGGTAACAGATTAGATACATGAGTTTTAAACCAAAAAAGTGTCACTAGGATGCCTGCTCCTAATTCACTTTAGTGCTTTGAAAGACCAAATATGGTTTGCATCTCTTTACCCGAAGTTCTTTCACCCTTTTTGTAAGTCCTTACTCTTCTTACTTTTATTTGCCAATATTCTTTAGCTGTCAGCTTTGTCTTTACATATCTAATGAGTTTTTGTCCATTCAGAAACTTTAAATTACAGAATCTGCTGACTTGCAGTTTCCAGCCTGCAGTTTAATGATACAGAGAGAAATCTCAGTTGTACAGTCACAAAGCTCAGTAAAGGGAAAGACGTGGACTTAAAGCTAAAGAGCAGTGTTTGAGGGCTTTCACGGAGTACAGTTCAGTGCTGCATTTAGTGTGATCCAAGAAGCACTGGCCTGCTATTCAGTGTGTTTGCATTCTGATTCCAGTCATGCTTCTGATCTACTTTTTCAGGAGAGCAACTACAAATACACATTTCTGTTTCGAAATCTTTAAATATTTTTAAGGTTTATAAATGAAGAACATAAACGTAAATAATATTATTTCATTAGATCATAGTGCAGAACCTCAGCCTTCTCAGCAGCATTTCCCTCATGGAAGTGTCTCCTTTATATTGTTACACAACATTAAAATGCCTATTTGCTTCTAAGACACTTTTGAGTGGAGTCTGAGAACTGCCACAAGGAATCATAATGCTGGTGCTTTCTTTAGTTGTGCTTAGGACTTCATAGGCCCCAATAAGAATTTTCAGTACTTTTCAGTATACAGAAATCCACTTTGTAGTGCATCCAATAATGCACAAATGATTTTGAATCTGATAAACAAGAGGAAAGCAATAAGGTGTTCTTTTTGTCTAATATCTACTTCTGCACAAAGTACTGCCTATAACTTAAGTTAGGTGTTATTTGTCTTTTGCAAGAGTACCTCCTTCCAAAAGAATCCATCACCCACAGTTTTATAGCATGTGTATGGCTCACTCTGAATGGATGAGGCAAAATATCATTTTATTATAACAAGGCTTTGAGTGTCCAAGCTTTGACATACTTTGAAATACAATAAAGCACATACTACTCCAAGTTGTGTAATTTTCAGCAAAGATATGGCATATTATTTCCCTCAGTTCTCTGTTTAGGGCAAGGACATAACAGCAAAAGAGCTTTTTACAATCCTAATTTCCGATTAGAGGGTGCTTGGGAAGTTCAAATCAAAACATTTGGCAGAAATTAGTTTGGTTTGGGCAGAAGACTCTCAGCTTCACCATCAATAATCTGCCTGGTTTCTAGCCAGCTTGCATGTCTGGCTTCCTCACATCCTGAGCTCTCCAGCAGCCCAGGAAGCAGAAAGGCAGATGATATTTTGGGAATGCCAAAAACTGGACTCTTGGATCTGAGAAGGCTCAGCATCAATGAGTTCTGAAGTCTGTGTAATCAGGTAGACAGACTGTCCCCAAATCAGGCAGTGAGTCTGTCTAGGGACTGTGGAAGAGTATTCAGGAATTACAGAACCCAATTTTTCACTTTGTAGGGACTGTTTCTGACACTGCCACTCCTTGCTGTGTTTGAAATGCCTCTTTGCACTTGGATTATTCAAAATACAATACCACTAAAAGGAGGAATACACTTTGGGGTGAAGAAATGCAGAATAATTTTTTTATAAAGGGATACCCATAGTTACAACTTCAAAATCTGGCTTCCGTTATGTGTTCCATAAATACCTGGTGGATTTGAAAGGTGAACTTTGCCAGTGGTGATTACTGTGAATTCTTTCATGTCTTTCTCCCTGCTTAATTGCATCCATTAGTGATAATTAAATAAAAGATACTTGGTACTTGAAATAACATCTTTTTGTAGAAATATATGTATTCCAGTACTTTGTGTTCAATATCACAGTGCATTAGAGTAGTTTTCAAAGATTTTTTTTTTAGACCTCATTTATAATCACACATTATTGATAGAATTAAAGAATTTTTGCATCTGTTTTTATATTTGGTACATCTAAAACATAGAGTTTTAAAAAATTTTTCTAATATTTTACCACGTATAAAATATTTCAGCTGAAGTACTTACTCTAAATGTAGGAACACCGGAAGGACCAGTTTAAGGAAAAAAAGTCAAGATAAACTCAGCCTATTTATTTTGCTATTCAGATCAATTAAGAATCTTACTACCTAAAGAACAGTATCTTAGGGTTTTTTTATCATCTGCCAGTACAAATTTTTGGCTCATATACAAATTCCATAAAATTTTATTTTATTCTGCTACAATTTCCTGCTTAATGGGTACTGAGGCAGCTGCATAAAAATGTGCACATGTTCAAAAGGGGACTCAAGTATCAGAGGAACAAAAGAACGAACCGGTCATCACAAGTTAGTGACATTTTCTGTCCTCTGAGCTGCCTTTTTCTAACTGGAAAAACACTGGTGCATAAACTAAAGATGCCTCCAGATAGCTTTCAATTTGCAAATATCCCTGTTCCATAGATCATATGTCTGGCCAGCTTTGACATGTTTCTGGAGTCATAATTTCATAGGTGAGTGCCCTTGAAAAATGTCTTCAGTTCGATAGGGACAAATAAGCTTTTGTTCCACAGCAGGCATGCGTGTCTTTCCTTTGTTCCTATTCACAGCACTTTTAATAAGCACATTTATCCTGGCCAGTATCAAGAAATCTAAGATATGTTAAAACATATGTTAAAATTTCAGTTTCCTTATAATCTTTTAACTTTGTTGTCACCAGTTTTTTTTTTATACAAAATATTTTAGCATGCATGCTTAGCACAAAGCATTTCAGGATGAGTATAATCAACAACTCTCCTAATTGCTGACTCTGGGCTTTGAGAGATAAATTACAAAGATTGGGAGAACAGCATTTTACAGATGCTGCTGCAGTATACGGATGGCTGTAAAAGAACATTTTAAAATTAATAATTTATGTGCCCCAGATATACTAGTTTCTTGACTGAACAAAAATAATTATTATCCCCAAACCCTCCAATCTAAATCTTAGAAAAGAAACAAAAAATTAAGAGTGGTAGACACAGATCTGTTTAAACACCGTGGTTCCTTTTTTTAGTGACCGTGCTCTAAAATGTATAGATAGAGTAGTTGTGTATGTCTGATTGTTTATTTCTAGCTTTGAGAAAGAGGAGAGTTTTCAAGGAGGTTTGAGAAAGTAGAGGTAGAATCAGATACTATGTACATAGAACTAAAGGGGACCTATCCTGTGATTGCATCCCCCCATGCCATATGGTCTCTTATTGTCATCTCCATATGAAAAACTACTCCCACTGGGGACTGTTCCAGAATTTCTTCTCTCCGAAATCTAGAACTTTAAATTTTCAGCCTAAATGTATTCAGCCACTATACCTATCTATTTTTGTGCAAAGACTGTAATTTAGTTTAAATGCTTCCTTCTTCCCTGTTTACTGTCTTAGCAGACGACTGAACAGGAATGGCAATCCAGCTGCTTTTTCGTGACGTTTCTGTTACTATACATTTATTATTTCATTCAAAATCTGTGGTAAAGTAGATGTAAGTTCATCTTTTGTATATTTGCAAAGGTATGATTTCAAAAGGCTGAAATGCAGGCATAACTCAGATTGCTTGAAATGAATGGCTTTACTATGCCACCCACTAAACTCTGGATAGAGAAGTCAGTGTGACATGAGAAAGAGAACAGGGAGCCAAACTGACACAATAAAAAGGAATTAAGAAAATGGAGCAAACCCATGGAGGGGTTTTTAATGGTTGTCAAAGTGAGTGAGGAACCATTGCGTTTGTTCACTGATGTGGCCACTTTAATCTGTGCTTTTTAAAATTAAGATCAGTTAAGAATGCAACAGAATTCTTGACTGTGCCAGATGCCTTAGAGCGAAATGTCTGTCAACCAATAGAGAAAGCTCTTGCAATCATTGCTGCCATCATGAATCTGCTTTTGGGGATAACAGTTAAATGGGAGAGAACTAGTCAAATTCAGAGGTCTGGAGAACTAGGGCAAAACTGGTCTAACTCAGTGCATATGCAGACAGCAACCTTTATCATACCACACATATCTTTCAACCCATGAATCAATGCTGCTGACTCATGCTCCATCTTTTGTTGTCTGTTGGAGCTCTTTTTGTCAAGAAGACCTATTTGCCCCATTGCCCAAATGCTCTGTTGCTGTTATTTGTGTAACAAAAAACGTTAAGTGGCACAGAGTTGAGTGTGTCCTTCGTAAGTGCTGTGGTGGAACATACAGAGCTGAGTGATTCTGCATGAGAAGTGCAGAATCCAGGTATTATTCTCTCAAAACTTTTGCGCAATTGTAGCCCGGTAGGGAGCTTACTGATGGAAAAAGTGTTTATCCAGGACTAGCCACCCACTTAGCCTTCTGAAGGCATCCCACCTGGCTGGGATGCTCCGGTGTCCGCTGCATTGCTGACCTCCTGGAGCTGACAGCTTGCTGAAATTCAGAGTGGGCTTCTCAGTCCAACGCTCCTCTATTAAAAGCCATGTTGACTTGGACTGGATTTCAAATGGGTAATTATTTAGGCCCGCACTTCTCCTTTCACAATCTGTGGTTGCAATGTTTGTTTCTGCACTCTAAAAATGATGCTGTGTCCTACAGGGAACCATGAACTCCCTCAAATCTAACATGAAGCAGATATATAGGTGTAGCTGTGCATAGATGTGTCAACAAATGTCTTGGTTGCCTCAGCTTTGGCACTTGAGCTGCTGATCCTTTGAGTTACTGCATAATTCGGACTTGATGGAAAAGCTCCTGACAGCTCATTAGCACGCAAGTCTGAGTGAGCCAGCACGGCCTGAGCGCCCCACTTGTGTGCCGGCAGAAGCTAATTATCCTCATCATGATTATCAAGGCATCCTCAGTGTCACCCATGTGACACCAAACATTACATACTGCTCTTCACTGCTGGCATCATTAGGACAGGTTTTGGCAGCGGCCAGAGCCACAACCAGACACAGCTTCTTAAGAGTTCTTGTTGCTCCTTTGCCTCTAACCTCAGCTGCCAGAGAGCCGTGATGTGCATCGGGGCCCAACTTCAAAGGAAGCTTCTCAGTAATCACATGGGTTTCGCTCCAGCACCTCGTATTGCAAACCCAGCGATTCCTCACTTCTGTGAGGCACATGACCACATCCATTATTTAGTCATCCATCCTGTCAGAGCAGTGGAGGTTGCTCCATATCTCATGTTCTGCGGCCGCCTGGTATTCCCACTTCACTTTCACTAGCCAAAAATTGCTTCTTTTTAAAAAACTGTTTATCCACTGAATCTCTCTTTGATTTTTATTAGAACAATATGTGTTGCAGCAACAATCTTTGTCAAGCAAAACACTAATTAGCAGGACCAATGATGACAAATCTGAAGCCAAGTGATTGATTTGGAATAATTATAGATGCATTTGCAAAGTAATAGCTTCGTGTTATGGCATGATGAGTTGTTAAGTCACATGAATTAGACTGAAGTTTAATTGTTTAGATTCTTGAGTGCTCCACTATCCCACAGGGAAGATTTTTTAAAAAAATTTGGCTCTGATCTTTTTACTTTGAAGAATAAGATATTTTAAAAAGTTCAGACTTCTAGCGGGGTTTTTTTCCCCTAGCTTTTTTTTTTTTTCTTTTCAATTGAGTTTTATGGCTGCACAAGAAAATTAAAATGTATAAAATGTCACCAAACGTATAGTTATGAGTACTGAACTTAAAAGCTGAGAAATTCAGCACTCAGACATGCTGTATATACCTCTTTATGGAATATATTAATACTATACTTCTTTATATTTGGATATAGAAGTTAAATAATTCTTCCAATTTTACTGTAAAATTCAGTTTAAAATAAGAAATTGAATCTTCCACAAGAGATAAAAGATAACAGAAAAATAATCTGAAAAAGTTGCAAATGGTATTTTTTTAATGCAGATTTTTATATATATATATATATGTAACAATTCTAACAGCCATAGGTTTTCAAATTAACCTTACAGCACTGGTAAAAAGAACAATGGAATCTCTGCAGCAAAACACAGCCTTGGAAGTGCCACTAAAGGTAGGGATGATTCTGAATTTCCATTACTGTGTCAGGCATGCTTAGCCTTGTACAATATCATCATCATATGAAGAATCTAGCAAAAACTATTTTGCCTTCCACTTCATTTGTTTAATTTTCACATTTGTGGGTAATTTCTTTTTAAAATTACTATAAAAATTCTGAAGAAAAATAACTGAAAGAAAGTCAACCTCCCTTTTGGAAAGTGACATTGTCTTAGCAATGCAGTATGGTAATTTTAAAATCTATTTCATTCATTGCCATGAAACTTCTGTTGGATGTGGTAGAGTGAAAAATATCTCCCTTTAATAGGCTTTCTAGATGTGCCAGGCATTTGTTGCTGCTGAAAAAATATTGCAGAAGATCTTTCTTCAGTAATTTTCACTTAGAAAATGGGTCTGTTTAACATTTCCATGTGGATGCCTAACGTACAAAGCAGACAAAGTCCTTGGTCACTGTTAAAAGCAGAGGACAACATCTACCAGACCAACATCTGTGAAAACTGAGTAGATAGCTACACAGCTGTTGTATCTATGTGTGTATTGGACCTAATTGTAATTATTTTATAAAATAATTATATTTCTCTCTCTACAAGACTGGTACCCTCCACCCTATCCTACTGCTCAGCTTTTGTTGCTCGATAGAAGACACTCCCAAGCTTTACAGACTGTGTTTCTGTAGGTTGCTTACACTGTACACCTGTGCTTACCTAGCTTCTTTTGTTACAAATTCCTCAACATAAACAAGCAAGAGTGTTTTTTAAGGTATACTACATTCACATAATTTTAAATACCTTTAATTTCACGGTATACTACATGTAAATGTTTTTAATTGTAACTAAAACATGTATTTGCCCTCATGCTGCTATAAGGGTCGTATAAATAATCATATATGGTATTATTGGTAGCATATAAAGTGAATAGCAACACTATAGTCCTTTCTTATTGGTAGTTTTTTCAGGGGCTCCAATGTTCATACTTTGCCTGAGGAAATCACTGCCATGAAATAAATATGAACACTTTAATAGGTTTCTAAAAAAGACAAATATTTACATGGTTACTGAGAATGTTCATGGGTACACAGGCAGAATATCATTTTAGTGTTACATATGTCAGACAAACCATTAACTGGCAGAAGGTTTCAATGTCCTATGGACAAAATGGGACACACCATCTTATTCACCTCTAAGGTGTCTTACTGTCACACACCGACAAATTCATCTTGTTGCACTAGCAAATGGATTCAGTATGTCATTCCTATTAGAACCGTAATTCTCTGTTAAACTCCAACTATGTTTTAATAGGTGAAAAGAAACACATTCTTGGACAACAGGCAGTTCTCTGGGGTTTTCAAAGATTGGGACTTTTTAGTAGGCAGTAGAAGTATTTGGAGAGACATGTTTCATTACCCTTGTTTGGTCTCCTGTTCCTGAGCAAATTACTGTAGGAGTCCTGGCATGCTTTTACTCCTACAGCATGCTAGACTACATGCATCATGAGGATGCTTCGTCTTCCTCTGAAGCATCACAAAGAGATCAATGGCAGAGGCCAGATAGAAAACATAAAGTACCAACAGCTTGATCTCAGAGAAGAAATTGAGAGTGATCCTTTAAAAAAAAGTCTGTATTTTTATTCATGTTGTTTACCCTTCTATACAGTAAGAATATGTCTTTTAGGATTAGAGATGCTGAAGATGAAAAGGTTTTTGTGAAATGCTCCTGCTTTCCTTCAGCAGACTTACTTCACCTAAATATGTGTTATGTGCTCTGTTAATATGAATATTATTTTTTAATATGGAGACAAAATGTCACTAAAGCAGAGCACACATACAGTCTTAATGGGGAGAGATCTCTTTTTCTTCTTTGAGGTAAAGGGTGCTTTATCTTTGAAGTAACTTTTTTTCCAAAATAGAGTCCTTGCTAATGAGGCAGCTTTCATGTCAGCAAATCTACTGTGTACCAGAGCACCAGGAACTGCAAAACAAACTGAAATCAAACCAAAGCAACAATAAAAATACCCTAGAATTTGAAAAGTGGGTGGTAAAAAACCCCATAGTATCTTTATGCATTACTGACAAAGTTGCTGATGATAAACGTCAAAATCATCATGGTGATTTTATAGCTCTTTTGAAAAGCATAATAAGATGAATTTTGCTTTAGCATATTCCTTGCAATTCAGTAACATGTATTTGCAATTTCAAAACTGAAGGTTAGTCTTAACTGTTAAGGTGTTTTAATCAAAATTGCTGCAATAACTGAGTATTAATAGAAATGAAGAACATTACATATTGGATAGGTATGTAATCTAGAGCAGTATCAACATCCAAAGGGAACAGCAAAAATAGTAATCTTGCTATGTGTGATGTGTTTGTTTGTTTAAATTTTTATATTTTTTTTATTCTGACAGGTTCCCTTGAAAGTGATTCTCACCACTGGGAAATCATGGGGGTGTATGACAGAATTGCAGGAGATGTAAAGCAGTCATCGGGGATGTTATTCAGCACCCGCACACCTCATTGGCCTGCGCTGATTCCTCGCTGAATCACTAGGCAACAGCGCTGCTGGATCTTTCATAAGCACCTAATACTCTGCATGTGAATTTTTTTACTTCATTTTGTCTGTAGCCCTAGGCAACTGCAGTGAGATAAAACTGGTTTTTACCAGTTCATTGTGTTTCCTTTAGCCAAGGTAACCAGCGGGGAGCTGCTTTTGTTCGGAGCTAAATTACTACATGTAAGAAATGAAACAAGACAGTATTAACCCTTTGGGAACATCACAAGTATATTTGAGTTATAAGGATTTAATGTTAAATACTTTGTGAAGTGTTTCTGTAAAAATGCTTCTACACTGGCACTATTTGAACTGTATCAGCAAATGCTTAACTGTTGTATTCAGCTTACTTTGTGAGTAGAATGCAGATGCTTGGTGTTCATCACGTGTTAAATGTCCTGTTCACCAGAGTTAGAAAAAGAGTTCTTTGGAAATGAACTTAATTTTTATCTAGAATTTTGAAGCAAAACAGGTAAACAAAACTAGAAATCTAAATGCAATAAAAATAAACAGGTTATTTTCAAATCAATTAATTTCAAACTTAATTTGCACACCGTAGCCTTAGCATTGTTTACAGGAAGTATTACAGTTTTGCCTGATTTATTATTTTTATTACTGATGTAATGCTAAATATTGTTTAGATAAATTTCAGAATTTAGCCTTGTACATCTAAGGAATCAGGCTTTTACTCTAATGTTTGGATTTTTTATTGATAATTTGGTTTTCTGTAGAGTTTATTCTTTAAATTACCTTGTTTCATAACATTACTGTTTTACAAATTCTGTCTCCATGCTTGTGGAATATGAGACTGTCCTCAAGGTCTACTAATTATTCAGAAACTGAAGTCAAGCACAATACTCTTAAGAGGTATTCAGTAAGTTTCAGCATTAGACATCAAAAGATCAAAGTAATACAATTTAAATTTTAGAACTGTATGGTTACAAAGATTTCACAGCATTTTAATTTGTATAATTAAATAATTTTGCATTGCAGTTAAAGGCATTAAACTATTAAACATTGTTTTCTCATGTTGCTTATTAATCATGCATAACATGTCAGCTGAAGTGAGTCAGTAGTTTCTAAAATCTGATTCTTATAGTTATAAAATTGGCAGTGGTCATGAAAGCAAACTCAGAACCTTCTGCATGTTAACTGGGGGCAGCTCCTTGGCTGGAGGGTCCAGCCTGGGTGGCTGTGACCCTGTGCCACGTCGTGTGAGCAGAGGGCCTGATTCCACCTTTCCAACAGAGAAGAGGTTGCACAGATTTTCTTCTGCTTTTTGCTATTTTCAAGCCTTTCGTGTTTGCAGTGGTATTGAATAAGTCTGTATTGTTCTGCTGTCTCATCTGTTTCACTTCTCTCGAAGACCTACTGTTTTCAGGAGGCCTGTACTAATTAAGCCCAGTTTCTCCAAGGCTACATTGCTGACCTTCCTACTATATGGAGGAAGACATCATTTTTTTGTACATTCCCCACTGATTTCCACCTTGCATTATTTTTCTCAGGATGCCCGCTTTTAAACTAGATGTTGTATTTTTTCAAGTCCTGAACAACACTGTGAATACTCTTCAGCCTAACAAATAACAAAAACACGCTTAAGAAGAAAAAGAACCTCAATGCACTCGTGTGAATTGACATCTGTTCAAATATGAAGCTGCAGAAATGCAGAGGTCACCACACAGAACAAATTTTCAAACACAACCTTTCACAAAAGACTGTCAGTCACAGTTCCCCAGACATGTGCACTTTGTATAGGTTGTCATACAGCAGGCAAAATTAATATTTTATTCTCCTTGTGTCACAGTTTCTTCATGGTTTTAAATTTCCAAAGTGTCAGTGAGCAAAAGTAAGAGGACCGAGCAATAAGGCACCACTTTTTCACACATGTCCAAGGGCTCATTCTGCGTACACTGGTGTGAGGACAAAGGGCAAACTGGTACAATTTCAGAGGAGTGTTGCTGACCAAGATCTCAAGACTTGGTGCAGTTTGTGTCCCCACAACTTGCAGGATGCATACAATGACCTCATTATGTCTTTCCAGTGCTCCAGGTTCTCCAGTAAAGAAACTGAGAAACTTTCTCCACTTGAGAAAGAGTAATGATTGGAGTTCATTTCCCAATAAGGTCCTCTGGACAAGGCATCTGTTTTATCACACTTGTGTGCTGATCAGTGTGTAACTATAGAACCTGGGCAGTGCATTTTTTCCAAACCTTAGGCAAGGTCTGAATCTAAAGAGCCTTTATAGGGAAGCAAAGTCAGTTCTGACCACAGATTTCCTTCCAAATAAATACAGGTGAAACTGTTCAGTATTTGGTGACTGCCAGGAATTCCTACGGGCAGCACAATTATTTTACACCAGAGAACTCAAGACCCTTATTATAACAAATAACCACGTTTTCAGGTTATTTTTGTTCTGCATGAAACTGACTTGAAAACACGGTTAGGCTTGAGCAGAAACTACCACAAGAGCCCTTTGCTATCCTTAAAACTCTTGATCTCTACAATGATTTCCTTTTTCTCACAACCTACAAAGAGGTACTGGGAGAGCAAGTAAAAAAACTTCTGTTTGAATTGCAGAATCCTCCAAAAGTACTGATCAATGAGCACGGGAAATCACAGAACAGATGGGAAGAGGGAAATGGTTGTACTTAGTTTCAGATATCCTTTGTGAGCAGAAATTTCATTAATTGATTCTCTGAACACACTAATAGCCCCGTTTGAACTGATTTGTGTCTTTTCGTTTAATTTCAGGTGTGTCCTTGGTGGCCTGAATGTTCCCTTAGATCATCTGTAAATCTCTTTCTTTGCCCTGTAGGGTAGTGAGGAAGGAGCGCTACTTGAACATACTGCAACTCAGTGTCTGGGGGAAAAGGAACAGCACAGCTCTTTGCTGGTGTTTGCACGGATGGAATGACCAATACTTACATGCTTGCAAATCTTCTGATGTCCACACACCACTGTGGGGTGGTATGACTGACCTTGAATGTTGGTCCAACTTGATAATAACCATGACTCAAGCACTGGCCTCAGATTTTATGTGAGGAAGACATTTTATGCAAGGAGGGACAAAAGTCTTGGTTTTTGAAAACTGAGAGCAGATTAAGAGATTGAATCTGCTAGAGCATCCAGGGCATCATTTGTTTGTGGTAGTGATTGAGAAAGAGATCTTAAAAGTAAACTTCTAAATTTATTTTTAGAGTCATCAAAACCTGTTCCTCTCATTTCTTGTGTAATCTGATTTAAAAAGCCCAAAGAACGGGTTCAAGGTTGTATCATAGTTTCCCAATATATTTTCTCAATGGCCTAAAACATCTTTTGTCCCTTCACCGTTAGAAGACCAGACTAGACAAATCCCTGAGTAACCTGGTTTTGACCTTATAGCTCACCCTGCTTTGAGCAGGAAGTTGGACTAGGTCTCATCCAACCTGAATTTTGGTCCTGTGTCATGCCTGAGTTGGACAACAGCAGTCCATATGCATGGAAGGCAAAACAGAAATTCCCTTCAAATATTCTGCTGCACCACATTAAAGTATATAGTGCCATACCAGAAGAAGCCCCAGAAATGTTTTGGGATTTCATTCCTCCTTCCCACCTGTGTTGCCTCATTCCGTGCCAGCATTTACTATATTCCCTGGCTCACAGGCTCGCTTTTGGCTGGCATACTTCCTTTTGGTATTAGCAGGTTGTCAGAAATATTCAGGGAGTGGAAAGGAATCTGTTTTCTCTGCTGTTCTGCAATACTTTTAGTAGACAGTGCATCTCTGGGGTTTAAACTAAGTTTCAGTTATGTCCTGTCTTTGCCTTCCTGGGAAATGCCCCCAGCTCATCTCTACTGGAAACAACAGCAGCCCTCAGCTGGTTCTCTTGAGACCACTGCACTTCTACCACCCATTTTTTTAAGACCCCTCCTTGTGTTATCAAGTGTGTCTTTATTATCTACTGTAAGTCCATGCAATTTGTTATCATCTCTGCTTGTGTTCTGAATTCTGGACGCCCAGCTTCCAGCCAACGTTTACACATTTTTGGTGCGTTTTTCCATGTCACCTCTCCATTCAAGACCAATTAGTTGGACAATTTTTAGCTTCTTTCTTCCTCATCTTTTGCTGCCTACACTGATAATTTAATCCACTGCCAACCTTTCCCCTGCACTTCACAGATACTGTTATTATTGCTAGTAAAACTCTCACCATTAATTGCCCACCAGTTAAAAAAGAGTTGCTTATCTTTCTACCTCTAACCTTTGTGCCCTCAGTTTGCTTCCTTCTACCACTTGGCATGAAATTTATGAATTTATGACATTTTGAAGACACTTTTCTGGCTAACTATTTTTACTGTAGTTCATCTCATGATCCATTTTTCCATGTTATCAGAAATTGACTGTGGAAATTCTCTGGTTTTTTTCCCTCTCTTCATTTTTTTGGCAGCTTCATCTGCTGTGCACACTGAATTTCTCACATCTAATTATTCAGAAGTGTCATGTATCAGATTACAATCCCATTTTCCAATTTGTGTGTTAAGCAGAGAACTGTACTTGCGGGCTCCTGAGAATCAACCTCCGTCCTCCCCACGAGTGGCTGCTGCCTGCTACGCTGCCTTTCTGCACAGAATTGCCTGAGACAAAATTAAATATCTCCCTGGGTTACCTTGGCCTCCCTGCTCTGATGCATTAAGTCCACATCCAGCTGAGTCCAGAAATTAGTTAATTGCTGATTTATCCTAAATGCCTTATTCGTATCCGGTTAGGTGAAGAAGACAAGTGTCCTCACGACTTCTGCCAGAATTTTTTTTTCTTTCTCTTTTTAACTCCAAGCATGTCCCAAAGCCGGCTCAGGATGATTATTGACTCCAAACTGCACGTGAAGGACACCTATAAGAAATTCATTTCTTCACAGTGAATAAATTCTGCACCAGTTTGAAAGCTGGGCCACCCCACTTGCCTGCCAGCGATCCCCATCTCTGTTTATCTTCCCATCCATTCACTTGAACCGTGATGTTAAATTAAATAAGCTTCTCAGGGAGGTTTCCCTTTAAATATAATGAGCTTTTGTAACACATGAGCTGGGAGAAGTCAACATCTTCCCTTGGGGCCTCTGTGGGTCACCAATGAGGTTAAAAAAGTGTTGTAAATGTTGGGCTTTAGTCAAATCCTCTGGCTGCATTTGCTGCTTCTGATACTACTTGTGATACGTTTGATTTTTCTTTTGGAACTGAATTTTTTCTAGTCCTTTCACTTCTTCTCATATGTGACCTAAACTTTAACCTTCTCCTAGCATTATCCATATCCCTTAACACCTTCCATCCCCTTGTAATCAGGCTGGTAATCACCTCTTTAATTCATACTACCCCTCTAGTCTGGGCAGATATTTATAACTGCACAATAAACCAAATGTTTTTCTGATAATGAGTCATATCTTTCTTTCCTGGGAAGCTCTTGAGTCCTGTTTATGTTGCTTTTGTAGAATTGAAATCTTGCATTAAATCCATCTGGCCAACAGGTTTATAATTCAAAAGGATTTTAACAGGGTGGAATAATAGTATAAGATTAATAAATAGAAGTGATTCAGTGTGATAAGTGCAAAGCTTCACACAAAAGCAAAACCCGTTAGCTACCCAAATGTAGGCCACATATTTCCCAAAATGTAGGGAACAGCTAGTTAGGGATCAATTTCAGGAAAAGACCTGAGGATTTCCAGGTGTTAGTGTAGTGATCATGAGTGATATAATCATTCACTCCACTCCCTTCAGCCCCAGCTGAATGCTCCGCCCAATTTTCAGAAGTGCCTTTCAGAAAATAGGTGGAGCAATAGGAAACCACAGGAGAACAACAAGAATGATCAGAACTACAGACAATATCACCTGTGAAGAAAGGCTGCAAGAATTTTAAGTCATTTGACCTTGGGAAGACTGAAGAGAGATCTAAAAGCAGTCATCCAGTATGAAATGGGCTGTCATAAAGATGACAATTAAGTGCTCTACAGGTCCTCTGGAGGTAGAACGAGAAGAGAGGGGCTTAAATTTCAGGAAGTTATAACTCGGGAAGATGTTAAGCAAGTCTTCCAAAAGGATGGTAATGATAATGGAGCATTTGAATGGACTTGAATAGAGCTTTCAGATGTTTATTACTGTGCATTTCTAGAACAGGATTGACAAATACGTGTCACAATATACTTTTGCTTCATTGATCCTGCTTCAGGCCAGGGACAGAGGCTGAGCAGCCAGCTGGGAGCCGCTCTGGTTTCTGAGGTCAAGGCCTTGAGCACAGTACATACAGCAACAGAAGAGGTACCACTGGCTCTGCAACAACACCAGCAAACCAGGCCCTCAGTTTACATCCCTAAGGCAAACTGATTCCAGTACAATGTGTGCTACTAGTTCTGGACAGACTCAGTACTGTGTAAGAAGAAATAAAGGTCCCAGGCATACCTCTCTTTGAAGCTGGCCTTGCTTTGAGCTGGGGATCGGAGACCATCAGAGATCCTTACCAACCTCAGTTACTCTCTGAGTCTTGGTAGCTGCCAATAACAGACAGGAAGCACCCTCCTTTCCTCCTGAGTCATTCCCAGCCAGAATCCCACTCCAGCTCTGCAGTCTGCCTGGATGACAGTGCCAGGTTCTAACTTGCCTCAGGCAAAGAGTCCACAGCAATGGTTTTTAATCACTGGCGTTTTACCGGGGTGGAGAAACTGGAGCTTTCTGATGGAGTCTGTCTCAACTAGTGCAAATGGATTTTTTTCGTAGTGAAAAAAAAGTAGTTAAGAGTTTTATTCTGACCCACCCTTGATCTTTAAAGGATCTTGATATTTTGGTCAAGCAAAAAATAGCAGTGTTCAGACTCTCCAGACTTCTCTTTGTTGTTCCCTTTCTCCTCACACATCTCCCTCCTTGCCAACGACTGTTCATTGCCAATTCCTTATGGATAATGTGTTGCAGAAATGACTGCATCAATGTCTTCTGAGCAAGCTTTAATAGGACCTTGGAAATGGGGCACATCTTGAGCAAAAAGCTCTTGGACAGGGTGGGTGATCAATGGCTGAGAACTGGTGACAGGAGTCCCTTCCACAAGTCTCAAGGAGGCACCTTCAGGGAGAAGGTGAAACTCGCAAGTATTCTGGCACTGGAAACATTTATCTGTATCTTTGTACGTCACTTGCTCTTCAGCAAGTTGAGATTTTGACACATTCCCTTACACAGTGTCATCCCTTTTATACGTAACATATTAATAAAAATGTATATAACACGTATGTAACTCTACTGTTGTTTAAACACAGTAGCATAAAAATTAGGGTCTTTTCCTTGAAACAAGCTACAAGATCAGTAAGTCATGATGACAGAAAACAATATTCCCAGGTTGATTTGTAGACAGCTCCTTAAGACTGGGCAGGGAGTAAAGTTTGTGGTCATCAGTCTTCCATTAGAAATTGCTGGGTTTCAACTGGGCAACAGCTGAATTTCTTACAATGTAATTTCCACGTATCCTAATATGTTTGAGGTTCACAGTTTTTGTGGCAGGTGATTTTGACTTTAGAGATTATTTTTCCCTCTGCTTCTGTTTTGAGGAAAACATGCCTCTGCAACCTGCAAGTTCAAATCACAAAATGGGCAAAAAGGCTCATAGTACCAAATACTACTTGTGGTGCATCTAGTAGAACTCACCATTGTGAGACATCTACATGTTGATTTTTTTTTTTCTCTTTGCAGCCAGAAACACTGAATTTTTTTTCTCTCTGAAGACTCCATTCTGAACTATTGCTCTCAGCTCCTTTGGGAGCATGGAAATAGCAAAACCACACATCTGTGACTTACTCAAAGGTGAGTGTGAGGATGGATCCTTTGAAAGCCATCAGCACTTGACAGGCACAATCTGGAATGTATTAGCTTTTGTGTGCAAGACAGTGCACCTCACACTTCTGGCTGGCCATAAAGTGTGTTTGTGTATCCCAGCCCACCCCAGCCCCAGCACCCCATTTCCTGCCCATGCATTTGGCACGTCTATCCTTGCAACACAGGGAGAAATGACCTACTGAGCTGGGCAATTTATCTTTGCTTATCTAGAAGTCCAGTCTGGGTCAAATGAACTACTGACCCCTCCTTTTATCAGCTGTTAGAATCAGGATTGCTGAGCGTTACTCAGCCTGACAGGAGTAGCAGGAGCTGGCAGACTGTTAGTGTCATACAGCATTTTTAGGATCAGGTATACACTCATCAATCCATAAAATGCCTAAGACCTATCCTTTATTCGCCAGTCCTATGAATATCCAAGTAGCCTGCTCAAAAAAACTATGCACAGGGAAGTGATTGATTCTGCCCCTCTGGGATTTAAGTGCCAACTTCTGGGATTCATGACCTTGTGACTGATATCCATGGCTTTTCCTTCTGAGTAGGCAGTTCCTTCCTTCAAAAGGCAGTCAGAGCAATGGATGTTGCTGTTGCTCCTGTCCTTTTATCTACAAAGTGTAGGAAACCTTTCTCCCTGAAAGGCTTTCAACATCCATCACTCACAGGAATGCATGAATCACCTGATTACAGGAGGTTCTGCTGAGGAGCGTTCTGTGCTCCCTCATGGGGCTGGCCACTGTGTTTGAACTAATCAATATTTGCTCTGCCAGAGATAGAGAGACAAAAGAAAAAAGGAAAAAAATTTAAAAAATGGGAATAAAAAGAGCGCAGCTCTCCAGCCTCCAAGTTACTGCATCCCACAGAAGAGCCTGGACTCTGCAGTCAATCTCCAGTCCTGGGAATGCTTCATGGTCTTTGTGTGTAAATCAGAAGGGAGCAGAATGAACTCTCTGTTGTGTAATTGCCCATAGGTACATTCCAGTGAAATGCCTGCCTTTTGCCCCTGGGCTGGAAGGCTTTTCACTTTTTTCATGATTCCTACGTTATGGATCCTCCGTGTCCTTCTTCATGGTCCACACTAATGGTACAGAGACAGGAGTGCACTTTCTTGTCCCTGCTGCCCCTCCATCATCTTCTGACTTAAGGGTGGTCATTTAAGCTATTTTTGTGGGATCTCTTGGCCTTAAAACTCATTTCTAGTTTACTTATATTTCAGTTATTTCAATAAATTATCTTAGCAGTGGGTGTTATTCACTCCCCATCTTACTCAATCTCCTGCTTTTTTTTGCTCATTGATACTTCTGTACCCAACAGTTGCCAATAACATTTTTTACTTCTTAGTCCAAGAACATTAATTTCTCAGCAATGGCAAAGTCTCTTTTTATACTTGTGTTGCTTTTTTTATTTCCCAGTCTGCCAGTTTAAAGCATTGTCCTGTTTGTGGTGCAGTTAAACACATTAGTCATAGGGAGGAAACTGTGGAATTTAAATCTTTTTACTGCCTACATGAACCTCACATTGTAGATTAAGTGTTTAATCTTCAGATATTTCCTTTTCCTGTCTTGCAGAAATGAGGAAGCAAACCATCATATTGCCTGGTTCATAAAGCTAGTGGACTAAAAGTCAGCTTTGAAAACCTTCTTGATAGTCAATTGAAAAATGTGGTTTCCCTTCCCCGAAGACTAGTGATATGGCAGAATTCAGTGGATAAAACAGAGGCTAAAGGAAACCTGCACAGAAAAGGCTCAACTCAGAAAGCATGGAGATTCTCTAAGGAAGTCTCTGTCTTTCTGCTTCCTACAATTAAGCAACAGGAAAGTTGTGAACCCTTTGGTACTGATAACTGAACTTGGACATCACTGAAGGGATCCAAAGTCCCAAGCCTGCTTTGTAGTTTTAGCATCTGCAAGAGGTTTAGAGAAAAACCACAACTCAGAGCAGCCCTCCCAGTGTGTATCTCATGATTTCTTGTCTGAGGTTGTTTAAAACTTCATCTGAGCCACCAGGTCATACCACTGCTCTGCCAGATAATCTATTGCTTAAAGCCCAAGGCACTCCTCCTCACAGTGTGTGCTGGGATAGACCTTAATTTTTGCCTACAGAGAACCAAGGTTTTCAGATTAATTCCATGTGGAACAATCAGTGGTCCTCTTGTTCCATCAGGGTATGTCACAGGACTGTGAAAGTGCAGCCTCTGGCAAGGATGGCAGTCAGGACACAAGCAAGAAGCCATTACCAAGACAGGTGTATCAAACAGATTTCATAGGAAAAGGTCTGTTTTCCTGAGACTTCTCTGTAGGGACTGATTTTGAGTCACCTGCTCAGAATGCGGCCTTTGACAACCCACCCCAAAGGACTCCAGTGCCAAAGCCACACAGGTTCATAAACAACCAGTTTGAAGACCTGGACTTGTAACAACTGGGATGGTTTATGGGTAGAAGTCATAAATAGGTTTTATTAAACTGAGTAGGAGAGACAAAATGCTTGGCATTTACAAGTTAAGTTTCTAACTCCGGTAGCACTTCCAGAAATAATAATTAAGTAGGAACTAAATGGTTTTCTTTAATTAAAACATTTTGCCAGGAAAATAACACTGATAGGTCCTTCACTTCCAAGAACTTCATGTCCCAATAAACTCATCAGAAAGTTGCTATATTGACTTTCAGCAAATGCTTCCACACCCCTTGAAAGAGTTCCCTCTTAGTACACTTTGGGTAACTCAGTGGTGTTGGCTCAGCAGGGAGCACAGCGTAGGCTGCAGAAGCCATTTGGGAAATTCCTGTGGGAAGCTCTTACTTCCCTGCTGTGACATCTTCTGGGGATTCATGGACCCAGAGGAACCCCTTAAAAGTCTCACTCAGTGGGTATTCCTGAAGGAGAAGGGGGAAGAGGGGCAAAGACACTCTGACCCGTCTCTTAAACTGTGCACAATGGGCAGAGGTAACCCCACCCTGGGTTTGGGACCTGCACACTGAAGGCCACGTTGCAGCTACAATCACTCTGGTGTAGAGCATCTTGTTCAGAGCAAGATCCACCAGTGTGAAAGGCTTGAGCTTGTCTTCATCAGCTCTGCAGCATGTGAACCACACAGTCTTTATTGAACTCAGTAGCGACACAGTGAACGTAAACAGATGTGTGTAAGAGTCTTTAATTCAGTGGAAGGGGAGCAAAGAAACAACCTTGAACATTGTCCCTTACGTGGACCTTGTGTTTCACCTAACACAGATTTTATACAGTAACATACAACAGTGCAAGCAAAGCTCTGCATCCTCTGCCAGCCACCCAAATGGTTAACCAATGAGCTTTACAGCCTTGAATTCTACGTGTAGCTGTTTCCATACAAGCACTATTAGGCTATGGCACATCGCTGAAAAAACATGCCTTCAGTTTAGACACACAACTTTTAAAAATAGTTTTCTAAGAATTAGGGTTTTTTGATTACAGAAAGAAAAACAAGACACACTTAGATACATCATTCTATATTAACATTCTCAAAGTATATTAAGTTCACAGCTCTTACCCATCTGACACGGCCTTTTGTAGGGCCTGAGCTTCTGTGCTGTTTTCCCTTAAGACTTCTTTACATATGCAAAAAATACTGAAAATCTGTGCGGAAGCTCTGGTGACAAATCCTTTGAGACTATGACATGATGAAGGAACAAGCCATCTCAATGAATAATTTTGCAGTTTATTAGCATAGTGAAGTGTTTTGATTACTTTTGCTTAAGTGAGTGACAAAGGAACTGTTTTATCATGTACCCTGCTCATTTCACTATTATTTGTCCTATTGAAAGCTATCTTTTTTTCTTTTTTTCAATTAGGCATAGGCATGGCACATTCCTAGGACTAGAGGAGTCATGACACTGATATTAATTAAAAGGCTACTAGAGAAATAGGAGATAGTCATGTGATTGAACTGTGCTTCTCTGATACTCAGAGTCTAGGAAGACAAACAGTCCCAAGAGGGGGAAAGGATATTTATTTTTTAACCTACATAACTTGCAAGTGCTCAAGTTATCCGTGTGACTTGTTCACGTTTGCCATGCAAACAGGGCGTATAACAAACCTAAATGACTCAGCGTGAGAGTACGGGAGAAGACAACAATGCTGCTTGCCTCTCCAGCTTGTTAGCTCTCCCAAAGCAATGCTCACAGCCTGGCTGGGCTCACTTCAACTCATCTAAACACAGGTGTCTCCAATGATACTAGATCGTCACGTTTAGCCAGCTGAATCATGTCCTTTGTATTTCTAGAGAGCATTACTATTCATATAAAAATCTATTGTGTTTCTGTAAGAAGGAGCGTGAAAAACCAGCATCTGCCTTCACTAAATGCAGTATTTCTGCAAGTCATAGGGCAGGAATCTTACCAGGATGCCCAAAATCTCAAGTAGTGGCTTTAAGCACTGCAATAGACCTAAAGCTCGAAGGGAAATTGCAGTTCTGCTCTCCAGGGCCAGACTGAAGGAGATGATGTGTGGTTATCATAGGTGTATTAATTGACATTTAGAAGATTAATACTGCAATGATAAAAAGTTCAGATCTAGCATTCTCAGTGAGAAACACCTCAGCCTTGTGAAAATTTAATAAGCTAACAAGGACATTTTTGCTGCAGTTTAATGTGCCCAAGTGCCAGCCAGGCAAATTTCTGCTGTCTGGGAACCAAAGTAACTGAACAGCTACTGGAAAGTTTTCACACAATTGTATTTGTAGAAACTATTGTCAGTGTGATTTTTTTTCTCCTTTCCTTTTTTTTCCCTTTTTTTTTTTCATTTGCTCACCCTGTTTTCTGCTCCCCACCTTTCCCAGGACATTGACATCCCACCTGATACTATCTGAAACAGAATCCGATGAACAGAGCTTTTTTTTTTCTTCTGTGTGTAACACCTACAAAAGATAATGGGAATGGAGGTAGGGGTAGATCAGTATAATTTTCCCTGTCATTTGAACCCCATTCATCACACATGGCAATGCAAAAGATATATCTCCACTTGGGTTCTTTCTTACAGTGGGAGGTGTATAATATACATCTGTACATTCATAAGAGACAAAAAATGTAGCTGCATTATAGAAATACATATGTATTTATGCATTCTTATATAAATTGACATACATACAGGCAAGCAATAATGCTTTAGACCTTCTTGCATTAGAGAATATTTTGAACAGAAAGCTAATCTGTGAATGTGAAGTAGACTCATAGGGTGTGTTTTTTTCCCTGTGGTTAACCTCTCACAATTATTTTAGGTGGTGTTTTGGTGGATATATTACACTAAAATGAAAGCAAGAACTGCTTCTCTATCATGCAATTGTCTCTGTGTATATTCATGGTGGGATATGCCCACATAGCTGGAGAGCCTTGGCCTTAGGGCATCTACACTGGCAAACCTAACCCTGCTCCCCCTGCACACACCATGCATTCAGTTTTCAGAGCCTTGGCACAAAGTCTTCTGGTTTTGCAGCCTCTCACCCACCTTCTGAGCTGGAGTAAAAATTTAGCAGTTTTTACATGCAGCATGAGGGCATTATACAAGGCACAGGGCTCCTGTCAGACCAAAGCAGTCCAAACACCTCTTGGATTGCTCAGCTCCTCTATATCCATAGAAAATTTAAAAGAAAAAGAAAATCCATGCCTGAAGAGAACAGCCAATCCTAAATTTATTTTCTGGTGGGATCCTTTTGGGTTTGAAGGCTTGACCTACCCTTTCTAATGACTCTCTAACAGCTTTGAGACTCCCCCTCCTTTAAAAGCGGTAGGAGAAGCTCGTCACTGATGGGACACCAGAATGGATGGTTCTCCACCTTATATGCTTGGAAAACACCAAGAACAAGCATTTGTAGCCATTTACTCATCCCTCCCTCAAACACCCTTTGATACTTTGGTGAGAAAATCCTTCTCCAGGTTGGGGTAGGATCCATCCTTCCCACTTGGTGTGTCCTGGTCCAGTACTGAACCCTCTTCCCCTTGATGCTCTGTGCAAATGTTTTCATAGTGCACATTACTTAAAGGGTTTTTAATGGTCCACTGACATCTGGCTTTCTGTTTTGTTCCTTAAAATATTCCTAAAGAAGTCACAACCTGTAAAACTAAAGTATCTACTTTATTCTTTGTTTTCTTTACCTTTCCACAGTGAGAAAAGTGCAAAAAAGTTAATAATGGAAACCCATCTCATCACACAAACCATTCTCTCCTGTTCTTGAGAAACAAGGTCTCTTCAGCTTAGAAGGCTATAGGAGCTTCTGTTTTTACAGACAAGTCCAACAGATGTAAACAAAAGTGGTTCCTAAACAATGGAAATGAAGAATGATCTTGATTTTAATGGCTATTATTCAGGGTTGCTGCAAGATAAAATATGAGTGACAACATAAAACAAATAAAGAGGAGTGAAAGGTAATTCAGTCTGCTGTTATGTTCCTTTCTTCCATGCCACTTAACTCTCTACAGAGACACACAAACCAGCTGTTTATTCTTTTCCTACTCTATTAGTTCTTCCCTGTTTAGGTAAAAAAATCTAAGTAATTAGACTGTAATATAAATCCTAGGGCTGAGCAATTGATTTTCACACTTCTCTCTGGTGGATGGAACCACAGTGCAGCTAACCAATGCAGCTGGACCACACTAATGGCCACCTGAGCCTTTGCAAGTAATTTGTCTTTACCACAGCATCAAAGCTTTGATTCTTTAACAACCAGGAACATAGTTCCCTATTAAGGCATTAAGCTTTGGTGACTGAATAAAACCACAATGAATTTTTGCTGGAAAAAAATGATAATTCGTCCTTCAGCTTCCCTGAGTTCTCTGGTACAATTAAGCTTCTCTACAGAGGCATCATGTTAGGATTTATCTCACCTTAGGTGTTTCTAGGATAGACATCTACTGCTGGGCTAGTCTAGACACACCTTGGACTGGTCATTAATGGAGAGAAATGAACACTTCTAGGGTGTGATTCATCTGACCCTGTCTTTGACATCCAGATGAGAAGATTTATCTCTTTACAGAGCTCATTCCTTTTCTGACATAACTGGCATCAGGTGCTGAATTTACTTTATTAAAAACTTTCCAAATGCAGTCAAGCACAGAAAAGTATGAAAACCTACCACAAAGAAATTAATAGGTTAATTTCCTGACAAATGTGGGAAATTTCCTAACAAATAGTATTGTTACAAATGACCATAAACATGGCCATTTTCTCCCCATACCAATAGTTGGTATTCCAACATTTTATATGTAATTGCTGTTGACAGAGCTGATAACTCTACAGATTTCATCTTGTGGGAATATTAACCTGGAAAACCTTGGTGTCAAGAACTTCAAGGGCCTGAATGCATCCTGGCAATTACACAGAAGCAAAATGCCTATCTGTGGTTGTCAGGACTTTGGGGAGCCACGCAAACCTCCTGCAGTTCCTCAGCCTCCTTGATGAGGAGTCCATTCGTAAAAAAAGCTCTCCTGGAGGTGTTTGCTTCCCAGGGGAGCATGGTCATACCTTGAGATGGCAGTAAAAAGCAGCTGGTTTGCTTTGCTTCTTTGGCCAGTAGTGTTGTAAACAGCTGCAATAAAAGAAATAATCCTTGGGACAGGACACCTTCACCCTCATGAGGTTTTTCTGTTTATTAAACTGGAAGAGATGGTAATTGTGGTACTTGACATTTGTGTAAGAGAGGCAGCATGGGGGTTGTTGTGAACCAGGGAGATGCTCAAGCGATTAGAGAGAGAAATGTAGCAGAAAGCTGGGTGAAAGACTCCAGAGGTGAAGGAAACTTCTGTGTGACTCCTGCACGCCCTCAGGAGCACTCCAAGAAGGTTCTGGCAGTAGCTAAGTAGACACGTGAGAGCTTTCTGTCAGACTGGCAGGTGCTGGTGGGATGGCTTGCAAAGGGGAGCCACTGCTGGAGTAGAAATGCAGCCTGGGGCAGTGGGACCACGTGTCCCACACTCACCACTTGCACTACTACAAGTGCAGCGTTACCCAAATACACCCTACCTGATAAACTCAGAATCACCCGAGCCTGAACTAAAAGAGACACAACCATAAGGCACAAAAATCTTCCTTGCTGCTGAGATAAGCGAAGGGAGGTCCAGTTTATGACTCCTGCTGAAGCCTAGATATGAAATGACCCCAACCCCTGCAGCTGTGGGGACGCAGTGTAGACTGGAGGAAAGCCAGAGGCCCCCGGAGATTGCCACAGCACCGTTTGATCAGCCTACCTGATAGATAAAAGCCAGCCAGCAGCAGGGAGCTGTCCAGGAAAGCAGTGGGCTTGTGATGGAGACTGATGGGAACCTCCTTGGGGACTTACCAGCTCCATCTCTTGGCAAAAGGTGGGACAGGATGGAGAGTGGATGGACAAAGGTAGATAGCTAGGTAGGCAGATGGAACATTTTGCAGCTGTTTGGCCGAGATAAAAGGAGTTTTGTGGGTTGGATATGCTCAACTGTTAGACCTGGGGGGCCTCCCTGCCTGGTTCCAGCCTCAACCTCCTTCCCTTCCTTGGGAGAGGCCCAAACCCCTGGAGGCCATGGTTACAGCAGAGGGGAGTGCTTGTGTTGCTGCTTTGCTTTGGCCTTTTAGGAGGTGCTAAAGTGTACATAGGTGGTGGGTGTATTGGGAAGTCTGCAACAGGGAAAGGGCTGAGGAGGTCCTGTCTCATCCGCAGCAGGAGGCATGTGCCTGGGAACACTGGGCATGGAGGCAAAGTCCTTGGCCCCATGAATTCTAATTTTTTTTTTTTTTATCTGAAGCAAGTCACCATGAAGCCTGAAAGAGACCAGAACAGAAATATATAGCCTGTTAGTGGTGAGTTTGAGCCCAATTATCAATTAATTGAGGTGCTTTAAGGCACACAGCACACCCACACTACAGCTTCTAAAACCAACACAGCTTTTGTTGCCACTTTTCTGTTGTTTCAGGGTAGAAATTTTGTAATCTTTTTTTGTTAGCTCTGGAATAAATTAAAGCTTGTGCACATGCATGGACTTACAGCTGCTTCCCCCCAGAACCCTCCCAAATCCCACAGCACATTGCTATCAGTCCCAGAGGTGTATTGCACACTCCTCTGAGTGAGATACCACTATTGGTGTCCGCACATCTGGATACAGCAGGGAAGTGACAGGGGCTGGATCCACATGGCAAAGGCATTACCCTCCTGCTTCACATCGCTGCCTGACTGTCCAGCCAGATAACCCCGCACATCCCAAAGCTTCAACCCACACTGCTGGGAAGGTGATGGCCCCCAGTGCCCTTGCTGGGGGTGCTGCCTGGGTGATCTCCAGAGCCAGGTTGCCCCCGGGGGTCTTGCCTGGGTGTCCCTGAGCTGTGGGCTGGCAGGGCACTCCTGCAGCATTTGTAGCTGCCTCCACAAGCTGCTTTTCAGGAACAGACATCCCCAGAGGCCATTTCAGCAGCAATTGGTTTATTCCAACTGTATCTAATTGGGCTGAAGGCTGAAACCCCTTTTCTCTTCTCCAATGGAAGGCCAGAGATTCCCTGCCTCACAGAGATGCTCCAGTCGGCCAAAAATAGCCTCCTGCAGATCTCACACACAGCCCTTTTGTGCTGGTTTTTAACCTGCACAGGTGTAGGTAGGGAATAGAAAGAGGGTTGTGTGGCTCAGGGAACGCCCCCAGATGCATCACCACCACACCAAGTATGCTCAATAATGATTTTGTTTTGAACTCCGCTTCAATGGGATGTCCCTCAGAGCTCCCTCGGATCTCAGGTGGGATTTTGGATGAGTGCTCAACCAGCACATGAAGGCCTTGGCCGCCAGCCACAGGGCTGCCTTGGTGCCCAGGGCCAGGCAGGGTCCCCTGGCAGGGCAGTGTCAGCAACGCAGCACCCAGGGGCAGCTCCACAGTTATGGTATGGAGCTCCAAGAACATTTACACTTCTAGATGTGACAGTACGAGCTAGAATAGCATGGAAACACAATCCAAGAACATGCATGAGACACACAAAGATACCCCTATTTATCAATGGAGGCAGAACTGTTATGCTGGAGGGGGAGCTGGAAGAGATGCAGGCACCATCTGCACTGCAGTGTCAGTAAATTGACAGCAATACAGTTTAGGAAAAAACTGACATAAGTTTTAGATTTTATTCATTCGTACATTATTTACAGCAGTTGCTTTCATATTACAATTCTCTTTCATCTTTTCAGTTTTCACTTATAAAAAATTAACCAAATAAACCTTATATAACCAAATTTATCACAGCAGGTCTGGTTAATTTTCACAGTTACAGCGGCCATCAGGAACAGAACTTAAGTACCTACAAGTCATTTGTTCAGAGCACCTCGCCTGCCCCTGCCTGAGGAAACCCTGCTGTCCCTCGAGAGCTGGCTGGCTCCCGGGGCTCTGCCCACTGCGGATGGAGAGACCACACCCTGTCAGGATAATGCTTTGTAAGCTGGAGCTCGAATGCCTAAAGCCCATCAAGGGATAACTTGGACACATCTTAACGTGTCCTGCCACACCAGAGGAACAGGTTTGTATTCATACCTTGATGGTATGCAAACATCTTTGCAAGAGAGCTGGTTTTTGCTTCCCTCCATAGAAAATTATAGCAATTTATTCTATTTTCTGCTATTGTTGAGCCCCAGTTGTGCAGTAGCAGAGCACACTGGGGTACAAGACTGAGTCAAGGAGCATTTACCTTCTTCTGTGTGACTCTGACAGTTCTTCCTTGTGTCTGTCTCTCCCACCAGGAATGGTATTTGCAATAACTCGCCCTTAAAACTTTGGTGAAAAGCCTGTGCTGCATCAGGACTCCAAGTGACTCTGGTGGAGGGACCCCACATGGGCAAGTTCTTGGCCAAGGTGACGTCCAGTCCCAGGATGGCCTTCCCTAGTACTTAATCCTGCTCCCCAGGTGCAATAGCAGCACTAATGCCAGTGCGTTCCTAATGGTACCACCTTCATTAACTACCTCCCTGGGCTCTCCCCCACGTGCTCATTTATTTTACAGTGGTAATTATTGCTGTTTTAGAATATGTTCATTTTTCTTTGAGGACTTGTAGCCACTTCCCATTACAAAGTACAGTACATACTATGCTGAACATAGAAAACACAAGACTCATTTCACATCAGTCTTGTACAACGGTGAAGAGATGCAGAGTAAGAGGCTGTTTGGGGGAATCCAAGGTTCTATTTAGGTGTGAGTGAGTAAAAGCCACTGCCTTAAACACGAGCAGTTCTGGTAAGCAATTTAGCCTGTTCTGTTTTGTTTGTATTTTTGTTTTTTTAACTGACATTGGACATTTTCCAAATGCATACCACACACTACCAAAAAAAATTTTTTTTCCTTTACCGCTTTTGTCTCAAGAAGACTTTTGCTTTAATAAAATAACCCAAGCACACAAACTGCTTAAAGCTAACGGCCCAGCACAATTGTAAGTACAACTTACAAAGCAACAGATGCTTTGTTAAACCTAATTACATTTTAAAAAAAAATCAAATATACATATTACAAGGCAAAAGGATTAAGCTTTGGAGGAAAAGAAATTGAAAACAATGTTAGCTAAAAGTTCATTATGCTTATATAGCAGTAGCTGCTTCTGCATTCAAACATGTTACTCGTAAATAAATTTACAGTTGCATCATGTATTTGTTATGCTCTTGGTCTCGCTAAGTCTGTCTTCTACCGTTTAGATGTTAAAAGCATATTCTCTTCCACAGGTGACCATTGTGCAATACAAAGACAGCACTGAACAGCGATTTTTAACAGTGATGAAATTCCAAACGCTGACTTACAGCTTGTTATTTTAAACAATACTGTGTTTTGACTGAACTTTCACTTGTTCAAATTAATCTCTTGTTTTATTTTCAATGAAAGGTACTCCCAATAACCAGTCAGGTAGCAGGTTTCGGTGGGAAATAAGCATAAGCTCTGTTGCATGGTCTCTAGGACTGAGGGATGCAAGAGCACATCATTTTTTTTCTCCTCAAGATTCTCTGTGGATGTATTTTGAGAGAGAAAAAAAAAAAACTATCTTATTGCATTTTAAAGCTTATTTAACACTCAGCATTCCTTCGTTTTCTTTACGTGGTAGAGTATATTCCACTGCAAGACTCCAGTTAGTGTGGAAATTAAAATGCCTTTATTAAGCTTTAAATAGAGTGCATACCAACAGTACTACACTAGCACTAGTGAAACACAGGCCCCAGCACACCAAAAATGAGACTGTTAATTGAGAGGTAACCGGAGCTGGTTCCTGACTTTGTGTGTTTGGCAATTTGGAATTCCCTGCAGTCAGTCTCTATCCATTTGCACCTCAGCCAGCAAATCTGGCAAATTAAAAGGCAGCAGACCTGCATCACGGATGGGGATGGATCAGTGAGCAACAGCAGCAGCAAGCATCATGACACGGTTTTGCAAAACCACGATTCCCTTGGGAATTCTGACCCTGAGACTTGCTGTTCTTGCAGCTGGCCACAAGGAGAGGGCCTGAGCCCCTCCCCAGGCACCAAAAGCTTTCTGCTCCCACTGCAGATGTGCAGCACCAGGACTCCACAGGCACATCCAGACCCCAACAGCCACTTGCTGACCCTTAGTCCTGCCTCTCCTACCCAGCGACCATTAAATTCCCACTAAGCATCACCATGACCCAAAGCATCATCCTCATTTCCCATGGGGATAAACACTGGGTGGGAGGGGAAACGACTCCTCAGGTCCCAGCCCCAGGGTCATTTGCTGAAAGGCAATGCTGAAACGACTCAGGATGCAGAGCTGGCCCTTGGGATTTTAAGAATTTAGATGCATCCATGTTGAACGCAGCAGAACGGCTTGTGCCCTGTGAGCTGTGACACAGGTTTTGAGGGTGCAACTATTTGTGCAGCATCACAAACACCAGTCCTGCCTCTGTGTCCCACGCCACCCTCACTGCACACAACCAGCTCAGCCCTGCAGTGCTGCTGCACCTCAGACCTGAAGGGGAGAGCATCCACACAGTCTCCTTTTTTAACACTGTTAAAATTATCCTGCTTCCAACAAACATCTTACAAAACAAGCCTGTTTCTCCCTGACAGGGTCACTGCCGGCTATCTCCTTCCTGCCTGAAAAGCCCTGCAGCCAAGGCACCCCTCTCTCCTCCCCACAGCGCCCCACAGCAGCCCCCACTTCCTTGGCTGCTCCCCAAACCGCAGGGACAGGAGTGGATGGACCGTGCAGGGAAGAGCCCAGATCCTGCCACTCGGTCCTGTGCGTGGGTACAGCCTGCAGCACATCTGGAGAGAGGTCAAGGCTTGCTCAAGAAACACTGCCCCACATCCCACACAGGGACGGAGGGGTGAAGGAAAAGAGTGGCTTTCAGCTGATGGCAACAACCCAACGGCAACGCCCCGAACTTCTCTGCATCTTCCAGCAGAGACACATTACAGTTGCCATTCCCAAGCATCTTCTAGGTGCTGTCTGATTCACAGAGGGAAAACACAGTGTGAATTTACAACAAATATGAATTTGAGAGTTTCAGGGTAGATTAGAAACCATTCTGTTGGTTTGATTGCTTAGCATTACTGGCCTGGATCTGTTCAGGAGCCAAACTTCCCAGAGAGCTTATTTCCAAATGTGACATGTGCTGGAGATGCCAGTTTGCTCAGGATGTGCAGGGACTTCCTACTCACTCCACAGGGAATGGTCCAGGCTGTGCCAGAGGGCTGAGACAGCCCTGAGACCAGGGACTTCTGCCATGGCAATGCAATTTTCCCTTTTTTTTTTTTTTTTTTTTTTGGTTTTTTTTTCAAACTTTTGGACATCACACCTGGTTCCTTCCTCAGGGAGTAAGGGCTTCATCCCAGACTCCTCCAAGAGCGCACCTGAGCAGTGCCTACTGCACAGGGATTATTAGCAGGAAGTGCTCCATGCTAAGGAGAGAGAAGCCAGGGGAGGAAACTGCATCCCCCATGCCACCACCCAGCACAAGGGCAGGGGGCTGTGACAGTCCACCTGCACCGCAAAGTAAGAGCAGGGACGTGGCACAGCTGGGGGAAAGTGCCTTCACATCTCCAACACATCCTCCACCTAAATCTGAAGTGGTCTTACTAGCCACCACATTTACCAACTGAGGCTCAAACCCATTAGACACTCCACTCTTCCTCACACTCCAGCCAGAATTGCTCTCAGAAAGACAAACCCCGAAAATAAATCAGGAGCATCCTCTCCCATCTCACACTGACGTGAGACTCTCTGGGAATCAAGACTCAAGAATTGGCAATAGAAACTCAAAGGATTTTCTGGCAATAAAACCAAACACACAACTGGGCTCTGCACCCATTCAGCCACTGAACTGGGATGGGAAGAGTCAGGAGATGATGCTCAGGCCCAGAGAAAGCTGCACAGCCCTATCTGAGGCAGGAGAAACAAGAAAATCCCCAAGGGGGGCTGCAAAGGCAGGACTAGGGGGCACAACTGATGAGCTGTGGGATCTTTTCCATGCAGCATTGTTTCTACCAGCACACTCTGAAAGAGGTAGAGCAGATGGATGGATCTGCCAAAGGCAGCCCAAACCCAACACATTATTGCCCTGCAATGTGCACCGTGGTCTACCTGCAATGGGGACAAGGCAGACTGGGCCGTGGGGGCAGCGGGAGAGCCTGGCACAGTCCAAAGCCCAGGGGCCATGCAGACCAGCAACTCTGTGGCTCCAGAGCTGAGCCGGAGCTTTCACATGAGGGTAACTTGCCTTGAATGCAGACAAAACAACAGTGTCGCTTCATGCTTTTAAGCCCAGCCTTATTTAATCCTATTCAGAGCAGCCCTGGGTGGGAGAGCAGCCACAACGCCGGAGGTCATGTACCCCTGTCCCACCACTGCTACGAGGGATGCAGCCCTGGCAGCCCTCTCAGTCTTCCGAGGAGAGCAAATCCCAGCCTGTCTGGCAGCCAGCCCTTTCCTTCAGAAACAAGCTGGCCCGGCTGGAGAGCTGGGAGCAACCTGCTGGATTTCTTCCAAAAAAGCCTGGTCACAAAGCAACTGGCAGAAGCATTAAGGGAATAAATTTGCTTGGCAGCTACGGGCCAAGTGGCAACGACTCAATCCTTATCGATGCATCTCCAGCTGGGGGAGGAATGCAGACAGCACCCTGAAAGCCACACCTTCCCAAAGCACCTCTTCCCCGGGAAACAACAGCTATTACGATCAGATACTGTTAATATCATCAATTAAGGTCTACATGTTTTAAAAGAAAATACTGGTAACGTGATGGTACTTCTGTGTCTGTGGGATCTGGTGGGATTTATTCCAGGTTTGGATATTCTGACAGGATGTGGAGTTTTATTACAAAGGCACAGGTATCAAATAAAACCAGCAACATTATTTTAATTAAATATCCTAATAAAAAATTAACACTCAATTTAGGCTTTACATATTCCTCCCTTATTAAAAGACTAGTTTTTGTTTTCTGGTTTTTTTTTACCTCTGGAAAGGTTTTAGTGCAGTGATTATATAGCAACAGAAAAATAAACTAAAAAAGGCACAAACTTTTGTTTTTCTTTCAGCTTTTGCTAACACTTTATATTTGTGTTTTACTTCGGTTAATAAATCACTGAATGCAGCAAGAAAATATTCTGCCGATTTCTGTACACTATACAAGAACCCCTACCAACAATACATTATTTCAGCTTCAGGAGAAATGTACAGCATAGAAAGACTTTTAAAAATATAGTGCCCCATACAGAAATTTTGTTAATTAAACTCATGGTCTCTTGCTACAGTGCCCTTCGCCATCCTCATTCCTCCCCTCTTATTGCTGGGACACACACTGGGACTCTGCCCCTCCAACTCCCTACAGGCTGGACTGAGCCCAAGTCCAGCATTGAAAGCGCTACCGGTGTTGTGCCAAATGGCCCCTCCACCCCCAGCATCAGTGCCTGGTCCATGGCCTGGCAGGGATGGGGTGAATCCCCTCCCCTCTGCTCTCACTCAGCATCGCTGGCCATGTCTCAATGCTGGGAAAGCTTTCAGCCAGAGAGGAAAGGGCAGCTCCCGGTAGGAGTGAGACAGACAGAACCTCATGTCCAAGGTCCATGCTGTCTGCCCCCTCTTCCCATGGCTCCTTCCTTCTGGGGCTCTCTCGCTGATGCCTCCATTGTATTTGGAAGTGCAAGCGTGGTTAACACATGCCCTACCCTTTCACCGAGTTCGTGATAAGGTGGTGGGGTTTCTCCCCCTACACACACATAGTACTTCATAAAATAGCAATTGCTTTTTCCCCAGGAACCGAAGGGCTGTTACCCTTTAAATGCATTAGCTGAGCCAAACCCCTCTACCCACCCCAAATTAAGTGCAGCCAGAAATGGTTTTCTGTAATACCTCTGATACCACGCTTTAAAAACGAAAACCTACCACTCTTCTTTTTTCCCCAAGACTTATTTCATGCAAAGTTGCTATTTGTTTAAATAAGTTATAAAAGTTGATATCTCAGGCTAGAAGAAGCTGTAGTCTTGGTTATTCTTTAGTTGGCAGGCACTGTACATACATACCGGGTACAGACACATGCCAAATCTGCTTTGCATTGCTTTTTGCATTATACAATTCACAAATCTGACATCATTAAAGCAGTTAATTACCTTTGATGGAAGGCTGCAGTGAGGCCATCTACATTTATCAAACAAGCAGCTGGTTAAGATAATAAGGACGCTTCCCCCCCACCCCGGCACTCCCCAAAATGCTATTATCTGTCACACGTTGCTTCTCTGAAGTGGTGAGATTTGGTGTGCACATTAATGTGCAAATGTGTTGCCATAGGAACTGCAGCCTCCATTACGCCTCAACGACACCATTCAGCAAAAGCCAAAACTAAAAATAACAACAACAAAATAACCCTTAAAAATAAAATAAAAACAAACAAACAAACAACAAAAAAAAAACCCCAAAAGGCAGCAAAAGAGAAAGTCCAACGCACATGCAGAGTCTGGCCCAGGACTGCAGGTTACACGTGGCTACAGAACAGCGCAGGAGATACTTAGGTTTGATCTTAACTTCACACTATGGTACAATGGGGCTCAGTTCAGCCGGTCCGAGTCTGTGCTGGCTTAGGAAGGAGAGGGAGGTGGAGTGGAGTTGTGGTTACCGGATGCACCCAGGGTCTCTCAGGCATTTGGCAGAATGAGGCACATCCCAAAAAAAGTGCAACACCAGTGCCGTGGTGGCAGTGCGATGTGTTGGAGTGCGTGCACGCGCTTTCCTCTTCATGCATTGTAGCAAGCGGGTTGGGGCAGGGGGGCGGGGTTCGCCCCCCACCTTTCCTGTGAGAAACTATTAACCAGTAAATAACGGGAGGATGAATGCGTGTTCTACTTACTGGTGCGTGGAATACTGAAAACTGCATTCAAGTAATATTTCTGCGCTATTATGAATGCATCACCATGTTATTATCTTACATTTGGAAAAGGAGAAGACTATGTACACCAGAGCGAGTGGTACTATTTTGCAGTAAGTTTCTGTGCTTTACGGAGGTACCTGGGAAGGAGAGGCCGCCGCTCCGCCGGGTCGCAGGACTCCCAGCACCACCACCTACAGCATGCGAGGAAGGGCCGGCCCATCAAGCTGAACGGAGCAAACCCAAAGGTGACAGGAGGGAACAAAAACTCAACCCAAAATTGGCAAATCAACGGTGACGAGAAATAGAAGGGTAATTTATTATTTTTGAAGGGGTGGAAGAGGAGGAAAAAAAAATAATTTTTTTTTTTTTCATTTGGTTGGTTGGGTTTGTTGGTTTTTTTTATTCCTCCCGCAGCTGCAGGCGGTAGCGGTGGTAGCGGACCTGGAAAAACATTCTCTCCAGTAAGGAGCGTGTCATCCCTGGCAGGGCATAATGTTCAACGACACCCACGTGCTTGAACCCCAAGGACTCGTAGAGCTTGTGGGCTGCCATCTTCACGGCCGTGGTTCCCAGCACGACGGAGGAGTAGTTGTTGAGCATGGCGAACTCCAGCACTTTGCGGCCCAGGGCCTTGGCGATCCCTTTGCCACGGTAGTTGGAGTCGACCGACATGCGGCGAAGCTCCACCGTGTTGTCCTCCTCGTTGCCCCGCGCCGCCACGATTCCCACCACGTTGACGTCCAGGACAGCGACCCAGAAGCAGGAGCCTGTGGGAGATAAAGCAGCACATGAAGGCACCAGCCTCCCTGGATGTACAAGTGCCCGTGGCCAACCACGCACCTGGGAGCAGGGCTTGGGGTCCAAAACCACCCATCACATGTGGGGACTAATGACCTATATAAGGGCCAAACTCTTTTCCCTTGACACTCTGAAGGGAATGTTGTTTTCCCAAGGAAAATGGACAGGGAAGTCCCTGCTAACCTAAGGAAGATTCCCAGGGGCCAGGAGTCATGAAGCACATTTGGCTGCCATCACAGACAGGAAACAGTCAAAGAGTCCTCAGCCCATGATGGGCAACTTCTGATCCACACACAGTCCCACTCTCCTGTCCTACCATGTAGCTTCCCTGCAGTGAGTCCCAGATTCCTCACAGCACAGCAAAACCAACCCTGGCTGCTTCTTTCATCACACCCTGTGACCCAGGGTTGGCACAGGTAGCCTGTTGTATGCTTTGCCACCACAATCCTCCTTTACTGGAGGCTGTACTTTCCAGAGGCTCTCTTATCTCCAGGCAACAGCTCGCCTGAGGAATGGGCAGGACATCACTGGGCTGGACTCACCAGCTGAGAGTCCCAATGTGCTCTGGGCACAACTGTGGTCTCTGAAGAGAGCAGGGACCGCACTTGCAGGCAGCAGCCCATGGGGGAGGAGCACAAGGCAGTGCACAAAGCATCTTTGGAGATTTGAGAGGCCAGGATTCAAGTGAATGACAGTGAGGAGCAGAAAAGGCTGCGTTTCTTTCTCTAGTGCTGTGGTGAAAGGCAGGCAGCCAGCTCAGAACAGGATGGGAATCTCTGTGGTGAGGGACAGCAGGCAGGTCTGGGGCACGAGTAGCTGGTGGGGCCTCCTCAGGTCTGAGAAAGCTGTGCTGGCTGCAGGGCAGACACTGAGCCATGGTCTCAACCTCACATTGGGACTCATAAGGATGTTGCTTTTCAGGTGTGATGCAAGAACTGTCCTGGTGGCTCAGGACTCCCACTGGCTCCTCCTGCCACCTGCTTCTCCATTCACAAGGATCTGATATGATAAGCTAAATAAGTGACTGCCTGGTGTGTTTCTGACATCTCTCCATGACCGTCGTATGTAAGTGCATTCTCCTCCTGGAGACTTCAGGAGCTCAGTGCGGGACTTGCCTAGGACAGCTTCAAACAGAAAATCCAAACTGGGCAGCAAGATGCTGGTAGTGAGAAACTGGGACCATTAATGGCAGCAGAGCACCAACAGGGGAAAACAGGCCCTAGAAAGAGTATCTCCTGCTCACAGCAAAGACCAGGCTCACCCTCCTTCTTCCCTGCAGGTTGGGGTGCTTGTAGCCAGGTCCCCCTTGCTTTGGAGCTACTGCTGCTCCTCCTCTGCTGGCCTGTGCCAGGTGACAGCATCTCACAAGTTGGAAACATGGCACTCAAGCAACTCAGGCCAAAGCCACATAGTCTCAAGAAGCAAAACCAGCCCAAACTCACACTGGCACTGATCAGCAGGCATACTGCTCCAGGAATGAGGATGCAGCTTAAGGAATAGGCTGCACTTTTTGGGGGTATGGAGGGGTCAGCACAGTCACTCTGCTGTGAGGTGTCTTGCCCAGAAGAAAAGCACTGACTTTCAGTGCTCTGGAGCAACATGGCTTCATCCAGAGGAAGAGGATCCCCACCAGAGGAGAAACCCCTGGTGCAGGCAGTAGCCTTCTTCTCCAGTGCTAAGCGGAACAGAACCTGACTTGGGCAGCAGCTCCGTCTTTAGCACCAACCCTGCCAACTGCCCCAACCTGAATGCATGGCACGTCTCCAGAAGACCAGTTAAACAGCCCAGGTGGGTGCTCAAGGGTGCACAGCACCGCTTCCCCTGCAAAACTGGGGGCAAAAAATGATTAAAGCAACTCAGAGTACTTTGCCACTGGAGGAAAGCAATGCATGGGGTGGTGGGAGGTGCCTCCCCAGATGCTGCTTGCAGGACAAATGCACCTTGTGACTCCACAAAGCCATCAGAAAGAGATGGGAGGAGGTCTTCCCTGCTTCCCTACAGCCCAGCTGCCAAGGAAAAGCTGCGTAAAGATGAAGTGTGGGGAACCAGCCCAGGTTCACCCCAGCACTCCAGGCTCATCCCCACCTTCAGAGGAACGCACAGCTTGGGCGATGCTCACTTCTGTTCCCACTGCAAGCAAGTCATTTTGCTGCTGCTATCTAGGTCAACTGATAATTTTTAAAACACTGGGGCCCATCTTGACCCATTTATCATGAGCAGTTGTCTCTGCTCTGCTGCCACGTTTGACGGTGTGGCTTGTTCCCCTGCACTCCTTTGGATCTCAAAATGTAATTTATTCAGACACCACCCTAGATGAACACCTACAAGCTCTGAAACCCAGCAGCCACCCTCCCTCTGAATACAAATTGCAGGGTGGAGAGCTCCCCGCTGGTTTTACACTGTTCATGACGTGGTGGTTGTTCCCAAGGCACTCCCCAGACCATCCATCACACCTCTGGCCAGGCGGCAAGCAGACCACAACATCAGGGCTGCAGTGGCCCTCACCCCTACATGTACAGCCACTGGTCCTGTGGTGTAGTCCCAAAGGGAGGTTCACGAGTTCCCCCATGTTTGGGGAACAGGGATGGGATACTTCCCTGGGGGCAGGTGATGCCATCCCCAGCATCCAACCCAGTCCTGGGCAGCCCTCAAAAGTGCCACAAAGCAGCCATCAGCTGGTATCCCCTGAGCTGCAGCCGGTGGCACAGCTGTCACATCTCCCTCGTCCAGCCCAGCATGCAGCAACTCCTCCCAGAGCTGCTACTTCAGCAAGTTTGTCTCATTTTCCTCAAACCAGAGATACAACCTAGGCTCCTCTCAAACCAAGGTTACACAATCGCTTCCGTGATTGCTTCCCACTTTTATTCCTTATTTTCCCTTCTCAGCAAGCACCTCTCCTCTGTCTCTGCCCACCAAACCTGAGAGGCTGCTAAAGCTCACTCAGCAAAACTTCCCACATTTGTAAAATGGCACGTTTCTAGCACTTTGGGGTATTCTGCCTATTTAAAACCCAAATCTGGACATACCCACCACAGCAGAGTCCCCAAAGCCTTTCACATTCCCAGTCCCTCTGATTGCCCTCTCCGTACCCCCACACCTGTCCATCCCAGCTGTAAGCAGCATGACAGCAAACCCATGCTCCTTGTTAGTTTTTACTTACAACTTTAAAGCTTAATTATAATGATTTTGAGTTCAACATGAAAAGAAATAGTATCTGGCACATCTCCCAGTGTGTGTTGTGCACATAATGTGTATAAATAGCCACAGACAGGACACATCTGCTCAAACAATGCGAGTTGTATTCAGCTCTCGCTTATTAGCAGCGCCATCAGTCCCCAAGATTTCTACCCTACTGCCCACCTCATGTCTGTGTCTGCTCCAAGGATCATCAGTGGCCAGATCCTTCAGCCTGCTGAAGACACTTCAAGTTCCCAAAGATGGCCACAAAGCCCAGGAACAGTTTTCCCCTGTCTGGTTGTCAAATATCTCTTCTAGGCAGCTGCATCCCATTCAGATGGGGGTTTGCTGCTGAAACCTGCCTTGGGATCATACGAGGTGCTGCTGACCTTGGGCTGAGACCTTTGCTCCTCTGGGAAAACCCTCCAGTTTCAGAGCAGGAATGCTGAAGGTCTTCAGATTGCTCATTACCTAAACTCAATCAAATGACCTTCAAAAGTCCTTTCCAACCCAAACTACCCCATGATTTTATGTTTTCCACAATGCTAGCCAGCTGTAGCTCCTCCCCACATCCACTCTTCCAGCAGCACTTACTCTGGAGCAGCATGGAAGCACCCTGGAAAAACCACCCTGCACTGCCACACCCCGGGGCTTGGGGGATCTCCTCCCCCACCTTTTCTGGACAGAGAGGTTTGACTCAGAGCATGGCTTGTTTTTGAACTTTTTCCTACCTAGGATGAAACAAACTAACACATCTCACCTGTCAGCAAGGAGCAACAGCCTTGTTTGCAGCACTATTAATAGCAGGAGCTGACGTTTTACTCTCACATGCTATCTGAAAATAATCACTGCTGCAAAGATAAACACAGACCCTGAAAGCTACAATTCTCCCTACCCTTTCAGATACTCATCCTGTGGCAGCATCTCTGCCTCTGCCTTCACCCTCATTTGCCTCCATCTTCTGCAGTCCACTTGCCAACCCATCACAATGGTCACCCAAAGCCCTTCCAGCTCACTCCCAGATCTGTTCTTTGTGGATGTCTTGCATTTAATTATAGCTGCCCTGTGTGAAGCACCGGAGGTACCTTCCAGAGGCACAAGCCGAACACCAAGCCTCTTTGCAGCACTGTTCCCTGCTTCCTTCAGGGCTGCCAACAGCAAAAGTGAGGAGAGGAAGTCATGGAAAACACACCACCACCTTCCTTAGGTCTCTCTGCTCCCTCAGCTTGCTGTGTCACCACACAGTCTCAGCATCAGTAACTCACAGGCGAAAGACATAATAAAGGAAGAAATTTTTTTACAATGATGGTGGAACTGGAATAGGATGCCCAGAGAAGCTGCGGATGACCCATCCTTGGCAGTGCTCAAGACCAGGCTGGATGAGGGTTTGAGCAACCTGGTCTAGTGAAGGTGTCCCTGCCCACAGCAGGGTGTTGGAACTAGATGGTCTTTAAGGTCTCTTCCAAACCAAATCATTCTATAAAAAAAAAGGAACCAACACCTTGCAATACACACACCTGTGAGAAAGGCACAAAATGGCTGTGATGTGTGTAACAGGGAACATGATTTTAGGTTGCTCATGCTTCACAGCAAGGTCAGACACGGTTCCTCAGCTGATGGCACCCAGGGCCTGAAAGCACACAAGATGGCAGTGTCTTTCTGCTCTAAATTTAAGGATGATTCCCAGCTTTTGAAGACTCAAAGAGAGCATTCTTCTAATCCACCCACCCATCTCCCACAGCACAGGCTGCCCTCAGGCTCCACACACTGCTGCTGGCACCGCACCCCGAGGACTTCCCTGGAGCAGTGGCACTGCACTGGCCACTTATTCCCCACTCCTGCCAAGGAGGACATGCCATGCAATCCCCCGGCTGTGCCTGCAAGCCTCCTCTCCCAGCCTCCTCCACTGTCATGAGCTGCACAGCTCTCCCCCACACAGCCGACAAGGATGGATGGTGGGTGAAAATAAATTCATTTATTTTTGCCGCAAATTCTTCTACACCTTTTGATGAATAAAAGGCCAGTGGGTGGAAAGACTGGAGCCAAAAGCAATTGCAGAGGGTACTGCTAGAAGAGAAGGGGAGAGACATCCCCACCAGCCTGAGTCCTACATGACTGATGACAGCAGGTTCCCACAGCCTTCCTGAGGCACTCAGCACTCAAGGACCACTACTCCAAACTCCAAAATTTAACAGCAGTGTGTTGCTCTGAAAAATCAAGGCTCTGTCTTCCAGGTAGGTACTTTTCAAATCCACTATTTTCTAGAAAATTCTAGTATTCCCACAAGAACAAAGCTCTGCTGCCCCAAAATATCCTGAACTCAAACTTTGGTCCTCCCTAGTACCAGCATCTACACACTGAGGGGTGAGTTTTCTCAGGGCTGGAGAGAGGACAGAGCAGCCCCTGCACGCACCACCAACTGTTGGTGCTAATTTCATGTGAATGCATCCAAGGGAAGGAGTTTTCCTTGGAAGTATGTATAAAAGGCAAGTATAGAAATCTTGCCCAGAAGCAGGTCAGTCTTCTCCCTCTTTCTTCAGGGGCAGCACTGCCATCTCCTGCAGCCTAGCTCTCATTAAATCTCTGAGGCTTATTCATGGAACGTAATTTCCAGACAGACATGCAACTTCTCATGGTAATATCTCTTCAAGCACTGACTGTGACTTTCAATTCTGCTTTGGCATGTCACAGCAACACAAATGTGGGTAATTCCCCTCTTGGCTCAAAGCTGTCCCAGGTGATGTCCTTGGAGCACCCTGCATATGAGGGGACTAGCAGAGATGCTTAGCAGGTACTATCACCACTGCTGGGAACCCACCAGGTGAGCACCAGCTCCTCTTGCATGCTTACAGCAGAGCCACAAGAGCAGCCAAGGACTGGCAACCATGAGAAAAGGAAGCTGATTGAGAGAAACTCTGGCCAGGCATTCCAAAATTAAAAATAGGAACCTGCATCCCTGGCAGAGATGTGATATGCAGGTGCAAGCTCTGGGATGGGGAGGCAGGGTGCCCACAGGCTCAGTGTGTGTCTTCAGGGCTTTGCTGGGAGAAGCAGCATCCTGCACAAGGCAAACATCCCTCTCCTACATTTTTCCCCAGGCTGTTATGAAGAGGCAAGAGAGGCTAAGAAAAAAAAAAAATCCAAACACCAAAAAAGTCAAAATCATGCCCATGCTTCCCACAGGACAGGACCTGTAATTGCCATGTTCCTCATTCTTAATATACCTACACAAAGGCTTGCCAAAAGTGACAGGCTTGCTAATCCCAAAGATCCGAATGCCCCCCGTCTCCTCCCTGTGACCTGCTGACGTACCATGTGACACCACTGTGTGGAAACACCGGGACAGAGGAAATGCAACACGCTGTCCCATCATGAAGCTTTAAATATTTGCCCTTGGAGCCACTTGTTCAGCCTCCTGTGCCATCTCTCCATCTGATTTTGGCCAGAGCAGCAGCCCTTTGTGCCAAGCATTGGTGGTTCAAGCAGGGCAGTACAGAAGGAACCAGGGGGTCCTGCACTGGACATGGCATAGTGCCATTTATTACCTATTTACAGATAACCCATTAAAAAAGCCCCAAAATTCAGTGTCTGGCCTCTCCTTCTGCCAGTTCTATTTATATACATCACTGTCAGTGAGACAGACTGCATGGCAGCAAGTGGACAGAGTCCCCAGCCCAAAGCTGGCTGTGCCATGGCTCTGTATTGCTGATGCCATTTAAACCCCTGCCCTTTTAACCTGTCTGGGTTTTGAAGAGGGAGGCAGAACAACTACTGAGCACTTGAGGCAACTCTCTCTCCTCCTTCCCCTCCATCCTTGGTGAAATGCAGGGCAGACCAGCCACATTACATCAACATCAAGGGAGAAAAGAGGCTCTTCTGGGGACAGCTTGGCTGCTGTGATGTGAATGCTGCCAGCAGGAGGAGTTTAGGGCACAGACATGGCACATGGGCTGCCACCCAGCCAGACACGGGCAGCTTGAGCACAGGGACTAACCAAGGACAGGCAACAGCTGTCCCTGCCACTGACTGCAGCTGCTCAGCTAGCCAGGATGGGCAGGGATTTATGTCTGTGTTTATGAGGTGTGCCATTACCCCATTATCCCTCCTTACCTCCATCTTTTCTGTGTGTTGAGTTTCTCTCCTTTCCACCTTTCTAGTTTCCCTTGGCTTCAAGCAGGGCTGCACAGCAGCTCCCACAAGTTCTGCTAATAACTCTACACTTGACTTCAGTTAAAAGGTATTCCTGGAGGGCTCCTACAAAATAATGGCATTTCAGTGTAGTTTATGGCTATGGAAACGGGGTGAGATGTGAGAGATCCCGACTCTGGCATTCCTGACATGAGCATCCCTCTGCACCACATAAGGCCCAGGCATGGGGGAACAAAAAATGTCAGGGACACAGGAATTATTCATGCATGAAATTAGAAATGCTGTGAGATTCCTTCCTCCCCATAAATAACTCCACATAAGCTACCACCACAGGACTTATTGCCCTGATATAAACAATTCCCTACTGGAAGAGCACAGGGCAGCACATCTATATGCTGAGGGTGGGTGACATCCCTTGATGCATCTGGGCAGCAGGTGATGAGATCACCTACACAGCATGAAAAGAGATGGATGATTTGGTTCTGAGCAACCAGTTCATCTACTGCTCCATCTGCCACCTTTTCCACCCTTGTTACCTTTGACCTGTGTTGTTACGGAGGGCTGAAGCTGCTTGCAACAGCCCTTAAGCTCAGACAAAGCCTGCAGAGCTGCAGGCAGCAGGGAATGGCTGGGGTGACAGTGACATCCAGCATCTGAACAGCCACACAGCCACAGTGTGGTTCCAGGGACATTCGCTACCAGACAAACTGTGACCACATTCCACCACAACCACAGGTCTCAAACCGCCCCAGGGGACAAGAACTTCAGAGGTGGCCTCTGCAGCGGATAAACCCGAGCATAAAACGAGACAGACAGGGTGATGGGGTTTTGGACTGCAGGCAACAGCTGGCCTAAACATCTGCGCAAACTCAAACCCACGTTTGTATTCAGGCTGCATATGCCATAACGTGCCTGTGCTGACAAACCTGAAGCAGCAGCACGTGCTGCACAGGTGATGGTCCCACTGGGAGGTTTTGCTGCAGCCCAGCTCCACCTTCACCAGGGGATGGAAAGCGTGGTGGGGTTGCACTTTACAGTAACAGTACAAGAACAGACTTTCATCAGTGCCTGCTCCACACTTCCTGCAGAAGCTGGTCCATCCTCAAAAGCACCCAACTGCATTATGACAAGTATTCCATTTTGGGGTGTCAAAGCACCTGGAAAGCCCCTAAAATGTTGACAGCTAGCTATAGTTTACTTTAATATTTTGACAGAACTGAAAAAACCCACATTCTGTAGCAAAGGGACTTCAGGAAGTGGCCGGGTTTGGTACTAAACAGCATCTCCTGCTGTCACTGCTGGGGACATAACCCAGCAGGCATTTCTGATCTTAAAACCTTCACTTTAAACCTCACCCTGCGCCTGTGAAACACCTCTATAAGGGCTCCTGCCCACGCACCTCACCCTGCAAAGCTCTGCAAGCACCCAGCCTGGACGTTTGGATCGATGTAAGCTGCGAGTGGCCGTGCCCCGTGTCAGCACTTCACTGGTTGATTTTTCAAATAAGCTTCAGTCCCCCGGGGCCCAGCGTGTGGCCACGTGTGACAGCACCGGAGGGGTTGCTCAGCAAAGCCCCAGGAAGCGCTCAGCACAGCGCAGGAACAGGCTTTTGATGAGACAGCTAGAAATCCAGGCAATGCCGCAGATGGGATAAAGACAGCCCTTCCAGCACATTTCAGAGGGTGCTATATTAAGAAGTGTAACAGCAGGACTTTAAAATCTTCTATCAGGCTCTTTTGGCTGGCCATGCTGCACCTTGAAAAGCAAAGGCTGTAATAAAGCCAATGTATAACAACTGTTCAAGAAAAAGCTGCAGAAGCAGTTGTGGGGGATTAGAAATTGCCTGGTTATCTGGACAGATTTAGCCTGGCCCATCTCTCTGCTGCTGAAAAGAAGGACACAACACCGAGAAAGGACACACAAAGCCATTGATGTAGCGAC
>JAWWEU010000125.1:66859786-66967932 GCA_035583155.1 Acropternis orthonyx
GCCTGGCCCATCTCTCTGCTGCTGAAAAGAAGGACACAACACCGAGAAAGGACACACAAAGCCATTGATGTAGCGACGAGGGTCTACCTGCTGCTGGGTCATCCAGGGAAACTGCAGATTGAGAAACCAGGCAGCGTCTGTGGCTTTGGCAAGTGAGCAATCCTTATCAATAAGCAAAGAATTAAATGGCTTAAAGGAGTGCATAAAGACTAGAATTTGTGATTTTGGCCCGGCATTGTCGTCAGGGCTGACTGGATGTTGAGTCCAGGTACAATAGAGCTGGCTCAGCAGAACGGACCAGTCTGCACAAATGGGCAAATCCAGAAAAAAGTATTTAAACTACTTTCACAGTAGATGTTCCCTATGCACCCAAAATTCACATTAAGCCCATCAACTGCAGAGCCAGACATTGAGTAAACCAATGCTTTAGAATTTAGACTGGTTTTTAGTTAGAAGTTTAAAGGAAAAAAGAAATCAAGCCCTTCTGCCAGCTTTGATAGCCTGGGTCCTGCCAGCTCCAAAAGACTGATGTGACAATTAGCTCCTTGTTAGTGAAATTAGTTTACAAGATGAAATGTGCTGCTGGTTGTGTTTTAAGCCAGCTCCTTAAAAGGACATTGTTAAGGCTCAGTCTCCATCTTCTACATCAATCCTTCCCTACATGGCTTTATTGCTTTCAAAAGGTATTGAATTCACCTTACAGCAATTTCCACTTCTAAACACTGAAAAAATCCTGGAAAAATCTACAATTACTGGATGTTCTAGAACTCATTCACTTTTGCCTTATATGCATCACTGTAAAAAAGGACTGAGCAATAACCACCAAATGTCTTCCTTTAGCTTAGCAGCTGGCCTAGCCATAAATCATACAGGGAAAACGGATAGAATCGATCTGATTTTCGCCATCCATCATTACTTGTCTGCTCTAAATTTAGCCAAGACTCCCTTTATTCAACAGAAGTGCCTGTATCTACACAAGTATTGCACCAAATGCTTCACAGCAAAGAGAGAAACTATGGTTCATTTACTTAAGGTTAAATAATAAATGCAATTCTGATCTCTACAAAGACTTCCAGAGAGTTTTATGCTGCTCTGAAGTCAACAACCTTTAAGGTGAGTCACTGTCCAGGAGAACCCCTCTGCTGCAAAAGACCACAGCAAAAGCCTACAGAGCTCATTGCAAACAACTACTTTCAGTCAGGAACAAGGCAGGCAAGATGAATTACACCCAAGATGTAGGTTCAAACTTAAGATATGGCACAATGGTGTATTAGGACAGAATAACCTCTGTGAATGCAAGCTCTTTAAATCAGTCAAAAACAAGGCTGAGAGCTGCCTCCCCTCCCAACAGCAGGAGGTGAGGTAAAGGGAACACTAAAAACATTTGCATTTTTAAAAAGTGACAGATAAACCCTAAAAGACAACAAACCAAACTTCCCCCACCCAAAATCAAAACACAGCACAAAACAGGACTACATTGTGTAGGTTGCTTTTAGGGGCATCCAGACAGCAGAGCTGGGCATAGGTCACCCCTGGCAGGTAACTCATGGCATTTTTCAGCATGTAATCCCAAGGCACAGGATGGGGCTGCCCAAGTGCTGGGGCTGATGCTGACTGGTTCTGCAAACACACTCAAATCCATGTCTGCAAGGAAGAGAAGTGACAGAAAAGGCCAACAGCACAAGGTTCAGTTGTGAGCTGCATAAAGTAGTGTGCATATATTCAGCCAAACCATGCTGTACAGTATATTTCAGTGGTTCTGAACATGGCTTTTTCTCCCTTTAGCACACATTACTGTTGCCCTCATGAACCTCTGAATGAGAACTTTCCTACCACAGCAGCTGATTAGCGACAAAGATAAAGAGCAGTGAGCAATATTTATGGTGCAGAAACACTGATCAGAAGAGTCTCAGACCTCAGGGCAGATCCTCCTTTTTCCTTTGAGCATGTACTGGGAATCGACAGACAGGGACTGAACTTCACCAAACCCTGCACAGCAAACAGAAGCTACCACAATACTTTCCTAGCACCAAGGATAAATGTGGCTCTGCTGCATTCAAAGCCTTTCCTTCTCCAGATTACTTGAGTTTCACAAGAATCCTACCTTGTTACTAACACAATGAATCAAACCTCCCTGACCTCCAACTTTCCACTGTATTAATAATCTACAGGAGAGAAATAGCAGTCACAAGGAGTTACATTTTCTCCGAAACCACAGTAAAGAATTTATTACTCAACACAGAGGAAGACGTCAAAGAAAAAGTTCAGGGCACAGATTTGGTACTAACTACACTCTGAAGGCAGGTGGTACATGGCCTATCTCCTTCAGTCTATTGCAAAGAATAAGTATTTCTTCCTATTTCTAGCACTACAGCTTGAAATGGTGCTGCACACATACCTTTCCCAGAACACAGGCATCCAACCAGGACACCAGTTATCAGCTGGGACCAACCCATTTCATGATATCCCAGCATGTGAATAGTCACCAGCTGCCACACCAGGATGAGCCTCCCAAATCCATTGCAATGGACTGGGAAGAGCTCAAGAGTTGAGGAGTGAGGGTGGCACTGAAGCACAGCTCATGACCCCTGTCCTGCCCAGACACTGGCCAAGGGTGTTTATTTGGGCACTTCTCACGGGGACCAATCCTGTCTGACCTGTCCTGGTGAAACTTATTCCCCTAACCTCTGGATAAGGAGTAGATGGCTAAATAATAGGGAAACGGAAATGACAATAAAGCTGTTAAGGAGAATCAGGCTTGGGTCAACCAACCTCAGCCTCTCTGCCCTCCTGCCATAGAGGTGGCACATTGTTTCTGCAGAGATGCTCATCCTGGCATGGAAGGTGATGAGGAAAAAAAGAAGCAATTTCCATCTGCAGCATGCCAAGAAACAAGGCCTGTCCCTTGGAACAGCACTTCTGACATCAAGGCTAGAGATAGCAGCAGGATTAGCGCAACTCCTGACCCACACAAATAAATGAATAAATAACTACCAGACCCCTCTGGAAGCAAACCTTCCAACTATTCCTGAAGTGCTTTCAACAACATCATGCTTCTAACACTGGAGGTTTTCCTAGACAACGACCCTCTCCCTGCAACACACCAACCAGTCCATCCTATTTGGGAAGAGCAGGGAAGGAGGTACCCTGCCCTCCACACCCTGAGATGTTCTCCAGTGCTGCTGTGGGGCTGAACCTGTCACACAGAGTTGCAGGTGCCTCCTGGTATCTGCACCTTCCCACATCTCCAACCTAACCTTCAACCAGGTGGGTGGTGACTCCAATGACTAGGCAGAATCAGCAGACAGAGGTACCACTGTGTTCTCATCCAGCCTGGTTGTGGAAGATGCTGAGCCCTCCTAAGGTGGTGTCTGGCGGTCCTGAGCTCTTCTGAGGTAACTGGGCTCTTGGGACAGCCAGGACTCCCACGGACATTACTGCAGTGAGTGCTCTCTCCTTGAAAATAAGCACAGGCTTTTTTCCAGCAGGAGAAGCCTGTGCAGGCAGCCTACCATCCTTCAGGTACCACCTCCCCATGGCCATCCCACTGCAGTTCCTACTGTAAATGAACACCTTGCTTGCCTGCAGCTCTCTTACTTCTCCAGATTTACTGTGAATATTTAATCCTGGCAGGGGCAGGAGGGCTGTTATATTTAAATCTAACTCAGCCAAACAAAGCCCTGGTGTAAGGTTGTTTCAGTCTGTCCCACCAGGGCCAAGGTAAGGGCCCCCCCCACCCCCAGCTCTGCTGGAGCCCTACACAGCAAGGAGGGCAAACACTGCATCAAGACATCCCCTCCTTCTGTCATGAGTCATAGAATCTTAGAAAGTTTGAGCTGGAAGGGACCTTAAAGATCATCTAGTTCCAATTCCCTGCCATGGGAAGGAACATCTTTCAACAGGTCAGGATGCAGACCCCAGCAAGGCCCCCCAAGCAGCAAGAGCCTCCATCACCCCACACTGCTTCAATCTTAAACGCTCAGCAAACCAGTGGCAATGCCCCCTGTAACATCAGAGCCCTGCTATGGTGCAGGAAAAGCACACATCTGGATGCCCAGTCTGGTTAAAATCAATGTGTTTCTACGTCCCTCTCCCAGCACATCAAAATCAATGTGCCTTGGGTATAATTCTACTGAACTCCACTACTCCAGACTGAAACTAGCACATTTATTTGACGTGGCAGTGTAAGAAAATTCTACATCCATAAATACATGAACATCTGTCAGGCTGGGCACAGACAATGGACCTGTTGTGGATGATGTATTAACAAAAAATGAAAACTGCATGTGTAAATCTCTACATCTCTAAAATTAAAAAAGGAAAAAAATCCCTTTGCCAGGTGTTCAGACGACCATGCCAGACCAATCAGGCCAAAACATCCCTAAAAAGTCTAATCCAAGATCTCCTGTGATAACCATTTATCACCACCTTACACTCTGCATCCACATCAGTGGGGTTCCTTTGAGCCCTGGCCTCAGTATCAGTCACAAGAGCCAGTGATTTGAAAGACATCTGTAAAATAAATTAATGGAATAAGTAGGTAACAGGCCACATCTCATTCCATCGGGAAGACATATGGGAAATGAAGGGCAGGCTGCTCAGGGCTAGTGAAAGCAGATACTTCAATGCTGTGCACCATCAAACTGTGGCATGCTCATTCACCAAGCATCTGTGCAAAGGGGATCAACTTACAAATATGAACAGCACTACAGCAACCAGAGCAGGAAGACATGCAAATCCACATCAGTCTGGGTAGAAATGCAGTATTTTGAAGATCTGTTGGATTTTCTCAACTACAAAGACAACAATAAATGCCCATACCCGATGCTAAGACAGGGCAGAATGAATGTAACTAAGAGCAGGTTCACAGATACAATTCCTTTCCAATGCACCAGCATTCCCTAAAACATCATAAATTAATCCTCCAGGCAGCTGACAGCACACACAGACAGCAAACTGTCCCAAGAGTTCAGTCTCAGTGAATATGGGGGGCTATGTGAGATGTTTTTTTAGAATTTCACTGAAATCCTCTTTAGCTATTTGAGTTATCCATGAAAAATGTTCCCACTTCTCAAGAATCCTTGCAGATGCTTTGATGCTTTTCAGACTACTGATGGCTCAAAAAAAGCCCCGTAAAACCTGATGATGGCTTATTCCCAAACAAAAATCGCTGTCCAAGAGGCACAGCTTGATGTTATCCTCTGAACGCTGGCAGGTTCTGAAACCACACCAGTCGCAGATTTTCATAGCCATTAAGTGAATCTAATTGACTTTACAGGCAGCAAAAGCTTGAAAAGGTGTTTTACAAATATCCCTTTTAAACAGAGTGAATTGAAAAAAAAAAATCTCTCATTAGCATCCCTATTGTACAACAACTTATTCCCTGCTCACTTTCTCTCTTCTTTAACAAATCCCACCACTAACGATGTAATTCCAACAAGGAGGACTTTACCAGCCGGGTATCTGCCCTGCTTTTATTGCTGTCTCTAGCGAACAATCATTTGAATTGCTTAGCACTTAGAAATGGCAGGTGCTCCAAACCAGGCTGTTTTCAAAAGCTTCTCTTTGCAGTTGTACTATTTAACATTATTTTAAATTGAAAGACTACAGATTTAGGTCTTGCCTGGATTCCCACTAGAAGTGTTACACAGTGTTTCTGATGCTGTTATCTAGTTCCAGAGAGGATGAACAGATTTGGCACCTCCAAAAAAAGAACAAAAAGCCCTGATCTCAGCAAATGTAGTGGTTGGGTTTGGGGGGGTTTTTTAGTTTTTTGTACTCTGACTGCAATAACGATTTTATATATCCTGTTAGAATGGGAAGAATTAGCTTTATAGGAAAAATCATAGTGAAAAAGATCACTAGATACATCTGGAAGTGATGTGGGTCAGATGCTCTAAATAAGGTGTAAGAAATCCTGTTTTGGCAGTTCATTTGCCTTTAGACAAAATGTTCTCCCCCTGACATGTGGGTTTGTGCACTGACGCACTGTTTTCAGCTTAGCAGACACAATATCCTCGTGCTGCTGACTTGTTTATTTCAAAGAGAAAAATTTAAAATATAATAGGAAGAAGGAGAAGATCAGAGATACAGAGGGATGCTGTGTATGGGACCACCACTTGTGGAAAATGCCAGAAGTGATGAATGAAGCAAGAACCAGGCAAGACAAAAAAGAAAATCACTGGAGAATTCAACACAGGGCTGGACAAGAGAGCCAAGGAGAATTCAAAGGATACAAAATGCAAAAATTGCAGTTTGACCCAAGACTGGAACTGTGGGATACAGAACTGCTGGCATAGGGGATGGATGTGGGGAAATAAAAAATAATTCAAGGAACCCCTATTGGTTCCCCACAGTAGATGTTATTATCTGATTGCTGTTGAAATGAGTGTTGAATGCAAGGGGCACCGAGGAGCTACTCACAGCTGGACAGCTGGTCCACTGCACCCCATTTCAATTAGCAGTGCTAGCACAGAGCCCAAGAGCTACAACTGTAAAAAGCAAATAAACTTGCGTGGCTGATGCTGGTTTCCAAGTCAGGATTCGAGCACACTGGCAAGAGAGAGTGGGAGCAGCTTGTACAGCAATCACCAGTGATCAAGGATAAATCTAGGCAAGGAGCTTACTTTAAAATGCAGTTTTTGTCAATGCAAAACAATTTACACATTTGTCCTGGATTCACCAAAGCTAGAAAATGAAAGGCAGAGGAAAGCCAGGCTGGCACTAATCCTTCACACAGTCAGCCCTGCAGTGCCACTGGCCAGGACACCGGCACACAGCTCAGTCCTCCCAAGGACCACAGGGGATATCCCAGCAGCCACAGCTTCAGAGATGGACCTCCCCAACACCACTTCTTCAACTACTATACTGGTATAAAAAATACCTAAACACAATTTAAACAGGGCCCAGGATCCAGGCAATCCCAGCACTGACTCGGTATAGATTTCATAGTGCCATTCAAAGAACAACAGAGGGACCTGCCTGAGGGGTAACAACACGAACTGTATCCTGGCTCTACCATAAGGAGTATTTTTTAAGCATATATTTGGGTATGACCTTTGCTTCTTAAGGAAGCCTGTGACAGAGCAAACAATTTCGTTTTGGACTGACAAAAGCATTACATTCCCCACTAAATACAGACACTTGCTTCTTCATAGTGAAAAAACAGAGAGGGAGTAGTAAATCAGCTTGATTTAGACCAAAACTATCCTCTCTTTTACCTTTCCATTCCTGAACTGAAAAATCATTTTCTCATAAAACCTCTGGTTTTCAGTTTTGCCACTTGGGTAAGTCCTAGAAACACCACATGAATTTTAAGTGACAAATATTACTTGGAAGTTATCATTTCAAGCAGAACATGCTGACGTGCAATTCTGTATTATTCTATTAGCATTTACACTGTTGCAAATCCAATTTTAAATAACAACATCTTGTGTAGCCACTTAAAAATACAACTGCAATATATGTTTCCTGTTACCTAGTTTGAAATGCCTCCTTTCACTCCCAGAATCCTATTTTGAAGCAGATGCCCAGCTTAGCACTAAACCATGAAAGTCCCAAGTCAACATTTTAGAATTATCCTCTAAGAAATAAATTTTTCAATTTTTGAAAGAAACACTCTTCAGTTATAGGAGACAATGAATGATACTGCATATGCTGTCATAAATTGTTAATTGATTGCTGAGGTCCAACAGGTCAATAGATGACTTGAAAGAATGGCTCAAAGCCACTTGTAACAGACACCACAACTTGTACCTGCCTCTAACCAGACCACTGTGAACTAATTTTTGATGCACCCTTAATAAAGAACCATGAGGCTTCGTGTCAATTCCACTTGGCCCTTAGCAAAAAACAAAACCACCCAAACAATCCAAACCCTATTATTTGGTTACAAGGAATATATTTGTAAATAGAAACTGAGCAAGATGCTGCTATCTTTGGATTCTCTTTAAGAGTCCTTTCATTAGCCACCTGTCAGGACAACAAAACTATTCCTCAGCTTTCTACAGGGGGGAAAAAAAAATAATCTAAAAATACACTTTGACGCTCCCTGTTTCACGACAACAAAGGCTCCTGCATCCCTCGGCTCACGGCAGAACCAGATACCAGCAAAGCACTCTACATCTCTCTTTTTGCTGTAATCTGGAAGGGAGTAGCCTCAAGCATGTGATTATTTGTAACAGATCCCCAGCACTGCATTACCAAAATAAAAGCACGTGCTTTTGGATACACCAGTGAACAACACTGTGAGCTCCCAGGGCCCACGAGGGGCTCATGGCCACCCTGACAGTTGTTCCCATCCAGAGAAATTAAGTATAACCTGCCTAAATCAAGACCTAAGCCTAAAAAAAGCAATTTCAGAAACCCACTCTGAAGTTTGGGGAGATTTTTTAATCTTTTGTCTTCTTAAAAATCACACCATGCATTTAGACTTTTACACAAGAACAGGTTTTTTCCATATATTTAGAGGTGTTCAAGTAGAGAGCAACGCTTAATGGTAATTTCTACAGTATTCAGGCCACTGGTCACACACCCTGGGAGGAACCAACATGACTACAGACACTCTTGAAAAACCCCAAGAGGCTGAATATAACAAATAAATTTAATAATATGCCTGGAAATAAGAGTTGTCAGTTCACGTTCCTACATCCAAAATTCAGTGTCAAGAGTGACTCAAAGCTTTCTACCTTTAAACTCCCACCACTAGTGAAATATCAGACGCAGAACCTAAATTTAGGTTATTGTGAAAATCTTAACCTGAAACAAAATTTTGGGTAATTGTTTTAAATTTTGGTAATTTCTCAGAAAGCAATGGAAAGAAGAAGAGCCGCTGAAAAGCCTTTATAAGAGCAATAAGCTGCATTTAAACTTGTGGAGAAAATTCTGGGATCAGAACCTGTTTAGGTTTATTCACTAAGACAGTCGTGAGAAATTGCATACAACCATGCCAAAAAAAATCCAACACTGGAGAAAACATTAAAAACCAGAACACCTGATGTTCCTGCCTCCATGTTCATAAGTCCCAGTGTAGCTTGTTTGCTAGTCTTGGGAAGTTAACTGTGCCTAAAAAACAACTAATGTTCAATTTACACAACTGGTTACTTCTTGTACTGAAGATTAATGACCAGTACTGGCACATACTGGGGATTTTAAACATCTGCAGTCAGAGCTCACATTCAAGAGCATCATCCACCCAGTCACGGCTACAGCTCAAGCACTGCTGCATTAACTGATGGCCATGTCAGTGAGCAACTGACTATTTTTAGAGGGAATTTTTGAACACATGGACAAAAAAAAAAAAAGGTTATATTGCTCTGCAAAATTTACTATAAAAATCTATTTTCATCTAATTTTGACATGGGACCATGCCAAAGCTCGTGGATCTAAAGCAAGAGATATTTTTGTCTTATGGATACACACACTGAGGAATGGGTTTGTGCACACATTCCTGCTCCAGCAATAAATAAATAGGAAGGCAGGCTGGCTGCAGTGCTTGTCCCATTGTCATGGATGACACAGCCCTGAATCCACAGACTTCTCCCCTCAATAGGCAACTCCAGTTTTCCCATGCTGGCCCTCGGCTGACAGCACCACACTCCTACTCTGTACTACCTGAACCACTCAAAAGTGGAAAAAAATTAATAATAAAGATTTTGTGGGGTAGAAAGACCCTGTAAGGCCCTCCAGTGGGTTGAGCAGAGCTGGCCCACGTGGGTCAGCACTGCAAGGGACCCAAGCTGTGTCACCTCCAGATCTATCCAGGACTACAGAGTTAGGCTGGGACCCGGCAGAGCTGCCTGTGGCTCACACCTTGCTGCCTGTGGCCAGGACAGCCCTTGGACAGCTCTGCGAATGCAGGACAGGGGACAGGAGCTGGTGCCAGCAGCACTGTGCCCTTGTTTCACACTTGCAGGACAGGGCTGCCTTCAGATGGAAAAGCTGAGGCTCCAACACAGCAAAGTGAGGCAGCCACACCTGGTGGAGTGCCAGTGTCAGATGGGGCGGGTTTTGAGAGGCAACCCAACTTTAAAGACATTTTACATTAGTCAAATAAAACCCAAATATTTCAGTCCGCTGCTAAGGTTGGAGAAAGCACATCCCTAACACTTGGAAACACAAGTTGTTTTCCCTATTGCTTCCTGAAAAACTTTGCACTGGAGATGAGAGATGGCAAACCAGGCAGTTACTGTGCTGCTAAGGTGCAGAAACCCAAAAGCAAGAGGGGGAATTGCTGAGCAGCAGCATCCCTGACCATCTCCCTCACAGGTGCCCAGCTTTGAAAATACATTCTGACAAGACACTTCTCACTATAAAGTACATGAAAAGTCTGTTATCCTAATCTTGTAGGATCTGATATGGAGATCATGTCCCTTGAAGCACACTCATTGAATTGCAGAGAGATGCCAGCTGTGAAATGCTCACAGGACAGACCCCCCCTCTGCTTGAGGAGACCTAATCTGAGTTCTCAGCAGTGGTGAAGAACAGAGCTGGGAAACACCCAGGCAGAGATAAGGACACAGCCTCTCCCATGGGTTTTCCAGCTCCCAGCCCCAGGCAGAACTCCTCAACGATCTATGCAGTGTGTGGGAGAGGCACTACCAAAAATCCCTGTACAGGACAGACAGCTCAGGGGTTTGGCAGTTACATGAGGTCAGGGCACTGCATAAGCCAGCAAGAATTGCTGGAGATAGGGATGCTTCAGATTCCAGCTGCCTCCTGGGCACCCGAAGTGGGGCAGGGCTCTCCAAAAACACATTCCTCCACTAGGAAAGCCCAAACCCTTTATCTTCTCTGGCTTCAGGTAACTAAGCCCTTTCTTTGCAAAGCAAGGGCTGCTCTATTCTTTCCAAACAATGTTATCATTTTGCAGCTTTGCTCCTGCTTATCTGTCAGCTTGAGCATTATCCAGAATGTGGAAGAACTGGGCTCCATGACCACCCCTCCACCCCAGGGGCTCAGTGGTGGGGAGAAACACTCCCCCAGCCCCGCTCTCTCTGTGGCTTCCAAAGTGTTTTGAGCATCCACAGCTCTGGGGCTGAGGATCTCCTCCCAAGGTAGACCCTGCACCCCAAAACTCATTGGTGCTCATCCCACATCCTCTCTAGGTCTCAGCCCTCACACAGCAGGGTTAGCAGGAACCATGATTCACCTGGCAAACATCTGGGTTCAATCCCTCTGGCATTGAACCCACTGCTAAACTGGCCTGATCCAAGAGAAAAATGCAAATACTGTTTGTTAGCCAGACAAACATCACGCTGAAGGCAAGGAACAGCTCAGAAGGTAGGAATAGCAAACAGGATCTCACATCCTCACACCACAACTCTGGCTACACTTCAACTGGTGCCCTTCTGGCAGAGGGACATGAACTCAAAACCTCTGCCAAGAAGGGCAGGACATCCCTCCCTTGGGCTCAGCTGAGTACTGTGCCACACAAGAGCAACAGAAATTGAACCCTAACAAGCCATCCCCCAGCAGCCCCTCTTCCTTAGGGCCCTGCCCCCCAGGGAAGTTGGGATTTCTGTGCAGGCTCTTCACCTGCACCCTCATGTACCAGTGACAAAGGGCAGCAGGATGGGAAGGCTCTGCTCACCGTTGGATAGAGGCAAGAGAGCAGAGGCACTCATCCCTCCCAGCATGAGGCAACCAGAGGCACCCTTCCACTCACAGATCAAGTGCTGCAGCTGTGCAGCCACTGCTGAAAACCACGGCTCTCAGCACGGCATGGTTAATGTGACTCGACACCTCCTGCAGCAGCTACTCCAGCTTCGTCTGCTGCCTTGTGCAAGGCAGATGCCCTCAAAATTCCACCAGGTCCTGCAGCCTTAGCCTTCCAGGTTTGTCCATCTGTGCTGTCTGTCCATCCTCCTCTGCAGCACTGGGCATTGCAGTGCACCCACCGTTCCCCAAAACTCTGACAAAGGCCAGCTCCCACCACCACGAGTTCTTTACACCACCAGGACAGGTATGCACATGCCCAGCAGACTGCCAGGACAGCCAGCAGCAGGACAACTCTTTAAACAACCACAGAAAGACATGCAAGTTCGTCAGCCAAAGCCCCAGCTCCATTCACTTTGGAGAGCAGCAGTTTTGCTTCGGAAGCAAAGGAGTTCTGGTTTCCATCAGCACTCCAGCAGAGACCTCAGCCTCACAAGAATCTCTCTAACACACCAACCACTGCAAAAAATATACAGCACAACCAACTGGGACAGAAGCTTGAAGAGACACTGTAAAATTGATTAGTCATCAAAGTCATCAGACCATAAAACAAGCTCCAGCTGTGCTCCTCTTTTTTGCACAGATAAATGCAAAAGGCAGGGTTCTATTTAAAATTATTATTTTTTTGTTTGTTTACTAGAGCCCAAGTTACTCTGGTTGACAATTAAGACCATTATCCAATTCCTTTCTTTTCCATCACCCCAGTGTCTTTTTTCACAGCCTTTGAAGAAGGAGCTAAAAAAAAAAAGTGAATTCCAGTAAGTGCTATTTTAAAATGAAAAATGCAAGTTTACAAAGAGCTCAGGAAGGTGTTTGAACCATTCAACCTTCTGTTTTAAGACCCCATCACAGGACTCAACACAAACAATTCCTTTCACATCAAGGCCAATTTCAAGTCACACCACTGTGTACAAGCTCCAAGTTAAGCACTGGACCAAACATTCTGCCAGACCCTTGGCGTAAGTGTAGGAGGGTGAGAGAAAACAAGGATTTAAATTTTGGCTAGTGTAGTTCTGCAGAATCATTGTCAGCACATATTTTTCAGTTCATACAACAACTAACTTGGAGGTGAGGGGTTCTGAAAAATTGCAGAAGAAAAACCCTAATACAGTGCTACTCACGGAACTGTTCAACACTAATCATTAACCTGGGTGCTTATGATACCCCATAGCAAACCGTGTCCTTTAGGTCTGGTTTTAAAACTGACCCACAGGTTTTGCAGATGCTTTCACAAAAACCACCAGGAATGACCCATCTTAACAGTTAAAAGATCCTCTCACTGTAGAGCCCTGCCTCACCAGAGTCTATTTACTGTAGACACTCTGTACACAGTCCCCCAACCCTGGGCGCCACAGGGAACCCACTGCAAACAACAGGTTTTCGTGCCTGGGTGCCACGGACTTCCAGGGCAAAACCTCACCAAAGCTACAATCAGCATCATGATCCAAGACCTTAAGACCATGTCCCAGTTCTGCCTTTGCATTCATCACCCTAGGAAACAGAAATTCATAACCTCACCGCAGAAATGCTCCCTTCCTCTATTTTCCATGTTGGAAAAAAAGATATTCAAGCAGATAAACATGGATCCTCCAAAGAAGGGGCAGGAAGCTGCCTGGTCATACTCCCAGCCAAAGCCAGGCCAAGCTGCGGTTACATCAGATTGGGTGTAACTTGCCTAGTCAAACTCTGGCCATCTCCCGGCTCTCTGTGCCCCTGTTCCTGCACCCCATTACTCTCGCTGGGACCAGTTCTTAACACCTCATTGAGAAAATTCTCACTAATATCTCAGCTGCAGAAATACAATGAGCCCTTCTCATTCCCACTGCAGTCGTTTCTGCCTGGGTGATAATTTGTAAACTATGCAAATAAAACAAAAACTTGGGGCTGAAATTTGTTTTACTGGCATTGTTCTGTCCTTTGGGTGGGACAGGCAATGCCATTGTAGCACATCATTGCCTTTCTCCGGATGTTCAGATGCAGAGCCTTCAAAGCACACAGAACTCCAGGATTTTCCAAGATGACTGTATTTATACTGCTATCCCCTAGGAAAAAGAAAATCCAGCAACTGCATTTTGGAAGGAAACAGGAGCAAACCACTGTATTTGTGCCTTGTGCACAGCTGCACCAAACAGCACCTCACAGCTTCGTGGCACACCGACAGGCATCACTGATGGTGCTGGTCCCAGCAGGCAGACACCCTTCTCCTCCCCAGCCCCCGAAGCCTGTCTGGTCTTTATTCAATTATTACTCCAGCCAACTTGTTTAACACCACTATCATCACGAATCTTTAACAAGCACCAACAATCCCATAAATCTGCTTTTTATGGCATGGCAGAAGCCTAATTACATGATTAAATTCTGTCAAAAATTACAGCCCACACACTTGCTCTAGAATTGCAATTAGCCCTTTCAGGTACCAAATAAAAGCAATGCTAAAGTTTCAAAGACATGTTGGCAACACAGCTAAGCAGGATTACATTACTGACCCTAAACAAATTGAGGGCATTACTCTTCCTTTGAGTTCTTTTCCTTTATTTTCTCTATCTGTTAGTGTTACAAATACAGGCACTACTACCACTTTGACCACACAAATCCTGAGCATTAATGAGCAAAGCAACTCAAACACCTATTAGCTCCATAGTACGCAATCTTATCCAACTGGAGTCTCCTGCTACTTTCTCCAGCATAATACCTTGCTGAACCTCACTACCGAGGTGTTTTGCTATTAATCCTTTTATTTATGTGACACCACCTTTAATGAAATTGAGCTTTTTAAATACAAGTCACACATCACTTAATTTTTATAAAAACAAGCCCTGTAAATGGAACACACCCTGTGTGTAAGATGGGACAAGATCTACACAAGATACACACTATAATGGGAAACAAAATCTAAAACAAGCACATCTAAGGTATTTGGAGCTTATCCTACGTGGAAGAGCAACATTTTAGTATAATGTAACACTGCACATCAGAAGCAAAGGAAAGTTTGTGGCTATGGTACTGCCTAGGAGCCCTCTAAAAGTGCCCAGGAAGAGGTCTGTCACACCTGGGGATCAGCAATGATACAGCAAAAACACGGTCATGTGGGAAAACAGCACAGCAGATACCCAAGAAGAGAGCAGGTACCCCGAGAAGATGAAACTAAGGGGGGGGATGGGATACTGGCATAGCCTTGCCTCTCCCAGCTCACCACTAGAACTATGCCACCACCAAAAGCAAACCTCAAACCCCAAGTGACTGCCCAGGCATCCCCCTGCTCTGGTCCTCAACATGGATGTCTGTCTGCAAAAGGGAAATGGCACCTGAGAGGTTCTAAAGGGACTTCTTTTATTTTTTTTTAATGATGACATAAGATATCTTTTACAGCTTAACCAGCAAATATTATCATTAGACACTGTATTTCTAATTATATTCATATATGTAACAAATGGATGAACTCGTATTATGTTAAACTCACATGGCAGCAGCCCTTTATATACCTCATCTGTGCCTCTTCCAAAACACCTGCATTAAGGAATGTTCTTGAACAATATGGGAAAATGGGCACAATAGCTAAAATGGGCTCCTCTGTGCATTTGGGCTAAAAGGCCTTTCATCTCCCTCTCTTTCTGCTGTCAGAGCTAATACCAAGTGCAAGGAGCAAAGAAATAGCGGACTCAAGACATAAGGGCTGGGGTGGACCCAGCCTGCAATGAATAACCTGCATCCTCCAGCCTCACTGTCCCTGAGCACCCACTTCCCAATCCTTGGGCTGGCTGTGGGACCCAGCAGCACCGTGTTCGGGGGGTGGACAGAGGGTGCCTTAGATGACTAGGCACCTTGTGAAGGTAGCGAAAAAAAATAAAAGAAAAACACACAAAAAAAGCCAAGCCAAAACCAGAGGTGGCTTTGTGCCTGGTGTGGCTAAAGAGCTGCATTCTGGTGACTTTTGAGCTTGCTCAGTGCTGCTGACAGGAGGAAAAGGCGCCAGCAGCAGGGAGCAGCCATGTTCCCCAGCAGGCTGGGAGAAGGAAGGCTCCCTCGGGGAATTTGTACTCACCTGGCGGTTTCATGTAATATTGCTCAATATCGGACATGTCCGTGTGCAGCGCACAATCGAGATAGTGCAGGATAACTTTTCTACTGAAGTAGTACCTCATGCCCATCAGAAAGATGGGCAAACAGCAGGTCAGCAGGAAGGACTTGGTCACAACAAAGCACATTACTATGGAGATAAGGAAGAGAAATAAACGACACCTGTCAGAAAAGAGAATTTAGTGTTGATTTCGGAATACAAACTCATTATAAAAATAAATAAATACAACAAGCACAGTCAAAATACACCTCTGCTGTATGCACACAATTCACGCACTCGACATTATCACGTTAAGGGATGGTGTATCGCGACGAGACAGCCCGGAGAAGTTTACGGGGTCCTGGAAGGAGCCGCGGGGAGGATGCCGCGGCGCCACGGCAGGTCCCACGGAGCCCCCCCGGAGCGGGGCCGCGGGGACCCCCGAGGGGCCAGCACAGTACCGGCCCCCGCCGGCTCTCCGCGGTGCCGCCGGAGCGCGGCCGGGCGGAGGAGCCGCGCTGCGGGCACGGCTCCGCAGCCATGTGTTCGCCACTGCGGCAGTGCTATTTCCATCGGCACCGACTCCCAGGGCAGCCCCCCTGCCCGCCCCCATCCCGAACACCCGAGGGGCTTCTGCGGGTGCCCCCCGGACGGCGGCTCTCTCCGGCACGGCCCCTGCGCCCCAGAGCCGCCGGCTGAGCACCCCCCCGCGCCTGCCGGGGGTCCCCCGTCCAGCGCGGCGCCCCGTCCTCCCCGGTACGTGGGACACGGGGCACGACCCGCCTGCAGGAGCCCACCCCACAGCCCGCCCGGGGCGGGGGGCACGCATTGCTAATCATTATTGGCACGGGAACGGGACACCTTGCAAATGCTATTTTAGCCATTGAACTCTGGGAGGTGAGGTGACCCACCCCTCCCCACGCCGGGGGAAGGTTAAAGGGGGGCTTTCACTGGTGGGCCCGGCCGTCTCCAGGCAACGCCGGAGCGCGGCGCGTCCCCCCCATCGCCGGGCTGCGCGGGGGCGGCCAGTGCGCCGTGCGGGGGGCGGCCAGTGCGCCGTGCGAGGCGCGCCCCGCTCCGCTCCGCGCACCCCCCAGCCCTGCAGCAACCACAAGGACGGGCGGCTCTGCCCCCACCCGCGCTCAATTCCCGCGGCGGCCTCCCTTCTCAGCGCTCCCCACCCTTAAAACCCACGGCGGGGTCGCGCATCCCCCCGCGGCACAAGGCTCCCATCCCGCCTGCCCCCGCCGCAGCGCTGCGGCTCCGCGGCCGCCCCGCACCGCCCCGCGCGATGCTGCGGCGCCTCCCGCCCCTCCGACCATCTTGGGAGGACCCGCAGCCGCGAATAAGACCGGCGACCCCCCTCCCCCAAAAGGGAGCGGATACTCACCGGCCAGCAGCCCGTAGAGCAGCTGAGTGAGGGGCTGCTGCTTCAGCCCCCTGAACGCCGTGTTGGGGATCCGTTCCATGATCCCTTCGTAAAAGATGCGGCGCACCACCTCCTGCTCGGAGGGGTGGAATTCGCGGATATAGACATTGTCGCGCCTGGGGTCTTCCTTTGGTGGGGTGAGGGGAGGTGGGGGGGAGGGAGGGGAGCCGGCCAAAGAGGGCCACATCTGGGAGGAGGAAACAATGATCGTGTCTTTTTTGGATCCCGGGATTGATTCATGATCTTCTGCCACAATCTTGGTCTCACAAACCATCTTGGGAGACAGACAATGCATGCAAACCGGCCGCGGGGAGGGGGCGAGGAGAAAAACGGGAGGGGGAGTCAGAAAATTGGGGGAAAAAATAAAATTAAAAAATTAAAAAAAAAAAAAAAAAAAAAAAAGGAAAAAGGGGAGGGGGAAGGAGCGGGGCGCGGAGCCGGGACGGAGACCCGCGGGCACCGGGGCACTGGGCAGCGCGGCCGGGTTGGACGGGAGAAAGGAGCCCCGCTGCATTTTGGAGAGGCATTTATAGGGCGGGGGGGGCGGGCCGCGGGTCCCCGGGGTCCTAGAGCCCCCCGCATTGGCTGCGCGGGGTCGCCATGTGATCGAGGGGGCGGGACACCTCCCCCTTCCCCCCTCCCCATCCCTGCACCGCCCCTTGCAAATTACTACGGCGCGGGGCGGCGCGGGTAGCCGGGGCCCGCGCATCCCTGCCCGCGTACACCGGTGCGAGTGGTGGAAGGGAGGGGGAGGCGGAGGCGTAATTTTGGTTTGGGTGTTGTTTTTTTTTTTAAATTATTATTTATTTCCGTATTTATCTATTTATGTCCTGCGAACGCACCGTGCGTCCGGCAGCCTTCTGGAACAGTCGCTGCGCGGGCGCTGCGGGAGGCTGCGGGGCGCGGAGCCGCGGGGAGGGAGGGGCGGGGGGGGTCCGAGCCCGCACCGCAGCGCGTCCCGGCCCCGCAGCGCGTCCTGACCGGCTGCGGCGCCGTGAGCCGCTCGCCGCGACCCGGCGTGGAGCTCCGCGGGGTGTGGAGGGTGCCCCCCGCCCCAGCTCCAGGCGTCCCGCGTGGAACGCTCTGCGGGCGCGGAGGGAAGCGCGGGATGCACCCGTGAGCCCCCCGGCCCCTCCCAAGCAGATCCCCGTCCCCAACCCTCAGTGCCCCCTCCCACCCTCGATCAGTAACTTTTCCAGCCGTGCCGCTGCGCGGTGCGGGAAGCGCGGCCGGCCCCGCCGCCTCCGCGCCCCTCCGCGAGGCGGAGAGAAGGGATGTAGGGGGAGGGGGAGATGCGCAAGGAGAGGAGGACGGGCTCCTCCTCTTTCCAGGACCCGAAAAGCTTCGGCCTCTCCCGGTTGGAACCGGCCGGCATCTGCCCGAGGCATGCGCCGTGCGCGGCCGGTGCAGGGACGGGGCTGGGCGGGGGATGCTGGGCGGGGAGACGGGAGGTCCCAGACCCCCCAGTCTTGCGACGTGCATCCCCTGAGAGCTTATCTGCGCCTCCCCCTGCCCGGTGACGGCCTCCCGCGGTAGGGTCTGTGCTTCTCCTCAAACTTCACCTGCGCATCCCCCTGGGAACTCGCCGCCCCGTGCGAGCCTCAGCTGTGTCTCCACCTGCAAGGTGCGCCCGTGCTCCCCATAAAAGTTTCATCTGTGTCTCTTCCTCTGGTAAGGTGCACCTGTGCACCCAGCCGTCTTGGAGTTAATATCCCTGTATCCCCTTGCCAGCTGCACATATCCCTGTGAGGTGCACCCACAACCAACCCTCTCTACAAACTTCGTCGCTGCATCTCCCGGGGGATGCATCCGCCCGTCAGGGAGTGCGGCTGTGTCGCTGGCATTCTGCAGGATTTGCCGCCTTGGAGCACATGGGGTGCACTTTGGTCTCCGGCAAGATGCAGTGACTGGATCTTTGCTTCAAGCTAAAGCTTGATTTCACTGTGATGATTTTATTGTGGTTTTATTGCTTCACTTTTCTATTAAAAATTGTTCAGGAGTATGAGAGAGGAGAAAGGAGGAAGGATTAGCTAAAGACTTGGAAACCTTCCCACCCAGCAGAGCAGTGCCAGCACGCCACAGGCTTGTGCTGCATCGGGTGTCCCTGATGAGAAGCTGCTCGCGGGTAGCTCTGGGACCTGCTCGTGGCCAGGCACTGCAGCGCTGCCAGCCTGCTGGAGCGCCCGCAGAGTTCCCGTTTCTAACGGGCGTCTTCTGCAACTGCAGCCAGAGCAACCCCCAGCTCCCAAAGCTCGTGACTGACTGCACTGGAAATCAAAATGTAGGATTATAAAAGTCATGGCATAGGTATGGTAGTGGATGAGTTGGCCAAAAGAGCATCTCCTGCTTGAGACTGGAGCCTCCCATGGGAAGACGATCGCTCCAGTGAGGAGAGGTGAGGCATACAACATCCCTCCATCTCCCCATCACATGTCATCTCATCAAGGAAGGAGCAGTTGGATTCCTGCACTTGGTGAATTTGGGGCTCCCAGGTATCTCCCAACAGAAAGAGTCTGTGGATAGACAAAAAAAAAAAAAATTAAAACATCAGGGCAGTGTTTGCCTTTGATTCTGAAAGCGTTGGGCCAAAGATAGGACGTTGCTGTTTCAAAAATATGGTTAAGGTAATGCTTAGTTTCCATATGCCTGGGTTAAGCAGGCATTTATTTTTGTTTCATCCTTTCTAGTCAGATGCATTCCTTATTTATGAAATTACTACAGTAATAAAACCAACCCATTTCTATTAAAAAAAAAAAAAAACACCAAAACCAAAACTCCCAACCTATTGCTGTTGTGTAACAGCCAACAGTTCCGGACCCAGGATATGGACCTGAGTATTTGCAAACGCGTTATCTTTAGAAAGGCACTACGTACTTGTTTACTATTTATGCTGCCACATTTGAGCATCTAATGAGCAGTAACTAATATCTCCCGTTCCCCGGAGATAAGGGGGTACCATCATTCTCATCCACAGTGAGGGAACTGAGGCACAGAGGGGTGCAGTAATTTATGCACCATCATGCAGTGACTCAAAGAATACACAAAGCGCCAGACCAAATTTCCCGAGTTCTTCCTCGCTGTCTGAATGCCAAACTTTTGCCTTTCTTATTGCAAAGCCAGGATTTCAGCTTTCTCTATAAACAGGAGTGAAGGGGAGGTTATAGGGGTGCTGCACAATGAGTAGCAGGGAAGGAGAAGGAGCTGGAAGCTGTGACTGACCGAAGCAAATGTCAGTGAAAATAAAGGGCCTCTCTGAAGTCAATTGCAAAAGCCAGTCAGGTTTGCAGACGGCAGATTTGGGTCCCTGGAATGAAAAGGATATTGTTAATAGCAGCTTGCTGGCAAGGCAACTGCTCTGCCAGGAGCTTTTGGTGTTTAAGAACACAGTTGTCATCCCAAGTCACTGAGGATTTTACTCTTGGGTTTACTTCTGCTCCTCCGGGACCTGAGGGTAAATCTCCCACATGCTATGACCGACTGCTGAACCTCGTGGATAGAACTAATTTAATTAAGATGGACAGTTTAAAGTTTGAAATGTCGTGCCAGTGCTCTCAGCAGCTCTTGCTCCTCAGAGTAAAACAAGAGATCGTACAGATGTTTGATCCATTGGCACATCTGTGAAAAAAACCTGGGCTAATGAGGGCGGGCTGTGCAGCTCTAGGGGCTGAGGATGTTTGAGTATTTCAGTAAGAAACATGCTTTGCCTTCAGCAGGTCTGCTTTAGGCTGACTTTGCTTTGGATTAGCACATCAAACCAGTAAGCCTTGGAAATGTCATTATTTATCCTTCCCCAAACGGCAGCTCTCATGTTGGGTCGGGGGGAGTCACTCCCTTTCACGAGTTGTAGGGAGCACCCAGCAAAGGTGCAGCAGAATTACCACTTCCCCTGCTGGCAAGCTCACACCTTGCTCGAGCTCTGGAATTTTAGGTTTTCTGTCCAACCCTGGGCTTTGCATGACTTGAAACATCTTCCAACTAGATTTTACTGTAACTCTTGAAGCAATGAGATCTGTGTGTTTGCAAGTGAAGCAAACAATTCAAGATGAGCAGTTGCTCTTGCAGAGCATCTATCCCTGACAAGTGGGGAACACCAAGGCAGGTCTCCTGCAAACCTCCGTGACTCACCACTCAGTATCTGCTGGACAAAGAGAGGGGTTCTGCTGGCTCTTTTTTTTCTGCAAAAGCTACAAGCAGCCACAATCCTTTGCTCATCAAAGGCTGAATCTATCAACCTCAGAAATTAACTGGTTGACAGCAAAAGCTGCCCCAGGTTACATTAATGCAGTGATTCCAAAACAGCTCATCTCAGCAGGATGAGACTGTCAGGGATGGCTCCCACCCTGTCCTTTGCAATGTCTTTATCAGTGAGCGAGAGAGGAAGGTATTCAGGATTAAAGATCTTCTCAATTTACCTCCAGGTCCTCCTCCAACCTGGACCTTGGTAATTTCAATTGTTTTTTCCACACTTGACCCAAGATGCCCAGAGCAGGCTGAGCACCCCGAGCACCACTGGCTGTTTGGTCACAGCAACCTCCCACCCTCCAGCTTTGCTGGGCTGGGTAAGAAGTAAAAGCCTCTTTGTTGACTGCAGATGTGCATATGAATGTGAGGCATTTGCCTAATAAATGTCTTCCCAAAGGAGGATTAATTAGCATCCCAAGATTTGCTCTCACTGCGCTCCCTCTGACTGCAGCAGCTCTGTAGCACCTTCTCTTAGGGACGCTGATTTCCCACTGAGAGAGGGTTGCTGGCCCCTTTCCTGAGGCACAGACCCTCAAGGCTGAGCATTCACAAATCTGCTCAGGAAGCAACACTGGCAGTGGCACCCGTGCCATGTGAGTGGCTGACAGTACCCAAACACATATCCTGGTTTCTCCAGTCCTGCCATACGCTGTGACCCATCACAGCAGTGCTGAAGGCTCCCTCCTTCCCTGACTGTCTGGGGGCCATGAATAAGTCACTATAAAACCTGACATGCTGAATTATTTCCAGCTGGTAAAAATCTATGAATTTGTAACCAGGACCAGAGGCGGGATCTGCTGATACGTGTAGATCTCTGATGGTGTTGGAGCTGGCTGGCCTCTGCTTTGGGCACAGCAAAGGGGGAAAACAGGCCTCTTTGGAGTCACACGTGGACCTCTAAATAGATCAAATGAATAAGGTGCTAAAAGCAGTTGGGTTTGTGTATAAAGGAGTTCAGGGTGTTAGTTCGCCTGTGGAAGTTCTCCCTGGGGGATATCTGAAGATTAATATCTTCCTACAACTTTTTTGGGTTGAAAGGATTTTGTGGGTTGTGAATTAAATACAAATGTTTCCCAAACAGTGTGCACGCCCACGGCTGGCTTTATCCTCTGTTGAATGGGGATTTTGGAACTTGTGTGTATGTTGAATGTACAATATCTATGTTGAAGAAACTCCACTCTAGCTCAAAGCAACATTAAAATCTGAGCTATGTAGCAATTATTCAGAGATTTATCTAGAGCATCCCAGTGCAGCCATGAGGAATACTTTCAAAGAGGGAAGTGTTCAAGGCCAGGCTGGATGGGCCTCTGAGCAACCTGGTCTAGTGGAAAGTGCCCCTGCCCCTGGCAGAGGGGTTGGAACCAGATGATCCTTAGGGCGCCTTTGAACCCAAACTGTTCTATGATTCTGTAGAAATTTAAAGCATCTTCAGTTAAAAAGGAGTGTTTCCTGACACTGAGTATGATGTCCTGGGGAGACAACCTGTCTTTCTTCCTGTTAATATTTTTGTTGCAAGCTTAGATTAAAAAGAAGATGGGTTTCCTTGTCAGATTTTACCAGAGATGTTCGCCTCAATTAGTTGCAGAAGACAGAGCTGTGCAAAGCTCTGTGATGTATGAGAGAGGCTGCCCAGGGGTTGTGTTGAGAGCACGGTGCCATGGAGGGACCAGGACTACATGTGTTCTGAGAAAAGCTGAGAGCATGAGAGCTCTTAGGCACGTGGGATTAACACAGGTGGTGTGAGCCAGGAAATGCTGGTTTCTCGGGGTTTTCAGTGCAGGACTTTGCACCTTCTTTGTGAATTAGCTACACTGCTTTGGAAAATTACCTGCCTCCACAGTCAGTTCCTTCTCTTGCTGTAAATAAGCTCCAGCCACCTGAATTTTGGCTACCTGCTTGGGTCAGCAGGGTAGCGCTATTACAAAATCTGCTGCATCATGAACAACTCTGTCAATGTGTATCCATCTTTGCTAAGGAAGAAGAGGAGAACATGAGGTTAATGACTGTACTTTTGACCAACAGCTATTTTGGTGGTATTTTAAACAATGATTGGTTTAACTAACAATCACCAAAGTACGGCTGTAGCTTTATGATCTTGTAAGGAGGCTGAGGGGACTTGGATGAGCAGCATCTTATTTACTGTCCACATGGAAGGCACGGCAGCCTGACAGCAGGCAAGGGGAAGGGAGTTTGAAAAGGAACAAGGGGAGGTTATAGGAGGAAAACAGAAAGAAAATTGAAGCAGAGAAGGGATGAGGATATTCTGTAGCAAGTAGAAGAAAATTAGGTGTCAAACCAATCACAGATAGAAAAACCTCAAAATATGACTACAGAATGCCCTGGCCGAAGATGAGGTCTGCACTGACAAGGCAGGAAAAGATGTGACAAGGTTACTTGAAGTTTTTCTGGCTACATTTGAGAGTCAGTTCTGCGGCTGAGCAAAGGAAAGTCACATTTTCAGCTTGGTCTGCAAGGCTGCCCTGTAACTGCTTGCAAGGGCCAGCAAGTGCCACAACTCCTCCAGCAGCAATGTGCCTGTAGCCTTAGGGGAGGCAATATAGATCATTCCCTGTATGGGTTTGACTTATGTCAGAGCTGATTTTACACTGGCTTTGCCAGCACTTGATCCAGGCTGGGATTTTCCTTTCCTTGCATAATGCCTTTCAGCAAGGAGCTGAGGCAAATTTTCAGGTATTTCCAGTTTTCCTGCTCAGTGATGCCTCAGGCCCTGATGCAGCAAGGTGCAGGCCCCAGGTCCCCACGGGGTGGGGGGATGCTAGCTCTGGATGCCACAGAGACTTGGGCTCCTTCTGGAGAAGCAAAACCTATGGCAGAGAGAGGCATCTGACTGATACTGCCTCCCTCTCTTTGCTGTCTGGGAGGCCTTAAGCTCTTAAAATTGCACTTCCCATGGCAGCTTGATGCTTTCTCTTCTGCACAGAGATCCAAGAGCCCAGCAGCCTCCTCAGGAACGGTATGAGCATGGGAAGAGGTGTTGGGCATCACCAGCTAGGGTCTGCAAAGAGGTTTTCAGGGAGTCAGGGGCAGACCCTGACCTGGCCACAGGCAGCAGCACTCAGATGTGCTCCATGCAAAGAGCCCTCTGGACATCTGCTCAAGGAAGGTTTCACCCCCAGAGCTCACAGGTAAGGCAGGAGGACAGACCCACTGGAATAGGACACAGTCCCACATCATTGATTTCCAGCATCAGATGAAGACCTGCCTGGAGAGTCAGGAGTCCCCATTTTCCTAGGTTAGACAAAGCTTCAGCCTGGAGTCTGCTGAGAGGCCCAGTTTGGTTTTCTCTGTGTGTGTTGCTTTGATTTTACTGGAAATACGGCAAGTGCAGTGTATTTCTTCTTCATAAGCCAAGAATGGTGGGGTTCACCTTTTCAATAAAGCCATCTGCATTTTCTATCCCTACCACTTAAAAAAAGCCCATAGTTTCATATTTCCTTGATATTCTGAGCTGCAGTGCTTGTGTAAAACAGCAATGCTCCTCATTTGCTGGGCCTGGCCAACCTTTTCCCTATGTCATCCTTGTGCCTCCTCCCTCCTCAGCCCAGCCCTGCATCCTCACACACCAAGAAAACATCCTGTACCTCTGACCCCTCTCAGCTGCTGTGGTGCCTTTGCTGATGCCTTTCCCTCCATCCAGAGCACCATAGCCCAGCTGAATTTTGGTTATCTTTTGACCAGACTGAACTGAGAGCTATCTGGAGGATGTTTGGTGGATATGTAACATGGCAGCAAGTTTCTGAAGCTCAGTTAAAGAAAACCATATTAAGGTTTTGCTTGACTCCTTGTAAAGCAGGCAGCAAGGCTCCAGTGACCACTGCTTACTTCAGCTCTGCTCTCCCTTCCTGGCGAGGTCCACCGCTGTCATCTGGAGCTCCTGACCAGAGCAGGGTGGTGTATGTGATGTGATTATAGGTAAGGAGCATCAGAGGTGTATGTCCAAAATGAGACCTTCAGCCCTACAACCTCTGAGTAGAAAAGCTTGGGATCTGAGTGGGGGTCAGACATGAAATTGCGGTGACAGCACCCACAAGCAACAGCCCCAGCAGCTTCCAAGCCCCAAAAGCAGCTGCCTCAGAATGACCACGCTCTGAAGAATGAAAGAGTGATTGGTTCTCTCAGTTTTCCTTCTGTTCTGAAACTGAAAGGGGAGGTTTGACTTTACCCCTCTGACCAGGGCCACCACATGGTAGTGGAGGATGCTGTGATCCTGGAGTGCCATATTTCCTCTAAAACTGAAGTCCTAAAAACTTGTGAAGTTTAAAAGATCTGGTGGAATTTTCATAATGTTGAAGTTGCTCTGTTGATAGCACTGGGCAAATTAAAAAAATGCAGGGACATTCCATGGCAATGAGCACAGCCTGGCACCCTTCAGAAGCCAGAGCAGGGAAGATAAAAATGGGCTGAAACACAGATGGTGTGAGCCACCCTTGAGCTGCCTGTGATCCTGCATCCTCAGTGTGGATGCTGAACTGCTGCATCCGTGTCAGACAGCTTGTGTTGTGCCTGTCTGTCCAGCTGGGAAAGTGGGTGAGCACCCTCCCAGAATGAAACTGCTGTGCAAACACACACTCATGCCATTATCCTGCAGCTCACAAATGAGTTTGAACTTGATTAAAAATGAAGTCAGGGAAACTGATGCAAGAGGAGCCAGGGAAGCAATGATGGGGACACAGGGAGGAGGTACAGGACTAGAGCTGGATGACATGATAGCAGGTGTCTTCTGAAAGCAGAACGTGTAACCCTGAAATAAATGAGCCTTATAGTGAGAATCCCAACATCACCCCATCAATGATCCCAGCCAGCCAGGGAAAGGAAGGAGGTTTCACATCCTGAAGGTAGATACCTTCGTGCTGGGCTGGCCTGAGGATGAATTCACTCCAGACTTTGGAAAGGTGCAAGTCGCTCCTTGCTACTTGCTCGACAGAGAGCTGGCGTGGTTTCAGCTGCAAGAGGTGCCTCCTGAGCAATGAGCCAGAGGAGCTAACCTCCCCATATTCGAGTTTTGCTCTTGGATTTTTGCCCCACAGTGTAGCCAAACGTGGGTCAGTCCCGAGGCTGCAGGGAACTGTCCTGCCCAGGCTACGGGAGGATCCCGAGGTTAGTTCAGTTGGTTAGAGCATTGTGCTAATAACACCAGGGTTCTGGGTTTGACTCACTTGAGAGCTGGACTCGATCATCCTTCCGACTGAAAATATTCTACGCTTCTCTGACGGGTGGGGTTTATCCCGCGCTGTGCAGCGCTGCGCAGTGAGTAGGGGGAAGCAAATGCACACAGACCTCCAGTGGCCCTCGCCAGTACTACAGGGCTCTGTCACTGCCACCCCGGGGACGGGGAGTTCGCCTGGGGCGCCTCTTCTTCCCCTGCCACTGCAAGTGGCTGAACAAAAGCTCATGTACAAAGTGAGACGTCCTGTAGGAAAGCAGAGATATGGAAGAGGCACTCTTCTCCTCCCAGCTTCAGTAGCCAGTGCCTCAGGTGTAAGGTTGGCTGAGGCTGCAAGATGTGCTTTGGATTTGGGGGAGGAAGACAGTCAGCATGCTGCCCTTGCAGCGCAGCACTGTGTGCCACGGCCCCGTGGCACTGCGGTGCTGCCTCTCCTGTGCTCGGTCTGACTTTTGGGGCCCCGAGCCTGCAGCTTGTGTAGGAGGCTGCTGTAGCCACAGATAAACCTACACAGTCCTAACACGTGTCTGGGACCTGGTGTGGGCTTGGCTCGGCTGCTTACAGTCCACGCTGGGCTTTGGAAACAGGGAGCTTGAGAGCAGGTGAGACACTCAGGGATTTAATTTCCCAAACTTGACCATATGCTTTCTTACAGTGAGGGACCAACACTCAGGGATGCTCAGTGGAAAACATACTGAAGGGCCAGAAAAGGTCTGCCCTAAGGATTTTTACAGGGACAAGCATGACACATAACCTACTGCCCACGGGAAAGGGTACGGTATGGAAACTCTGTGCCTCCCTTGCTTTTCTCCATCCCTCCCTTTCCTCCATCCCTTTCCTCCCTCCCTCTTTGACACACACAGAGGCTTTCCTTTGCCATCCTCCTCCTGGTGTTCTCATCTAGACAGGCACAAGGGTTGAAATTAGCTTCATGTGATCTCATCAAAACCCTTCTACCAACCATCACTTCTTCATGTGCCTCTATTGTAAATACCTCTATAAGGAATGGTTACTCATTTACAAGGCAGCGCTCTACATGCCAGTCTGCAGCTCCTGGGAAAAAAAAAGGTAGCAAAATAAAACTGTAGGATTTGGTGTTGATTGCCCAGGTTTAGACCAGGGAATTAGGTTTGATGCTTTTTTCTTTTGTGACCCCTTTCCACCACACAGGAAAGCTGTTTTTATTTAGCATATTTTCTTAACCCCGGTTTTCTCCATGGCTTTTTCTGACTTCCCTGATGTCTTATCACTTTCCCGCTATGCCCTCTGCAAGAGGCAGAGTCATCTCAAAATTCATCACGAACGATTTAGCTACCAAGGAGGTATCCTGTGCGGCCTCAACAAACAGGTTTTATAAGGGAAAAACCAAGAGCAGCGCTGAACTAAAAAGGGAAGAGAAGAGGATTTAAGTTCAAGATTTAGTGTCTGATTTCAGCATGCCCAAGTGAGGATCCAAGCCTGATAAGAAAAACCTCCTTCCTGCTGTCCCCCATCCACCCACTGGTGCTCCCTGGGGAATAGCTGCTGACTGCTTCAAAATTCAATTTCTGCACTAGCAGCAGCACGTTGGGCCTGGCCGTAATTGCTTTGCCAGACAACCAGCTGCTCAGCACTGTCCACATGCTGGGGGGCCGGAGCAGCTGGGATGTGGTTCTGGGACAGTGCCTTAAGATACAGGGCTGCTAGAAGCCTCTTGCTTTTGGGTCAGCACCTCTCTGCACTCAGCTGTGCCTCCAGGGCACACCAGGGCTCAGGACTTGATGATTTGCTCAGAAACAGGGTGGTTTTGCTGAGAGTTGGAGCCTTGAAATGGCAGCAGTGAGCCTGCTGCCTTACCTATCCCACCTCGTCTCATCCCACATCTGCATGGTTTCTGCTGTATCCTCCCAGTGTACACTGGCATGCCCAACCTAGTGGAAAAGCTTTTGAGTGTCCACAGGGTCCCTTGCTGATGCTCACCCTCTGCTGCTCCCTGACTATCCTGTGCTATTTCCAGCACATCTCCAGAAAATAGCTCACTCCCCCTGACACAACTGGCTCTTTACAGTGGGGAGCAAACTCAGCAGTTTACCAGAGGGAATCTGATTCTTATTTTAGTCTCCTATTTTAACCTTCTTTTTCTTTCTATATTTGTTAACTTAATCCCTTTTACAGCTGTGGGAGCGAGATGCTGCCAGTGCAGCATCGCAGCATCCATAGGAAGACTTACTGGCTTCACAGCTCCACTCCCTGCAGCCTGCTTTCCTCACTTTGCCACCATGAGCCTCCTTTAATTTGGGCAATAAAAAGTAGCCGCTTTTTATTACTATTATTATTTTTAAAGCTACAAGTATCACTGTCTTTTCAACTGCTGCAGAGAAGGTGAAATGGCAAATGTGAGGTTTGGGCATGCCTGGTGCAGGCTGGCAGCAGTGGTATTGTTTGGGACTGAAAACTGCAGAGTCCTCATGTAAATCAAAACTGTGGGTAATATCCACTGCCTTGCAAGTTGCTCCATCTCCATTGTCCCTCATTGCAAATGTCCATGTTTTGCCATGAGATCTGCCTTGTGTCTGCTGCGTGCTGAAACCTGGCCACCAGAAAATCTGTGTATAACATCTGTGGGTCATCTCAGTTTCAGTGGATAGGAAGAGGGTGATATGCTGTGGTCATGCGAGTCTCTTTTCAGTTGTTTTAGCACATCAACATGCTGGTACAACCAACCCAGATGACATGTGTTATTCCTGAAATGCCAGCTATGTATCAGTTTAACTCATTTTCTCTTAGATCCAGCTGTTCTGGCTGATATGTTATTGACCTTTTCAGCTGGTTCAGCACTTGGCTACCAGGAGGTCACTGGATGCCACTTTGAAACAGGCTTACAGATATTCTGCTGGGGTGAGGAGGGATTTCATCCACCTGTTTCAAGCATGAGCACCTTGAAAGATCAGCTGGCCCTTGCCACCAACACGAGGTCACTACCATATATGCAGGCTTCAGGAAGCATCAATAAATCAGTCTGGCCCTGAAGTTTCAGTAGACTGTGTAATCTGGAAAGTGCAGCTCAGCAGTTCATGCCCCACCTCTAGGGAATCACAGGTTCACATCACAGCAGGACCAGGTCCTGACTTCAGCTTTGTTAGGTAGGAGGAGAAGATGCCATAGTGATACATGTACTAAAAATACCTATTAACTATCATGTAGCAGTCTGGCTCCTCGGGAAAGCATGGCCAGGGCTTGGGAAAGAGGAGAGGAGAAAAAGGCAGGGGAAGGGACTGACCAATACACATAACTGCAATATAGGGGATGGGAACTAAGCAGAGCATAAAATGTTGGGATGTGATATTTCATAGAGCGAATTGCTCTTGTGGGCAGTGATTTCCCAAAGTACCTTTTATCTTTCGCTTTTGTCCATCTGTTTGCCCATGTTCAGCCTCTAAAATAGCACTTTTGGCTGAGATAAGGCCAGACTTCCATTGTCAAGTAAGGAACAAGTATTTCCATTCTATTTCTGGTCAAAGTCAGTCTCATCTGTCATTAAAAACCTTTAGAGATAGGAGTCTGCAGCTTTCTTCAGTAACTTAATCACCAGTTTTAATGTCTGGTGTCTAAATCTCCTTTTAGTTATTTGCCATATCCAACTTGAGTCACTTTTGCTGGATATTACTCCAATTACCTCTTATTCTCCTGTGAGGAGCTGAGGGACAACAACTGACCACCTCCAGCTTTACTGCAACTTTTTACATGTTGGAAGGTTATTATCTTTTGGCATTTTAATCTCCTTTTCTAGACTAAACAGGGCAAATTCCTTCAACTTTAACCACAAACCTTCTTTAATTTAGAGTATAAGTCTTGGCTGGTGTACTTAGGTTAAGACTATGAGGAAAAAGTCCCTCTTCTCGTCACTGCAATTGTGCTGGCAAAAGGATCAAAGCAGATGCAGCTACATCCGTGATGTGGCCTTTTGTTGGTGCTTTTGTAGTTGCAGCACAGAGAAGTTGAGTTGGCACAGTCCTTCTGCAGGAGTGTTCTAGCCAAGACTTACCTGAAACCTCAACCTCTTTGTTGACACCCCTGTGATTTGCAGCATGTTTCTGCCCTGATTCCCAGGGGCATTGCTGTGGCCCAACTTCTCTAGGAGGCTTCTCAGGAGAGGACACAACCTGCATCTTTGGCTTTGAGCTTCTTGTGGTTTTGGTGGCCTCTGGTGCTGTGGACAGGGAAGGAAGTGGAGCAGAATCTGTCCTGCAAGTCTTTGTCTTTGCTCAGTGCAAAGTCCTGTGCAACATTCCTGGAGCAAGGCAGCCTGGGCTGGTAGTGCATCTTTCTAGGGGAACATGCCTGGATACCCTTTTCTTCCCCTTCCTGTAGGGAGAAGATGGAAATCTGCTCTCCTTGGTGTTTCCCCCACACATTTTCTTTCCTCTCTGTAGGTGGGAGCTTGTGTGACTGGTGTGCTATCACAGAAGGCCACCTGGGCCTGATGTCCTGCACGTTCTGGAAAAGGGAGAACTAGAAAAGGACAAGAGGCAAGAGAGATCCCAGACAGCACATCCATACCATGGTGAGGTTTACTTTCCTCATGGTTGTGTCTGCACTGGAGCCTCCCTGAGTCCCCAGTGCTGAGCATAAGTTTTGAAAACTTCGTTTCTGCTTTTGATAATCCCCCTCAGGTCTCAGAGTCCCCAAGGGGAATCCACGTCCTGCTCAGGGACCTCCATGACTCCTGGAAGGCATAAGGTTGTTTGTGGGCTGAAGGGACACAGCGGGAACAGCACGTTTAGCTCAGTTTGCTATCTCAGTGGGACTGATTGTAGGGAACAGCTGGTCTGGTCAGGAGAGACGTGCAATAGTGAGATGCCAGATTTGTAGGACAGAACACAGCAAGTCCCAACTTGCCTGTCCCTTCCAGCAGATCAAGCCAAAATTGACTTCAAGCAAGTCACTCAGATTAGAGTCAAGTGAAAGTCAATGCCTTAATTTTCAAAAGGCACCTGGCTCCACAGGAAAGGACCTGTTCGAAGTACCCAGTGCCCTGTCTATCTTGTGCGCTGCTCTGATGCTCAGAGACTCACAGGGTTTTTTTACTGTATTGCTAATAATGCTCAGGTTTTCTACCAGAGGCAATCCCCGTTGTAAATCCTGGTTGTAAATCTTTTTCAAAATCATGATGGGGACAGGTTCTACAGCTTCTTCCAGGGACATCCACCTCCTCACTCCAGGAACAGGTGGCCATTGCAGAGGACACTCTAAGACTGATGGTGCTTCTCACCCCAAGGCCCTTTGCAAATCTCTGTCTCTCCTCCCAAGCCAGCCTTGGCCCACTGTGTGGGGGACAGCAAGCTGTCAGCCACAAAAACCTCTTGCCTGAGTGTTGAGGCTAGGGATGGCAAGTGCTGGGACCAGATAAGAACTTTGGTCTGAATTTAGAAGTCTTAATATTAAGTGTACAGTTTAATCATGCTGCTTAATGTCAGGAGAGTTATGATCTACCCACCAGACCTGACTGCCTCAGCAGTGGGGAGAAGCTCTTCAGGAAGGGATATGAGCACAGTCATAATCTCACTCTACCAGTAATATTCAGATAGACAAGAGTTTTCTCTTGAAGTAGATGAGGACTGTATAGTGTTGTTGCCTAAACAGAGGAAGGTGATGCCATTTCACAACCTACCTGGTGTCCAGCTGCTCTGTATGGGCAGGATCTACCCCAGACGCCCTGTCATGCCATTAGTCCCCTACAGATGGTCTAGTGCCTGCAGAGCACTCTAAATTGTGCTCTGTGCCTCTGCATGGGCAGTGGAATGGGGCCTCTGCTGGCTCTGCTTTTCAAAACCAGCAGCAGCCCCAGACCTGGTGTAGGGTGGGCAGTGTCTGGTGGGGACACTTGCATCCAGACTCCAGGATGTCACTGCCGGGGACTGGAGCAGCTACAGTTGCTCCGATTATTGGCTGCTAATATGATTGTTTGAGTTAAACAGGCAGTTGCACAACTGGGCTTAGAGTAGCCCTTGTTTTAGCTGTACACACCACTGCCTTCCCTGCAAAACAATGTCTGGCCTCCAAGGGTGTGTAGCCAGAGCTTGACAGAGTGCGGTTTTCTTTCCCTGTGAAATTTGCTAGGGTATCAAAGAAAAGAGTAATAAATCTGTCATGAGTTGCCATGAAAAGACACAATCACAGAAACATTTTTCCAGCTGTAAACCTGAAGAAAGTTTCCAGTGAGCGCAACTGAAATGTTTCAGTTCCATTTCAAGAATGCAGGGATTGCCTGTCGCCCCACTCCAGCTGCAAAACAATGCGTGTTCAGCGACCTCAAGTGTGGTTCAAAAAAATACTTCTCCAACTTGCAAAACTACTTGAAACCAACTTTTTTTTTTTTTTCACTAGAACACAATGTTTTTAGCTCATCTGATCAATTTTTAATTTTCCCATGAATCTTGTTAGCTCAGCAGCAATCCAATAAGCTCCAAAGGGTAGCTGGGCTCTGCCATGTCTATGAGTGCTGGAGGAATAAATGTGGCATGTGGAGTGATTTATGCAAGTTCACTGGTTTTTCCCAGTTGGGGTTGCAGTTCCCCTGCAGCTTCAACACTCTTCAGGAATCTTCTTTCTTCTTGTCCTACTGGTGTGCTCCTGAACAGGCTGTCTGGGTCTCCCATCTGTACTGCTGTTTCCTAGCCCACCCACACCAAATCAACCTGTCACTGCGATGAGAGTGGAAAAAGGAGACAGGAGTGGGACTAAGAAGTGTGTGTGTCAGCCCACCTGCCTTCCTGGCGAACACCTCCACCAGCCTGCTCTGACTATGGCAGTGAAAGGAGGAGACATCAGAGGAGGACACCAAGGCTGGGGGAAGCAGTGGCACAGAGGGGTTAGGAGCTAGTGGCACTTGGAAGTTTGTTTCATAGAGATGGATTTCAGAGGGAGGATTTCACCTCTGTTCTCGAGGAAATGCCTGGTCAGGGAAAAAGATGGAGGCAATCATTTTGTTGTTAGGCATGCAAAAGGATCATGGATTTCTGATGAGCTCTGAGACAAGCAGAACCTCTCCTGGCCCTGAGATGTGAAGTCAAGCGTGGGATGAAATGAGTTTCTCAGATGAGGTAATATTTAGTACTATCGAACAGTCAGCAAAGGAGGCTGTGCATGGCAGTCAGGCCTTGTGTCCTGCTGAGCCCAAGAGGGTGGCACAGCAACTGAGCCAAGGCATCTGGAGAGCAGAGATCCCAGTTAGATCCCTGCCAAGGTATTCCCGCTGCTCCTTAAATTTCTAGTTGTTGCTGAGGACATACTTAATGACTGAAGTTATGCTGCTTGCAGGGAGTCATCATCCTTAAAATAAAGCCAAGTGGAGCTGAGATCCCAGCAGTACTTATAAGTTCCTCCTGGATGCTGAACTCTTTAGGGATGACAAATTCCCTGGACTCTTTGCATGTGCTGCATCTCCAAAGCACATAACACAGCACAGGCCTCCTTCTCCTCTGGGGTATCTCCAACTGCAGCAGAAATATGTAGCTCTGGTGTGACCTCTTGGGACCCGGCATGTCTGGGGGCCCCTCTCCAACACATCAGGAGCTGTCAGCTCTTCCACATGGCCTTCAGCCTGGGTGTAGTTGTCCCCAACAGGAGGGACAGCTTTGACTGAGGACATCTGCAAAGCTCCCCATCACTTTCTGTGTTGTCTGCGGCATTGGGTGGTGGCCTCAAGGGTTAACAGCCGCTGCCAGCTGTGGCTCCCCAGTAGGGACAGAGAGGGCCCGGGCACCCGGCCAGGAGGTAATGCTGGTTGAGCACTGCTGGCAAAACCTTCAAACCTCTCGGCTAATTTCGGATGTTCTGCTTGTGACACAGAAAGCTGCATTCCCATGTAGGAAAGAGCTCTTCCCTGGGACAAGGAAGGGAAGGGACTATTTATTAATAAAACATTGTCAATAGTGGCTTTTAATTTCACATCTATCTTTCTGAAAGCCCTGATTGAGATAGATTCCTTCATATGGCACTTTTCCTCTAAGGAGCCCCAAATATGCTGCAGAAGAGGCTATCTAAAACCCTGGGGACACAATGCAGGATAACCAGTCCCTCTTAGTCCAAAGGTCTGAGAGAATAAAAAATGCAGAACATTAAAATCAGAGAGAAAAATTTAGGCAAATTCATACCAGACATTTCCACATTAACAAAATTGCATATAAGTTTTTATCTACAATAAGAATAGCTATATATGTATCTATAATAAACACAACCTTTGAGCTAATTAAATGAGATTTTTTGCATGGGTCAGACTTGGACCCTACGTGTCAGGAGCAGAGCATCCTACCCATCTGTGAGATCCAGGGACAAAACAGGAACATGCTCATCTCCAACTGGACACGCCATTTGTTTTAGCTCTCCCTCATTTAGGAGTTGCTTGGGATCTCATCAACATGAGGAGAGCCACTCAGGCTCCGTTTGGTGCTCCCTTGTGGAGACACAGTCTCTTCTACTGCAGTAGAAGACCAAACATGGAAACTGATCTATCCAAGGAGGCTGGATTTCCCCGTTTCTGGCTCGGTAAGTGCCAGCAGCACTGTCTCCCTGATGGGAGTGGAGATCTTTTATCAGTGAGGGGTTTCCCAGTGGTACGGTGCTGACAGATGCCAGTAATGAGATCATGGAAGAAGGAGCAGCATCAGATGACCAGATCAGTCTCTCTCTGTCCTGGACGTGTGTCTAACACAGAGCCTGTACTTTGTAATGCACTGGGTCTGTAGCCTATTGACAGCACGAGATACATGTGGCCTGGTGACAACACTTGACGAGGCTGAAACAGTGTCCTCCAGCCCTAGCTGTGGCCTGTCTCCCACCTTCTCCAGTGACAGTCATTGTGATGATAAAGGCTGCTGGATTTAGGAAGTTTGGAGTGGTGATTGCTCCCTCTCTGGTGTCAGCTATATGGTGAAGTGTTATTCCTGGCTGCTTGGTTCCCCAGGGAAGGTGATATCTGGTGGTAATGATGTCATCATCAACACCATGACTCTTCTGGAGAAACCACAGGCAGATGCATTCATTCCCCTGCTTTGCTCTCTCCATTAAGTAAGTGTGTCACTGTGCCTTACAGACAGACCTGCCTTAGATCCTGTAAATATGGTGTCAGTGCCAGTGCTGGGATTTTTATACCCTAATCCCCCCATGTCTGAAAGCCTTGTATTTCCAGCCAAAACTGAGAACATCCTAACAGGATGGGGGTGAGGACTCCTTGTTGATCCAAGATTCTCCATACCAAGACCTTCTGGCTTTAGAGATGGGAGAGTGCTTCGTGCAGGGACTGAGAGGGCAGCGGGGATCCTCCCACAAGGGGCTGCCACTGCTGGGACAGTGGAGAAGGAAGAGTGAGTTTCACTGGCTCTGACAGCAAACCAGAGGGTTTGGCATCATGTCCTCCCTGTTCAGTGTCAATTACTTGGTACTTTTTTAAAAAAGTACTTAAGGCATGTACTTACGGCATGTTTCTTCCTCCACAATGGTTAAAAAAGCCTCTGATCTATATGAATAAACCTGCTTATTTTCAGTCCAGGAAAAATAAGGAATGTCATGTACTTCCATACTGTGCTGCAGGTTCCCTTGTGGCTTGGGGGATGTGCAATGGAAGGTCAGGTCTCCACTGGGCCTAGAGGACACTCAGAAATTCTTATCATCACTGCTGATGATCTGAGTGGAAAAGCAGAAAGGGAACACAATATCTGTGCTGAAACGAGCAAATCCAGGCATCAAAAATGCAGGGACATGGACAGCCACACAGCAAGCCTCTCGCACAGATAAAACCTCCTCAGTCCCCTATTTTGCCCTGACGCTGTCTGCTTGTTATAGCTGTGAAAGCCTGCAGGAGCACAGGGATGTGCCCTACAGACCCTCTGCGCTGGGGTCACACAGAAGCTGATGTTCCTGCCACAGCCAAGGGTCCCCCATGGCTTCCCGGGAGTCTCCGACTGACTGCTCCGACCCTACAGCACAGCTGTTCCCATGCTCAGTGGATATGTCAGGATTTCTGGACATCTGCTTTGCCCAGTAAGAGTGACTGCCCCAGTCAGACTGCCTGACATCTGTAAATTATAGACAAATGTGCTACAATCTACAAAATACCACCATGGTGGAGACAGAGAGCACGTCCCCAGAAACCCGGAATGCTGGCCGCCCTTCCCGTGTTGGCGATGTTTTGTGCACATGTAGCAAGAGCTTTCTGTCACTGGCTCTCATATATCTTCCTTACAAATCCACCTCAGCTTAACAGACCCACTGCAGAGAGTGAGGGTTTTTTCCTTTAGTTTATAAATGCAGTTGGGATGTGAGCTGCATGGTTCACACGTCTGGCATCAAGACCCAATGCACAGCTGTGAAGGAAGGGAGAAGAGAGGATGGGGAAAGAAACCAGGAATGGGGAAAAAAGAGGTGTTTGTTTATAAAAGAGGAGCAGAAAGCTGGAAAAAAAAATGAAGAAATGGGGAAAAATTAATGAGGGAAGAGGAAAGAGCAGGGAATGAAAGAGGGAGTTTTAGAAAATCAGAGGATGCATTTATTGTGCTGCAGGTGCTTGCCCACACCAGTCTAACGTTCAGCTGGTTCTCTTAGTCCTCACAGAGAGAGAGTTGGCAACCCTCTATCTACAAACCACATATGTGCAAATAAAACCCACAGCAGCTGAAAAGCCCTGGGATGAAACACAGGAGATTAAATTACAAGCTAATTGGGCTGAGATGCTTTCAGAGGAATGAAAGTTTCAGCAGGAGGCAATTTTTCCAGAGATGGTGGCCCAGTCAAACCCTCTTCTTCCCTTTCTCCATGAACCAGCCTCATCACTGCTCACCTGAAAAGGCTGTGTAATTTTTTTCATTCTGGGTAGATCTCCAAAGGACTGCGGGACCTACTTCTGACCATGCATTAAACCAATATTTGCCTGCTGTATTCCATATGGGAACTCCATGCTTGGGCTTCTTTAGGTCCCCAACATCAAAATACATTTCTATTTGCTTGGTCAGGGACCTCCTGCACTTCTGGGCTCATTTATTCTGGCAAAAGGGAGATAAAGGAGAAATCGAGCAGTTTCCCACATCTCCTTGACGGACTGAGATAAACATGGTGGAACCAAACTCTTCTCAGGAGCATGGGGCAGTAGGAGAGGGCAGTGGCCAGTCTGCAACTTGGGAAGGACAGCAGGAAAAACATAATTTCATGAGGAATGTAGTGCAGCACTGGAACAGGTTGTACGGAGGGAGCTCAGTACAGTCTTTGGAGGTTTTCAAAATTTGTCTAACAAAGCCACATCTGACCTAATCTAGAGTTGTCTGTAGTCTGTCTTTGAGCAGGGGTCTGGGCAAGAGGCCTCCAGAACTCTCTCCCAACCACCATATCTACAATTCTAGGGTTATTTCTATTCAGTTTCAACATTTTCTGCTTGAAAGTTGGTTTGACTCAGTCTCCCCCCAAGCGATGCTGCTTACTCTCAGCAAACTGTAGCTTTTTATTATTTCAGCTTCTGAAACTCTATTGCTATACTTATTTTCCTTTTAAAAAGACATCCTTATATTGTAGCAGATGGGCCTTCTGGCAGGTAATTGAATTTGATCCACCTTTAGCATGCTACTAGAGAACTTTTTTAATTGTCAAAACTACCTAATTTGTGTGTTCTGGAAACATCTAGGAGCACAAATTGGATTTGAGGTTGAGCAGTGTGCAGTTGGGCTCTTGGGTCGAGTATTTTATTTTAATTTAGGTGTTGTTTTCCTTTTGTTAATAAAATACTCAGCCTTTAATACCACAGAGTCAGACAACAGTTGGAGAGCCAATTGATTGGTGGTTCCAACTCTGCAAGATCATTAGAAAACCCATAACATTTATCAGGTGCTGAAAAGCTAACACATGATGTGTTAAATCTGTGATTTAAAATGAGCTTGATGTATAATCCCTGAGACACCAGAGCATCAAGGTTGGATAAAGTTTTTCTGTACTGCACTTAAGAAAGGCAAATTAAAACAGTTGGGGTGAGTGAGTATAATAAAAATTGTTTCATACTATAGCAATTTACTTCTGACTCATACGGCCTTCCCCTTTCGTTAGTCCAGAAATTAAATAGAGGAAAAGCTGTGTTTTTTATGGAACAGAAGAGCTGCACAGTTTTTCTTTGGATGCTCTCAAGCTGAGCCGAGCAAAATCTGATTTACTCAGATATAAGCCTAAGTCATATGCTTCCTGCAGGAATCCCACAGCAATATTCTATTTTTTCAGGTGCAGAAAAGTTTTTTTTTTCAATTTGATTTTATGTGATTATTCACTCTGCTGACATTTAAGGAAATGATGGTCAGTTTCCCCATTGTGTATAAAACCTTTCCCTTTCCAGCAAATGTTGCCTACTTTTTTCTTAATCCTCCACTGGCCAGGGTAGTACTGCATTACAGCAGGTTTCATACCTGGTTGGTTGTTTCTTTTTTGGCCTCATGCAAGCGTGGTATGCAAGTGAATTTCCAGTCTTTCAAATCTTCTCCTTCAGATTAACCCTTTTGATCCTGTAAGAAAAGTTCAAACAGAACATAATCAGAACAATTTGTTTTTACAGCCATCAGAAAACTTCCTGGAAAAAAGCCCTACCAAAAATACATATATTTTGCAAAATCATTCAGCTGCTGTACCCCTGGTCAGCAGTATTTCAGAAAGGCAAGGCATCTGGAACACTAATATAACTAAATGCCAGAATTTAATGAAAAGCTGTCAAACCTTGGCTAAAGCTGAAGAAATGAGGAGGTCATGCTGGAAAAGGTACTTCCCTGTCCTCTGGTGATAACAGATTTGCTCTTCTTCGGGGTCTCTTCCGGGCGTGAACAGTGACAGCACTGATTTGAACATCTCAGCTCCTTTCAAACACTTACATTATATTTAGTATATATATTATGTTATGATATATCATATTGTATTGTATCATATCAGTCAGTTCTCTTGTTTTGGCAACTTTAAATGGTGTTTACACAACATCACTGTTGCTCTGACTCCTGAACAAGAGCTTCGGGATAAGACCATTGCCCTCAGTAAGCCCTTGTCTCTCTCCCAGGTGTTTGCTTCCTAAGGAAGCAGAATGGTTAACAAAAACATGTCCAGGAACTGGCTGGGTTTTCTGATCACTGCCTGAAGGATTAAGGCTTTCTGAATGCAGCCTCAGGAGAGGTAGCTGTGTTTGTAGGATTGTCATATACTCTTGTTGAAGGTGTTCCTTTGGCAACTTTTAACTGCTTGTTTATGAGCTGGGAATTGATTTCTTGATGACAGTTTTTCTTCAGACTCTCCACTATATAAAGCAGATCCCTCCGGAGTCTTTTGATGCCCCTAAGGATTACACAAAGTGACTGAGACATGTTATTATCTTTCTCCTTTTTTTTTTTTAATTTTTTTTTTTTTTTTTTTTTTTTTTAAATTTTTTTATTTGTGGGAGCCCTGGGATGCCTTGTGAAAGCCAGAGATTTCACTCCACACTCTGCAGCTCCTGCTCTATTCATTGTATGGTAACTGTACTACAGAAAGCAAAACTGTATATTTATTTATGCTCTGCTATTAATATATGTCTGTATTACAGGCAGTGATAGATAAATAAAATAAATTGAGTAAAAACATAAGAAAGCCAAAGGGGAAAGTCCCATTGTCTGTCTCAAGGACCCAGAGAGCTCCTGTCTAGATGCACTTACAATTTTGGTATTTTCTTTACATAATAAATAGTGCTGGGGCACATATGATTGAGCCCCCAGGAACGTGGATGCAGAAGGCAAAAGCAGCAGAATGGGGGCTGCAAGGGAAAAAGGAAATGATCGTGGTTCTCACAAGCAAAGGGAGATGTACCAAGATTCACTTACTGCCTGTATTCTCATCTGTCTGCAAGGTTTATGATGATATCAGTATCCAGGGAAGACAGAAGTCCAGTCATAATGATGTTAATACAGGCAAAATGACAGGTAAAGAGGAGAGCAAAAGCCAATTGGGTATGCCTTGAGAGACACTGAATGCACCCAGCATACTGTGAAGTGGAGGCATTGTAGATTTGAGAGCCTTCAGCCTTTTTTAAGAAACATCTTGCAAGGTGAAGCTTCAAAAGGCCCAGACACAGTTAGCAGGACACACATGCAGGAAGGAAAGCCCATTCGGGGCTGGGTGAGGACTGGACACTAATGTGACCGGACTTAGTTCATGTGGGATTGGGAACTTTTCGCCAGGGATCTGCTTCTGTGGAAGTGAAGAAATTAAAACAACAGCAAATGGAACATCAGCAGTGGAAAACTGACATGGTGACAGCAAAGGAGACGCACTGTGGTGGTGAAATAGGGCTCGGGCTTGGTAAGATGCAAAACTGCAAAGGCTATTCACTGCAAACAGAAGCTTCTGAACAGAGCACAGGGCCTGGTTTCTGCCAGCCCTACTCAGTCACCCGCTGAGGCTGCACAATGAGAAGTGCCCTGCAGCTCCCGGGAGCTTGCTGCCCTAACTCTGCCATGGGATTTGGAGGGAAGGCAAAATGCCAGGGAGTGTCAAGTGTTGCTAAGGCTGTATCGGAGTTCATGCAAGGAAAACAGAGTTGTAAGGGACCTCTGGAGGCCTCTTGCCCAACCTCATGCTCCAAGCTGTGTACTGCTGACTCTAGTTGTTGGAGACATGGTCACTTTCAGCTGTCCAGCCAGCATGGCCCAGATCTCCCATAGTACCCATTTAGTCCCTGCTTACACAGCTCTGCCATAATGCACATAACCACATACTTATGACCGTCTTAAGTGGCACTAGGCTCACATTCAAGCAGCCAAATTGTGCCTTCAGACTGGATATACATTGGCATGACAGGATACATGCTAGTCTGTTTCCAAGGTTGGGGATCTGGAAAAGTCACTTCAGAGTTTGACATAAAGAGTTAGAGACAAAAATAGGTCCATTACTTAAAATAAAGACTTGAGTGGCCTTCCCCTTCTCCCTCACAAACTGTGGTGAAGGAACAAACAGCCAGACCACCCCCAAGAAAAGCAGGTTAATATAAACCACACATCACTCCTGCAACTGGAATCCATTTGGCCAAGAAAACACAAAAATGATGACAGATGTGCCAACCAGCAAACTGCCCGTGAGCGATAATCTTCCTTCTCTCCTGCTCATTTTGCAACTTGAATCCCTTGAAAGGGTTAACAAAACTGTGGAACAGGGAGGACTCAGAGGACTCTCAAAAGGCTTTTGATAAAGTCCGGCACAAGAGGCTATTGAGAAACTTGGCCAGGGGTGAAAGGTAAAGTCCTGTCATGGATTAAAAACTGGAGAAGAGATAAGGAGCAAAGAGTAGGAACAAATGGCCAATTCTTAGCAAGGAAAGAGATTAATCGTGGGTAGCTGCAAGGACAGGATTGCAGACTGGTGCTGTGTTTACTTACTGCTGGCCAGCCAGGAGCTAAAATACACTTTTGGCTCAAAATGCTCAGGATAGCCAAGACTAGGGAGATTTAATACAAACCTGAGGAAAAATTAACTTAAGGGTCCAGTTCTGCCAGGAATCAGTATCGCCCAGCAGGTTTTACAAGGTATGAATTCAGTAAAAAGGCAAGTTTGCATGAGAGGCAAAGACTTGACGGAAACAGGCAAATTCAGGCTAATGCTGAGAAGACAAAACAAACACTTATCAACCCATTGTCATGGGCAGCATAATTAGTGCACCAGAATTAAAAAGCTAAAAAAGTGGGGAAAGGAAAGTCCTGAGGGCACCACATGGCACTGCACTTGGATTAACTACACTGCCACCCACATCACCTGATGGACACCAGTGGAGAGGAGCGAGGCAGGACTGAGACCTTTAAGGGAATATGAACAGTCTACACAGTTGTACATAAATTACAAGAACTCTCCATCCTCCTGCTCCCTGTTTACACAAATAATCATTGTCTGGACTCAGAAGAGGTACTAATGCAGTTGTGGTTTTCCTCTGGAAATCCTTCTAATTGGAGAAAAGTTTTGTGGAGACTGTTGCTTTTTCTTGTAATGGGTAAAAATGCCAAAAAATTCTTTTTTTCTTTTTTTCCTGCACGGGGATTTAAAAACACTTGACATGTATTAGCATCTAAAATTTCATGGTTGCCCTCATACCATACCTAATAAATATCATTGTCTCCATTCCACATGGAACATCACTGCAGTACAGAGGCATTACTACAGCCTGTATTAACCTTGGAGGTGAGTTACTTTACTTAACTTAAAAATAATTATTTGGTGTGGAATGACACATCCACAAGTGTGTCTCTCTTCTATCTCTCAGCAGAGGAGATCTCAGTGAATACTTGAATTTAATTTTATGTTTCAAAAGGTCAGAAGGACAGAAATAGTGCCTGAAACTCCTGGCTCCCAATGTTACATTCAACTACAAGTGTCCATAAGTGTCGTTGAAGATGCCAAGTGGAATTTGTTCTTGAAATATTTTGGCCAGGCAAGCAAACATCATCTCAAGTACAGAATCACCCTCAGAAGGACAGAAAAGAGATGTGGAAATTAATATGCCCTGGTTAAATCCATCAGATGTAAAGGCAAATGAAATGGTAAAAAGTTGTTGCAATGAAAGGTGAAGGAAATTTCAACCTACATTTCATCTACATCTGATCTCTTTAGGATTCAGCATTACACAATGCTGTCTAGGCAATACATGGCATTTCTTTTGCCCTTCCTTCAATTTTGTTTCTTCGCACTTCAGATTCTTTTGAAAGAGGATACAGAAAGAGAATAGAGCAAAATGGACAGAGCAATTAAAAAGCAGATTGCGTCTTTCCTACAGAGGAATCATCTTTGGCTGCCACTAAATTGTTTGGAAATATCATGGATTCCCTTGATGACAGCATTGCAAGTTAATTAGGTGCACAAAGTCAGGTAATTAGGTGAATGCAAATAGGCAAAAGTTGAGAGCTTCCCTACTGTAACAGAAAAACTGCTTGCCCATAGGATTTCCTCATGTATTAAAGGCTTCCAGCAATTTGTATCATGCAAACTGCAGGCTTTTAATAAATAGCAATGATACCTATTCAGGTAGCATCAATATGGTGTTCTAAAGTTGAATCAGGCATTGTCAGAGGAGCTGCGTTTGCTTTCTGATGAATATATCAGGAACTTTGCTGTCATTTCTGTATGACAAGGGAATGGTGAACATGTCCTCTGCAAAAGGCTGAGGTTTGCCCTGAAGGGGAGAGATGAATTACCTAGGTTGGGTACAAGTAACCACCAGAGGTTCCACTTTGTCATAAACATCAGCAGGAGGAGTTTTTCTTAAATGTGGTCTCTGCTTTCTTCGAGGTCAATCAGGAAACTGTTGAATTAGTGGACAGTGAAGTTAAACCAGAACCTAAAGCTGCTGGTTATGTCCTCTTCCTCCCCTGCCTGCACCCACTCTCCAGTATGTTCACATAATAGAGCTGAGCAATTACAGCCTGGGATCTATGTGGGCATCCCTATGAGTGGGATCAGCATGCATAAAACAGTCTGGTGAGCTGGATCATCCAAAGGTGCAGCTGGAAAAGTTCAAACATGAGCTGAATATGAATGGGCATCACCAGACAGCAGCTGTCTCATTCCTATCAGAAATTATTCAAGTGGCAGATTTAGTAACTCACTAACTAATGAGCTCAGATGAGTAGCTAAAGCCTGAGCTCATCCCATGTAGCTGCAGGCACTGAACTGTGGTCCCAAGTTTGGAGTCTCACTCCTTGTTTCCCTTCATAGTCAAATGAGAGGTAGACACTGCCTCGTGGTAACTGAATATCAAAAGGAAACATATCAGAAGGGTCCATCCCCACATCCAAAGCCAGGACAAAACCAATCTAATGCATTCCTGACAGCTGACTGTCAAACCCACTCCTAGAACCCTCCAGTGGTGCACATTTCATCCTCAGATGGTCTGCTCCCATGGTGGATTTACCTGATCACATCTTGCTAAAGCACCTGCTCTCTTCCCCTTGCCTCTCCCAAAAACAGGTCCCCCAGGACTGTGGAGAATGTGTACTTCCATGGCTGCAGCAGCTGGGCTGGCATGATTTACCTGACCTTCCTTGTGGCTGGGGACAGGACACCCTGCTCCAGCTGGTGCTTGGGCCACAGCAGGCAGCTGCTGAAGGCAGCACCTTTGGCCATCCCAAGGCTTCTCAGTGCAGGGATTACCTGACAGGAATCTCTCTCAACTTTCCATGTCATTTGATCAGCATGGGACCAGTCAGGTTGGGTTCACTGGATACAAACATGTGATTTTCTTTACCTGAAAATCAGATTTTGTCATTTCAGATTATTTTAGGCAGCTGCAAGAGTGGGTCTGTCAAATGAGGGGCAGAGAGCAACCACAACCCAGGCAGGGACATCACTCACCAGGACAAGCTTGGCAAGAGAGAGAGGTCCCATTGACAGATCAATGACCATTGGACATGGCAAGGTAATGAGCTCAGTCTGAGGTCCTCCCAGGAATAATTATTGTTATAATTACTATATGTCATTCAAGTAGGAAAAAATTTGTATGCTTAGGAAAAGCACTTCTTTAAAATTCTAAAACTCATATTTTGCTTCCAAACTACAGATGTAACAGTTTTTAAATGTCAGTTTTGACTTTTGCATATTTCTGTATTTGACAAATAATTTCAGATTTCTTGAAAATGCCTTTTTCAGTTTCAGTGTTTGCACCTTGGCCTAGTATGAGTCTGGCAGAGACCACTTTATCCTTTCTTAGCCAAAAACCAATGGATAGTAATGTGCAAACAGAGGTAGAAGTACTGAATATCTGAATATCTTCCTTATGCATTACGTTTACTTGTTCTCCTTATGCTCTGCAAACATTTCATAGCCAGCTTTCAGCTAAACAACTACATCCATGCTTTTTGCCATGCATATGAGGAAGACAACATGCAGCAGGTACAAACTGATACGAGAGAGGTTCAGACCAGGTAAAAGGAAAAATCCTTTCATCATGAGGACAGCACAGGAACAGATTGACCTCATAGCTGGGCCTGCTTTGAGCAGAAGATTGGACTAGAGACCTCCTGAGGTCCCCTTCAGCCTGAATTATCTTCATTCCTGAGTGCATTAACTCAAAGAGACAATCCCTCCTCCACCAGCTCTGTGTGATGGGCTCACCCTGTGGAGACCAACAGGGCTTTGGTCTTCTCCAGACTCACCAGAACCTCCTCTGGAAATGATAGCCAGAAGACCCAGCACGAGAAAATCTCCACAGCACGTTGCTGGGAATCTGCAGCTCCAATCCACCTTGGAACATCCACAGGGGAGCACTCTCAAAGCTACTGATCTTCATGACATTCCTGCTGTGGGAAGATGTGTATGTCTAATATATGTGGACTGAATTATGTTCTGGAGGTGATTAATATCTTACTGAATAATTATAAAAAGGTAAAAGACTGTTTTAGGGAAAACTTCCCCCCGGCCCCAGACACCACCAGGTTTCCTGAAGAGCCAAACTCAACTGATTACAAAGGGAAATTCATTATCAGGTGGATTGGATTTGCTCTCCCAGGCCAAGTGTCTAAAATCTCATAGAGGCAGTGCCCACATTAGGCAGTGATCGACTGCTGCTATGATAGGCGAGAGGATAATGTGAGAGGCAGTGAAGTACACAAACACAGAGCTGCTAGCCGTGGCAGTGTGCTGCACAGATTCACTCTGGTGCGTGGAACATCCAGGGAAATAGTTCCAACGAGAATAATGCAAACCCCATTCTGAATCTCTCTACTAACACCACAAATAGCATTTACAGAAATCTGTTGCTGCAGAAACGAGGACAAAATGAGCCTCCTGTTCTTTCTCAATAAAGCTAGATCTCAGAAGGGCCATTTTGCATAGTGAACCAATTAATCAGTCCAGGCATTAGATCAGACAAGTGATTTCGCTCCTGTGAGGAGCTGTCAGCATACTACAATGATGAAACCAGCTAAGTATGTATGGAACTAACTGGGAAAGAAAGTGGTACCTGACCAGAATATATTTTCTGCTCAATAATGCCTGCCTGAATTTAGCGTCTTCAATCATGCCAAACCTCAAGTCTTGGAAAATACATTAGGAGGACGAGTAAGTCTGTCCAGAGCCAATTGAAATGCGTGGCACCAGAACACATAACAGCTCATGCAGTCATCACTCATGCCACTGATCCCTCAGCCTTCAAAAACAATTTCTGAAAACCTCACCAATTGTTGTGCCATCTCAATTTCTCATTCTTGGGCAGAATAACAGAGAATGACACAGTCACCACACTTGCAACACAAAACATCAGCCAGCACTGGTGCGATTCTCAGAAAAGGTGTAGACTGGGACACATTAGAAGGACTCCTACGCCTGTACTGAATGACAGCCTCAGTACAAATGAATGGATGATGATTATCCATAATTTAATCACCCAAATAGCTTGGAAAGTCTGTTGCTAGTTACTTGAACCCACTCTTTCTAAGGGGGAATTGCTCCTCTAGAATATTTTAAGAGAAAGACATTTTGAGGTACTCATTTAACATCTCTAAAGCTTGTCTCAACATGACATTTGAACAATTTATAGGGATGAAAGCACCCGTAATTGTCATTTTGCAAGATGAAGTTGTTTCTTTGATTTCCTGACATAATTCAGTTCTTTTTCATGGGCCCTGTAGTATGACCCTGTGTTGATTACATTTTTTGTTCTTTGATTTAGTGATTCCAATTCTTAGGAGCTTATCAGAAGCTTCATAGAATTCAGCACTTATCTTAAAAATCTTACTCACAGGGCAACTGATTACTTAAGAAAGTCACATTTTATTCAAAAGAATAAGTTTCTAGTCCTCTGGGTTACAAAGCAATTTTAAAATACAGATCTGAAATATCCCAGTGGCTTGAGTATCCCAGAATATAAATTGGAAGAGTGCTTCTTTCTGTTTCTCATTATTTTGAAGTAAGTCTTAAAATGGAAGACTCTTGTAAATCTTGTAAAATGGCAATTATAGGTGATTTCCTCCATAGAAATTGCCTTCATGTCACACTGAGAGAAGTTTTAGAGAAGTTTGATTCATGATTTCAGAATATTTGAAATTGGCCTTGCTGTGATTTGAAATCTGTAACCACGAACAGTTCGGTGCTTGGGTCTCCCTGTTCAGGTACTGCACATTTTGTGTGAGAGTATGAAACCTTTAGGCTGTGCTTGTATTTATGCTCCCCCCAAGCCAACTTCCTAAAGGGGGCACACAGATATTACATAGACAGTGTGATTCCACCAGATTAAAATCACCCCCATCATATCAATTGCCTCTTTCACTCAAAAGTGACAGGCAAATGACACTGCTCTGAGCAGAGCTTTGGCTCACCCCGTTGAATGGGACAGGGCTGGGTATTCACCTCCTAAGGAAGCAGAACAATGCTAGTGAAGACTGCCCAGTTAATTCCACCTCAGGTGTCCCCAGAGTATCATCCCAGAAAGTAAACTTAGCTGTAGAAGGTGCAAAAGATGCCTAGTCCCACACCCTGGGTGTCTCTGACCCTAACAGAGACCTGTGGCTGCTCCTGGAATAACAGACCAAATGCAAAAGCAGAATTTCTAGCATATGGTAAGTGTCCTCCCTGTTCTTGTGTGAAATCTGTTCGTGGTTTGAAGTGTGCTGAACCCATAACTGCCTGAAGCTTCTCACAAACTGAAAATTCTAAGAAAATGGCACTTCAGAAACAATGTGATGTGATACTTGAAAATAAAATGTAGTCCTTGGACTGTGAGGCTGCCTAGCAGATCCAACAAGCTTATGTTTCCAAATGCTGATGAAGATCCATTCTTAACATGCACACCTAGTCCCTCCTCACAAAAATCTTCATGCAATCCCAATATCCTTTTTTCTAAAGAGCATACAGAGTAAATGCAATAGAGAGCAATATTTTTAATGTATATCCTAATTTAAATAGATACTTAAATAATGCTATCACAAACACCATAGAGTGAAAATGTGGTAAGTATTTTAAAATGAAAGTCCCAATTCATCAGGAACACTCATCAGTGGGATTATTTCCATGCAGTAAGTTTGGCCTTCACTTAAGTACCTTTTTGGACCTGGGCCAGGGAATAATATTGATTTTGCTGAGTTTTCCATTAATGACACTGAGAGATTAAACACTTGGTTTTGGGGGGGTAATCACATAAGTAAACAAATTATTTTGATTTTCTTTAAAATATTGCATTGGTCCCAAAGGCCAGCTGGTTCAAATCTACTCTTGGAGCAAATGCTTAGTTGCCATTAAATGTCTGTGAGGCTGGAGATGGCATTCTATAAATACTGTATGACCACGACCACGGCAGGGTGATGCTCGTTCCTAAATTGGATCAAGCGAATGCTGATATGTGAGGTATGTTCTCTGCTCTGCTTGCTGGCCCCTTCTCCCACTATCCCTGCCCTGCTCCCTCTGATTGTATCTTACCATGCCTTATACCCTCCAATGCCTGGTTAATTTTAGAATCACCATCATGTCGAAGGCATGGTGATAATCATATATGCACAGGCAAAATATGTGAAGCCATGTAGGTTGAGAGTGTGCCATCTTTTATGGACATTTATAACCTGCTTGGAAAGGCTCACTAAGGAAGTGACATATGTTACTAATTAGTCTTGTCGATAATAATAGTAATCTTTGGTTTACAGTGTTGTTTTTTTTAAATCTGGAGCAGGTGAGAATCACCCAGGGTCCATGACCCGCATGGGGTTGATGAAGCAGTTTGAAATGTGTAGTGAAAACATAAGTTGTAATGTGAGTCACCTACATGCCCAGATGAATGCACACTTGGGGTTGTTTTTCTCTGGGAGGAGTATGCACACATTCACTCATTGCTACACCTTACTCTGGAAATTGGTGTATGCCTGGGAAGAGCTGGGCAGCACTGCCAGCTTGCAATGCACTTTATATCCTGCTCCTGGGAATTATGCACCATGACACTGGAGTAATCTGGGTTAAAAACAGCAACCGTCTAACAACAACTGAAATAATGTGGGATTAGAGGGGCGAAATAGTTATCCAGACAAAGTTACAAGTAATATTTTAAAGTACGTTCTTCCTTGAGTATGACTCCATTGATGTGAGCAGATACCTTATAAATGGGATCCTAAATGCTGTTCTCTGTGGGGTAACTTAGACCTTCTTTGATATAATCTTGCTAATGCACATGAACGCACAAAATACCCTGGACATGGGGTACCAGTTGCTGGTATTCCAAGCTATGATTTTGAGTCTGCCACTAACATCTCTTAGATTTCCTTCTAAAGCCCCTCTGAGTCTTCTTAAAAAAAAAAATTAATTTTGCTGCCTTTTCTATCAGTTTCTATGACTTATACCTCTAGTTCTCTTCCTCATTCATTTAAATACCTAAAAAATGTCAAAGTCCCTGCATTTACTTTCAGTCTAGAGTCAAAGTCTTGTAACCCTATAACACAACATTATTCAATGACAGGTGACTTTAGCTGCAGCGGGTGACCGCTCAAAGGCTGTATTAATTTGCTCATTATAAAAAGAGCTTAGCCACTTCTTCCACCTGGCTCGAACAAGTATGATAACACTCATCTACAATAATGCTTCACTCAACCATCACCAAAATAACAGGTTATTGTAGCCTTAACCAAGCAAGTCATCTCACCTTGCTAATTGTAAGGTTCTTCTGCTAGTTTCTATATTAAGTGTGAAGAAGAAGAAAAAAATAGGACAAATATAATTTTCTAATGAGTTAGATAAAAATCAGAATGTCCTTGGCAGCAACTGCTCTGGGTTATATCCCTATGAAATAACACGAAGACTGAATAAGGAAAAGTGAGGTCATGATAGTCACTAAGGAAGGACATGGTAGCAAAGACTTAAATGGGTGGAATAAGCACAGATCATGGCTGTGTGGAAGCAGGCTGGAAAATTCAGAGAAATCAAAATTATATCTTCAGGGCTACACCTGGTGTGGCCACTTTGGTGAAGGCATTTGAATTCACTCATTTGATGTCCGTAAATCATGAGGAATCTGCCTCCTGGGACACAAATCTGCCTCATAGTTGTAATACTATAATGTAAGGTCTGTGAATTAAAAGACTGAAGTGACAAAGAACAAAGCCCTTGGTGGTTTAGGGTTCAGCTGCCAAGGAAATGGCCATGGATGTTGAGTGAGAGTAGTCCTGATGACAGAAAGATGTAGAATTGAACTTTGTTTCTCTGCAATGTGGTTATAGGGACAGGCCTCTAACTTTGCAGATCACACTCATTTCTCACTGGTGTTTTGGACTGCCTCTATCCTGCAGAAAGGAGGCAGCAGTGGGATTTGACAACTCCCTCAAATTCCCACGTCCTTGGAATAGATCATGGAGAAAATTTTCTCAGTATTTTAGGGAACTTGAGAAGGTCTTAATGGAGAGGAACACCTGGAGATCTCATAAACCCTCTCTCTCCTGCAAACAGTGCAAGATGGAAAAGAATTGGCGGTGAGTCAGGGGCCAAGCCGGTGGCAGAAAGCCAAGGGCCATGGCTGCAGCAGCAAGTCCCTCATCCAAGGAGCAGTGTGTGCCCCACAGAAGGAAGAAGACAAGCAGTTTTACAAGGACTGATCTGACTGCCCTAACTGTTAAATTCATATCCAAAAGCAGATGAAGCAAGGAAACAATCAGCAGTCATTTAATACAAAATCAAAATATGGAGAATGGAATTAGTCAAATTATCAGAGATACTAAGGAAAGAATTATATTGGAAAGGATTGAGTGACGAAAAGGAGAGGCAACCTCATAATCAGAACTGCTGGGATCTGTCTGACAGCTCAGAAACAACTCCGTGACAGTCAGTGATTACTGTCCTCATCAGTAAAGAGGATACCGGTTTGTGTCTTCTACTCACTGACAATTCACACTGCAGTTATCTGCTTGTAGAAACACAGAATCCACGAGTATTAAATGTAGCTGGAGGCAAAGGAGAGGGGATCTTTATTCTAATATATGCTGGAGGCATTTTGCTTGTCAAGACTAAATGGCCTTAGAATTTCTAAAAATTACAGAAGTTAATCTCCTTACTCAAACTGTTACATCTAATCCAGGAAATTCAGTATTAAACCTCATCTCGACAGTCAAAGAACTGACCACAGAATTAATTTTAGTGATGGCTTTGATACAAATGGTTTTACTTAATTGGATTCCTTGTATACAGGCAAAATGAAGTCCAGATGATTATTGTAATCAACTGACACATATATTCAATCTCTCAGAAGAGAGTTTTACAAAGAGAAACAGTGATAATCCAAACAATTTGGAAAGAAGCATGTGCAAATATGATGGTTACCTCAGTTTTTTCAAGATTTGTCTTAAAATGACCAAAAAAATATTCGTAATCATGCAGTCAAGAAAGAGTAAAAACTTCTGAAAACCTTACTTAGAAGCAAAATCAAGAAATCCATTCCTTTTTGAATATACACGCAGTTTCTATAGACAATAGAAACAAAAGTTTGCTTTAAAATTTTGAGGAAAAGATTAAAAAAAATCCACTCAGCACACACTAAATGGGAGACAAACTGGCTAAACTAGCCAATCTCAGATTCTTGCAGTGCAATAATCATAATTAATGCAGTAAACTTCTACCAAGGCTGCAAAGTGTTTGCCCCCGTGCTATTACGCATTTCAATTATGCTTTGGGTGGTGAGGCCCTGGCACAGGTTGCCCAGAGAAGTTGTGGATACCCCATCCCTGGAAGTGTTCAAGGCCAGACTGGATGGGGCTCTGAGCAACCTGGTCCAGTGGAAAGTGTCCCTGTCCGTGCCAGGGGAGTTGGAACGAGATGGGCTTTAAGGTCCCTTTCAACCCAAATGATTCTATGACTGTGTCAATGGAAAAAAGTAAATCAAGTCCTCACAAAGTTATTACATGTGACAAAGACTGAAGGGCAGGTTAATAGAAGGGAGACAGGATGGAGGTATTGAGCAAACATGATTGTACTTTTAGATGAAACTGGATGGACAAAATGATTTTCACCACAACTGAATACAAATACTATATTTAGAGTGAGACACTGAGCAATTTTCACAGCCCAGGACGCGGTTCTGTGGAAAGCTGACTTGGAAAAGCATTAGCAAGTAGCCGTAGCTATTTAGCTGGCCATGGCCTACCGTGTTGATGCAGGGACTAGAAAGGTAAATGGGACTGAATATCCGTGTTAGGCATCAGGTGCTTTGGTGTCTTCTTGCTTGGGGTCTAGAATTCAAGCAAACATCAGTAAATTTGGGCAGGAATAGTTGACCCAACATGCCAAGAAAAACAGTCTATATGACCTATGAAAAAAATGGGAGCTGATTGAGTTGTTTGATCACTGTGCGGTAGAAATCTGACACGGAAGGAGCTCATTTTGGTGGGCAAAGGTGCAGGAGTCCAACTAATTTCTACCCGTGATGGAAACTGGCAACGGAAACAGTTCACAAAAAATATGATCCATATTTCTTTGCTTGTTGTCTTTAAATTGTTTAAAGTCTTTAAATCAAGACAAATATTCTTTTTTCAAGAAGATAGTCTTGCCAGAACAGAAGTCTGGGAAGGCTCACATCCCACCCTTGGGAAGGTGTTGGACTAGAAGATTGGGATCACAAAGTTCTGGCAATAGCAGCCACAGATTTGCAATCTGGATTGTAATCAAACGTGTGTTTGTATCCCCCTGGCTTGGAAACACCTTGGTATTATTCCCTCAAATGTTCCCTGTAAAGAAATGTCTAAGAAGGAAAAGTAATTGCAAGTAAGCAGATATTGTTCTTGTGATTAATTTAAATCCCAAATCCATTCTCACTGGGATTTAAGAGATGGCAAGTGACCTTGCTCCATTGAATCAGTTGCTCAGATTGAAACCAGGATTGCAAAATTTGTGATCAGCCCGTGCTGAGCTGTGAGTGTCTGGTTGCAGTTTGTGCCATATGTGCATTCCATTTCAAGGGGGCCTGTGAGAACAATTTTGAGGACATCTGTTAGCAGTGCAGTCCCACAGGAACACTCACAAGTCGCTTGTGAAATGGCCCATTTTAATTTTAAAAATCCTCTGCTTTGTCTATGAGATAGGGGATTTTCTTTACAATTTGTCAGGGTTGACTGTGCTAAACCCAACTGCACCAGCTTTGGCACTCCATTCGCAATCCAGTCTTTGGAGAGAAATAGCCCATATTTACTAGTCAAGATGTCCAATTTGCATTTCATTCATTCAATTTCCATTTGTGCTGCCAGGTGTTGTAAGGCCTCCTGATATCTCTTGTCCCCCATGCAGAATACTTTTAAAAACAGGAAGCATTTGAAATTCGTCATTGAAAGGGCTTGTCCACCTTTGACAAACCCCTTCACAGCTTTACAAATGAGATACTTTATAGGCCCAGTTTTTAGAAGAGGCTCTTGAAAGGCTCACGGAAAACTTCAGCTTCTTCATACTTTGAAGACATTTTGAATCAGACTATCTGGAATGTCAGTGAAAATATTTGATGATCTCAAACCCGATAATTACCTCTCCCTACAACCCTCGTCTCAGAGCGATTTCTCTATTGACAGCTCTTTAGTGCCCTCTCATGATGATTTGTGTTTGACAGCGTAAGCAGGAACAGGAGCTTTCGGGTAACTCAAGAGTGATGGCTGATGTGCAAACTTTTGCACTTCTTCACTGCAGGTGAGCCTTTGTAATGAGATAAACACATTTAAAACCTGCAGTCCAACCATTCACCTCCACCCCTATTACAGGACCAGAGCACCATGCTCCTGTACGATGCTGCCATTGCAAAAGAGGACTACAAAGCTAACTGTGTAGGGTTCTGTCACGTGAAATTTTGTCAAATCCAGATTAAACAAGATGTTCTCTTCTAATTCTCTGTAATGAGTATGATTGCCATTGCCCAAAACTGCCTGGGCTTCTGCAGGAGGCTTAGAAAAACAGGAGTGATGCCCTATGCCTGTGTATGGTGATAGCAATACTTCTCTTGACTTCATTAAGTTTAGAATTTTGCCAATGACTTAGTCTTAGAAAAAGAAGATACCTTGTAAATTGTAGACAAAGAGTGAGGAATGAGTGGGGCAGGACTACAACAGGAACTGAGCTGACTTTACTCAATTTGAATATATATAAGCCTAAGACCTGTAGATATATGTGTGTGTGATTGTGCATTAGACAAAATAAAATCAAATCTCTTCTTGAACCTACTTAATTTATACATTTGTGAGAAGTCTGCTGGTGAGCGGTGGTTACCAGAGGTCACTGAAGATCTTCAGGGAAAACAAAAGTATCTTAAAAGTATTAAGATCCTTTCTGTCTAGTCTCAGTGCTGGTCCTGATAATGTGCTGAGAACGTGCCCCACGGGTCCACTTAAAAACACTTATCAGAGGCATTTTATATTGGAAACTTTCCTAATTGGCTCATATTCATTCCTCCACTCTTTTAACATTGTATTGAGCTAAAAGTGTTTCCCAGCACAGGACCAGTCATTGATCAAAAATCTGTTTGAGCATTTCACGTCCTGTTACTGCTCTGCAAAGAAATTAGTAATTCTAGTGACCATTGCTACATCTATACCAAAGGTTTATTTTAATTCCAGTGCAGCTATTACAGAGAGCAACTGACATGCCTGAGGGAGGGGATGCCATACAGTGGAACACAGACAAGCTTGAACAGTGGTTCCATGAGGCCGAGTGTAAGTGCTGCACCTGAGCTGGGGCAACTCCTGCTATCAATACAGTCTGGAGGATGAAGGGATTGAGAGCAACCCTCTGGAGAAGGACTTGGGGGTGCTGGTATGTGAGAGGCTGGACATGACCTGGCAATGTGCACTTCCAGCCCAGAAAGCCAACTATTAATCCTGGGATGCAACCAAAGCAGTGTGGGCAGCAGAGCAAGGGAGAGGAGTCTGCCCCCCTACTCTGCTCTCCTGAAACACCATCAGGAGTGCTGCATCCAGCTCTGGGACCCCCAGCACATGAAAGACATAGATCTGTTGGAGAACATCCAGAGGAGGCCACAAAGTTAAACAGTGGGATGGAGCACTTCTCCTATGAGAAAAGTCTGAGAGAGTTGGTGTTGTTCAGCCTAGAAAAGAGAAGGCTCTGGGGAGACCTTATTGAGAGCTGTCAGTACCTAAAGGGGGTTTACAAGGAAGATGGGGTCAGACTTTTTAGCAGAGCCTGTTGTGAAAGGACAAGGTTTTAAGCTGAAAGAGGGTACATTCAGACTAGATATAAAGAAGATTTTTATGATGGGAGTGGTGAAACACAAACTGATTGCCCGGAGAAGTTGTTTCTCCATTCCTGGAAGCACTCAAAGCCAGGCTGGATGGGGCTCTCAGCAAACTGATCAAGTGGAAGGTGTCCCTTCTCACTGCAGGGGACTCGGACCAGATGACTCTTAAATGCCCCTTCTAACCTGAACTATTTTATGATTTTATGATCTCACTTTATATACTGTTTGTCTGTAAGGTTGTATTTTAGACATGAAAGGGGTCTTTTGGCCTAAAGAACTTGGGTGGTTCCAACATTTCTTTTTTTATTTCAGTGAGAAAACAAATTGACCTGTCAAAGATCCCAAATAAAAAACTTGTTGGAATCTGGCTACTTTTCCAGAAAGATACAATGTTCTCTTCTTGTTGCTTAGTGGATAGGAAGCTGAGATTGCCTTCTCGGGAAATGTTTCCAGAGTAGTTTAGCTGCTAAAATAATGCATCTATAGTCATGGTACCAGAAGTGATCTGTTTCGCTACTGGCACTTCTTTGTAATTTTTAAATTTGCCAATATCTCTGGATGAGGAGCAGATATCACAGAAATAATAATAAAATATGTCTGAATCGCAGAGACTGTGAGAACTGGCAAAGTTAACTGATACAAGAAGCAGTAGCTGAAAAAACACTTAATGTGGCTGGTTTTTTACTATAAGCAAGACACTTTCTGGAAAAAGGCATTTAAACACATAATGTGATGTAAAAGAAAATCTCTGTTAACAGGAAATAGGAAACATGATGTCTGCAAAATCCTTATCAAAAAATTGAACCTGATGCACAACTCAAGAAGACTTGATGGCAAAATAAGAAGTCTTGAATAAGAAGATACACATCTTGGGGTTTTTCCAGTCCTTTTAAGTTGTGGTTCCTTTTCCTAAATAACAGTTCCATTTATTCTTTGTTCTCAAGATCTTTCAGATGGAAGAAACAAAAAACCCTTTAGATGAAGGACCACTGTGCAGAGCTGCTGGTGGGAAATCATACAATGTCTAGTATGATGCAGTGAGCTTGAGAAATTGCTATCTTAACAATGCTGCATAGTAATTTAGAAGAGGTAAGAGCTGAGTCACAGCTTGATCCTGCCATCCCACTGGGCTGCAATCCTTTATGGAATAATTGCACATATGTCAATGGGATTGCAAGAAAGGTGAATCCTGTGTGGACATTTTAGCAGAGTGGTGGTTCTGAGAAAGGGCTGCAAGATGTGTTTATTCCTAGAAGAGTGGCAAAAACTAATTCAAACCACTTCAGTTACAAAGTAAGTGAAAACAAGGATCCAAACACTGCTGGGCTGGCATCTTGTCTCTGCAACACGTGTGTCACATAAACCTGCAAGTAACTGCTTAGTGGCACTGCTCTGTGTGGAGCATTTCAAAACCCCACTAAGCAGGAGACAGAGCACACCACAATGGTCAGAGCTTCCTCACAGCCTTCAGCACTTCCAACACATTTCATGGTACTGTCAATTTTTAATTCCTTGTTAAAAATATTAGGCATCAGTTCTGGCAGGAATATGGCAGGGGAAGGTTCATGTACATTCTTTGCCCCGTTTTAACTGATCTTTTAGTTTGTCTTCTCTTAGGCAATTTCTAGTCCGTGACAATATTTGGTCTCATATATTAGGGTATTTGTTTCCCAGATTGCCTCCTGTGGAGGACTTTGTCCTATGTCTCTTGGAAGTCTAAGAAAGTCACATCCACTCTTCTGGCAATGTATTAAAAAACCTAGTAGATTAGAGACAATCTCCCTTCAGTGAGTTCAGACTTTGTCCCCATTCTGTCATGTTCATCCAACTAAACTTCTGGTTTTGATTAGTGTCAACCAAGGCAGCTGGCACTGGAGAAGGACTTGCTGGTCCCACATCCTAGGATCAGCTCTTTCTAAAATGCAGATATGACATAATGAGAGGCAGTGTATTTTCGTTAGCAGCTATGCTCCTTTTTTGTTGAATTCCTCCAGTTCTCTTGGGATATATACATTCCATTCCTAGCAGTTTGTGGCTCTTTAGCTTGTTCAACACCTCATGTTTTAACGTGTCTCACTGTCTATGATTTGAACCTGAAAAAATACATCTGGGGCCAATATTTCCCAGCATCCTCTGTGGTGCAGACTGATATTAATAAATCCTTTAACTCCACTGTAAAGGTCTTTATGTTCCTAAATACTTCATTGTCACCTTGGCGCTCTGGGGAGTCTCTCTGAGGCTTCGTGTTTCTGCTGTGGTGAAGCTTGATGTTGTGAGCTATCTGCTTCCCTGAAAGCCCTGTTCCACAAGCTACATGCCTTTGGGTACGTGCCTCCATGGGACTGCGTTTCCATTTTCTGACCTTTGGCACCGAGGCACACTGCTCTCCTTACTCACAGCGTGCAGCTGAAATAGATACTCCTACAACACACAGTGCACATGCAAAATTGGGACTCCTTAGAAGCCTGGACATGGCCAGGTTCAGCTCTAATATGAATAAAGAAATCCTTCAGCTCTTCAGTCATGGCTTATTTCAAGTGTTTAGTTACCACAAAATGAAACGTCAGACTCTCAGTGGTCATGTGTCAAGATGCCCAGTTTGAGGAAGTATGTTCTCTGGAGAAGATATTTCCTTTGAGGTGATAATACTGAGCCAACAACTCCTTGCAAAATTGATCTTTAAATAAATGGTGTATTATTGCATAGGCCTATATCAGTTACAACTGACAGCAGAACATACCCAAAGGAAACAGAGCACCACCAGACTGAGCAAGCTTGACAGTACCATTACCCTCTGGGAGCAGAGCCAGAGCCCCTACAATATGTTATTTCTCTAGAACAAGGAGGGGCATTTGTCCACAAAGAGCTCAGGGTATTTTCTTTGCTAAAGGAAAGTGGGTGCAAGCCTTGTTTCCCAGCTTGCAAATAGTTTCTGTTCCAGCTCCCTACTTTAGGGATGCACATTTTCCTGTCTGAACCAGCAAACGTTGATTTCAGCAGATGTTATGCACAATGGAGAGGATGCAAAGTGTGGGTGTTTGTTCAGAAGAGACAGTGTTTATACCCCTCGGATGCTGAAGGTTTTATGCAGAGCAGCTGGCCTGGCCTCCCTCAGTGAGTGAGACAATAGATGTCTTATGCTTCTTAGTCTGTCTCTCAGATAGGAATGTATTCACTCTTCAAATATCTTTGAAGCAACTCTCTATGACATGGCTCTCCCTGAGCTATCACAACTTCAGGAGAAGCTCAGACCATGAACTCTGCACTCAGAAAAGATTAGATAACAACTAATGACAGCATTTACAAGGTCAAAATTGTGCAGACTTGGAAACAGACGACCATAAGAGAAGTGGAGAAAATGTCTCTGGGTGCAGTGCAGGCCATAGGTATTTTCCTGGCCCAGCTTTCCTTTTCTAATTATTAAATTTTTTTTGTCTTTGTATTGTTGGACCAATATGTCATTAAGCCTTCAGCATGGAACCACTGGACAGGAATTGCTAATGAAGAGCTGCATCCTTGCTTGGATGAGGCAGGAACCCATCATGGGGGACAGTAACTTCAGCCTGACGTCAAAAGTTGTTTGTTTTCACACACTGTACTGGGCTGAAAGGCATTGTCTTGGTGAGGCCTCAGACATTTAGATACCCCAATACCAAGGCAGTGGTTGCCATGTCCTTGCATCAAAACCTCTTCTCAGAGGGATAAATTGGCAGATCTTGCCCTTTTCTGACCAAGGTTTTCCCACAGTCTAGTTATCCCCAGTACTGAGATGCTTACAGCCTGGCCCTTAGCACTCAGGGCTGTGCATTTCTCCATAACCTCTGGATTTTAATAAAAATCTCTTCTTGGATTACTCTTTCCAATAAATTTCTGCCCCCATTCAATCTGCAGGAGCTAGGGTGTGTGAGATGGCTGCAATTGCCATGCCTGTCATGAAGAGGACACAGATTTACTGTGTTAGCCCGTGTCATCCTTCTATCACTCCACTTCATTTTCTGTGCCTTCAAATCCTTCATCTTCACACTTGTCACTTGAGGTAGCAGGTAGGAACATTCCACAAATGTTTTTATAAGCAAATACAGATCAGATTGAAATGTAATTGTTCAACCACTATGACTTGCCTCCCTCTTTTTCAGTGCCTGTATTTAGACGTGATTTGTGACACTTGGTTTAGATATAATCTTTTACATTAATTCAACATGTCAGCCTTGTACTGATCCCACAGTTAGGTCTTGTCATCTGTAGACAGTGCAGACTGTAAGCTTCTCTGCCATATTTGAGGGCTGACATCCCAATCCTTTGAATAGGCCATTGTCCTTCCCCTGTCAAGCACTTGTAATCATTTTCCTGGCTCATATCTTGTCCCAAAATGTGATGGACTGAATATCGGGTTCAGTTGATTCTCTGTGTTTCCAGGTTTTCTCTTCCTGTGTCTTAAATGCCTTTACTGATCTCATCCCTGCAACTTCTATTGGCATGTGAGAAAACCTGGAGGATCAGAAAATCAGCTGAACCACATCTTACATCAGTCTCCCTGAGCTTGTCCAGGCAATGCTGCTCTATGGCAAAATTCTTATTTGTGTTTCAGAAGATAGTAAAAGTAACAACTAGTAAGTAAGTGTTGTTGTCATCATGTACCATATAACATCCTTGAAAATTATCTGGGCACGCCATTACTCTTCAGTCACAATATGGATGGGTTTTGAGCCCAGTATGTAAGACTGGAGCATTGTAGGGGTACCTGCTGTGAAGAGGGAACCTTCCTCTATAGGATCACAAAGTCACCGAGTCACAGAATGTTTGGGGTTGGAATGGACCACTGGACGTCCTCTAGTCCAATCTCCCTTCTCAGGCAGGGTTTCCTAGAACACATTACTCAGGATTGTGTCCAGACAGCTTTTGAGTATCTCCAGAGATGGGGACTCGACAGCTTTTCCGGGCAACTTGTTCCAGTGCTTAGTCACCTGCACAGTATGGAAGTCCTTCCTCATGTTCAGGGGGAACTTCCTGTGGTCCAGTTGCTTCCCGTTGTTGCCTCTCATCCTGTTGCTTGACACCACTGAGAAGAGTCTGGTTCCATCCTCTTACCACTCACTGCAGATACTTAGGGACATGGATAAGATCCCCCAGCTTGTGTCCCAAACTTTCTGAGGAGGCATCTGCCTCTTCATTCGAGTAATTGATGGGTAAGGTAAACAATACTGGACCGAGTATCGATCCTTGGGAAGCACCACTAGTGACAGGCCTCCAAACAGACCCTGTGCCACTGATCATGGCCCTCTGGGATCTGCTGTTCAGCCACTTCTCACTCCATCCCACTATCCACTCATCCAGCCCACACTTCCTGAGCTTGCCTATGAGATTATCATGGGAGTCAGTGTCAAAAGCCTTGCTGAAATCCAAGTAGACAACATCCAGTATTCTCCCCTCATTTATCCAGCCAGTTATTCCATTGTAGAAGGCAATCAGGTTGGTTAAGCATGATTTCCACTTGGTGAATCCACACTGACTACTCCTGATCACCTTCTTGTCTTCCACATGCTTAGAGATGGATTCCAGGATGAGCCAGCCATTCCATCACATTTCCAGTGTCTGAGGTGAGACATTCAGGGCATCAGAATGAAATAAAATGAAACAGCATGTTGCTAATAGCATTTGGCATTATATGGGATTTAAATAATCTGAGGGAGAAAACACATTTTTTACTTTATTTTAAGAGAACCAAGAAAGCTAACTAATTCTTTACATTTTGAGGCACCTTTCTGATCCATTGTTCTATTCAAATTGAGCTTTAAAATCTCATTACTTCTCTAGCTGCTCTGACTATTAAACTTTCCTTTTTCTTGTCATGGTTTTGTGCAGCACAGTGGAGCTTACAAAATCTGATTTAATTACATTTTAAAAGAAGATTCAGCTGGCAACCACAGAGTTGCAACCCTCACATAACCCCCAGTCAACTCCCAGGCTGGAAATATTACCTTTTAAATGTGCAATGTAGCTTTATGAAGAAAAAGCTGAAGCAGAAGCCCCTCTTTGTTGAATGTAGTGATGTGCAGTCCCCTTGGTTGCTGTAATAATGATGAAGTTGTATTTTAATGTAATTAGCACGTTGATCCTCAGAACAGACCTTCAAATATATACAAAGTACAAACTCCACTGCTCAGATGAGTTGAAGAATAATAACACCAAACAAGCATTTATAAATCGCTTCTTTCTTTACTCACCAAACTCCCTGACCTAATCTGTGGGGTGAGAGGCCACAACAGGATCTTCCACTTGACAAACACAAGTAGCTTTACAGCAGGGATGGTGAACTGACTATAAGAGTCATCAGCAGAGACAAGCTGAGATACGATTGCTATCAGATCCTCTTTTCTAAATCTGTTTGACAGTGCTAGCACTTAAAAATACTGCCACCAGGTGTTCTGGACCCTTGGGAAGGAGGTGATTCTTTACATTTAGTGGCAAGTGATATTCCAGACGTCTTCTTCTGGGAAGAGGAGGATGGAGGTAGTGCTACTGAGAGACCTGAGAACAGCTGGGGATAAAAACAAGCTTACAGCAACCCTTATGGGTCATACACCCCCATCCTGTCCTTTGGTGCCAGCTGGTGCCAAGGACCCGTTTGCTGCCAGCCCTGAGGGTCATGGCCTGATGAGACAGGGACAACTATGCCAGTGTCCCTTTTCCTCTCCTATGCAGGTGGCAGAACCATGATGGCACTGCAGGGGTCTGAACGGATCCACGGATATCAGCCGTGTGATTTTAACAGGGATGTCTTCTTTATTTCGCTGCACATGCTTTTTGCTAACAGAAGACCTGTTTATAAAGAGGGGCTGAGAGAGTTGGGGTTGTTCAGCCTGGAGCAGAGGTCTCTGGGGAGACCCAGAAGGTCTCAGGAAGAATTTAAACCCCCTTCCAGTATCTAAAGGGGGATACAGGAGAGCTGGAGAGGAACTTTTCCAAAGGGCATGTAGTGGTAGGACAAGGGGGAATGGCTTTAAACTGAAAGAGGGAAGGTTTAAGTTAGATATTAGGAAGAAATTCTTTGCAGTGATGGTGGTGAGACATTAGCATGTATTGCCCAAAGAAGTTGTGGATGCCCCAGTCCTGGAAGTGTTGAAGGACAAGTTGGATAGGGCTTTGAGCAACCAGGTCTAGTGGAAGATGTCCCTGCCCATGGCAGCAGGGTTGGAACTGGATGGTCTTTAAGGACCCTTCCAACCCAAACCATTCTGTGATTCCATGATTGTATGTGAGAAATGGAGAGATGGCTCCTGGCCATGTGTTTAAATAATGAGCTAAACAGCCAGACCTGTGCTGTCTCCACTCATCATCTCCTTAGCAGGGATTATATCAAGAGCTTATGGACATTAATATGTCAGAACACTCCCAGTATACCAGGATTGTATCCCCCCTTTCATTTCCTAGTGACTTCAGCTTGTTGAAACATTTGCAGCTTGCTTGAAAGCCTAGCCAAGCACTCACAGCCAGGAAAGGACTGGCCTTCACCCCTGTCTTACCTGAAATCCTGGAAACCCTCTTCACCTGCATGCCACTGGCACTGTGGCCCTGCAGCCAAAGCTGGCCTGGGCTGCAAAACTGTAGATTCACACAATGTTTTATGAGAATAATAACAGCTGGTGAGACCTTGGTTGATCCTGTGTCTGCTCTACCCAGCATCCCTGCCTCTCTCATTTGCAGTCAAGGGGAGGATGGTGATACCTTTGCCAGCCCCAGTGTGCTGTCAGTGGTGGCTTGAGCAGATGCTGTGGAACCCTTCCCACTTCCATTAGTGTTGGGTCAAGCTCAGACCTTGCTGCTACAGGCAGCCTCCTTTTGTTTGCAGGATCGGTGCTCCCTTCATGTCCATTTTGTCTTGTAGATGGCCTCCTGCTCTGCCAATCCTCTCTCAATGCACACAGGTACATTTTAAAAATAGGGGTGTGGTGGATTCAGCTGTTGTCTCCCGTGGTTAGGGGCACCCCCAAGGGCTGGACCACGTGCTGTGCATCAGGGAGCCACAAAGGAAACCCCCGCCTCCAGCCTGGGCAGGCTCCACACCTTTACTGAGCACACGCGGAGCACAGCCACGCACAAGGGGCCAGGAGCACAACTTCACCCTCCCAGGCCTGCTGGAGCAGAATGATCCTTTGGTGCTTGGGGAAGGACAAACAAAGGCCAGAGAGTCTGCCCTAGGGCAAAACAAGGCCAGCTCTGAACAAGACTCCCCTTGTTCTATGCTTGACCTTCAGCATTGATTGTCTGCAGACACACTTAAGGTTTTCTTATGTGTAAACTGCAGACATATTTAGAGCATTTGCCTGTCCCTGGGCTGTCCTGGATGAGAAGGGTTGGGGTAGGGCTGTGCCCAGGCACAAGGTCAAGGGAGAAACTCTGTAGATTCCAAATAGAGCTTCCTTGCTCCAGCTACACAGTTCTGTCTTGGAGTAATTGCTTTGCCCACGGACAATATTACAGACCATATTACAGGCTTTGCCCACAGACAATATTACAGACCATATTACAGGCTTTGAGTGCTGAGAAACTCTATCCCTGAGGGTACAGGAGGTTTGAAAACCAGTGGCTGGGGAATGGGGGAGCAGGCAACCTCTGCTTATGCAGCACCAGTGCACAGCCCGAAGGACATCATCTTCCTCACCCCCAGGATCTGCAGCATCCTGTGAACACGCTCACCTGAGAGCTGGTGCCATGGGCTGAGCTGTTCCCTAGGGCTGAAACTAGTAAATCTACATTCTCCCCAGAGCTATGACCTCTCCTAGGTAATTACAAGCTGAGAAGTGTTTGTGCGACAGTGAAGGCATTCACCTTAGCACAGACATATCCTTAGACATGAAAACCATGGGACTTGATTTACAAGGTCTGACTGCAATTAAGAGGGGAGCAGCGAGGTGCTGCTGCCATTCAGGAAGAGATTTATGTTCTGGAGTTTTAGGTACATCTCACACTACAAATGCTCAAGCACTGAGTGACGGTATTTCTGCTGAAGAGAGGAAACTGGACAATCCCACTTAATGAATGAACACATATGCATGCACACAAGTGTGGTGATTCAGAAGAGCTAATTCCTCCAGACTGAAAAATTATAAGCAAATTGTAAGCAAACAGGAGGGAAGACAAAGACAGAAGGTTAATGGAAAGCAATGATTTTTCAGACCAAAATAATCACAGTCCCACAATCAATAAAGAAGACAACATTGGCTAAAATCCCTTCCAGACTCTGTGGCAAAGTGAAGGCTCCAATTAGAAACAAAAAAGCAGCATATGACAAAGAGGGAGAGGGGAAGGCAGATCAGAGCTGATAAAAATGTGAAGTTCTGAAGTCTAGAAAACGGGTAAAGTATGATAAAAATATCAGGGAAAATAAGGACTTTTGAAGAATACAACAAGAACAAAGACCTTCTTCCACTGGACTGAAGGATTGAGATCCCCTGATTCAAAAGCAGACAGTATCAGGAAGGTGATTCCTCCAGTCCCCTTTCCTGCACAATCTCCAGGGGAGCTTAAAGTGAAGATATGCCAGACTACCTCCACTTCTGTCGTGCTGCAACCCCACTTAGGAGATTTTCCATCCTCTGCCCTTGCTGTACACATGAACCATGGAGGCCTCTTTTGCTTTGATCCCTGCTGAGGTTTTGCTGCTGTCTTCCACCCGGACCAGCCATGAACAGCAGATTTCCCCAAAGAGAGTCATGCTGGGTGCCCTCAAGGGACAAGAGCTTGTCATTTGCATCCTCTGCAAGTGACCTGTTCTCCTTGGAACACAGACAAGCCAAGGTCTTGATTGACTCTGTTTTCATAGCATGGCATTTCACGTGCTGATCCGCCAAGCCCTTTGTCTACCAATCACATTCATACAGGCAGTGGACAGTAGCTTTAAGACTAAGAAGCATCAAGGCATTTAGCTGCATGGCTGCCTTTACAGTTATGTCCCACTGAGCCTCTAACATGCTCTGGAGCATTGTCACAGAGCCTAAGCCTGCCAAAACATGGATGACTATTAAAGTCATTAATTTGAAATAAGGCTTTTGTTTCCCTTTTGCTCCCCATGTCATAACATTATACAGAATGTGCCTAAATCAGCTTCTCTTCTCCATTACACACTTTTAATTTGGCTGTGGAGTGAAGGGCTTTGTAGCTCTCCTGCATTAGTCCCATATCAACCCTGTGTGTGCAGAAACAAGGCACAGCAAGACTATGGACAATTATGCATTTAAAAATCATACACCCGGGCAGGTGTTTTCCAAACCTTCAGTTCCTGCAGGAGGCACTGCCCACTAACAAGCTTTCCACAGCTTTTCCCCCAGAGTTTTGCAGACAGTCAGTGACAGGACCATGCCTGCCAAATTCCCTTCCCTGGGTGAAGGACGAGGCAAGCACAGGGAAATTCTTATTTACAGGTTAGGCGCTGAATTGTCATGGTAGTTACATTCCCTGATGGCCTTCAACTGTGAGCCAACTTCACCAACCAAGTTTTCAGATATCATGTTATCTCCTGACAACACATCAATAGATTTCCCACCCCACATCTGAAAGTTTCTTGGAATGACTCACCTGACTTCTCCTCAGGTGCTGTGAGTGCAGCTATAATATAAACCACCTGTACACTGGTTTGGAAAAATGCCCATACATGTTGTTGAGGAGTAACTGCAACTGGAAATAGCTTAAAATAACTAAAATAATCCCTCTTATTCATAGGCTGCAGCAAAATGCTATCCCAGAGTGGGTTGCACTTAGTGGATGCCATATTATTCTGTGAACAGGATTTATTACCATGGATATGAAAAACAGAGAAGCTGTTCCTAAAACATGTTCCACCAAGGCACATCTCTGCCTAAAACTGTATAAAATGCAACATGTGTTGGGCAGTGCATTGGAAAGGTGTGAGGAAGGGAAACCAAGCAAGATTGAATCCAAGGTGCTGTTAAGGGTTGCTAGAAGTAAACCCCAGAGAAAGCAACTTTCATTTTCTTCTCAGATACTTCAGAGAAAGCTGGAGATATGTACAAGGCTCTGTGTGCTCTTCAGTTTCTTCCTTGCATTTTGGAAAGCAGGAACTCCTCCGTTTGTCAACAGATTGAACTGTATCAGAGGGTGCCCAAATCCACCTCCTGTGCCTCCTCCTGTCTGGTAACATGCCACAGAGCTGAAAGAAAGCTGTTGGACAAAGCCTCTCAGGGACTTAAAGCCCCCCAAATGTCTGAAAGGTCAGAAAACTGCTTGTTCACCTGCTGATTGCTTCTGAAGACCATACGATCCCTTTGGTAGGAGTTAAGCCTCTGATTCTTGACAGGGGAGCTCTCCCACATGCAGGACCGCAGGTGATTCACCAGCATTCCCTTTAAGTCAACAAAAAGACTCCCAGTGATTTCAAGACTTAATTCAACAATTTTCAAGTACCCTGATAATAAAACATTTCTCACATGGTGTTAAAAACCTGAATAAGGTCCTTGCAGTGAAAGGTCAAGTAATATTGTGAAACCTGATAAGTCATCACAAGTGGTGGGCCTCTTTTCCCCAGTAGCAGAAGTCATGTAAAGAGGGATATTTGCACTCTACATTTGCAGGGCTGCTTCCACATTTGCTGAAGAGAAACTGATTTGAGCTTATTCTGTCCCCACTCCTGAGACAGGAGGCAAATATCCAGAGGCAGAGATGGGAACATAGACAACCTTTGCTGTACATGTGTGCATAGTGACATCCTCTGGGGTTACTTGTACGAGAAACTTCAGCAAAGCCTGGTCCAGAGAATCTGCTCATGGCTAAGATAGTGAGGACTTTGTACAGCTCCTGAACAGTGTTTTAGCAGAGGTGAAAAATTTTTGGAAATTCTGAGTCCAGAGACTCTCCTCTCCCTCAGAGTTTGAAAAGTCAGTATTTTCTGCTAATTAGTAATATCTGTATAAATGAATGAAGACTGTATGGTAAGTGAAGCATTTTGTGAAGAAGATAGGAATGAGTCAACAACAAAGAAGTGTTTTTAATATAATCCTCTTTCATTTACAGATTCTACATCCATCCTACTGAGAGAGGCTTGAACCCCAAGGACATGGAAAGCTGCACCACTGCTGCTTACCACTGACTGCTGGCAAAATTCAACACAGCGTTTTCCTAGCAAGGAGAGATGCCTCACCCTACTACCAAGTCTAGGTCAGAAGAAAGACCAAAACTGAAAACAGACCTTGTTTTTATTCTTTGTGTAGTTTAGGACACCACCTGATGGTTTTTGTGAGTTCTGTAGACATTTGAAAGAACAGCCCATTGCACTTTCTACACTGGGATCAAGTAACAAGGTAGTTCAGGTAGCTGTGGTTAAAGGTCATCTTACTGCTGTGATTCTCAGCTTAAAAGCACAGCAGAAACATGGGAAAACAAAAACAAATGCTTCCAGGAGCTGAACTGTGCCTAGCGGCAGAGCCACCCGCTTCACAGACTCCTGGGATTGTTGAGTAAGTCAATGGGAATCACAGTGCCTTTCCCTGGGTTGTAAAGGGTCAGCTGGGGACAAGAGGGCTTCTAAATTGTTACTCACCATCCACTTAGCTGTCCTGTCATGGGATGAGGAGTGATCCAGCTCTCCTTTGCATCCCACAGCTGAGGCTCATGGCAGCAGCCCCTGTGTGCATTCATTGCCATTTGCCAAGTCCCAGGCAGCTCCTGGAGACAGACACCATCCTGCTTTTCATCTGCTGGTCCCCAACCAGTTTACTAAAGACTTCAATACCATTGTACAGGAGGGCAGCTGAGACCCTCAGACTTGTAAATGAGGTGTAAATGGAACTCAGGTATTCAAGCCCCACTGCTCTTACATTATTCTGCCCCACTTACAGAGGTGCAAACCAGCAGACCTTGCAGTGCACAAGCAATGCAATTGGCATCAGAGCATTTCTTTCTAACCAATATCATCGGAAACAAGATTTACTGTCGCTTTATTCCTTTGTTCTATCATAGATTTTAAAATAATGAATTTTATTTGCCATAGGAGTGTAGAGGACGAAGATTTTCATTTACATGAACATCTGGAGAACTTTCAGAGCAAGCACAAAATCCAATTTCCTTCCAGTTTTTCAGCTACAAAAAAAGTGCCCCCAAACCAAAATGAGAGATATCAAGGACTGACAGCTGATGGAAGGAAATACAGCCGTGCACCATGTAAGTAAAACAAGAGGCACTGTCCACCTCGCTGACAGAGAAATGACAGGCCAAACCCAGACTTGCCCCCAAACTTGCATCATACCCACACTGTAGGGATGAGGGCAGTTTTAGGAATTTAGAGAGGCTGCTGGGCATCCTGCACAAGGCTGGGCAGTGGCTGCTGCACAAATCTTGTCCTCCTGGTAGGGAAGTTGCGCGCACCAAAACTAAAGCATTTTCAGGGGTATTTGGCCCTATCAGTTTTCCTACCTGATTCAATTTCAGATGATTTTGTGGCTTTCTCTACTCCTTTCTCTATTTTGTTTTGTTTGTTTTTTGGTGCATTAGCTTATTTTTTTTAATAATGTTTTGTGTGGTGCAGTATTCTGAACTGTAGCCTTCTAGACATCACATTTCCTTTTTCTAAACCTCCTGGCACTGCTTACTGCTCCTGTTTATGCCTAATGCTGTCAGCCACACTGTAATTACCTCAGAAACGTGTTGGTTCCTTGAACACGTGTGGAAATCGTGTCCTTCTGTGTGTGCCACTCACACAGCAATTAAAACTTTGCAGTTTTCCTCCAACCAGATAACGGTACTATTTTCTTTCATGGACAAAACATTCTTTGCTGTTGTTATTGTAGGTGCCCCTTGCATATTACGATCATTTTTAAATAAATGGATGAGAAGAGAAAATTGCCAAGTGCCACAAAAATAGGAAAAGGTCGACAGAAAACTTGCAGAGATTAGTGGAGCTCTGGAAGGTTTCCAGAGCAAAGCTGGGAATTTGATCACTCACAGAAGAGGTGACAAAGGTGAGTGGTGGAGAGGAAGGTTGTTTTTGCCCTAGGGCTGCCTTCCTGTGTTGACTTTCACTTGCACACATGGGATGACTGAGCCCTGGCCACTTTCTGTGCCTCTCCAAAAGGCAGTGGTGTGCCAGCAGGCTGCCCTGCTGCTCTGCCTGACTGCCCACAGGGCAGACCCTGGGGCTGTGACTCCAGTTCTGCACACACTGGAGAGCTCTACACGTGGTCATAATATGAATAAAAGCACCTCAGAGGGCACAGGTGACAGTCCCTGACCTCACAGTGTCCCCTGTTGCATTGCAGACACCTGTAGCACTGCAAAGTGGCCTGGTTTCCCCAGGTATAACCCAATGGGGTAACTTTGAGTGGGAATGCCTGGGGGACCCCACTGCAGGTGAAGGAAAGCTTCTCAGCTTGCAAACAATCCATGCACCCTATGCAAGGTGTAAACCATGATGCTAAAATGCTGCCCAGCATAAGCATTTTACAGTAACAGAGGGGAACTACAAAGCAACTTCAGAGAGAGACAACCCACCCAGAGGGTGACTGTGGATATGTCCTGTATCAAAAAATTAATTGTGATTAAATTATTGCGATCCTGACTTTCCCTCCTGATTCAAATTGTCTTTAATACCCTGTTTACAGAGTAACAATCAAAGAAGTAATTTAAAAGGCACTAGTTGACTGATAGTTGTTTGGTTACCCTGTAATATTCTGAGGACCAGCCCCACAGGACTGGGGACCAGTGGCTGGGAGTCCAACAGCCAAGAGATGCACTGGAAGTTGCAAGGGTTTGCACCATCTCGTAGTGACATGCCAGGCAGTGCAAATGCCAGAAACCTAGAAGAATTTCTGAGAGGGAAATAATCACTGCTATCCCTGGGGAAAGAGAGAAACAGCAACTCTGAGTCACAAAGCAAATTCACCTTATCATCGGTTGTCACGGGAGAGTCCCCAGGCACTCTTGAAGAAAGTGTAGCTGGAGAGAGGCAGCTTGTGTCAAAAAGTCCAGCAAGAGCAATAAAATGAGTGACAAGGGCATGCTTGTGATGTGGTGGGCAGAGGATTGAAGGCTTTGCTTATTTGAAGTGACGAGCTCGGCTAGTGGCTCACAGGCTGAGTGGAATTGTGCTTCAAAGGGCACCACCACGTCTGCTGGGATGAGTGACAAGTTTGTAACAGAAGAACACTGGTAACAAGCTAGATGTTAATTTAAGTTGTTCACTGGCCATGGCTACATGGGTTTCCTGTGTATTTACTTGGGTTTGCATGCAGTCATAAGGAGATTTACAAGCTGTGAACATCTGCAGTTTGGAATTACTTCTACAGCTACAGGAGGCTTTTCTGATTAGTGTTACCTGCCACTTGGAAGATTAAGAATTTTCTGCTCAGAAACCTTCACGGATATTAAGAAGGGAGGTGTGCAGCTGGGTGGAGGAAATGTTCCTTTCCTAGACTGTCCTCATTCCCACACCTGCAGTTCTCCAGAGCAATCCCACCAACTTTGGACAACCTTTTATGTCACCCCTGAAGCTGAGGGATCTCCAAAGCTCACTGAAGCCCAGATGTCTCAAAACACTTTGTACCTCATGCACTCTTAGTGTTCTGAGGACAGACTCGTCTCAGACTAAGTCCACCCACCTGCACCTGGAGTGGGTGATGTTGGTTTCCCCTGGCTAGTATGGCCACAGGAGAGGACAGCATCCATGGGGAAATACCCACAGGCCTACTATGGCTGGGGAGATGGCGGCTAGGTTTGCCTCAGCACAAAGTGGTAAATTTGGCCTGTTTCTGAGTATCTCTTCAGGATTGCAGAGGCAGCCCTGAGGCTGATATCTTTTCTTTTTGTAATGGCTTTTGGTCTGATAACATGAGCTAGCACTGAGACATTGTGCTGGGAAAATTGATAACAATATGCTCTCTTCTTCTGAGCTGCTGCTGGAATTGTTCAGGGATTGAAATAAGTCCTTTGATTATTGTTTCCTGTTCTTTGACTGGTTTGATAAGGTATATTGAAGTTAGTGGAGTAAACAAATTCATACTAACTATGAAGAGGCCTGCTATTGTTCTGGAATGATTTGTACCACGATAATTTCTGAGGCATTTGGATGCAATGTTTAATTAATTCTGCTGAGTGATTTAAACTCAAGTCAATTGCTGCTAACCTGAGATAAGGCTATTTGTATAATTTCAGTATAATCATCTTCTCCCCTGCATTAATTAACACATGACAGCATTACACTGACAGCTTCTTAACACTTCTCTAACATTTCTTCCAAATCTCTCTGTTCCACTTCCCTCTGGACAATATGTCAAAAAACCAAAAAGAAACCCAACAAAAACGCAGAACCAAAAAAATAAAACCCAAAAACCAAGTACTCTTTCTGAAAACCCTTCATGTTTCAGCCTTGCACTTTGCTCTGTGTGCAATGATACAGGCTCATACCACTTCCAGTTAGTCCCTGTCTGGCTGAAAGACTGATGAAGAAGCAATGGGGTCTCATTAGCCTATGACTTCATCCTAAGACCCAGAAGCCACAAATACTCCTAATAATGACAGGAATTGGGGGATGTGAAGAACCTAGGGCAAGACACTCATTTGCATGAGAAATAACTGCATAGGACAATTAGGCAGTTTAGTAGTATTGAAGTGGTCTGTGCTCAGCTGCTGTAAGGATAGAATGTGTTTCATAGTGCTGGAAAACATTTTCAGCCTGTGGGTTTGTTTCTCATCATCTCTGTCTCTATATTTCAGCAATAACCTTTTAATGAATTATCATAACTATTACTACACTTCCCAAACATCTCTGCAGTGGTTCATCTGAATTTCTATAGATATTTTCTCAATGATTTTCAGCAAGGGCTTCTATATTCTGTGTGACACAGAGTCCCACCTTCACCTACCTCATCAGGGAATGACACTGGGTCCTCCTGACCTCCCATTCTTTATCTCACACCATGTGTAAGACACATCCTACTAAACCTGAGATGGCCAAGTTAAATACTTGCCCTGGCTATGTTCCCTCTACAGTCTTGGAGACGCTACATGGGTAGTTATTTCACCTGATTTGTCTCCTACTAGTTTAGACACTTGTAACCAAAAGTTCATCTAGGAATAATCTGGTCCAAAATATACCCACAGATTTAACTGCATGGTCTTTTAGTTTGCTATCCCCCATCTAATCCTTAAATCACTGCTGCAGCTTATTCAAACAGCTCTCCAGAAATGACCTGGCTTATCCCCTGCCACAAAAACAGAACTTGTCCTTAAATCATCACTCTAGCACCACAAAAATCTCTGCAATGTGATTTCAAAGAGGTAGATGGAGGCTTTGGGCAAAAGAAATTGTTCACAACTCACTGCTCAGAAATATCGCACAATGGCTGGTGTGGCTTTGGACAGAGCCACAACATCATCATTGTGTCTGGAAGGAACAGCAGCTTCCCAAACCTGGGCTGTGCAGTGGTTGTCCCTCCAACACCCCTTCACCTCTCAGTCCTCTGGCTGGCACACAGTCTTCTGAGTCACTGGTGCTTGCACATCTTGCCCTTGCACAGTGATTATCATTTCTCAAATCATCAGTAGTCTTTCCTCTCCTGCTGCCTCTATGTCTTAAAATAGCCAGTAGAGCTCTGCACCCTGTGGAGAGGATGACTTTGCTCTTAGACTTATCTCCGAGGTGTACAGGTAAAGAAACACAGTAACGAGTGCCTAAACAGGAGTTCTCACAAAAACCCTTTCAGGTTACTGTATTTCTTTTTTTTTGGTTATTGCACTGTGGAGGTGAGTGTGCTCATCTTTGACATGTATCATGCTTTGACTAACTTGGATAAGAACAACCACAGTGCTCCGGCCTTACCATCTGCTGGACAGTGGCTTGGACTGATTGATCTCACTGACCTCTGCTCCTGCGGCACCAGGTATTCAGAGTTTCTCAAAAAACTGACTATCAGTTGAAATTAGCTGTTTAAGTCTTGTTTAAACTTGCACAGAAGAACACTAATACTAGGAAGTTTTATAGAGACCCATCTTGTGCCTGGAAGCACTAAGTATAAATTCCACAAAGCAAAAAGGTTTGACTAGCTATTCCCCCAGCATTACTTCACAGAACAGCATTTCTGTTTACTCTAACTCACCCACAGTTTTTAATGCAACGCACTGTACTACTTCTCCCCTACAATGGTTGGTTCCTAAAATGCTAATACCCTTCAGAGAAGCTGCAGGTCCCTTTGCAGTGCATTTCACTGGTGAATTAAATTCTCATGACTTTATGCTCCTGCAGGCCAGTAAATGTATATAGGGTGCTTGTACTTCAATTGTCAAACGTATTTTCACAGGGCTTTACAAATGATATTCATTAAAATGCCCTCAGTATTCAGTGTAAAAAAGAAAAAAAAAAAGGAAAAGTAAAAATAAGGCCTATAATAGAGATCCACCCTTATAAAACTGTTGTGGGAAAAAAAATTAGAAGTGCATGAAAAATGTTTCTGATAGAGGAAAAAATAACTAAGTAGGTGAGTATCTGGGAAGTACAGCTTTGTTATTAAAACACAGGGCTGGGAGAATGGATGTCCACATTGTATTTCCAGCCTGCCACAGATTTCCCAGATGACCACGGACAAATTGCTTGCAGCATATTTTTAAAACCATTCCGCAATTTTTGGGTGACACTTTCTGAAGACTGATGCTTCCTCTTGGCTCCAGCAGCACCAATGCTCCCTTTAATCCTGGAAACCTGAGGCCAAGGCTGCGTTAGCTTTGCCTGTGCTGCTCTGAAAGATCCGTCTCCAGGGTGGGCTCTGGCACGGCGTGCCCAGTCTCCTGCCCACCGCAGCTCTGGTGGCCGAGTCCAGGCTGGTGGCTGACAGCCTGCCCGGGCAGCTCTGCCAGGAGGGGTGAGACACACTCCTGCTCTGTCTGCCTGGGCCTGTCAAAACAGATCTGTTGGTTTTACTCCATGTTTAACTAGCCTGATCTACCTGACATTTCCGAGTGCCAAAGATCAGAGCTCCAGCACGGCATCTCCCCAGCTCATACGTGTGCAATGGCATTGAGTCCAACATGGCTGTTTTGTAGGGGAAGACATGAACAGTGGTAATCCCAAACTGAGGTCATTCTGCTGTAGATTGGATCTTATTAAATAGTTAAAAAGCAAAATAAACTGTTTCTGGTATCACAGAGTCATAGAATCATCAAGGTTGAAAAAGCCCTTAAGATCATCCAGACCAACCATTAACCCAGCACTGTCAAGGCCAACAATAAACCATGTCCCTACGCACCACATCTCACTTTTTTCTGAGCACTTCCAGAGATGGCAATTCTACCGCTTCCCTAGGCAACCTGTTCCAATGCTTGAACACTCTTTGAGTGAATAAATTTTTTCTAATATCCAATCTTAACCTTCCCTGGTGTAACTTGAGGCCTTTTCCTCTTGTCTTGTTACTTGGGAGAAGAGACTGATTCCCACCTAGCTACAACTTCCTTTCAGGTAGTTGTAGAGAGTAATTAGGTCTCCCTTAAATCTTATTTTTTCCAGATAAAACACCCCCATGTCCCTCAGCTGCTCATCATAAGGCCTGTGCTCCAGACCCTTCTCCAGCTCCATTGCCCTTCTGTGGTCATGCTCCAGCACCTCAGTGTCTTTCGACTGGATGTTCAAATCATCTTTAGATGATTTCCAGTATTGATCAGTGTCTTGATTCCCTCCCTGGTACAAGAAGGTTGATTTCACTAATAAACTTGCAGACTGTGACAACAAGCACTCCTATTTGCGAAGTACTCAAATAACAGGGAGTTTCAGAGACGTGCCCCAGGAGAAAGTGAGTAATGCTATATTCAGAACAGGGCTTAAAGACAGGCATTAAGTAAGACACAGTACCCTTCCACAACAGTAAGGGTAGAAGAGATTATTGACTAGCTGCTCACTAATTGAGCATCATCCTTTCTGGGTACTAAATGAGGCAGGGGCCTAGAGGAAACAACGTTTGCAATTACAGTCTGTCTTCAATTGCATGTTCATGGAGAGGCCTGAATTAACACTGCACAAAAAATACTAGTACTGACACTTCTTAGTTGAATGAAAAGTTTCAAATACTTTTCTAACATACTTTTTTCTCTTCCAGTCTTACACTTCACAGCATTATGTGGTGCAAAGGAAATGGAAACAGAACGGAGATAGCAAATGCTTCCTTCTATTCTCAAACGGCAATTCTCATCCAATTTACACTGGTGGGAAATGCAGATCTCATACACATGAGAATGGGGCCCTTGGCATCAACACTGGGAAGCCTAAAACTGGGGTCTCCCAGAATCACAGTTCGTAATTTGTGTTGGGACTTGACTGTGCCTTTGTTTTCCTATTTACACAATAACAATGCAGATTCAATTTTCCTGAGGGACTTTCAAGGTCTCACTGGTGTTTGGTGGCACCGCTCACTAAGAACCTGGGAAGAGCAGGTTTGCACTTTTCAGCAGAACAGCTGATTTCTTAGCCCTCAGACAGTAGTAATTGCCATTGATTAACTGGTCACATTACCCTAGTGTATGCAGCCCTGCTCACACATGCCAGAATATGAAAGGGCAGAACAAGTTGTAGTGAGAAAGTCTGGTTTTGTTACAAGTAGAAAAATCCCTCTTAGACAACACACTCTAACATGCTGTCATTGACCACAGCCAAGGAAAAAAATAATGCACTGGTGTCGGATATTTATATATTTCAGCACAAAAATACCCTCCAGGAAGAGCAGGAGAGAAAAGAAGTGAGAAGGCAACAACCTAAGAAAGGAAGAGATCATTTATAAGAGATGGGCAGTTCATATATCTGTAGGAATGAATACACCCAGTCAAATGGTCCCTGTGACATAGCACAATAGTCTATTGTCTCGGTGTCGATAAATCAGCCTCTCAGCCTGTGCTTTGAGAGCCAGATGTTCGTTATTAAACACTGTTCTGTGCTCCCTCTTGCGTTTCCTCACCGGCCCCGTTCCACGCTGTGCACAGGAGATGCTGCCACTCCTACCTGGGTAAAAACCACGGTGGTGACTGATCCTGAAGGGGCACTTTGGGTACCACTTTCCTGGCAGTGGTTATTTCAGATCCACACAGCATTTCATTGCACAGCATTAAATTCTGATTCCCACTGATGCCCATCACAGTGTGCCAGACCTACTCAGTGCTCACATGTACCATCAGGACAGAGCTCTCCTTCCTGCATACACAGCCTTGTGTATTGGCTTTGCGAGGTTTTGGTAGTGGGGGAGCTACAGGAGTGGCTTCTGTGAGAAGCTGCTAGAAGCTTCCCCTATGTCTGACAGAGCCAATGCCAGCCAACTCCAAGAGAGATGGAGGAGACAGAGAAAACAGGGAGTGAAATTAACCCCAGGAAGAAGGGAGGGATGGAGGAAAGTTGTTTTAAGATTTAGGTTTTATTTCTCATTATCCTGCTCTGATTTGATTGTTAATAAATTAAATTGATTTTCCTCAGGTTGGGTCTGTTTTGCCTGTGACAATAATGGGTGAGTGATCCCTCCCTATCTTTATCTTGACCCATGAGCCTTTTGATAAGATTTCTCCACCCCCCGCCCCCCCATCTAGCTGAGGAGGGGCACTGATAAACTGGCTTTGGCAGGCACTTGGCATCTAATCAGGGTCAACTCACCAGGCCTTAACAGACCAGTGTGCACAGTGAGGAGATCTAGATTCTTGTCTCAATTAATAAGATTGCCTCCTCCTAGATTGCAGCAAGATTACCTTCCTTGTAGTTTTCCCTTCGGGGGAATCTCCAGTTGAAAGCCATACTCTGATGAGTACAGGAAGGTAATGATTTTCTTTACAAAAAGGTTTATAATTTTAAACACTTTCGTGCTTGAGTGGTGTGCAGTATCATAAAGACATAAATGGTTTGACGTACTACCAAACATGCAAAATTACTTAAAGCCAGAAGAGCTTTTCCCCAAGTGTATGCTGTGCTCTTCACTACCTGCCTGCAAAACATCTGCAGCATATAAGGGGAGTAAAGGTAGTTCTACCTACACCTGGGTCCAGCAGGCAGAGTTTGGATCTGGACTTCCCAAAGGCCACTGTCTACCGAAGCAGATTTAGTGCTGTTTGAGAAGCTGAGCTGTTGATCATGGACAGCTTTTAAGATTTCTTTTCCCCTAGGAAGGGTGTTAGGTACAACGATCCTTCCTCCTCTAAGGGCAACAAGGTTTAAAATGCCCCTAAGAATCCTTCATTGAACCAGCCTGGGATATAAAAATGGTAAATCCAAGCAAACTTAGGCACACATGCTATTTGTTTATTTTCAGTGTTTTACTCATCTTGGGCAATGAGCAGAGAACAATTCATTTGTCTTGGCTCCAAGTCAGCTTCTTCCTCTGCTGGCAGAGGAAAGGTGGTTGTGTGCATTACAAGACACAATGCAAAACTCTAACTGGAAGAGCCAGGGCTGGTAACCCAGAGAAGAGCAATAACTTTTTTAATAAGTACCTGTCTCAAATACTGGCTACCTGCCCTTAGAGAGAACAAATATTTTGCCAGTGCCCTCTGTGAGAGAGGGCTGGAGGGTGACAGGATAATACAAGTAAGCTCTCAAGAAGCCCTGCAGTCATACATGTACCATACTTGTATACAGGCAGGACCTTCAACTGCCACTAAAAGATGGCTTTTGCTCAAAAAAATCCTGTGCTGAGGAGCTGACAGCCTCCCCAGGCAATCTGCTGCAGTTCCTCTAGCCCTATGTGGAAAAGTCATGTGAGTATGTCAGACTTGCATTATTCCATTCCCAGAGTCTGGCTTTTACTCCTCCCCTTTGCAGTTCATTCTCTAACATACTTCGTGTTTGCTCACTAGATTGCTGGACTTGAAAGACTGTTGTTATCTATCTCATGCAGAGAAATAAATTACTCTTTTCCTCTGACCCCTTGATTCTTCCTTCCTCCTGTCATGGGGCAGCAGGGCCAGATTCTGGTGGGATCATCTATGTGGGAGAAATTGTGTCTGTGCTCCCAGACACTCAAGCACACTGCAGTCCTGCCAGGCTCAGTGATGCTTTCCAAAAAAAAAAAAAAGTGCCCAGAAGAAAAATAAAAGCACCCAAAGAAGTGGCATAAGTTCGTGGCAGGCATATGCCTCTTTTGCTAAGTCCCCATACAAAATATGATCCGAAATTCTCATGCAGGCAGTGCTTGGCTGAAGGTGAACATTAATGGAATGAGCTCTGGCCATGCAGAGCATCTGTGGCAGCATGTGAAAAATTGTAATCTACCAAGCAAGAGAAATAGAAAACAAATTTCATACTGCAGATAAGGACAGACTGAAACAAAGTGTTGTCTTGGTTCAGGGATCAAAAGCTCTGAAGAGCTGATATTATTAAAGGACGACGGTGCATTGTAGAGTAACCATCTCATTTAAAAGATTAATAATGAAAAAAATATTGTTTATAATATATGGAAGGGAATACATCCATCCTCTTAATGATAAGAAGACAGATGATTTTCCCAAAATTCATGCCACTTTTGGCTGTAACTGAGGAGGAACTGGGGATTGCTCCAGAGCATATGGACCAAGGGTTCGCTCCAATGCACATCCTCTTGTGATGCCACAGGCTATGATTAAGTGTCTAAAAGCATTTGTGAACAGAAAAATGATATGCGTCTGATGTGGCTGTGTCCTACTGCTTTTGCTTTGAAAAAGGATTTGCAAAGTAATCCTGTTGTTTCTAATGCTTCCCATGCCTGCACACAGCACATCACTTACATTTCCATCTTTTTTGAGTTCTCGTTTATTCAAAGGCAAACGTGTAGGTCTGCGGGGGTTTCCTTCCTTGTGTTCAATGGCATTTTCCATGGTGCAGCATAACACCTGGATTAATTTGAAAGCAGTCACAGAGAGACATTCCAAGAATCCCACACAGAAAGAAAGATCTCTATACCTGGAACAAACTGAAAAGCAGCTTTCCCAAATCTGGGCCCTGCTCTGGGCTCACATCCCACCTGACAGCTCTCCTGCCTAGCATACAGTCTGCAAAGCGAGAATGAAGCAGAGTCACCACTGCAGCGCTGAGAGAGAAAACAGAGGAAAACCAACAAATCAGCCAAATGTAACAGGAAAGGAAAAAAGGGCTTTTAGGGGCAGCACCCCAGAGCAAATGCCAGCTCTGAACTAAACCTCTCACTCCTTCTGGTGCTCAGATCAGAACAGTGTGGTTGCCAAGCTACCAGGGCACTGCCAGGCTTTGGACACCTCAAGTCCTCTCAGCAGCTCAATTTTCCCTGGAGAGGCTGATCCTCCAGCTGCCCTAGTGCTGTGCTCCAAGCCCATTTCTGTTATGTACGACTTAAATCTACCTCTAGCTCTTCTTTGGACACTGCTCTACATATTTCTAGTCCTATCTGAGTGCCAAACCTCTTCAACTCCTACACTTGGCAGCGTATTGCTGCTCCTCCCCACCAAAGTTCATGAACCATGCTTCATACATTTCAGTCTTTTCCATTTCCTATAGAAACTGGTCCCTTTGGGCCTGTTTTTTTGGCACTTGCCTCTGTGCTTCTCACCTGCTGCACAGCACACACAGATGTTGCAGGTTTAAGAGCAGCAAAGCCCTGAGAAAGAAGGACTGACTGTGCCCACAGCCGTGCTGCCGAAAGTCCCGGCCCTGAGAGGGTAATCAGAGAATCACAGGATGGTTTGTGTTAGAAAGGACCTTAAAGTTCCAACCCCTCTGCCATGAGGAGGGTGACATCAGCTAGATCAGGTTGCTCAGGGCTCCATCCAACCTGGCCTTGAACACTTTCAGGGATGGGGAATACCAGAAGGAAGCAGGAAGCTGCTCAGCCTGCTCAGGTTTGCCACAGAAAGGGGAATCCCTCCCTGCTGGCAGTCCCAGCCCCATGCTCCTCCTTAGGGTTTGCCACAGGCACAGGGCTGGGTCAGGTGATGAGTTTCAACTTTAGAAGCATGTATTTTTGCAGAAGGTGGAAGGACTGCGAGGGGAGAGGCTGCTCCTGGCTTACCCAGGATGGGATGAGTAATGGGAAAAGGCTTGTCTGCCTGAGCAACACCAAACGTAGCACCTGGGAAATGTGCCTGAGTAACTTGGCATTATCTGACGAGGTGGGTCTCCTGAACAATGTGCCAGAAATGTGCACCATAGCAAAGCCTGCAGACTCTCCTTGACAATACAGCAAGGAAAAAAGCAGAAGCTAAGGGTGAATCTGTCAGGAGCTGGGAAACACTGATGTGATTGCATTGAGTTATCAAATGGTCTAAAAAGTCTCTGAGAAAAGCAATTTTTCCCTGCTTTCTTGTCTTCCACTGCCCCGACTGCCTTTACCTGCATCCTGGGGACTGAGAAGCCCATTGGATGCTGTTTGGGGCCATAAATGCCTCCTGTGCTCAAAAAGTGACTTTTCACAATTATCTTTAGACCTACTTTTATCAGAAACAAAGCCAGAGACATTTCCCAGCACTGGGCAAACAAGTCCCTTTCTCATCCTGAAGGCAGTGTGGCTCCAGACAGCAGCAGGTCTTAACAGAGTTTTCCCAGAGCTGCCACCTTGGAACTCAGCATGTGGCTGCACAAGAGTCTGTAAGACACAGCGAGGTAGGAGTGGGACCAAGATTTGGCTGATGTGATGGGTTATGTGAGTTCCCTCCTGGCTCTGTCATTGACCGAGTCTATCATCTGGCTTGTATTACTTTGTCATTTAACTTTTCCAGCTGCCTTTCTATTCAGTAAATTTGGGTGGCTTGAGGATTGTCTCTGGCTGCCTGTGCAGTCATCAGTAACTAGGACCTTGTTAGAGAGTAGGCACTCTTGCTGCATGTTTTCTCCTTCAATAATGTAGAAAAATTGGATCTCCAGAGACAAGCACATGCAAACATGAGCTATATATGTACAGATAATCACAGACACAATCCACAGGCATGAAGATGGAAGGGAAACACCACTAAATATCTGAGCACAGGTTTTTGTGAGTTCCCTCTCAGGCAATGAAAAACTAGAGGGAATTTCCCATCAGAGGCAGCCCAGAGGATTTCTCTCTTTGAAACTCCTTGCAGGGTGCTACAAGAGGAGACACTTCGCTGGAATGAGGAATGACAGAGCTATTTCACTCGAAAAGGTCCATTGTAAAATTAACATCCCCATTTTGGAATGTCATTCACAACTGAGTGGTATGGAACTTTTCGAGTGTCCTTGCAAATGTACTTCTGTCTTGCAGCTCTCTTAATAATCTTAGTGTCACATTGGTGGCAGACAAAAGTCAAATGCAGAACCTCAAAGCTCAGACAAGAAATTTGGAAGCAAATCTGAGTTTTGTAATGACACCTCTTTGTTGAACTGTATTGGAAACAGTATGTACAATCTGTATCATCCCCCATGTGCCACTGTTGGCTGCTGGAGCACTAAAACAAGCTGTCTGTTCTTGTAGCCTGAGACCATTTGAGAAGATGACTATGCAAAGGAAGCACAGGTCCAAGGGCAGAGTCCTGAGGGCCCAGAGCCCTCAGGCACAGTTCCAGGAGCTGGCACAGAGTAGTTACCTGGGACAAATCAGGCTCTGCCATCTGCCACAGAGACCTGCGGAGATGAGCTGGAGGATGAGGGAGAAAGAGACCAGAAGGACTTTCTTCTGCAGGTCTCAGGGAGCTCATGTAAGCTGCAGAAACCATTTGAAGCATTTTGGCTATTTTTTAGGTGTTAGCAAAGGAGACAGAGCGTTTTTGAGGGTCAGAGGTGGAACAGAAAAAAGCATTGGAACAAGCCCCTTGGAGTTACAGTCTTGAGAAACAGCTCATCCATTGAATGATATCTTCATTTGGGTCAATGCCCCCTAGAAACAGGAAGACAGCACACACTACTCTCAGTCAAAAACATTTCAGGGCAGCTGCAGATTCAGACTTGCACTCTGTTGCAAAGATGTACTTGCTGCTCTCACCACCATCCTTTTTAGGGGAAATTCAGTTTCTACAGACAAAATGATCCTTCTTTTGCTGAAAGGTTAGAAGAGTTTCCAAGCACAGTAAGTTCTGCCAGCAAGAGGGCTTGTCTGCCTCCTGGGGTATGTCTGCATGCAGGCTTCTGTTATTGAAAAGGAAAAGCAAAGCCCTCCCAATGTTCTGACATGGGCAGACATTTCTGGAACTGATGTGTTCTGATATGGGCACAGCAGCCTGGCTCACACCAAGGTCACAGCTGGGGTTTGGGTTGGTGTAATTGCTGTGCAAGAGGAGGCTCTGTATGAACCAAGGTCTGAGTGGCTCTGACATTCCTTCATCAGGTGCAGGAGCTGCATCACTTGTGCTAAACTAGGTTGTCTCTGTCTGCCAGCCTGGGCCAAAATGCCACCCCTTGTGTGCTTAGTCTTCTATTAGGATAAAAGTGTCTGAGAGCCCTGCCTGTATGTTTCCCTGCCACATGGAATTAGCTACACTGGTATAAAATAGCTTTATACCAGGCTAATGTCTTCCATTCTGCCTTTTAAAAGAGTTAAAGAAATAGACTTCTGTGCATAGGCAAGACTTGACTTTCTTTTCATGCTTGGAAGGTTTTATTCACAGCTATAAAGGTCAGATATTTTATGGTGTTCTGTTTTTTTTGTTTTTTTTTTTACCCCTTTGTTTAATGAAAGTCTGAGTCCCAGAGAAGAACCTCAGCAGCTACACAACTGTGCCATGCATGGAGACGTGAGAAACAGAAGCATTTCATGTTATGGATCAGCTAGGAATTATATGAGAGGAATCTTTTCCTCATTAAAATTGGTTTGTCCTGTCCCCACAGCTCCCAATGGCTGCACATGGCATTTTTTTATTCATGAGCCAATACCAGAAACTGCCTCTGAGCAAAATCTAACATTAGGCACAGCCTCAAGGCACATCACAGTGTTCTTCCACCCACTCCGATTTTCCCAGCGTAGTCACCACTCACGCACCCGGATTTGCATCCAGAGCTAAGACAGACACAAATCTAGTTGGAGTAAATCTAGCTGAGGGCTAGACCTAGTAGAGGGAGTGAAGTTGGCCAGCTGCAGCTGGTGGGGTTGTGGTATTTTTTTGTCACTGGCAATCGTTACACCCATGAATTTGGATCAATTCCCTCCCCTTCCCTTTTGCTTTTTGAGAATCTGCAGTATCCACTTTGGCCGCCACAGTTTTGCTCTGAAACCTTGTCAGGCTGAAAGAATCAGGCAAGAAACAGTCTTTTTAATTAACAGGACTTCTGATTTTTTTGGGATCAGAAAAACAAGTTTTCCCCTGGTAACCTTTCAGAGAGCTGGGCTGCATGACACCAGTGGGAGATCTCGGATGGAGAGGACTGGAAAGGGTACTGCTGGAGCTGCCAGCCCAGGCAGGCACAGCAGAGATGAAATACATGGTCTTGTGTGGTGGAAGGTGGAGTTGAAACCACTAAATCACAGAATCAGAGAATCACAGAACGGTTAAGGTTGGAAGGGACCACTGGCGGGATCATCTGGTACAACCTCTCTGCTCAAGCAGGGTCATCCTAGAATACATGGCACAGGATTTTGTCCAGGTGGTTCTGGAATATCTCCAGAGATGGAGATTCCACAGCCTCTCTGGGCATTCTGTTCCAGTGCCTGGTCATCTGCACAGGAAATTTCTTCCTCATATTCAAGTGGAACTTCCCGTGCATCAGTTTCTGCCTGTTGCCTCTTGTCCTATTGCTCAGTACTACTGAGAAGAGCCTGGCTCAATTCTCTGGGCACCCTCCGTTCAGATTCTTACATTTAAATGATGACAAGTAGGAGCAGCCAGCAGTTGAAAGGGAAATCCAGAGGGAGCAGCAAGAAGAAGATATTCAGCAGACTTGGCTAGGGAAGGAGTGACCCCTGAGTGAGTGGCTCTAGGAAAGGCCAGTGGGATGGCGGAGCACCTCTGTCCCACAGCCTGCCCTGGGATGGGTGGTGAAGCCTGGGAAGTCTCAGTCCTCAGTCAATTCACTGCTTGTCCTCTCCAGTGAGCGGCCTCTATATTGGAGCCACTCACAAAGAAGGACTAGATGTAGTAGCTATGTCTCCTTCTCTCTCTTACCTCACCTTTGCCATCCCCTCTCCAATAAAACAGCCTTTTGGCAGGCCCATTTGTTCAATTTTGAGGAGGGAGGATGACCTGGCTCATTCCCTGCCCCGCTCACCTTCTCATCAGGGATGCAGCCAGGTCTGTGTGGGGTTGAGGGTGGAGCTCTGCACGAGGGAGCCAGCCCAGCAGTAGCCCAGCAGAAGGTCACATTTTCATACTGAGAACCCTGAAGTTGCAGACTGCATTTCCAGATCTTTGTCTGTGTGAGGGGAGTCTTAGGAGCAGGACTGGGGAATGTGCAGGCTGAAGGCAGCCCATGTGCTTTGCATCTGATCGTTTTCAAAGGCACCATCCTTGTTGATTACCTCTTAATTCAGTGAGAGATTACAGAGTGAGCCCTGGATACCATGACCTCTTGAATGTATTTGCAAGTTTACAAGTTGGATGATGATATTTGCTTCCTAAAAGTAGAATTTAGCGACAAATACAGAAGATCAGCTATTTCAGACACATGTAAAACCTGCTCGGTTTTTATGTGTGGAGTCAATGAAGTTGTTTATACTCAGGCCAGAATTGAATTGACTACCAAGTCTAAATTGGCCAGTGTGACCAGAAATTTTGACAACTCCTTAAGGAAATGTTACCACACAGTGGTACTGCAAAATCAGAGAAGTCCATTCAAAGGGGGTGACTGCTGAAGAGCAGCAACTGGAACAATACAGCACAGAGAAAATATGCTGTCACTCTCCCATAGAGCTAGACAGAAAAACCTTATAAAAGCCTGCTAATGTATGGGATGAAAGAAGACATGGAAGAAAGTTCAGATTACAGTGGACATGCTAAATATAGAGGGAAGCAAAAAAGAGCTGTTCCTAGACCACAATAGGTAGCTAAGCAACTAACCTACAAAATGTCAAGCTCAATCTCCCCCCAGATTCCTCCAAGAACCGAAACGAACTGTTACAGCTGATATTAATCCTGAGTTACTGAGCAAAATCACTGATAAAAAAGAAAATATAGAGAAAATAACCCTTAGCAAATCTTTTATATAAGGACCTCAAACCCATACTCTATAATGAATCAGGGAAGGAGAAAAATCCATGCAAGGAAAGAAACAACAGAGATGAAGTCTAAAACAAATTGTGTCAAAGCCCAGGTGAATAAATTTTCAACTCATATAACCATCCTCCAGAGACGACAGGGAAAGGACTATAAAAGCCCTTCTGGAAAACCAGATCAGCCCATTACCTCAGGAGATTACTTAAAACAGTCTGTTTGTTTTGTTGTAGAAAGAAAGGAAAAGTTATAAGAAATAATTGCTTGTTTTCTTTATTTCTTCAGACTCTGAGGTATCTTCTCCCAAAGGTAGGTTTTAGCACATTTTTAGCATCCCTCTCAGAGCTCCTCTTCCTCAGAGCAAGCACTGCCTGCAGGTCACTGTTTCTGTGTGTGTGAATCCACAGACTCCCTGTTTGTCCCAAGCAGTGGGAAGAGCAGGACACAAGAGGAAGGCTGACTTACCACCTTTCAAGGCTAAAATTTGACAGTCTCAGCTAGAGCAGTGACAGCATCTCCTGTGCTGACTAAATGTGACACTGGCTGGAAATTTTTTCTTAAAAGATGCTGCTCTAAGCAGGATTTAGCTATTACTTGCCATGCTATTGCACAGCCCTGCAGGAGGTCTTTGCAGGCAAACTGAACTCATTTAAGGTGGTGTGTGTGTGTGCACTGCAGAGCCAGAGGAAAATCCTTGCCTCAACTTGCAGCAAGTAAAGAATTATATTCTTTGAAACCAGAAAAAATTATGTTACATCCAAACAGATATTAAAAATGTTGCATTTTAGTCAAAAGGACAGACATGGTGAAGGTGAATTTTCAAAAGCAGCACACTAAGCTCTGTAATTTCTCATATACATGATGACAATTTTGTGTTTATTTAATATTTTATGAAGAAGCCAAATTTCAGTTGTACGAACACTTTGGACAAACCACAAAAGCACAGAGGAGGTCAAAGATGCATCATTAACTGCATTAAATATTCCAAGCATAAGCCCCTGAATTTAATATTTCACAAACAGTTAACAATTTATTTTATGATCATCCATAAAACACCTTCATTTCTCTACTACTGCCAGTAGCGAATTTGTTACCAAATTGTGTACATTAACTCTGGTTAATGTAAACAAAGACATATATACGCCTGAAGCCAGGAAAATAATAGGATCAGGTTTACAGCTACAGCCAACTGGTGTAGCTCTGACGGCTTTGCTTCTGCTCTGCAGCTGACATTCAGCTCACAGAATGAGACACCCACATTTAGGCATCTATAGGTGTGCACTGAAGTTTCCATTTCAGTCTGTGGAGATGTAATCAGCACTGATGGATGGCTGAGTGGTGCTTTGAATTCCACTCACCATAGGGAGTAGAGCTCCACTAATATAGCCCTGGGCACCCAGATCAAGTTATCTTGCTTCACAGATGCATCTTCCTCCAGCTGAGGGTCTGATCTGTAGTATGAGGAATATAAAAACAATCCCGGTGGGACAGATCTGTGCCTACTGCCCCCTCATTGGCATGGCCAGTGCTTCACCTCCAAAAGAGACAGGCATAACTTCTACCTGTACAGGAAGCTGTTATTCCTCTCTCTGGACTACGAACTTCCATCTCCCATCCTGTTCTCATTTTCCAGATATTCCTATCAATTACTTAAACAGACTCTCCTGCCAAGTGTCACAATCTTTTGGCTTTGGAATTGTTTTTTTTCCTCTTCTTTGTGGAGTTAACTGAACGTTCAGTGCCTGGGAAGATGCTTCTTCAAAAAATGACTCTGTCAGCAAGGTAAATCAGACCTTTACCTGGAGCCAGTAATGTATTAAATAAAGAATCTGATGTGATTTGCAATTCCATATTCAATGATTACAATCATCTGCTGGACTTTGCAGTGCTGGCAGAGTCACTTTTTGCCTCTTTGTTGTAACCTGAAGAAAGATGTTTTCTTCTTCCAAAGAGACGCAGCACTTGCTAAAGGTTTATATGCTTGGAGTTTTACTTTTCTGATTTTGCTTGTTTATCTTCTTGCTCTCAACTGGCCTGATGCTCTTTGAAGGTACCTGTTAGATTCATCCCTTTCTTTTACAGGTTATTCCATTTCTACGAGATATTTGAAGATGGGCCTTTTCCTCTAAATGAGTGGGGTTTGTGCCACTGCTTTTTTCCCCTTTTGATGGCACAATGACAGCTTTGCTCCCAGGTGCCTGCTTTGTTCAGAGTCCCTGCATGCTCAGTGGAAGCAGTGAGCAGGATTACTGCTCCTTCTTATCAGCATCAAAGCTGCTTTTCTAACTGTGATGGGCATGAACTTGAGTGAGCAATGGAGGGGACAGGCAGGCAAAGATATTTATCGGTGGGGTACCTGCTCTTTGAATTAAAGTCACCGTTCCTTCAGACTGCTGGGTCAGCTGAAGTAAATAAGAGGAGAAACCTGTGCAAAGAAGCTCTGTTTTAAATCTCAGATCACAGAGTAGTTCTGCAGCAAAATATACAAGGACAGATTTTAGGGAAAAAAAAAAGAAAAATATGTAAGATCCACAAATTTTTCCATTTTTACACTTATGGCTGTAAACAGAAATAAGGTACATGTCCCCAGATACCTGCTGTATCTGCAGCTACTGCTGATGCACAAACCCATGTCATCTAAGGAAGTATCCAGATGTTTGTTCAGACTGTACAATTGCTGGAGAAACAGATTCTTCAAAACTCTTCATGTGAAATATCTGTCAGACTGGTAATCCCAATATTAGGTTGAAGGGGTTGGTTTTGGAATGCTTTAAATTAAAGGAGAAAAATGGGAGGAACTGCTAAACTAGTAGGACTGGTAAACAAGGAAATCCCTGAATAAATCTTTAGGGGCACAGGGCTTTAGGCTGACAGAAGTTCGACTGCAAACAGAATATCTCATTTCCACTAAAGGGTTCTGCGTTAAAGACTTTTGGCTCATCCGAGGTCCACTGAAGCCAGCAAAAACACTTCCATCTTTTTCCATGTGTTTTAGGTCAGGAACTTTCTGTGGAAGATGTGTAACAGATATAGCACATTGAAAGCAACAGACACATTTCTAGCTTTGCAGAAAATCTAGTTAAGGAGGGAAAACAGGCAGAGGAGTCAAAAAGTTTTGGATTTTTTTGGTTTTTTTAGCAATGATAAATGACTGCAGACTAATTCTTTTACACACCTAAGAATACTGGTCCCCGGTTCCCTTGCCTTGCCACTGTTTGTAGTGCTCTGTTGTTTCTTGACTCACTGTGATCTCCTTTGGAGCAAGGATTGTCTTTCTGTTCTGATTCTGTATGGCCCCTCCTGCATGTGGCCTGAGGGTTCCCAGCCAAGATGCAGCATAAATAACCAATCAATAAAAAAAGACAGTGTCCCTTGTAAAGACAGTAAGCAAAAGTGCCAGACTTCTCACAGTTTTTGGCTTGCTTGAACACTCCCCACAGTCCTCTTCTGTGCCCTTCTGGGCTGCACAGTGCCAAAGGACTCCACGACTTTGTCCCAGCCCTTGCTAAAATGTTGGTGGGGAAGCACTGAGCCAAAGGCACTCAGCATGTTTCAAAAGATACTCAGTCCCTTGCAGGATGGGACCCTGATGCATTACAACTGTATCATTATCAAGAAGGATAAAGCTCTTCTCAAGTCATGGATACTGAATTGTCCCTGTGTAAGAAAATGGGAAATTATACGTACCATGCCATGAAGCAGTTCATTTTGAGAAGATTTATTCCAATAGCTTGCAGTTCTCCTGACTGCTTTGTACAAATTTTGTGGACAGCAAAAACAACTGCTCTTCTGGCATGATCTGGAGCTAATTCATCAAAAAGTAACAAGTATTCCATTACTGGCTCCCTGTCCTCTTTCTGTAGGCATTCTGCCATTCTGGTTAGGTATCCTGGCATCTTGTCCTGGAGCATCCAGCAGACCTCTTCCCAAGAGCTGTCCGTAGGCTCCGCTCCTTGCTCTCAAGCATACTGTTGCCTGGAAAACGTTACAGCTCTCTGCACAGGCATCAACACCCCTACATAGAGACAAATGAGACTGTGTCACCCGGATCACCTTCCATGGCTGTAACAGCAAAGGCCTCAAACTGCTAATTAAAAATAGATCAGAAGAGAGAGGAGCCAGCAGGCTTTGAGCCTCATCAGAAATGTATGAAGCAAAGACTTTGGATGACATCAGGAAGCGCTGACTAAGTGATCCAGTCCCCAGGACTCCCACTAATACGACAACCACTGCCTAGAGATGAGACTGACTGCTAGGACTGATTAAGCTGACTAGCTGCAAAGTGGCCATGAGATTAAAAATCCCCTGTGAGGTCGATAACTGAGGCCCGGCAGGTCTTTGTGGAAGGGATGCTCCTGCGAAAGGGATGACATTGAAGGCGACCGGGCGGGATGGAGCGGCACTTGCAGCCCGCTGCCAGCAGGTGGCGGTGCGGGACCCGGGACAGGGCGGCGGGGAATCCTTATCCCGTTATCCCGAGCGATGCCTTATGGGATTGCAGTAGCAGAGCGAGAGGGACCCCCAGCCCCTGGAAGCACCCTGGCAATAAACACGTTCATCCCTAAACCCCAACCTTATGGCCACTGGAAGCACTTCCCAGGCCAGATTTTCTACAGCGCCATTTAAATATCCAAAGACGTTAATGGTAGATACTTCCATTCTAGACCATGGTTTGATTTTTCTTCATTTAAAGAATAAAAACCCATGAGTCGGGTTCATTTTTTCTCACTCATCTCGCTTTCAGATCCTCAACAACACAACACAGAAGCAGGGCACTGATTTGAAAACAAGTATTTTGAAAAAAAGTATTTTGAAAATGAGTATTTCCCCTTTTTTTTTTTGCGGTTAACTGGAGAATTCATTGTGGTTATGAAATCCTTTTAAATCTGAGTGACACCGTCCCTTTAGGGGAAAGCAGCAGTACTGAAACACTGAAAATGGTTTCCCTCATCAAAGGTAGCCACGAGGAGAGGGAAGCCACGAGCAGGGATTGCAGGCTGACTGTGCTGAGTGGGTGAAGTGCAAAGTGTGTCGAAAGAGTAGGTGGTTTAAAATGGATATTGATGCATAAACTACAAGGTGTCCTTGAACCTCAGAGCTCTAAGAGGCAGTAGAAAGAGCTCAGAAAATGCTTAGATTCAATTTTATTTGTATTGGTAGTGCACTTGCCCTGGGAGCTGCAGAGACCCTGTGATAATTTCACTGGGATGAACAAGGAATGGAAAGCCTTATGTCTAGGGAAGAGAGATGCTCATAGGAAAAAGTGCTCCATGTACAGAATATTTATTTCATAACTACAGGAAAGGCACTCGGAGTTCCAGTCACATTAAAAATCAGATCTCTCAGTGACTTTGTGGATTTAGACTCTGAGGTCTTTGTGTTTTGGTTTTCTGGTTGCAAAAAGAGACAAACAACACAACTTGCCTGCTGGAAGCAGAAAAATGTTGACAGATAACACAGGGACAGGGGCCCTACCTGAAAAGGGCAGTCCACAAAGTGGGTTTGTCACCAGGGGGTTGATTTGTCTGTCATCAGCCGGATAAGTCAAAGTGTTCCTACTCTGACAAAATCCATCTTGTGCAGGAGGTGAGTGCTAACAGACAGGCAGCTCTTTGGTTTTCCTGAATGGCACCAAAATCTTATGGTTTCCTTATTGAAAAGACTGAGTTTCACTTTCCAAAAGCTGCTTGTCACCTGTGACCAGCCTTGTCCACCACAGCACCTTCAGCAATGAAAATGACAAATACGCTGACACAAAGATGGAAATGTGACCAAACCCACATATCTCTTTCTCCCTGTAATCAGAGCAGTTCTTCTTCTCAGGACAGTGGCAGTTGGACCATCTCCCCCACCAGTTCTCTATGGCTTCTGCAAAGCAACCAGAGGATACTTTGGATGGAACTGTTGGGAATAACCATGGAAACAATCTCTCCTATTCACAAGTCAGGAGCAAACTGCCTATGTAAAAGCCCCATGGGGTCAAAGGGTACAAACCTCTGCCATATGATGGGGACAGAAAGTTTTCTCAAGTATGAAACACTGGAAATATTTCTCTCTCCCACACCAGGGTGTCACTCCCTCACTGCAGCTCACTTCTTCCTAAGTCTTAGCAGGCTGCAACCTAAAAATCAAACCAACCCTGCTTAAATTTTGCACTGAAAAGCAACTGAGTAGCTTTGTGAGGGCAAAGGCCCTTGGCATCAACTAAGATTCAACACTGTTAACTCTCTCAGTTTGCCTACAAAAGCACAGAGCAGGAGAGACAGGAGAACCGCCTTGGCTACATCCCACCCATGGGAATGGGAAGTCTCAGTGGATGCATGGATATAAACAGGGAGCTGAGTACAAGCAACTGGCAGCACACAGAAGCAGAGTTGTCTGAGGAAATAAAAAAGCGGGATGTGCTAAAAGCCAGCCATTGTCTCCACCTGGAGAGTTGCCCACTCTGCAGGCACTTACTGCCTGTCTCATTTTTAGGCTGAACTTAATATTTAGAGAGTTCTGGAGATGACACTATCTGGATTTGTGTGACACAAAGCATAAACATACCCGCCACTCCCTCCACCCCCCCCACCCCCCATTCTCTAGAGGCACCTGGTTGGATCTCTATTTTTTCTTGCCAAAACACCATCTTCTGCCTAGTCTGAAGGAACTTGGCCCATCAATGCAGCCCAACACTCTTTGGAGCATCATCAGAGATTTCGAGACCTACATTAGCTGAGCAGCAGGCAAGATTCCAGTCCCTCTAAATATTTTCAAAGCACTCGGCTCCCTGAAGGAAGAGATTTAAGAAGAAATTGGCATGCAGTAAAACTACTCGTATTTGTGCTGCCACTGTCAGAGAAATGGCTGTGGGCTTTTTTTTGGAAAGTTCCAGGTCCCCACTAACATTATGAAATTTGTGCCATTTTGTTTGTATCTGACAATGTCCAAAATGATGAAAAATCAATTCACATGGTCCCCAGCTGGGTGCTGAAGAGAGTTAGCAACTCTGTACATTGCTATTTTACCTTTCCCTCATGGCAGTCTATGCCCTTGGGAACTGAAATCCCTGCTCAGTCCCTCCCTTTTTTTCTGCAATGTATTCTGTAAGTGCTCTGCTTTTCCCCACTGCAATGAAAATTAGATCTTCTGGCATCCTCACTTTTGGGTATAATAGGCTGGGAATTTGCAGAAGATTTCTAAACTGAACATACAACAGTGGTAAAACTGCCTGGCTCTGCAGCAGATATCCAGATGGGGTGCCAAAGACTGTGGTGAAGATCCCATGGTGGGGAAAGATGACCAGAAGGGCTAATACATCCAAAGTAGGTTGCCCCCAGACCTAGGAGGGACAAGAGATTTGTTGGTTCCTTTTTCCTGCCATCTCTTTTGATCTGTGCCCACCACAGCCTCTGCCAAGGAGGATGACACACTGCTGGAGATGCTGTGGTTCAGTGTCCTGTCCAGCATAGGGCATCTCCAGGTGAAAGGCAGAACTTGCAGGTTCTCTTATGTTGGATCTGCAGTTATGGCATTTTCCTACATTTATTGGAGCAATATAAACTAATTAACACCTCAGTGCAAACCCAGTGCAAACAGTCTGAACCAAGTCCGTCACTGTACCTGTCAACTCCCCCCTCAGGTGTGCTACTCCCACCTTTGGCAGTGCCATCATGGGACATAAACCATAGGATTTCTCTTGTCCCCAAGTGGCCCAGTCTCTCTGTGGGGAAGGAAGAAAGGATTTTAGCAGAGTGGTAATGAGCAGAACACCCAGCCCCACAGAAGTGCAGCTGCTCAGAAGCAGATTTTTAGACAAATCACCAGCATGGAGTTAAAAATGTGGATTTGGATGCTGCTATCAGTGGGAATTCTTGACACACATATTTGAGCAGGCAAACAGAAGCAAAACAAATACAGACTGAATACATGTGAGGTTGTCTTGAAAAAAACTCCTATGACTTGACATGACCCCTATCAGGTATCAGGCCATGTTTGCTCTGAGGTTTGCAGCATAAAGGCAAAAACTGAGACACATTACTATGGCTGGATGATAGAACACAGAACAGCTGAAAAAATGGGATTTTTACATTTCCACATGAGTTTTCTAACACCTGTAGAGGAATTCCTGCTGAGGCAGATGCAAGTATCTCCTGTTGCACAGACATAACATGGGAAAGACATGAATTTTGCCCAGGCTGTGCAAAAGTGCTGCCCAAGTGCCATGGTTAACAGTCCTTACAGTTTGTACCCCACCATAAAATGTGGCACTTAGGGCTCATTCTCTAATGCCTCAAGGAACAAATGCTGACCTTCCTTCTATGGGATGCAGAACCTGTTCTGGGGCTATTAAATGATAAGTGTTGGGGTTTAATGTCGGGCAAATTCTTACAGATATTCAACCAGTACCTTCACTGTACAGCATGTGGCTGGAGAGAGCAGGACCAGTCAGCTGTCTGACCATTCTGTGAGGCAGAGTGGTCACAGATTCTAGTTTTGCAATGTGAGTTTTGGGTTTAATGCTAAATTACAAGAAGGTAGAACTGCCAACAGTCCAAAACTTTGTTCACTGACTGATAAAAGAAACAAACAAAATGAGAAATACTATGAGCAAACCCTTTTCATGAAGTGCTTGTGTAACTTGTTTTGCAAATTGTTTTCTATGTTTCTGTGCATGTTCAAGATTTACACTGCCACAATTTGGCTGTGTTAATCTTTAACTAGCCTACACAGCACATGGGCTGATCAGACAGGCAGCTCTTGGAGGGAAGAGGACAGAAAATACAGCCATAAGGAAGGAAAAATGTGTAGGAGTTCAGTTTACAAACCAGTGAAATCAACCCATGGGCTATAAATCAAGATGAAGTTAATGTGTCTTACTTCAAGAAGACCCCAAGCATTGAAGAAAATGAAGTCTGACTGAACTAATGAGACTGAATCGAACATAATGAAAAAGATATTTGGTGCTGGTGTGACAGCAGAGCATCGCCAGGAGCATTCTTTGTTAGATCTGTTTTATTGCAGACATGCTGGCTTGATTCTTGGCATCACTGAGCGAGGGATGTTCACACTAGGAAGCTGAACCCAAATCATTTTACATTTCTGGAGCTGTCTAAAGCTGGATACTTGGAGCCACCTCTGAAGCAAAGCAGCTGGTTTTTGTTGTTGCTCTATTATAGAAAGAAGAGAGAGTCTCTGTGCTGCACTGAGCCCTGTGCATGGGCGTACTGGCTTGGCATTCTTGGCAATTTTCAGCCAACAACAGAAAGTGATAGCTATTATACGGGCATGGGTGCTCAGAGGGGTCCTGGTGACCCTGCCTTGAGTGGTCTGTGCCTTCATCTACCCAACAGGCAGGTGCTGTCAGCTGAAAAGAAAGCACAAAGTTGAGATGTCTCAAATGAATGGGCTGGTTGCAACTGGACTGACGGTTCTGGTGCCTCATGTTTCGTAGCTGCCTGTCAGTGCCCTGATAAAGCTCTTGCTCCACACCTATGCCAGACTTCTGTACTGGACCTGTGTATTTGGCCTCACACCTGAGCAAAGTTGAAGCATTTAGCTGATTCTTGTGTTCCTACTTGCATTCCCCACAGTGAATGTCTCTGCCTCTGTTACCCTGAGCCCAAAGATCACAGTCAGCTTGCCCAGCTCCTGCAGGGGCTCACAAGATCCTTTGTCAGCATTCTGGTTAGGATTTTATGCTTTAAAGGTCTATGACATGTAAAGACACATAACGCTCAGACTGCTCAAAGATCACTTGTTACTGTAGGAAGGGTATTGCCGTACGATCAGAAGACTGTCAAGATTCAGTGACTATCAAATTCTGGCACTGTGTCATGCCCTCTGGACATTATTTTGTCCCAAAAATAGATGTAAAAAGACAGAAGAGTAACATCTGCCCTACATTCAAAGGAGAGCTTGTAACTCAAGCAACATACACATAAACCAAGTTGTCCATATCAAACAGAATTTGTGAGTCGTACAGACAGATTTCCCAGACAGTACCAAGCTGGTTTATTCATGCACCATAGCTGTCAATAATGATGTGCACTTGCTGCTAAACAGCATGCACAGTGTAGGATAAGTTCCAGAATTCTGGGGCAGGAGGTTGCAAAGCCTTCTCTGGGTCTTCTGCCCTGGTTTGGAGTGTCTACAGAGCTGAGTAGAACCTGTGGTAAACAGACTTAGATTTTCATCTCTTCATCACCAAACATGACCTCCAGGGACTTCTTACCTTTGCAGAGGAGCAGCATGCTTTGCCTCTGACAGGGACTGCCTGCTTTGGCACTTGTACCCTATCCTAGCAGGTCACATAGATGACTAACACACAGGAGCTTGCTCTGGGCGTGCTTGGCCATATCTCTGCTGCCACATGTGTTGGAAAGCATCAGGTCCCGCTCTCATACCCATCAACAATCCACCCACAATGCTGCAGACCTACAGCCTGGGGTTATGTTCCCTTAGACATGCCCTCAGCACTCCTCTAGACACCAGAGTGAATAGACACGTCTCCAGGCACTGAGACATAATGTTGCTACAAGAGCTGACATGAGAAGCTGCAGGATTTCAAGAACTCCAGAAAACCCAAACCTTTCTGAGGGTCCTCTGGATCCAAACTTGTTTTAATAAGCTGGGCCTCTTTGGGTGCAGCATCAATCAAGATTATATGTTTCAAGCAACTACCTGGTGACCTTGAACTCAGGCTCCAAAGTACTGTGAACAGGGGTGTTTTCAGAGCTCTCACACCTTTACAAGAGAGCATCATTTTAAGACTCTCCTGAAAATAAAGGCTTCGCAGACACGGAAATGGGCACCACTTCTAGGTCACTGTATGAGAAATAACAGGATGAAGCTTATTGAAACAAATACAGATACATGATTTGTATACTGCTGATTTTTTGCTCTTAATGTCTGCTTTTATCTTACACTCTTATTAAATAACATTGCCTCTGCCAATTTTATCTTACTGTGATCCCTTATGTCACTAAAGCAAATCAATTTTCAGGTTTCTATTGAATACCTGAAGGAAGAAGAAAAGGTTTTACACAACATCCTTTGTCTCTTTCTTTTCTCTCTTAGTTTTGGGTAATTTCTCCACATCAAAAATACAGTGGTATTTTGTCTGCCTTCCTGGTTGAAATTATGCAATGTTAAGAACTGTATATTCACTTAAGTTTTAATTTTCAAATAAACAGCTTATCAAACTTACATGAGTTTAGATGTAACTGTGTCCATATCATATACCTGATATTCCAGTCCTGAAAGGATTTTGAATTAATAGGATCAGTTCTTTTTATAGTAAAAGTCAGAAGAAAATAAATACATGTGAAGACGTTTACAGTTTGATATTCTGAGCTTTGTAAAGCTCTGAGTTTTTTAAATATCCAGTGAATTTAATGGAAATTCAAAGTGTAAAAAACCAGGTCATGAATGACTGCAGATAAATTTGTGGCTAATAAATAAATTCACTTGTGGCTGATGATAAAATTAATGTTTTTTGTATGTATTAATGAAGATAAGAAAAACTTACTTGAAAATATGTTTCTCTAAGATTTCCAATGTTTTGACATTCTGTTTACATCTTATTCCTAAAGTGTTTTTGCCCTATGAGCACCACAGACAAGTAAATATGGTATAGTTACATTTACAAGCCAGATTAATTTTAAAGGCCTACAAGAACAGACTTGATGAAGACAGAAAGTCGGGACTATGATCACTTTTCCTTTCTCCTGTCAATCAACTACCTTTGGTCAATCTCCTCACATAGGCACTTCCCCTACTGTCCATGTTTTAGGAGGAAAAGATGCAGAGTGAGAACCAGCAACTGATCAACTTAATGTACTTCTGAGAAGTCACTTTGTCCAATTGGCATGGAAGGGTGGAGGGAGTGACACGTCCTGACTGGACAACTTGCTCCATGACTCCTCTGATCCGCTGCACTTCTCCTGGGGGCTGAGGTGGTACAATTTTACTTGTCTCCCCTAACATCAGCAGATCTGACATGAGCAAGGTGCAGAGCCACTGAATAAGAAAATGCCATCCTGGCATCCCTTTTTCGGGGTAAAACTGCCCTTTATCTCACCCAAACAAAAGTGTGTGTAGTGTTTTTTGCAGTCTCAAAATGAGCATAATAGCTGCTGGCAACAGATCTATTTTCATCATTATCAAGGGCCCTGTGATTATGTGTGTTATTGGTTCCTGTTGAGATTGTTACAGTGAAAACCATTTGTGGAAAATTAAAATGAATAAAAGCTTAAAAATCCAGGATCATATTTCTCTGTTGTCTCCTGAGGAGTGAAATTAAACTACCTATGTAGGGGAGAAAGCCAAGAGCTCTTGTAAATGGGAACATCCATTTGCATGGAGTGTTTACATCTAACAAATGTGCTTTATCCTTGAGAATTTACCCTGCTTGTTGTCCAGGAGAGCTCAGCCATTATTTAAGCATGGAATCATTAATAAATACTGCTAGCAAAGAAACCTGTGCTGGGTTAAAGCACGTGCCAATGAGGAAATCTTGCCTGTAGAATGTGCTGACCCTTTGGCAGGCTTTGGCACAGATTAGGAAAGTACCAACTGAAATAGAAAGGAAATCATAGAAGTGCCATTAGGTGGGAATTGCCTTGACCAACTTTCCTGACTTTGGCCTTAACTGGTGAGAGTTGGTATGGAGATAAGTAAGACAAAGGACCAGCCTTGATCAGAGCAGGTCTTAAGGAGATGATCTAGCAGACCCAAATTGTATCATGGATCCTGGAAAAGCATATGTCTTCAGAAGGTGTAGCGGTGCTGAAGTTCATGTCAGTGACTAAAATCCACAAAGGAACACTGAAATTAAGAAGGTCTTCACATTTGCTTCTTTTTCACGATCAATCAGCGGATTGGCCTATGGATGCAGGGAAATTTAAAGAAGGTCTTTACCTTTCCCAGTCTCAATGCAAACTAGAGGAAGCTAGGAAGTGACAAAGACATCATTTTTGCTTCTTCTCATTTTGGCATCACTGATCTCATGGAGGATAATGCCACTTACATGTTCTTCTTCCTTAAGCCCTTGCATTAGTGGTTCTAACTGTGCTAGAAGGTTCTCACTGCGCTAAGGACACACCTGAGGTATTTGTGAGCAGACCTTTGTGGCAGTGCCCACACACAGTTCTACCACTCCATTTTCTCTGGCCTCACTGGCTTGGCTCATTGGGTTACTTGGGACTGCAGAGCCGGATCAGTGAGGGCAAGGTGGCTGAGATGGCATCTGATAAGATTGGAGTGATGTTGACTGGATGGGGAAAGCATCCAGAAGAGGTGCTTGGCATGATTTTTGAGCTCAGCCTTTTGCTGATGCAGTTTGCTGAGAGCACAGTTCTGCAGCCCAGATGGTGCCAGTGGGAAGTGTGAGCCCCTGATCTGAGTGAAGGATGTGCATTGTGAGGTTAGATACACAAGGCTATCTAGTTCATGCCTAACCTCTCCAAAAAGTGTTTAGCTGCCTGCTTGTTCAGTAACATTTTCCAACTTTGGTTATGCATCACAATAGTCATCATACTTTCTTTTGCTCTGTAGCTTCTATTCCTCCCTCCACACCCTGGTGCTTGGGAGAATTTTGGTTTTATCTGCATTGCTGGAGAGCTGACAGTTTTAGTATGTGGTGATTGACACACCAGTTTATTTATTATGTGTTATTCTGTGTCATAACTGTAGTGCAATACAAGGCCAGCTGCGTGAGAGGGCCCATTTCCTAGTAAACTCAGCCCTCGTTTGTTCTCATAGTTCAAAGGTCCCTGCAGGGAATTCTCAAGACAGAAGTTGCCCAGAGATAAAAGAAGACTTATCTACAGATTTAACTGCAGATAGTCAAGTATGGATAAAGGGAGTATTTTGTAACACAAAACCCAGTTAATATCTAAGAGAGATACCTCCAGCAGGACGTGGCAAAATGGTATGAAGAATAGTGCAACATCTGTTTTACTCTACCAGAACCACTGAGAGGGGTCAAAATGAAGAAGTAAGAAAGGCAAAAACCACAAAGCATGGCCAAGAAGTCAGGTGAAAGACAGATGACTCTACAGAACTACAAATCACAAGAAGGCAGCACAAATATATGGCATTAACATTCACTTTTGGGCTCTGCACAAAACACTGCTGGTAGCTGTGAGAGCTGCTGCTAGCCCTGCTAGCCCTTGTACTCTGTCTTGACTGGGTGTGAATGCTGCTGCAGGCATTTAGACAGAGAAAACTGGTCTGTACTGGGTTTTGCACCAGAGCAATTTCTGTGTTATTACTGAAAAACCGAAGTTTGGCCACCACCTGAAGTTTGGAGTCCTCTTGCAGGTCACTGCAAATTGAGAGGGCAATTGACTCAAATTGCTTCCAAGTGAAACAGGGCAGGCATTAGAAAAAGCGAATGTTAGTTTCATTCGGCTGATTGGAAAGTGGGGCACACAGGGATTGCAGGTGTTCCCAAAACTGCTCTGGACCCTGTGCTGGTTTTTGATGAGCCTGAAAGCTGCACATGAGCCTTATCTTATGGTATTCCTCAGTGAACTATGATGGCACTTGTAATGTAGAGAGAACATTTCTGTTTCCTAACAATTGCCACAGAATGGTTTTTGGCCTTTTTCTCTCTGTTGTTTTTATGCAAGAGCTCACTTCAACTCTAATTTTTCCTTGAATAGATTTTGTGAGGCTGCAGGCTGACCCAAATGCCCTCAGCAAGCAGAAGAAAAATGCTGGTGCCAACAGCTCAGTGATAGCCTGTGGCAGCTCAGCAGCGCACTGAGCAGCCAGAGCATCAGAATGGTAGTTTGGGAGCTCATTGCTGCTCATCTCCACTGCCTAATTGGCAGAAAACTCCATAATTGCTATAAGTCAACAACACCAAGAGTTCAACACTGAAATCAGACAGGAGAGCAAATTAGGTGACTGTACACGGCAGGTACACACTTCTAGCAGGAGAGCCAAAGATTGTGCATCTCACAGCAAGTGAGCTATGAAGCAAGTCCCTACACATACACACATATCCTCCCCCATGAAATAGATTGAGCTCTGTGAAAATGCTGATGAACAAGGAGTTTGGCAGGTATTGATCTCATGGCACAGAAAGCGAGTCTGACATAGTTGGGTTAAGAAGTGAGAAGCCTTTGCCTTCTTGTTAAAGAATTTATGGACACATCTAGGCCTGTGAGGCCAGGCTTAGCTCGTCCCTGCTCAAAGAGGAATGCACGCCTCCAGCTCTGCTCTATTTCCATTTGCAGGGACCAGAAGGTTTTTAACTAACCTCAGCTAAACCTTGAGAAATGCCACTCAGTGAAAGGCACAAGAAACATCCAAGGTTTTTCCCCTTGGATTTACATAACCCATCTAAATGGCCTTCTGCCTAGACTCTCATACATCCCCTCTGCTGCATCATCTTGTCTCCCACTTCTCTGCAGACTCATAGAAGAGCAGCCAAAACATGAGGGCAGGGCGATTTGAAATCAGTGGTGCCAACCTGCCCTATAAATAATGTATATAGATCTTTTGTAGTGGTGAATTTTGCTTCTGAATCATCAGCTATGTTATCTTTCCCATTCCTGCCTTCTGCTGCAGCCTTCCTGTACCCCTCCGAGAATCAAAGTTATGTAAACAGTAGATTTGAAGTGTGGTTTTTGCTACGGGTTCAGCAACCCACTGAATGGCTCCTTCTGCTCACTGACTTCACAGACGAGCAGAACTCCTTATCCAGGGAACAGGCAGCTGTGGAGCTGGTGCTCAAAGATGGCAATAGAAAAGAGGCCTTGAATAGTAACAGTACTGCAGTGCTCAGTGAGAAAGGACATCAAATACAGTTTATATAAGCAAACAGGATTGTATCCAAGACAAGCCTGACCCTGAACATCCTTTTTTTCCACTTTCAGGGGTGAAAAAATGCAAAGGCTTTAAATACTGGTGAGGCAGAAGTAGAAATTCAAAGACCAAATCAAACATTTTCCTATAAACCAAAACCTAATTATGATTAATTGCTTAGAGATAGTATGCTATGCCAGTACAGTAGGATGTGAGCAATTGGCTGAGATGTGTTTGTGCAGTTAAAACTTAAAACTAATGCAAAAGTTCAAGATTTGTAAATCTAAGAGCTGCTGTTTGTTTTGCTCAAAGAGACTAAAGCCTGCTGAAAGTGTCATTCCAGCCAGGAAAAAGGTGATCGCTTCAAGAGTTCAGATGTGGGGCTGCGTATTGCACTACCACATCTGAAATGTCCCTAGAGTGAAAAGAACAAACAGTCTGAATATCAATAAAGTCTGAATTGTGTCTCAGTGCATTTGTAATTGTACCAAGCATGCTAATGGTTCTGAAGCAGAGACTAAGTGCATGAGACAGCCCCCATGTCTTCTGTGGGAAAGCATAAACAAATACTAAAAGTAAACAATGTTACAGGATTAAAAATAATTCCCTGCAAACTCCAACTGAGTGATACTTGCACGAAGATGCTTCAGATCCAAAAGCAGACAGAAGGTGTACTTACTGCCATCTTCTTTCCATCAGTTTGGTCTTGTTGGGTCTCTAAGGACAAGCATAGACACCAGTCAAAGCACTTAGCTTTCCAAATGTCCATAGAGGTCACTGTTGGCCAAAGAGATCCACTTTTTCCTCTTCTTATCCCTTATTCTTTTTTGAGAGGCTGAGCCTGTTGCTGACCACCTTTGACTCAGAGGAAATACTGGGATCTGAACTGAGCCCTGTGGTTGTGGCTTATGAGTCTGTAAGGGCCCATATTTTTTGATGCTGATGTCATAAAAAGTAGTTCAATTCTCCGACAGCAATAGATGGAGCAATTCTTAACTGATGTGAATTTTCTGCAATGGTAATAAGCAGTAGGGGAGCACTGTAACAAGGCAACCTACTCTCACATAGATGCTGTCCCTCCACATCAACAGGGAAAACTCCCTCTCTTAAAACTGTAGAACTTGGTCCCTTCTCTCTCTCAAGATGCTGCAAAGCAACAGCTCAGGGGTACAGATGCTCTTGATTGATGAGCTCTTCCTTTTCCTTTCTTCATCTTTTGTACAGACAGTGTTGGGCGTGGAGGGGGCAGGATGGAGAGTCCAGAGTAGTACTGGCTTGCTTCTGTACCCTGGTGGAAGCCTGATGGTTTTTGGGGTGTCCCTCTGCCTCCTCAACCTCCCAGTGCTGGGACCACTGGCAGCATGGGGACAATGCACTGGTGATCTCTGGTGATCCCTTCTTTTTTAGCTCCATGCCCTTGGATTTTCACATGTTCCAGGCTGGCACTGGTCCCTGAGCAGTGGGTATCTGAGTTTGGCTGAAGACTCTAGGATACCACAGTTCATATACAAACAGCATAGTTGATGAATCAAGCCCACCTAATGTCTTGAAGGACTAGACTCCACCAGCCCCACTGCTGCTGTTCTGTTCCCCAGCAACAGCACAGGTTCTCAGTAATTTCTATACTTTCACTGCCTCCTAGTATTTTGTCCCCTGAACATTGAGTTCCCCCCTATGTCCCAGGAGCAGGTGGGCACCTGGGTTATCTGAATGCAATTGTGTGCAGCACATTCCTCCACCGACTTTTCCCTTCCCCCTCAACCACATTGGATCATTAATGAGTCTATTACTTGGGTCATTAATTATTATTTATGCAGAAGCTCGATAGAACATTGTCAGCTTGAAGAATCATGTTCCTAGATGCAAATGTAAGTTGTTGCTAAAACTGAAAACATTGACCAAGTTTGCTTTTTCAGGTTCTCGATGCACCTGTCAGTAGGCTGAGCAGCGCCACGGCATTTCCTTGCTGCACTTCCATTTGTGTTCTCCAGCTCAGTCCTCACTACCACTGTTAGACTCTTCTTGGGAAGAAACATCAAAACCTAATAAAACCTAATTATTAAAACACTATTAAAGATAAGCTCCCCTTTCTAATAACATAAACCTTCCTTATCACATATAGCCGTGCTTTCCTCAGGCATTTTCCAGCAGTGATTCTTTCAGCCACAAAAGAATAAAACTCCAAAGCACTGCGATTGAAAATGTGCCAAGCTTTATTGACAAGGAAGCATCAAGGCTTTGTAGAACTATGAAACAGAAGCCTACAGAGAAAGAGATACATTATGTATAAGAAGATATTCTAGAAAATACCCAAAGGGAGAATCTAACTAGCCTTGAACAACTGTGACAGACTTCCACCCTCAGCGCTTATATTCCTGGTGAAATCCAGTGAAGAGAACTGATCAAGGAGCTGAAATCTATAAAAGACAACAATTCACAGGTTTCACACAGTGATGATCCTCTGTATAAAGTTAGACAACTTGGAAAAGGAAAGAAAGACAGGCAAAAGATTTGGTGGCTTATTTTCTGTTGGAAATTAGAATGGGGTTTTCAAACTTCCTGAGCGAGAGGTGAATTTAACATTGTAAAAACTTGGAGGGAAATGTGGAATTGCATAAGTTAACAGATGCATAGAAACAAAGTAAGTGTCAGCAAAAGTGAAATTTCAGCCTGGTTGTCTACACATATGTAGTAGGCAAAGAGCCAGCAGGTACCTGAAAGACTTGGAGGTCCAAATGTACTAAAGACATTGACAAAACAAAACATTTCAAAACAAAAAGAAACTAGTCTTTGACTGACAACCTAATTTATACATTGGCAGCCTTAAGCCCCTCTCACACACTTCCAATTCTTGAGTGATCTTACATGTGCTTTAAGGCAGTCACAGGTATCTATGTTTTGTCTGGAAGCTCCTAATGTTTCAGGTACCTAATTCCACTAAGGAGCTTATTGCCTTACAGTTGTCTTAAAAGCATGGTGAAGGTATTGATTCACACCACAGTTTAATCCATCCCAGAAGACCACTCTCAGCATCCCAATACAGAGCCTATAACAGCAATAGCTTAGTCATGCTTTTCCAGACAATAAAGAAAATAAGTGGTTTAAATTCTAGGAAAGCTGCAAATGCCAGCATTTTAACTTGCAGTAATATAAAGAACACTTGTTTTCCAAGAAAATGTATTGGCTCAACAAACTTAAATCCCACTGTGATCTGCTTGGACTCTTTTTCCTCATCCACAATATTTTCAGTGCCCTAGAAGCAGACCTTTTTAAGGACACCCTAAGGAATCCCCTTTCCATCTGTGAAATCTGCAGGCTGAGGCTGCTGTTGGCTTGTTCAACCTCACCACAACTTTCTCAGTCCCAGTTTCCAGCACTTTATGCCAAGTTTGACAGGAGTCAGCCTGAAGCCCTGCCCCTTCGCACTTCCTCGGACAGTCCTGATGGGTAGATCTGTGCTGTCAAGTAAAGCAGCATCAGCTTATCTCTTCATTCATCAAAATTCATCTTTAAACGCTTCACCTCCAAAGTTCTCCAAGCTAGACCTCCAACTCTGATTTTCTAAATATTTTTTTGAAATAACTGTCCCCAAGGGATAGTCTGAAGCCTGTTTCCTTCAGCCTTTCCTAGCCAAAGCATCACCCTTTTCAGCAGGCCCTGGAGCATAGCTACAGGGGCCTTTCCATACAAATCCCTCTGGATCCTAAAACAGTCTCGCTGGGGTTCCCAGCTCACTGCACAGGAGGGCTGAGCTACCCTTTGTGTTCTTCTGGTCATTGTCCTGTGGGGCAAAGGACAAGGTTCTCTTTCCCCTTGAAAGAGGACCTACTGGAGCTGCTCTCTGGCTTCAGCTGTCCTAGCTCTACAGCCCAGCAACACTGTAAAATGGGATGTCCCACGACACTGTCTCTAAGTGGGAAAAAACTGCTGGAAGCCATGTTCAAATTGCCTTTCCTGTCCCCATTAGTGAAGTCCCAAACAATTGTTCAGGGAATGTTGTTTGCACAAATAGCATTTGGGTAGTTTGCACGCTACATTTCCATCTGGAGCTAATCTTTTTTTGTGCAGCTCCAAACACATGGAGAATACTGTCATGGCTTAAATAATGGCACCACTGAACAGAGAGCAAAACTTGCTAAGCAATGAATCCCAAAGAGTGCTGAGCCCTGAAGGTCCAATTTTGCAAAGCTGTTAATCATGGATGTATGTTGTTTTAAGCAAACTGCTGTTGTAGCACCTCGCAAGATTTATTGTTTGTACCCTGACAACACATATCGATTCCTGGGATGTGCAGAACTGAAATAGTTGTTGCAGAAAGTACATCTAGAGCATTAGATCTAGAGCACTGTATCTTGGCTCACCACTCCAGCCAGTTCATCTATCCAGTCTCTCTGTCTCTGTTCAGTGTCCAGTGCACAGCTATCCTGCCCTGCTTCTCAAGCAAAACTTCATAAAGCATCTGAAAATTGAATGGATTCTAAGATCACACCTAGGTACCTTGAGCTCCACAGTCACTTCCTCAGGAAGCATTTGAGAAGCCCTCTGTGTGTGCAAAGCCGATATCTGCTTTTGTTTATGATGTACAACAAATCGAGTCCAAGTCTACATCAAGATGTAATGAATGATGTGATGTAGAAGCAACCTTTGGTTCATCAGAGTAAATTCATCAGTAGCAGAACTCTAAAGAAGTCAGTGAAGTTTTTTGACTGGCTGACAGGGTCTTTGCAGTAGCACAGGAGTCTTTATGTTTTATCTACTGTTACAACCAAAGGCAACTCATTAAAAATCTCAGCTGTCTGGAGTTATCAGATTTTCAGACTAAATACAATTTCTGCACTATTTCCTGCTGTAATTTCCATCTAGCATGATTTAAAGCATGAAAAGTGGCACACAATTAAGAGAATCAATTTGGATGTATTAATTTCATCTTGCGCTTTTTATATAAATCTCATGTTTTCTTCTTCTGGACCACTGGATGTGTCAGTACAAATAACCTGGCAGATTCTGTGACTGTGGGTGAACTTTTCACATGATGGTTCCCATGTAATTTAATCACAGTCACAGTATTGAGGTGACGTAGTAGCAAACCACATTTTAGACTTGCTCCTTCCTTTCAAGCAGAAAAAACAGCAGCATTATGCTGGGATCATCCCAAATCCTGCAGTATGGCTGTCTCAAGGTGAAGGAATGGCTTTGAGCAATGACTGTCAGAAAATATAAGGCTGGGTTTTATCAAAGGCTGCTGGAAGCCAGCTCAGGGCAGGAGAACACCCTTCCTAAGGGGCCAAATCCCAAGTGCCTCTAGCAAAATGCAGCTGGGGCTCTCTATTCCCACAGAATATGAAGCTTTTTCTCCCATTAACATGCTGGTGTTGGCTCACAGACCCAGCAGACAGGCAGGATTGTTTCTGTACCTTGAGGTGTGTACAACTCTGCTCTCCAGCTTGGGCTCTGCATTCTCTTTAGGAAGGATGGGCCCAAGGGCAGTTCCAGTTCCCAGGCACTGCCTGCTGAATGCCTGGTGAAGTGACATGTCCAGGGAAATGGCTGATGACAAACACCCACCATTCTGCTGCCTCTGCTGTCACCCGGGCAGCAGGGGCTGGATGCTTTCTCCAGACTGACCGTGACTCGAAGTATGTGGGCATCCACCCTTTGCCAGTCTCAGCCAGAAAACCTCACACTGGCTAATTCCAGACTAAAAATTTGCTGATATAGTTCCTGGTCTGATGTGCATTAGCTATCAAGTGACCTTAAATGAACAAACTGCAAGTCTAAATGGCAACTGATTACAGCAGGACGTTCTAAGTGAGGGTAAAACAGCTGAAACTTTATTTGCAAAAGTTATCAGTGGTGTATGAGGAATGAAGGGGTGTTGGACTTGCTTTTGGTGCTGAAGAATGCTGAGACCAGCCTGGCTCATCAATCCCAAACTTCAACATTCTGAGGATGTGAAGAACAATGTTTCCTGACAGAAACGGTGAGGATGTGGCACACAAAGTTCCTAGTAAAGAAACCAACAAGTGACAAAGTGATAATTTATCTAAAGCTGCCAAGATAATGGATGCTGAGCTGACACAGCTGGCCTGGCAACATCTGACTGATAATCAATAACTTTATAATGTAAAGCCCCACCTTTTAATGGTAGGGACTTCTAACATACCCCTTTTGGGAGTCTGTGTGGAGATTTCTCCCATGAGTTGTGATGCCCCATAAGGTCACTGCTCCAGGCCATGTGAAAGAGTTTTGCCCATGGTTATTGGTATGGGTGAGTAACATCAATCTCTGCTTAACAAGTATTTTGCTCTCTTTATTACCATTGCTTCAATATTGCTTCAGAAAATAGTGTACTATACTAGTAGCTATAACTATCTACATTGTATAGTAAATAATTCTGACTAGGGTCTTTTAGTCTAGTGATTATCATTATAATTATCCACAAAAGAAGTGTATATTCATATATATTATA
>JAWWEU010000125.1:66977781-67029976 GCA_035583155.1 Acropternis orthonyx
ACCACATCCACAGCCTTCCCCTCATCCACCAGGTGGGTCACCTGATCATAAAAGGAGATCAGGTTGGTCAGACAGGAAAGAAGAGAAGCATCAATTACAAAAATTAATTATGGCCTTGATGACACTGGCTTAGGAAGTCCCTGTTGTGCAGGAGCAATCCTGCATGGGGCTTGCCCTTGTAACAACAGTTTCCAAGACTCGGGAGTTATTGAATAAGTCATTTGCGTGTAAAACTTGAGAAATTATAGTTGGTCATCATGAGCCAAGCACTGTCAGTAAAGTAAGGATGTGAAGGGTCTACCTTTCAGAGAACAGTAGGTCACAGGGTGCCATTTGTAGGACCTTGGCTGCTGTATTCCACTTTAGTATCTCTGCATCATTCAATAATTTGTATTTAGCTAAAGCAACTCTTCCAGAAAGCCCTTTGGTGTCTCAACCCAAAGACTGGAAAAGGTGTACAGTAATACACGCTGTCTTTACTAGTGGTACTAAACTCTGACAGTTGTCAAAGGGTGGGTGATATTACAAACTACTGGTTATGTTTGTTTTAGTGATGCACTGTTCACACTGTTCCTGTGTCCCTTGTTCTGTAATACTGGGAGCTGCCTGAATCGGTGACTTGGCATGTCAGGCCTGTCCAAGTCCTCACAGAAACAGAAGTTTACCTTGTGGTGCTCTGGGACCAGCTTCTCCCTTTATATTCTGTCTCACTTCTTACAAGACAGCGCTGCTCTGTGATGGACTGTATTCTTACTCCACTCTCCAGCTAGAATAGACATCACATACATCTGAACACTCTGTAAGTGGGATTAAAGAATTGTGCTTCCTCTGTTCAATTAAAAAAAAAAATCTTTAACTTCCCATCTAAAGCCTGTTGACTCTATAAGAACCAGCACAGCTGCAACTGCACCTGGTCTTGTCATGTCATGTGTAGGTACAAAACATTTCAGCTGAACCTAATCCAAACAGGTGGAACCTTGCTATGCACAGAATAGCCCAGCACAGCTGCTGGAGGTAAAGCCCCTCTACTGACACTTTACCACTTAAGAGTTATTTATTATTACACTAGTGCATGGGAAACTTTTGGAATGTAACCCACACACAGAGCTCTGCCCTAATCAGTTTGCTATTGATAGCTCAAGAAAGATGGAGTCACTCCAACCTTATTGTGTAAGACCCAACATGATTGCCCAAGGTCACAAGAAACCAAAGGCAAAGCAACATAATTGTCCTTCTGTGTTATGGTTTGAGACATGTAATTGATTTACATCCCTTTGGTTGGCTCTGAATGACAACTTGAGCTGAGCGTGATTTTAGAGGAGCAAGGAGCCCTTCTCACCTGCCCATAGGGATGGCCCTGCCCAAAGGCACTGGGTGAGCTCCTAAAGGAACTGGGAGATGTGACTGTGACCTGGTTTTACTCACCACAAGTTGCCTTGTGGTCATGGAGCTGTTAGGGGAGGAGAAGTAGAACAAGATATGCATGGAAGGATTTAATTAGAGGTGAGAGGCCTGTCTCTTGCATACTTCAGACAGCATGGGAGCTACTGTGGTAAATCCTACCCCAGTCAATTTGTGCATATTTATGAACCTACATATGTATGAATTGCTAAAATCAGGGCATTTTACGCACCTTCACTTTTGTTCACTGAGAGTGCAGCACAAGACTGGCACGTGAAGCGGCAAAATGCCCTGTGTGCTCTGGCAAATACCTGAGCAAATGTGCTTCCCCCTTTTTCGTGGAGTATTTATCCATAAGCAAGGAGTACATGTGCTTCCCTCTCCTCTGCCAGCCCTGCCTGCCACCTTCTCACTCTCCTGCCTCACTCTCTGCTCCTGCCCAGTGAATAGTCAGTCCACATTTCAGATGCAGTGTTGTGGGGCAAAGAGAAAATAATCTTTCTTGTTTTTCCTCTCCTTCATACATCTTCTTTCCTTCTCTATTTGGTGCAGAGACTGTCTGAGGTAATTCTTTAGCCTGTTATGCAAGAAGTCAGACTAGATCATTGTTAATGAACCTCTGCAGACTGTGAAAAATAATCTGTGCTTGGTATAAACCTATTTGCTGAGATGGGAGTGAGTCAGCAGAGATGTCATGTCTGCTGTGCACAGACACGGAAACCTGGCCGCTGGGAGATAAAGGCTAAGTGAAAGCATTTGGACAGAAACACATACCCGTGTGTCTAGGTTATAAGCCGTCTTCTTTAGATCCTGCAACGCCCTCTGCATGAACTCGAATGCATGGCAATCAACACAGGGACGGCCTGGGAAACGAAACAGAAGACATCACTGCCACAGCATGAAATTTGGAGTGTAGCAGCACAGAGGTGAATTGTAATGCCAGGAGAAACCCCACGTTACCAGGCACCCACACTTGCATGTGCACAAAGTTAAGGCTGCCTCTCTATCTATCCTTGTGCAAATGTGAGGGGATCAGCCAAAACCACAAAGGGTTCTTTACTGTGTGTGCTTTTCTGAAGACAGCCCAGACTTAACTCTGCCTGCTGCTTCAGTCCCCAGCCTTCTACCCTTAAAATTGAAATTCTTAACCCTCCTCAGACATGGGTTAATTCTCATCTGATACACTGAAAATAGCAGTGATTCAGGAACCAGACAGGCAGGTCTGTTTTTACAGGAGCTCATACAGACCAGCTTGGCAGGGACAGTGCCAGATCTGTATTTGCTTCCTTTCACCTGCTGCTGTATTTTTTCTCTGCCAGGAATGCAAAGCATCCCACTGGCTCTGCAGCTGGTGCCAGTGTGTGTGTGCACAGAGGGGCAGGACAGGGAAAAGGCAGAGAAGGGGAGGAGGAGGGGACTTGACAACAACTAAAATGGCTCACTTCTGAACGTGGGCATTTCTGCTCTGCCAGGATTGACCCTGCACTGATCTCTGACTGTTTGGTCACAGAGTTAATGAAGGATGGGTTTTCAGAAGAAGAAATTGCAGATACTGGAGGAGATGCAGGGGGAGTGAGGAAAGAAGATATTTTACATTGATCACAGAGCCCCTGTGTTGGGGGGAGTGCCAGAATCCTTGTCCACATGCAGCCGCTTGTGCTGCTCTACCAAAGCAAAGGGGGTGCAAAGCTGCTGCTGAGATAGCCAGGGACCTGCTGTGCAGCACTGCAGCACCCCATCTGTGCCTGGCACCCTGCTGCCAACACTGACTGCTGAGTTGTACCTGATGCAAGGGAGCAGCCAGAGTACTTCTCAATCCTCAGCAAGCCTCTTGATCTGTTCAGAAGGTGTTTCTCTCCCATCCATCCTTCACATCTCCTCTCCACGCAGCCGACATCAAGACCTCAGAATCAAGCTAAGGATTTAATTCCAGGGGCGTGCAGAGATGCAAAGTGCCCACCTCTAAGAAGAGCATCACTCAGAAAGACTCTCTTCAGGCTTGAGAGGAGTAGCAACAAGATGGTTTTGAGCACATTTTAAAGACACTCAACCCCCTCCTGTTTTCAGTATTTCAGTAATTTAATTGTTTTCACTTCAGATCACGGAGCAGAGCCCTTAGAAAGGATCTGCATCCTCAAACTGCTGTCAGCAAATCCATCATTTGCTCGATGTCATGACCTGCTCCCTCCCCTTGCTGTGATCTTCTCAGATACACCCTGCCCTGGCTCCATCTCAGAGAGGTGCTGCACACCTTGCAGTGCTTGTCACTAAAGTGTTCTCAAAATCAGAACCTGACAGAAAAAACCAAACTTCAGGTCATAAATTAATGTCTCCTGATTCTGTAGTGCGGAAAAAACATTTTTGAGGAGAGCCGTGAATTCCATGAAGTCCACAGAAGCAGCACCACTGGCAGAGGAGAGGACACCTGCACCTGGAAGTGAGGGACACACAACTGGGAAGGTGGGCAGCCATAAGCTCTTCCACTGGTGAGCCCTGTGGGGCACCATCTGTTCAGCACTTGGGGACTGAACTAGGACGGTGCTGATCTCTCCATCAAGCAGCTTGCACTAGCACAGAGCAGCTTAAATGCAGTTCCCTAAATCAAACATGGTCCATATCCCAGTACCGGGAAATCCTACAGCTAGGGTCAGACTTTCACCAGCAGAGCTGCCAAGTCCTGACTGTAAAAGTCCTGACTCTAACTGACTCCAAGTTTTTATACTCTGATGCTCTCAGTAGCCAATAGCAGATACCTAAGGAAGATAGAACAATAAGTGTCTAGCAACGTTCTTCTAGCCCAACAAGAAGTTGAAGGATATCCTGTGTCTGGCCAGTGTTTCTACATCTGATAAGCCCTCCATGAATTTCTCTCACATAAATTTGCACTGTTGCTTCCTGAACCCATGTAAACTTTTGTCACCTCCAGCATCCTGCGGCAACCAGTTCCACAGCTCAGCTATTCAGTGAACAAAATACCATTCCTGTCTGCTCTGAAGTTGACATCTGCTGATTTCATTTCCTGCCTCTAATTTTTGCAGTGGAAGAGACAGTTATTAAATAGTCACCAACTTTGTCCCACTTATGACTTTGTTGCTCTCCATCACTCCCTACCTTGGTCTGCTTTCCAGACTGAAGAGCTGGGCTACTAAGATGGTCTGTCTAGCTAGACTTGACATCTCTTCATGCCCACAATATTTTCAGTAAGGCACCCATGGACATCTCCCTGACATGAATATGTCTAAGCATCTGTTTTCGCAAACAAATCTAAATACGTGCTGTTGCCAACAGGAGCAATCCCACCCTGCTTTCCGTCCTTGGCTATGTGGTCCCACAGTTCCACTTGCTCACAGCAGGTGTGATAATGCAGCTCCTCAGTGAGCTGGATTGCTGGTTTGGTTTTTGTTTTTTTTTTTTGTCCAGATCAAATCCTGAATGTCCAGGTTCTGGGGCCATGACAAGAAATAGTGCAAGGAGAGGCAGCCAGTTTATGGGGAGGAGGAGGGGAGAGACAGCACAGGCTTACATCAGGTTAAAGCAATCATGAAACCAAACCTTAAGTCACATCATAGCAAAGTACAGCAAAGTGCTATTAATTCCTTGCTGACAGCTGGGAACAGACTATCATTCACAGGGAGAATTAACAGGTTTGTGGATTAACATCATGAGAATTATCAAGAGTCAGCTATAATTCTTTAAATGGGTCCTGTCAGCACAAAGACTGTACGTGTCTTTGTGTCTCTGGGGAGAAGAGGGGGAGGGGAGCTTAAAATACGTTTTCTTGGCTTCTTCTTGGTGAAAAGCTGGAACTGGAAGCACTGTGTAAATCTAATTTATTTTCCCTCACATGTGCATGGCATTTACTCTTTGTATTTCATGCACCTTGGCTAATGAAAACAGACTGACCAGCTTCTGGTCTTCAAATTCTGTATTTTAGCTTTCACAGCGGGTGATCTGGGCTATGAATGCAATGGGAGGTTGGAGAAATTACTTTTTTTTTTTTTTTTTTAGAGGATTGGACTGAACTTTAAAGAAAATAATCTGCAAGTATTAGTAACACCACTTCATACTTAACAGTCTTCTGCATATGCAAAGTGGTATGCATAAAGTAAGGACACAATTAATCACTGCTAATTAGAATTATTCATAAAAAGCTGTGCCTGGCTCTGTGGTTGGCAGAAAGTATGCCAAGCAGAGAGCAGGGGATGGCATCCTGAGTGAGATCTCGGTGCCACACACAGGACAGGATTGCTCTGCAATGCTAAGAAGAATTCTGACTCATTACCATGCTTCTCTCCTGTGACTCCTGCACCTCCCACACTTGCACGGGAGCACTGCTGTCCCTTTCCTGCTCATGATGCTGCAGGGGGGATACATTCCTCCCACCAAGTGGGAGAGAGACTGTGAGGTCCGTGCAGGATTATTCCTGCTAAAGGCATGTTCTTAGTCCGATGTCACACGCCTGGGAACAGAAAAAGCAACGAGCACCACACTGCTCTGCCCTGCAGAAGGACACTTATTATGGTCCATGTACACCATAAATCCCTGTCAAGAACATGTACTAGAGCCCCCTTTCCCCACCTGGGTTTTTCAGGGTCCCACAGGCACCAATTTACCTGGGCTGACAGCATGGACTTATGTGCCAGCAATAAGGAAGGTATGTGCACATGCAGCAGAGGCAGTGCCCCACAAATGGGTCAGTGCTCAGGAGGATCAGCTCCTTCATGAGAAGTAGCCAGTGGAGCTGACATCAAGCAGGAAAAGATCCAGAAATGTTCATGTTAGATCACATGAAGGGTCTGCCTGGCCCAGTGTCCAGTCTCCCACAATCTACATCCCTTGCAGTACATTAAATGGAGCATTCCCAAGCTTTGAGAGCAGCTGGCATGGGACAGCTCATCTCTGAGTAAGCTCTGTCTTCCACACAGACAACTGACCTCCTGTCATGGACACAAGTGTGGCAGGGTCCATCCTAGCAGGTTACTGGTGCAGCCATGTCCCCGCGACATCCATGGCTACTGGTTATATGCGACCTTCATGGCCAAAAATGGGTGCCCATGAAAGAGCATATGGACAGGGCAAGCCTGGATGGATGTGTTCCCAAATTTCAGGTCTCAGGAATATGCTAGGGCAGCTCCTGAACAAGAACTGTAGCTGAATATAACAACCCTTTCTAAGATTTTTTTTCCCCCCTGGAATTTAACCAATCAATTCTGCAATCTCATGCAAGCTTTTAGCATCCACAGTGTCTGAAGGGGAGAGTTCCACAGGTTAACTATCAAGAAGAGCCCTGACAGGCAAAGGAAAGTACCTGGATCACTTAGCAGCTGTGCAACACTCTCTCAACAAGTGCCTGATCACAAGCATCAGGAACTCCTTGTTGCTTTAAAACCCCGCCCCTGCAGCAGCCCCAAAAAATTTGCAATTCATGAGCAGCTGAGAGTCTTCCTCCCAGCCTGGCCTCAAACATAAAAACTGTTGTTTTCATAGTAATGCTAACAGCCTCTATTACTCAGGACAGGGCAGGATGTCTCTGCAGAAACATAAACACTGGCCACGTAGACACTGCCCTTCATTCTTCACTCTCACATGCAGGTGTAAGGCAAGACAAGACAAGGACTCTTCCTCAGGGGCTGTTCAAGGGACTCCATAGCCAGCCTAGAGGGTGATAAAGAGACAACCCCTTGATTCTATAAGAAAGGTGTGGACAGACTTTTTTGCGGGGCCCCGTGTGATAGGACAATGGGTAATGGTTTTAAACTAAAGAAGGGTCAACTTAAATTAGTTGTAAGGAAGAAGTTTCTTGCTATGAGAGTGGTGAAGCACTGGCACAGTTTGCCCAGAGAGGTGGTAGGTCCCGCATCTCAGGAAACATTCAAGGTCAGGTTGAATGGGATCTAGTTGCAGGTGTCCCTGCCCATGGCAGAGGGCTAGGACTAGATGGCCCTTAAAGGTCCCCTCCCACCCAAACCATTCTATAATTCTATGAGACTTGGGTAAAAACCTCTGACCAACAGTTTTGTTTGACAGATAAAATGAGACTTCTCACTAGACAAGCATAACAAGGAACTACTATACACTTTTTCATAAATGCATTGACTAGCCTCTGCTAACACAAACATACAAAGGATACACACAACTTATTTTTCAGGAACAATTTTCTCTTTGAGAACATCACTGAACTTGTAAAAACTAATGAATGCCTAGAAAACAGGCACGCAAAATAAAGATGAGGTCTGGTTTAGAACAGACCGAAAATGGTCACTAATAAAAAAAAAGAAGAAAGTGGGAAAAGAATTCAACATGTAAGTACTGTGGATTACAAATACATATAGGTGTACCTGAAAACTAGTAATGGAATTAATGGAGAATAAAATGCAGTGACTAAATCAGGTCTTGTATTAAATATTTGGAAGTCATGTAGCTGTGATACAGTGTAAGCATGACTAAGAACAAGAGATTAGTTTCTATGCAATTATCTTCCCGTGCTTATTTTTCCCCAGAGGATATTTTAAGTTTCTAATGAGTGTCTGCTTCCCACTTGCTGTCACCAAAACACCCTGAGAACATTGACTCCCACCCCTTATAACTTTGAACTATTCTCATTTTGGAGCTGATAAAGTTTAACTAGAGACTTACTCAAAGTTACAGAGGAAGTTATTATGATCCAAATTCAAGAGCTCCCAGCTCCATGGTGTGCTCAAGCCAGTCTGTCATATGTATTTACTGTTTAGGTTTGTAGGATTCAGAAATCTACATATGTTTTACAAAAGCACTGCTGGGGTAAATGTCCCCTGTGTCGATCTGTAGTAGTTACAAGAAAGTTGACCTATTGTTCCAACCAATCATTAAAATAAGCAAAATGCAATGCCCTAGTAGAAATAAACACAAATTTTCTTCTAACAATATCCAGACTAGCAAGGATGTCCTATGTAATACGGAAAATCTGGAAACGGAACTGTCAAAGAAGCAGATTCAAAAGAACTACAAGCAAAGAGACCTAACACAAGTTCCAATGAAAATTATAGTATAGTATGCAGTTAGTATTTTTTTCCTATATAGCTACTAATCCTTTGCTTGCTTGCTGGTCCTATAAAGCATCGTTTTCATGGGCTTTGCTGACATGGCACAAGCTCAGCATTACTCCCTTTTTAATGACGAAACAGAAAGTTCCCCTGGAGCTCAGTGTCTGTCTTGCTGCCGAGAGTGAAGTGGAGGAAGGAAAGCAGGATGGGAGCAGCAGGAGGGCAGGAGTGTGCATGGAGGGTACCTACTTTCTGCAGGAATGACACTCCCGGAGTCCTGGCCAGCCCCCACAAGCCTCACGCTTAGCAGGCCGACCACCGAGAGGGACAGGACCGCCACACGCATCGCGCTCCACGCAGACGGCAACGCCATTGCTCTCATCAATAATTCAAGCTGTCTTCCCTGCCTGGAACAAGGAGAAACAGTGGAAATCAGCAGTTTGCTCCCAGCACGCTCCTCACAAAGCAGTGGATGAGACTTGACAAGCACGGACCCCACGCACATGCAAACCCACCCACATCACTGCAGTGACACTGCTTGCTATGCACCCCCGGGACCAGTTTGCCCAGTACCTGCTCTTTCCCTTCGCCCGTGTGCCAGACCCTGGGAGCAGCTGTAGCAGGCAGGAGAGGCTCCAGCAGCCACTCTGAGCATGCGTTCCCTCAGCATCCCCCCTTCTCTGATTAGGGTCATTGCCATGGAGATTTGCTATAGCAACCCTGAAAAATTGGAGCTGCCAAGTGGAGAAGAAGATTTAAAGGGACCACAGTGTGATGGATGGTCACTGCTGTACTCCTCCGCTGCTCCTTGAAGGCCATGCCCTCTCCTCAGCAAAAACTGGCTGCTGCCACTCACATAAAGAGGGTCTTGGGCAGTTTTTGTGTTTGTTGTTTTTATTCCTGAAGGGACTGTGCTACAATATGCAGCTCCCATCCCTTGCTTTAGCTGTAACTCACTTAAAGTGAGATTTCATTGTGGGAGGTTTCAAATGAGATGAAAAGTCAGAAGTTTGCTTGGCAAAATGAAGTTGCAGGGCCTGCTGATCGTGCCCTGCACTGTGGGGAAGAATCCACTGTGGGCTTTAACTACAGTGAAAATAAAGCCTTGTGGACAACAGCACCCCTGGCACATGGACTGACCACGAATATGGATCCTGCACAGCATCCCAGCAGGTAACCATGATAACAGCCCAGCCAAAACTCATGCACTGCAAAAACTTAGGAATCCTTGCTTCAAACTCAACCCTTGATCTGGGATTCTGCTAATAGGCTGTGTCCTGATGAAGCTTAAGCATGAGCCTTCCTGGACAGGGGATCTGTGTAAGCACCTGGCTGAAACCAGGTATTCAGAAAGAGGAGGTGATACCTTTCAGAAAAGAGAAAGAGATGTTCTAATACCTACCTGCTTGCCTCAAAGCATGGTCTCATCTTGCAACATATCTGTTCAATTCATGGCTTTGTCATTTTTCTAACAGGAGGACACTCCATCTCCTCTCACCAGGGAGCAGGGTCCAGCCTTCCTGGTCTGTACAGAATAACCACCCTGCCAGGCTGTGGAGGTATCAGTCTTCCCAGACTGAGACACAGTTTATCCCTGGCTTTCTTCAGCCCTAGGGACTGTCAGCACCAACATACTCTGCTCCCATTTCGCTTGTTGCCGGGGCTTCTTCAGAATTGCCTCTTACAGCCCTCCCTTCAATGCTTGTGCTTTTGGACCAGGTTAGTTTAAAAGTCATCTTAAAGGACTGCCTGGAAAAGTGGATTTGCCTTGTGCATGCAAGAGAGGACTTTGCAGAGGGCAGCCCAGAGTTGTGGAAGCACTTCCTACAAGAATGACACACTGCCAAATTTTGAGCCCACAGTGCAACTGAAACTCAAATTCCCTTGTGTGGAAGGTCCAAGTGAAGGTCTCAGTCAATGGGGTCATCATAAGGTGAGTCAAGGCACACATGTGCACCAAAAAAGCTCCACTGGCTTTATGAGAAGCTGAGAGTCCCAATCCAAGCTCTGAAGCTGGATGCCTCAAGGCAGCTTGTGTGATATGGCCCAGTTTTACATTCTTTGTCCCTTTCACAGGCCGCAGGTGCCCATTAAAGGTGCAGTTCTGTAAGAGCCAGGATATAAACAAACAACATTGTACAGTTTGACTAGGGCTGGTCACATAGTCTATCCCTGATCTGCAGTTTTAGTAACACCAAATAGGAATTCTGGCACAAAATCCACACCTTATTCTTCCATTCACCCTGGCAAATGTGTTTCTTGCCCATACCATCATTATGGTCCCATGGCTACAACTTACCTTTCATACATGAGCTTCAAGTAAAGGTCTTAAAGGAATTGCCTACAATTGCAATAACCTTTGCTAGGGTTGAAAGCACTGTTTGTTCTAATATTTTTTCAAGGTATCAATATAGTATTTTCTAAAATTATAACTATTTTGTAAATATTTTCTATAATTGTTATAATTGCTTGGTCTTTTCAGTAGGCAAGTAGAACAAGCAGAATAACCCACAATGAAGTAAGGAAAGGAACTGGACATTTTGGGGGGAAGGGCAACCACAGAAGTGAGCAGAGGTGTCACCCATCTTAAACAACTGCAGAGAGTATAAAATGGGATCAGAGGGGAGAACTTGGGAAAATTTGGGATAAATAGAAGATGAAGGTCCTGAAATAAGTCATTCCCAAGATGACAAGACTACAAATGGTCTGGTGATATCTTGTCATTAGGGTCTATACATCACAGCACAGTTTTGCATAGTTGTACATGCATCCAACAGAACCTCTCTGTGAGAGAACGGACTGTGTTTTGATTTCTGATTGCTCAATCCCCCACTATGCAGATTTAATTCTGTAATAGAACTACAGAAGGAGTCCTTGCTGAGTTGGACTGCTGCCATCCAGACTGTACAGCACCACTGAACCTGCTCCCACCTGTGACAGTGGGGGGATCTGCAGGAGGACATTCTGTATCCACCACCTAATGAGATGCAAGGTGTTCTTTTGGTGTCACATACATGATTAAGCTTAAAATAATGTCCTTTTTTAAAATTGTTCAGTGCCAACATGAAACAGACATTGCACTTACAAAGTCTGTCCAGTTTTTGTGTCAAATGCCATGGTCTTTAAGAAACATGGAAAAAATTCCCAACTCCTCCTGCTAACAGAACTGTGTGGTCCAAGGTGTGGTTCTCAATTCACAGGGAACAGGAGTCAGTCTGCAGGGAAAAGTTCCAGAAATGTGTGTTATTCTCTCACCTCCAGCAAAGCTGAAGAAGATAGAAGCATGAAAGCACTTGAATGACTTGCTTTGCTGTTACATTCACTACGGCCAACCACCATGACTAAGGGATACCAGTACTAAAAATTCCAGAAGATTCATAGAAGTCCACTTAGTGTTTGAAGAACATCATAGTGAATCCCAGAGGGCTGTAAGAAATATTTATACTTCATTCTCTTTTTCTACAGAGAATACACATCTAATAATTGTTTACTAACAAAAAAAGAGAACATCCTGCAAAATAATTAGAAACATCAGACAGTTAAAGGGAAGGTGATTAGTGAGGATAGACATCTGATAGCTTCCTTGGAAAATCTTATTAATGCTTAAGTGTAACAGGTGTTGCAAGTTACATGTGTAAGAAGGAAACACAGGTATCTAGTGAAAATCATCTAGTTAAAACAGTAAAGGCCTGAGTTGAATATCTGTGCATAAAAGCAAGATGCTGGCAAAGTTTCTGATTTTAGAACTAACTCCATTATTATAGTCATGGGTTCACACGGCAAATAAGATTGTTAATCTCAGTCTATTACGAAGTGCTAAATCATTGCCTGCTAAGATGGCCATAAACCCTCTGTTGGACTCAAACAGAAGAAGAAAGCACAGGGACAGAAAAATCTGTGTCTGGTCACTATTATTTGTAAAATGAGTGGTGAGAGAATATAGGTATAACCCCCCAAAAAAACACTTGGGACGTAAAATAAGTAAGACAAAACCCAAGGAAGGAGTTTGTTCTCTGTTCAGCAGAAGGAGAAAATTAATCAAGTTGATGCCTAGAAAGTGACACAGGGTTAGCATCTGTTTTATCTGCCAACCAAAATAAGGTGAGCTAGTGAGCAGGAGGCTAACGCAGCTAACACCAGTGAACGTGTTTTAGGGAAGAATATTTAGTTGAAATTTTTTTGGTTACAGATGTTTATACATTTGTGACAGGTCCCTTTTCTTGGTTTTGGTCTTCCTGAACCTCTCTTTTTACTCAGGACTACCACTAGACCTACCTCAGGACATTTAAAGAAGAAGCTTAAGCAACCACCAGCAGCAATTATTGCTGAGAGCTCAGGGAAGATGTGAGTTATACCAGCCACGGAAAAGGGTCAGTGCAGTAACAGTTTAAAAGGAGGAAGAGAAACTGGAAAATGGCACACAAACCAATTTACTGTCCATCCCTGAGAATGTTTTAGAAGCAATAATCCCACCAACAGTTTGTAAGTGTTTGGAAAACAAGAACTGCATTTGCAAACAAGATGTGTTTGTCAAGAATCAAGTCAAACTAGTTTGGTATATTTCTGTGACAGGGTAACAGGCCTTGCAGATAGGGCAAGCTAAATTTAATCAATTTCAGGGAGATCTCTATTGCTGTATCACACAGCATTGTCACAAGCAAACAAAGGAAACTGCTCCAAGGCCAACAATACCATCTGGGTCACTGCTGAGAGTTAGCAATGTGCCACTGTCATCTCAGAAAGATGTATCACTTCAGGTCTGCAAAGACTCAGTTTAAGAGTTATTTAGGATTTCATTAGTCAGTTGGATAATGAATAAGCAAAGTGGTTATTTAAGATGTAACATCAGTGTAGGAGAGAGGACTAGAATTCTAAATCAGACAGACAAGTTGGAAAAAAGGTCTAAAAACAGAATAAAATTTTATAAAAATGAGAACAAGGAGCTGCACTTCATCAGGAATAATCGACAGCTCATATTTAGAATAGGGAACAGGAAGTTAAGTGGCACTTCTGCGGTGAGACTGGGGAGTCATGAGCTGAAATCAGTTTACAATATTCTGCCATAGCCAAAAAAATGCAGTTATACTGGGTAATGCAAAAAAAAAAGGCGCAAGAGCTCAGGCTGCCTTCAACAGAAGGTTTGAGCTGCAGTGTTACATCTGGTTTGGTCACTGCAATACTAGGAACTATCAGACACCAAGAGCAGCAGAAATATCCACCACCAAAGTCCCTGGAAAACTTCCTAATAATGAAGATGGCACTGGGAGGGATTGCTTGTGAAAGACAGGGGAATATTTAAACTTGCAGGTATAAATTAGACATCATTTGGGAATGGCATTGGAATAGTTGGCCCTGCATAAACACAAGGGATGGAATGGGTGGTTTTTTATGGATACCTTTTCTTCCTGTTTTTCCTGATCCTATAATTCAGAATAATTTCGCTCCCAAGGCAGTCACTTCCCAGCTCTCTGTATTGTAATTCCAGCATGACCACAGACACCCCTGGGAGAAATGCACTGCCCTTGTGCAGCATCTGAAATTCAGACTAATTATTTCTCTTTCCTCTGTTCATCAGGACAGAGGTAATGTTCTTCTGGTCTAAGCAAGTATGATGGCTAGAGAACATCCCTACTTTGAGACGGGTCACTGATAAAGGAATTCAGAGACATTTGGCTGCAGGGCAGCTGCCAAGGCCCATAATCCTCCTTTAGAAAAGTATATCACAGTTTTGTTGATGAACTGAGGTGAGAGGCTTGTGCACTGTCAGATGTTCTAGCCCATAAACAGAATAAATTGTATTGTCTTTTTTTCTGACAGCCATCTCAGACCTTGAGAAGGACTGAAAACTAAATCACCCTATACTTACCTTGTCCTTCATGCCATGAGATAATGATTCACCTTCGCTTGATGGCTCAGTATCTTCTTTAAACACTGTCAGAGGTTTGAGGGGGGGAAAAAGTCTCGCTTGTGAAATAACCAATTTGTTTTTGGAATCATTGCTTGACAAGTTCCCTATCTTAGAGCTTCCTGGAAAACCCTTCCAGAGTCCAACCACAAGCAGAACCTTGACCAGACTGCAAGGCTTCAAGACACTGCAGCTCTCCCAACAAGATCCACATGACACTGCAAAACACGGATGTGGCTGCAAACAGAGTATGGTAGAAATTCAGTACGAAGATCCTTTGATGTAGGAACTAGTCAACTCCAAGAGGCCTCTTTCACCACAGTGTAAGATATGGGAAAGCACCGAGGCTTGATCAGTCCTCCAAAAACCAACTTAAGCCAAGAGTGACAAGCATCTTTAAATACATTTGAGAGCCTAGAGTACTTTCAGCCAGACAGGAGGGTCTGCTGTCAAGCTATTGTGAAAGGAAGGTCAGTTCAGGCTTTTGGTTCCAAGAAAAAGTAAGAACCGCTGGCAGAATACCAGTTTTCCTAGTTTATATATGAGGTTTGCACTGGACTGGATATCCAGCAACTCATCACTGTACTGGACATGGGCTCAATTTACAGCATTGGCAGGGGCTGCGTGCTGTTTGTGTACTTTGACTGAATGCCACTAAGGATGAAGCCTGAGCTATTTGCCTTGCTACTGTCAATCTTATCTGTGTCTGGGAAGATATAAGCATAGTGTTATTTACTTTTTAGTGAACTGTGTGTAAAAATCCTTTCTGAATTCATGTGTTTTGATGGCAAGTTCAATATGAATCAGCAGTGCCCTGGCAGCCAGGAGGTCCTTGGGGGCATCAGGCAAAGCATCGCCAGCTGGTCCAGGGAGGGGATTATCCCGCTCTGCTCTGCACTGGGGTGGCCTCACCTTGAGTCCTTGAGGCCGTTTTGGGCACCACAATATAAAAAAGACATTAAGCTATTAGAGAGCATCCAAAGGAGGGCCATGAGGATGGTGAAGGGTCCAGACAATGCCCTCAGGCACATGGTGTGATTCTTGGGGTGTCCTGTGCAGGGTCAGGATTGGGACTTGATGATCCTGGTGTGTGCCTTGCAACTCAGTAGATTGTATGATTCCATGAACTTGTTGGCTGTTATTTTAAGTGTTGGGATTCGGATACATTATTCTTAGCTATCAAAACCAGAGTAACAAAAAGCACAGGCAGTTCTCTGCACAGCCTGTCTGTGCATACAGAAAAAGGGCAGGTGGAGAGAACACATTTTGTTGTAGAAAAGATATTGACTTCTAGGGTTCTAGGGTTCAAGCTTCCATGGTTGAAAATGAAATTTGATTTTACATTTTATATAAAACAAATAATACTTTCAATGTGCAATGTACCAGCTGTCAAAAGGCATTTAAACATTGTTCAGTTCCGGCTTCAATACAAGACCAAATTGTGCATTAGTTATATTCAGTGCTGTTGGCTGAAACCAGATATGGTTCACAAGCTGGATGCTGTATTGCAGTGTATATATAGTACGGGATGAATGCAAGAGCTGCTTAGGCAATCAACCATGTGTATCAAATTTACTGCATGGATGGAGTTCTGCTCTTTTACTGGGAAAGAAAAATAACCCACAATGCCCAGAAGTTTGCAAGTCAACTTGTAGCACTGCAGATGGCCTCCATGAAAGCCTTGACTATAAGCAGTCATAAATGCTGGTAACTTTGGGTTTGATCCCAAAGTTTATGTCTCTCCCCAGACCTATATTAAACTGAAAAGTTTCAGAGTGAAAACATGGTCATCTTTTTATGTTGCAGACAAAAGCAGAATAGATATAACCTCACTGAACCTGGCATTGCTGGGAACTTTAACGTCTGTTGGGATTTCTGCAAAGGAAGATGTTAAGTTTCACCAGGCTCAGTGCAGAAGCCACACAAAATGACAGATTCTGCCACTACTGTGTGCCTAAATGAACATTGGTTTGCTCAAAAATTAGTCCAGATTTGACATTAAAATGTGCTTTCTCTGAGTAGATCTTTCCATTAATTTGGACTAGACACAATTCTCTTATAAAGAGATTCTATTTTGTAAAAGTTCCTTGTATAAATATCTTTATATACATCAAAATGTCATGCTATAAATGCTCTTTGCACTTAAAGCTAAGTAGAAACTGTGTTTTGTCTCTTTCTCTAACAATTTACACACATTGCTAACTGCAAAAAAGTCCCAGTGATGAGATTCCTTCATTTTTCTGTCTGTGGTACCTACTGGCTTTTCCATAGCCAAATACTTTTTGGAGTTTATGAATAAAAACATTTAACAATTTGATGTAGCTCAGGGCTGAGGCTGCCATTCTGTTTGCCTGAGCATGAACATTAAGTGTTAAGTGCAGCTATTAATGTACACACAGAGAATATTCAGATCCCTCCCACCCAAAACCAAGAAATTGAACACTGTTCTCCCTTGAAATCTGCATTCCGTTTACTCTATGGAATGGTCTAACTTGCATCGCCAGCAGTCAGCAGTCTTCCCAGCTGATTTGGACTCTCAGAGAAGAGTGAAGCTCTATGAAGAATAATGGGAGGGTTGCCAGTCCTATTCCATTTTCAGACTCTCTTGACAAAGAGAACAAACTATAGTTTTGTCACTAAAATGACCAGAAAAGTGCAGTATCACTTACTTTGATTTAAACAGCAAAAGGTGCTCAAGGCTAATGAAGACAAGCTGATATGTTAGCAGATTTTCAGAAAGTGCATGGTTCAGACCAGGAATCAAATGATGACAGCCCTGACTATCAGGAAAGAAAAGCGTAGGCACATCAATGGGAAAAACAGAGTATCTGCAGATATTCACATTTTCTTTCTCATGGCATCTATGCCTGAAACCTTTTTTCTTATGTTTTAAGGCACTTTTTAAATTTCAGGCAGTTCAAGGTCTTGAAAATATCATTCACTCCTCCTCTCTGCAAAGTCACAGTTGGAACAGCAAGCAGAGTTGGAAGATTAAACTCCAAACCTATGCATATAAATAAATGTTTGAAACTGGAACAACAGGCCAGCATATTTTACATTGTGATTTTTATTTAATAAGTTGACAACACCTAAAGGTGTGATGGCCACCTGACAGAGGCCCTTCCCCAAAATGTCTTCCCTGGACAGGGTAATTCCCCTTCTCTGGGAATGAGATGCCAGTGTATGCTCAGCACCATGTTCAGTGCTACCAGCTGGACCAAAAAGGGCTGCTGAGCTGAGGGGAATCAGCCCCACCACTCACACCTCCAGTGGCTACAGATTCAGGAGGATGGGCAGCAAGGGGTGCACTGAGAAATCCCCGGAATCAGAGGGACGGCAATGCCAGACTGGAGGTTGCACTGGAGAGAAGAGACAAGACAGGTCCAGAGCAAAGCAGGGGAACAAAGCCAAGCTATAACAAGATGGGGACGAGCCAAGTGCAGCAAAAGCCAAGAAGCTCTGAGAAGCAATTCTGCTGCAGCCAGGATCAGCTGAAGCCCTACAAAGTAGGCTTTGCTCCAGAAGTCCTGAGAGTGCTCTGCATGCATGAGTAAGGACTGCTGCCCCTTCCCATTGTCTGGGAGGGGAGCTGCAGGTGAAGCTTGCAGTGACTCTGGTTTTGCCAAGCAGCCAGATATGAGCAGTGCCAGTGCTCCCAGGCTCTGTGAATGGACTTAGTGAAAAACACACAGCACTGGTGCTCCTTGAGGCAATTTGGGAAAATACCATCAGAATCCCCTCTCCAGTTCACACAGAGAGTCTTTGTTGGTCTGTGTCCTGGTCCCATGCAAAAGGGCAGGAAGCACTTCTCAGTGTGCAGGAGTTGGCTTTCTAAGCCCTGGACAGGTTTGGGAAGCCGCTCTGGCTCTCTGTGGTGTTCCCCTGCTCTCCCAGGTGTTTGCTACCATACCTACAGCTGCAGTGGTTGTGTTTCTTCACTCATCTGATTCCAGCAAAGTCATGCCCGTTTAGTTAGAGAAGCAAGGCCATGGGAAGGAACTGTCTTCCAAATTCAGCTGAAGGAATTTTTACCTTCAGACATCCCATCCATTTCCCAGGCCAAGTTAGCATCCCACAGTCTCAATGTTGGAATGGTTTGAAACAGTTATAAATCACATCAGACAAAATCCAAGCATCTACAGCCTAATTAAGGCTTGTGAGTAGACACAGTATCTTACAATAAAGGGGTAGAGCTGCTGATAAAAATGATCTCAGCTTTCAGGCACACAGGGTCTTTCTTCATGCCTGAAACAAAAAGAGCAGTTTTCAAAGGCAACTGCAACGAAAAACAAAAACATTCAGAGTTTAGTACATCACAGATGTGTGTGACCTAATCACCTTGTATCACTTGAAGTAAAATAAGGCACACTCTCAGAAAGGAACTTCTTGGCACTGCACGGAGCTTTCCTTCAGTGTGATGCTGAGCAGTTGCTGGTGGCAGCAATTGGTACAGCTGGAACTGGCAAGGCTGCCTAGTCATACCCTTATCCTCCTTCTCATGCTCTATCCATTTGACCTGCTAAGACAAAGCTATTTAGAGATACACTAGGTTAAGGACATAGTGTCCAGGGAAGGAGGGGAAGAAACTAAAGGCTTTAATTGAAGAAAACAACACTCTTATGCAGGACAACAGAAAACTCTAGCACTGAGATATAAACTGGTTTGGTCCAAGCACAGCACACATGTAAATCCTCAAGACACACACTTCATTATAGCTGACAGAGCTATAACATGCCTGAAGGTGGTCATAGTGCAGACAACAAAGAGAAAGGACTTCCATTATCTTTAATACACAGGCAAAGCCTACAGAGACCACAGCATCCTGTCTCAATATGACTAGGTAAGTTGCCACAGAGATATGTTCATACTGGAGACAAAACACAGCTGCAAGTGTCTCTAAAGCACTGTTGGCCAAATTTATCTTGTGGGTTACACTTGGCAAACTCTGTGTTAAAAATCAAAGCAGGTACATTTCCCCCCACTCTGATATTAAGTAACAGATTTACTGAATTGAGTCATTACTGGCAATCCAGCAGGTGCGAAAAGAGGGTACACTTTTAAAAAAATACAGAACAGACAAATACATAAGACACAGGCCCCCAATTCCATCAGGACATTGGGGCATACATGCTTGCAATATGAATCCCATAAAGCTGTATTTTATACAGCTGCATTTTAAAAATTGCTGAGCAGATGACTCTCCTTTGCTGGCCTCCAGGATTCAGTTCAGAAGATTGGCAGCTACACAGTCGCACAGATTTCTCTTTTCCACCTGAAGAAGCAGAGTTTCTGTCTATAAGAGGGGGGAACAAAAGCAACATCAAAAAACAAGTGTCAGCACTGTAAAACTAATTAGCTCCCAAAGGAAAGTACATTTTACTTCTGTTCTAAGATTTGAAACAGGTGGTATGAGATGAGTTTTGAGGTAAAAATCAAGAGTTATTGTTTACTGCTCTGCAAAATAATGTAGCTTTTGTGGGATTAATTGGCATACCAACAAGGCAATAATTCTGTGACATGAAGAAATTCAGTGCAGTACACATTCATGTTTTTCACATTAGTCCATTCAGTATGTGTCTAGGTGCTGTTAGTTTTGTTTAAAGTTATTTTTCTTTCTTACAACCTTACTTTAACAGCACAAACTGAACTGTAAGCTTGGATGTTCATTAGAGGCTTAAAAAAATTCTCAATTTCTGTCAGAAATATTCTTTTACTTAAAACAGGCTCAAACATTAAATTTAGAATATTACAGCCTTTAATCACTATTGAAAGTTATACAAAGAAATAAAGGCATAATTTAATTATAGAATATCTCAGGTTGGAAGGGCCCATAAGGATCATCAAGTCTAACTCCCTGCTCCTCACAGGAGTACCTGAAAGAAAAGTGTATGGCTAAGAGCATCCTCTATTGTCTATGTCTATTCCTTGAACTCTGGCAGGCTTGGTGCCATGACCAGTTCCCTTGGGACCCTGTTCCAGTGACTGTCCACCCTCTCAGTGAAGAGATTTACTTCTGCTTTAACTTCCGCTGCTTCACTGTTGTGACTGGACATGTGCTCTTGGAGCCTAAAAAAGAAAAGGGGTGCTGAGCTGGCCTACAGCCATCACAGTTCAAACATGTGGTGAGACTCCTGGCTTCTTTAAGGAAAGGGGTCCCAAACTGGTGAAAGCAGAGGTCTCCCAGTAGAACTGAGGTTAATCAATATGAGAAGATCATTGTTGCCTCCAGGTCCCTGTTTCTGGAGCAACAAGGGTGAATTGGGTATATCTGGGTATGATCAGAAAGGCTGGTCCCATCTCAGCCTGCCTGTGTGAGAAAGGGCTGAGGACCAGGGAAGGGATAGCAGGGTTGCATAAGGAAATTTGGTAATCCCTCCTCTCTAGCACACACATACTTTGACTTTCCTGGCTGCCTGGAGCACTTGTAGCTTCAGTAGATGCATGATGGAGCACAGAAATGTTTGACATCAACATTGTATCTTCAGTTAATGAGCTGAAGTTGTATCTGAGAACCAGTCTGATCCAAGAGAGGACTTCCTCCTATCATAGGACACAGTAGCTGTGGGAAGTCCACTAACCAAATTAATTCCTACTGGTGTAACCGGATACACACACAAAAAAATGAGACTAAATGCCAGTCAAATCCATCCTTAATCTTCCTGACTTGTGATTTTTGTATGAGATGAAGTTGCCAGGTGTAAAAGGCCATATGTTAAAACCTGTGTTATCCATTGACCCACAATGGCTAAAGGCATTTAGAGCAGAGCTGGGCTGAAGCATCCTGCTTTCTACTTGCCTTCTTAGTGCAGGAAAAGCTATCTGCTGCTCAGGGCTTTTCCCCCAGATGATAAATCACCAGACACAGCCCTGTGGTTCTACATTAAATCAGGAGTCACTTTTGATTGTTTCAGCTACCGTGCAAAATTGGAAAGATCTGATCAGGCTTTGCTACTCATTGAAAAGATACTCAATCACCACCTTCTAACCATCCCTTTGACATCATTTGCAACGGTTTGAATAAGAGAGGTTGACAGCATGCCAACACCTTTGGAGCTAAGCTCCAAGGCTGCTTACCATCTTACATTATCTTTAATAACATTTTCAAGCCTTTATTTTCAGGGACACATCTAATTTAATGTGCTTTAAACATTACAAATAACCATTGACAATTTAGAGAGCAATAAAGAACAAAATTAATAGCACTAAATACAGCTTTCCTGACTATTTTGAAAGCATGATCACACAACTCTTTGCACAGAGATTTGATATTACTCCCTGGTAGGCTAAAGCATGTTTTAAAAAAATAAAATTAAACCAATACAACAACAACCAACCAAGCCAAAACAAACGAACAAAAAAACCAAAACAAACCCACCAAAAAATGCCAAACAGGGTCCAGATTCTGAACGTACAAAAAAGCTGTTAAGTTCCAGTTAAAAATGCTGTTCCTGAGCTCTTTTAAGTTGTAATGCAATGTCCACTGGTTAACGCTGAAAAATGAGCTGAAGTTCTGAAAATAAGTGTCTATCGCGCAGACTTAGAGCGAACTGTGCAGCCCATGGACTGGATTTGTTTTCCAGGATTTGTTTTCCAGGATTTGTTTTATGGCTGTCTCCCTGCTGGGCTCTGTCTTGAGCAGCTTTTAGATGCTGTAGGGAGCTGGCTGCAAACTGGCTGAATGGTGGTGATGGCAGCAGCTCCCTCCCAGTAGTACGAAACCCCTCTCCCCAGTTCATGACCAGAGCTGCACCTGCCACATACGGCACTTTGGCCGAGTGGTGCATCACAGATACCCCCAGAAAATGTTGCCCAGAGTAACTATCACTGCCAAAACAACCAACCCATCCTGCTCCAAGGGGTCAGCAGCAACAAAAGGGTGAAAAACAGCACACAGAGAGGTAACGTGATCTGGTATATGTATGGGTAGAAGCCAGACTCTCAAAGGTGGTCTGTGACTCTTCTCTTGCTGCAGGAGTAAAATCCAGCCAGCCAGACAATTATAAGGGATGTTCACATCAGTTCAGGTTACAAACACATCCAGTTTTGGGAAAGGAGATATAACCCATGGCCTCCATAAAAGGGTGTGAGACCTATGCTAGAGTCAGTTTGCTTTGAGACACCATGTAGATCAACACAGGGCCAAACTAAGTGTGAAAGCTCTTGAGCTGTGCAATAAAACTATATGGTTTCCCCTGTACAGAACTGCAGGGTGAGATGTGCAGGAGGAATTAAATGAGAAATTCCTGTCTTCTGGCAATCTTCTCTACCCCTCCAACACAGTTAGAAGCTGCTTAGTCATCTTCTAACAATCTTGCCTGCAAACAAGAGAGGGTTTTTCAGGAAATGATTGTATCCAGTGGGAATATTAACAAAGGGAATTGTATTTTTGGGGACAGAAATATTTGCCACTCAAAGCAGCAAAACAGACTAAAACAGTCAAATGTGAAATATGTATGTGGCTGAAAGCTACAGTCTTAAAATTCTCAGTTTGCATCAAATTGGGCCACAGCTGAACAATGCAAGGAAGAATTAAAATACCCTAGAAGTCTGTTCCAAGAGGTCCTCAACTATTAAATGTTTCCATTTCTTTTGAAGGTGTAGGCAGAACTCCTAGCTTAATGACTGGAATAGGCCTGTCCTAGCCAGGGGAACTGAAGGATCTCAATATGGACTCAACTATCTTGATTTTAAAGTGATAAGGAAGTGATAGGTTTGTTTTGGTGAAACTGTATCATGGAGCCATATTTTCAGGCTTGCTGTCAAATCCACAGCTGTGAAAGTCAATACAACATTCATATCAATTGACTTTTTTCTATCCTCATTTTATCTCTTTCACCTTCTTTTATATTTATTTTTTTAAAAGTATTGAAATAGAGTTGCTATCTTTGGGGTTCTTATTGCTACTCCTGCTCTGGATGTCCATGTTTCATAAAGTTTCTCTCTTGTTCTGCAATCTGAAGGTTTCATAAAGGTCACTGCCATAGCCAGACACCCAGAGAAGATTTTAGGAGTTGAGATATTTTTGAATCAATATATAGAAATTCTGGTGAAAAGTTCAAAGATATGTGAAAGAAGGAAAAGATGTACTAGAACCACTTTACAGCACAATCTGAACATCTTGTTTGGGCTGTATACAGAAGATGTACTCATTAGCAAAGATTTCTTCATGAAGCCCAAAATACATTTGACCTGTAATTATTGAACAGATTTTGTTTAGCTGTAAATGTGCTACATACCAATCTGGTGCTGCTGGAATGTTTGTTTGGTTTTTTGTAGTATGTCACAATCCAAGGCATCTTCATTCCTGCACTTGCATTTTCATCTAAACGTCAAGGACCCTGCTCAAAGTTACCTCAAACCATTCTTCAAAGATGCCAGTTCACAGGCTTTGAACTGTGAACAACCTTGACGGTAGATTAGAAAAACAGAAAAGTTTGAGTGCCTTCTGTTGAAAAATCTGTGCAAGAGTGTAGCTACAGCACTTCAGCTCAAGGGTACACAGGAGGTGGGGACAAAGCCACCCTCCTGGGACACCTCCATCTGACAGCAGCTGGGACACAGCCACGCACAGATTGTGGGTTGCAGCACCAAGGGAAAGATTCCACTTCCCTCCCAGAAGGGCGACACCAACCTTGGCACATTCTGCACACTGACTGCAAGCCAAACAAGTTTCATTCCCTATGCTCTTCTACTTTGTGGCATTTTTCATCATTATGAAATCAGAGAAATGTAAGGACTACCTATGTTTCCTCCTTTAGCATCTCCCCAAGGGTAAAAGCTTGTGCAGGGGAGTATTTTATTTTAGTAGGCTTTTTGTTTTAGCTGCCTCTCTCCTTTTGGGTAATAAATATAAATTCTACTTTCACCTTACTCCCCCTAACATGAAAACAAATATTTGGAATTCCAAAGCATTTGGAATGAGAAGAGCAGCACTAATGGCTGTAACATGGTAAGAGAAGGATACAGTGCTGAGGATGGTCAGTTCACTCTTTCCTGTACTTCCTGGTGTCCAGGAACCCCAAGGCAGAATAATTCCACAGATAATTGCATAGAGAGGTGCAACGTAATTAACCTGCCGCACCTCAGAACAGGGGACAGTACAGTTCACTGAGTGTTCTTGCAAAATCAATCCACCTTATCTACTTCTATCCACAGCATTTTCTTCTATATTATAAAAAGTAAAAAAGAAGAAATTTAATGTTTCCTTACCCGTGTGTCTAGATTATATGCTGTCTTCTTTAAATCCTGCAGAGCTCTCTGCATGAACTCAAATGCATGGCAATCAACACAGGGACGGCCTAGGAGAGCATTTAGTAGAGAATCGTGACTACATGGCCTGAAGGGTTAACTAGAAGGATTAAACAGTGATTTTGAATATCAGAAAGAGCTACAGAAAAGAATCCACAGAGCGTGTACTCATGTAGGTACCCTTGAACAATCTAGATTATTATAAATGGTCCATCTGGATGGTCCACCCAGTCTTTCAGTGACAAAAGAATTTCTTCAACAAATTTGTATTAAATTTTTTCTTCCTCCTTTATTGCTGTTCCAGTCTTCCTTGTCACAGTTCACAGTATGAAAACACTAAGCTCATAACTTGAGCCTTTAATTTTGCTCACTAAGCTCCAACACATTTTCAACCTTATCTTCAGATTTTTCAGAAATTACTTCTGAAACCATGAATATGTTCCCTGGAAAATCTTGTCTCCTAATCTCACAAACTTGAGCTCTACATAGAGAGCTAATGGAATAAAACTGACTACAATATCACAAAGACAGACCACTTAGCCTCTAACTTTGAATATGATATGGCTTAGTCTAAACAAATGCCCTGTCATTTAGTGGGCATTGCTGATAAGCAGAACTGCTGCAACGTGGACTTACTGCAGTGTTTAAGAGAGTATTCCAAGATCCAGACACGCAGACTGAAGGCCACAAGGCTTGCTGTGCCTGGATCATCATGTAACACAGAGCTGTGCCCCAACAGATAGCAGTACCAAGACAGAACAAATATAGACATGATGAAACATCTTTGAATCATCAGACTATGCATATGTTCTTATTTGCCTCTCAGTGCCTGAGCCTCACTGACAACTTCACTGGAAATACTGTGAAAGTGAGAAATTCTGAGTGCAGGTTTAGTTTGCTCTCTGAGGTCTGGTAAGGAGGAAGGGACGAAACCTAGACTGATGTTGGAAAATCCTGCAGTGTCTGTCAGCCCATTTTGCAAACATTTGATTTTGGACTGATTACTACATGCCTCTCATAAGCTGGAGTGTGAGCTTCCAGCTCATGATCTGTGTGCTAACCAGCAAACAGGAATTTTGCGTGCTGGAGAGAAGAAGCCTGCCAAATTCTTTAACTCGCTATGAAAAAGAGATAGAAAAAACCACTGAGCAGTATTAAAGACCTACCCTTTCACTGTTGTACCATCACCCAACTTTAGAGTTACTATGTTGCACTAGACAAAAGGAGAGTACAGGAGTTTTCACACCAATAACTTGATGCAAGGACCTGTCATTATGTTTATAATGTAAAATAGTCTCAACACAAATCAGCAAATGAGAATTAGCTGGTTGAAGGCCACAGAACTCGGTGTTGAAAAATGCTTTCTTGGTGTCTTCGTTGTGAATTTTTTCAGTAAAAAATAATGACTTTAATAAAGCAAACATTCTCAAAAATGAAATACGATGAACAGCCAATGTCAGTTGAAAAAGAGCAAGTCCCAGTAATGTCTCTGAAAAGCAAACAAGGTGATTCCTTGCACAGAAATGGCTAACGCAGTGAAAGGGCTATACAAAAGAAAAGGTGCAGAACAGTGGCAGATTTCAGGTAGAAGCAAGACAGCAGCAGGCAGGAGGCAAAGAAAACAGAGTGGAGAACCTTGGATGCTGGAGCAAAACCACACTGGTATGCTATCAAGTTGTGGTTTTAAAACAATGTACACAAGACATGTTCAAAATAGTTTGAATTATTTGGACAAGACTCAGTGATGTGAAGTTCTGCAACATGAAAACTACTGTAGGGGCTGTATGGGAGGACTAGAGGGTGGTACATACTTTCAGCTGGTATGGCTGTTCCTGCTTCTTGATCAGCTCTAACAGGTTCCATGAAGAGTAGTACAACCACAAAAATTAAAGGAACTGTAAGGACAGCTCTCCTCAGAAGGCAGGGTGCCAGCATCTTGGGAATGGGTGCTTCTCTGTTTATTAAGAGACATAAACAAGTTAGTGAGGAACACTACAGACACAAGGGTTTTCTTACACAGAAATTAATGTTCCTGATGGCTAAAGCACTGGCAGTCTTCCTCTGAAAGAAAACAAAATATCAGACCTAGAGCATGGAAAAAACTTTTCTGCACTTTTAAAGCAGTGCACAAAAATCCCAAATGGGAAAGAACATCCCCAGACAAGAAGGACAAGATCAGAAGTCCACAGAGAGTTTTTGGTTTCATTTGCAAGCCAGGATGCCAGCAACTCTGCCTGTTCTGTGACTTTTTTCTAACTACACAGTCCCAGACTAGCACATGAATCTGGAGAGCTGGTTCACTGTTATCGACTTTGAGATCAAAACTGCAGGGATTACAGAGCTGTCTGACATAGACGAGAACCTGGACATGAGGCTTTTACCCTCTGGCTTGCTTTACTGATGCACCCTTTTTCACAAGTATAATAACTAAAGGTAACATTAGCATTACACACCACACTGATACAAAAACTTATATGAAAGTAGATGAAGGAAAATACTTCTGTTAAACCTTCACAAGTTCACAGGTAGAACTTCTAATGGCAAACGTATCAAAACTCTTTGACCTTCTGTTTCCCCTCCTAATCTGGGCTTCAGACTGTTATTTGCAGCCATTCATTTGTTACTGAATGCCACAGCCAGGCCACACCATGCCCTGAAGCTGGTAGAATCTGATTCAGCAACAGCTCCCCTTCACACAGAGGCAACTGTTTTTATAAGGACACATAAATATATGAAGTATTTTCTTGACCCAACAGGTAAACTGTTCAGATCAGAGGGACTGGCTCAAGCTGCAACTGCCTATTAGACATTTCAATCCAAGCCTCAAGGATTCTGGCAAACTCTTAGGGAGGTCCTTAGTTCAGCCAAGTTTACCTTTCATTCCTGTACGTTCAAACGGAAGAAAGAAAGAATCAAATAAGGCCAAGTTATGGCAATAAAATAAAATCAACATGAAAAATCTCTTCAGCTAAACATGGGAAAGCAGAACAACATTCTGCATCTTTCTGATTTTTAAGCTGATGCATACTAAGCAAAAGATGTTGTGTAAGAGCATCAAATCTGCATGTACTGAATGCAAGAGTACAGCACTCCTCCGAACAGATTGTATTTCACATTTAGTAATGAGAATAGAGGGAGGCAGGAAAGGAAAGGGTTTTCCCCATCTTGCCACAAATACGGAACAGAAGAAGCTTGCTCTTTGATACATGCAATCCACCTTTTTGGACACAGCTAATCTGAAGCTGTAAAATCTGCACATACACCTGCAGCACGTGCAAACCAGCAACTCGTTCAGGAAAGGAGCAGCATTATACACATCCCCTTCCTGTGCACCTCAACCTAAACAGAAGAGTAGGGAGTGGTTCAGAGGCAAGAGGCAAACATGTATGTGTAGAGTCACAGATGTACTTGAGCCCACAGCAACAAAAAGGTCTGGTAATGTAATTTCCATAACCTCATAACTGGGTTTCCTATCCCACCCACTATTTAGATCTGATGTGATCCTTTTTCTTATTTCTACAATCCTTAAAATAAAGGGATTAAAATCATGACAAGTGGCTTGCGTTTTCTGTTTCAATTAATGGCGATCTCAATCAAAACCAGTACAATCAAAGTCTTTGCAACAGGATGCAGCAGAGTGTCTCCAAGTAACAGTCCATTAGGATAATACCAGCCTCTTTTGAAAGTACATGATGAAGAAGCTTCCTGATCAGTAGCAGCAGAGGCTGTTCTCACAGTTGACTCAGTACTACAAAGGTACAAAACAAAGCAGACATGCTGGTAAACTTTTTAGGGTATCTTACACATCACCCACCCCAGAGTCAGCTCAGCTGTGCAAAACAATTGCTCCCCGAGTGCAGCAATCACCTTAAATCACATCTAACTCCTGCCTCTTAGTTATTCCATGGGATTTTGCAAGGAATAATCATTACATGCTTCAAGGGTGGTCTCTCTCTGCAGTGCAACTGGGAACGGAGACAGATTTGTGCATGGACTTCTGTGAAAGAGAAAAGTCATCCCCTTTAACAAAGGAAAAAATATCAGTACCTGATCTTTCTCCTGTCTTTGTGATGCTTTCTTTGAAATGGCCGCTGCAAACTGCTAAGAGAACAAGTGCAGCATTTCTGAGCATGTGCACTGTCTCTTTTTAACCTTCCCTGAAAGAGGTTATTACTATGGGGAGATTTCTGCCATGGCAACAATGCAGAGCACTGCAGCACACAGTGACGATTTAAAGAGGCACAGGCTGTGTCTCCCAAGTCTAGGGAAGGATGTTTCTGGTTTGACGTGCAAGATCCAGCAGTGACTTACCTGCTCTGGTTAAGGTTTTTAAAGCCAAGCCACTTGATCCATCCCTGCTGAAGTCTGCTGAATGGTTTTCCTGAAGTCTGAGCAGCTGGATGTGGTGTCTGATTCAAGTAACTTGCTTCCCTAGAGCCTGAAAATAACCATGACAAACTACACCTGCTTTATGGGAAATGAGGACAAACCATGGGATTGCACTCAGGAATTGTTCAGTGCACTGTCTGTCATTTGAATGATTCTGAGTTACAGGGGTCGTAAGCACTCCTGCCAGCCTTCCTGGGCATTTCTGTGATTTCAGTCCCAGGGCTGCCAGGAGCACATGCAGCAGTGCAGGCACTTAAACTCTGAGTGGGAACTTGAGTCCAAACTGAGAGTAAACTTAACCCCTGTTTTCCAGACTGCACCTCTGTTCCGCTTTCAATGTCCCATGGGCTGTGCTCCAGGAAACACTGACAGAACTTGTGCTAAATACAAAAATATAACGGAGTGCAGATGACAAAAGTGCTTTTGTCAAGGCAAAGCTAAGTTCAGGGGTTGCATCACCCCTTCAAACACACATTTCCCATCACAAATTAGACACTAGCAGTTCTTGTTACAGACAGAATGATCCCAGCTGAGGGCAGGCACAACACTTGAGACCGTGCACGGAACTTCAAAGGGACTGTGTGCTGTATTTGCTTTAGCTGGTTAAGTGAGGACTCAATCTTCAATGCTTTCACAGTGAAAGTTGGGGGCACTCCATGTCCAGGAAGGTCAGGCACACAACCTTTTTTTCTTTCATGAGCAGAAACTACTTCTCAGAATTATGACTAAATTGCTGGCTAACATTTTTCTTTTCAACGTGCTCTATAACCTGTCTCTCCTGTACAGCCCTAGAGGAATGGTTTGCTCCCATTAATTCAAGTAAGTAAGAAGCTAAAATTTCAGGTTGCTCAGTGTGTAACTATGCTGCTATATGAAGTTACAGCATCCATGAGCAGAGTCGAGGGGATTAATTATAGTACTGGCATCTTTATACATCACAAAAACAGGAAGCAGGGTGAAATAATTTTTAGAGAGTGTTCTTTTGGGAAAACTAGATTTAGCATTGCTCTTGCAGAAATAACCATACAGGATTTGGTCTGATTTAGTATTTGTCTATACACAAATTACCAGTGAAGAACTTTATTCATGATCCTTCTCTGCCCTCTAATCTCACACCTTGGCCTCTCCTCCTGAAAAATAACATAGATAATAATTTCTGCCATTCTCAGATGACAAATTGCTTGCTCTAAGCAACCCAATACCAGGTACCAGAATGCTCTTTCTTTAGCCTTGTCTTAAATCTACTTATCCTGCAAGAAACAACATATTTTAGTGTTTTAAACACATTTTCTCTTTATTCACTTCTGCCCACTCTGCACTGTTAAGCACCGTTTTTTTCTTCTCTTCATTGAAGCTACAATTTTCTCAGCTGGAAAATTGACGTTCCCCGAGGAGGTGGTATTCCACAAAGGAGTCAGAGACCCAATTTTAGGATATTTTTCATAGAATCATAGAATGTCCTAAGTTGGGAGCGACCCACAAGGATCATGGAGTCCAATTCCTGGTGCTACACGGAACACCCCAAGAACCTCACCATGTCCCCGAGAGCAATGTCCAAACATTCCCTGAACTCTGTCAGGCTTGGGGCTGTGACCACTTCCCTGGGGAGCCTGTTCCAGAGCCCATCCACTCTCTGGGCAAAGAATCTTCTCCTGATACACAACCTAAACCTTCACTGATACAACTTCAGGTCATTTCCTCCAGTCCTGTCACTGGTTACCAGAGAGAAGAGACCAGTGTCTGCCCCTCCACTTCCCCCTTGTGAGGGTGTTGAAGATCACAGTGAAGTCTTCCCTTCAGTCTCCTCTTCTCCAGGCTGAACACACCAAGCACCCTCAGCTGCTTCTCACACGGCTTCCCCTCAAGACCCCTTCACCATCATCGTTGTCCTCATTTGGACAACTCTCTAAGAGCTTAACATCTTTCTAACATTGTGGTGCCCAGAACTGCACATAGGACTTGAGGTAAGGCTGCACCAGCCCAGAGCAGAGCAGGACAATCCCCTCCCTGGACCAGCTGGTGATGCTTTGACTGATGGTCCCCAGGAGATGGTTGACTCTCCTGGCTGCCAGGGAACACTGAAAAGTTTTATTTTGAAAATTTTAAATTTTTGAAAGTTTTGAAAGTTTTATTTGCAAACTTTCAAATTGATAATTACTGGCTTTCTGCTTCAGAATTATTTCCTTTTTAAACTAAGCTCAACAGAGTAAAAATATATTACATGGTCTTTTCATGGAATTGAAGAGTGAGAGCAGCTCTCATGTTAAAGATATTGAGGCACACACCCAACAATAAACAACCCCAATAAAATCTTTCCTTCTCTTATTTACCTCATGCACAAAGCACGGGTCATACAGATACTAGCCCAAGGGCACCTGGAAACTCTAAGTACAGACCAGGACTGGGACTACACAGAACCTGCACAACAGCCTTCTGTGGTTATTTCACTGGTATGCTCAAAGTTGCAGTGGTGGTTACAAGGAATCTGTGGGATGAGCGTGAAAAGTGACATTTGGGTGAAAGCTGGAACATCCTGACTCCCCAGCTGCCCTGGGGGATCATTTGTGAGGAAAGCAGAGAGAATTTATAGCTTCTTTTCTATAATGAAGTTGAACACAATGGATTTTTTTTCAAGATCCCCACCAGCTAGGAAACATCAAAGCACTGTTACTGAGTTTTCATTTTTTTCATCTTGATAGCACATGTTTTGATGCTATAAATATTTCTGTGGGATTGGGAGAAAAGCTCAAGCCTTTACCTCTAAGCCCCTTCATTGCTCGATCTCTCCTTGATTCTTAAATCTAATACTCTGTCACAGCAGAAAACTTTCTTCCCTCACTAAAGATAACAGATTCTGTCATTTCTCCTGGAGACACTTTTATGTTTTCTCACAGCCTGCCCTCTAAATCATGGTAAAAATCTCCCCACAAGGTACCCTCTTGTCTTCTATCAAATCCTCTTTTATGCTTTACCTCTGCTACGAATCCCAGGAAGCGCCGCTGGCTGGCAGAGCCTGGGGAGGAACGTGGCTGGGGCTGCGGATGGCATGCAAATGTGTCTGTCACACCAGTATCTCCCTGCCTCACACCTCCGGATGAGTTCCCCCTCCGCACCCCGCAGTAATCCCGGGCTGCGATAGCTCCAGGGCAGGGGCTGTGTTTGCAGTTGTTGGCACAACACCACAAGGCTGGAGTGTTGATGGAGTCGTCCAAGCAGATGTGATGAATAATAAAGTCAAACCACCTAAAGCTGATCTCATTCTCTCCCCCTCTGATATATGAGCTATTCATAGAGCAAGCCTTTTATTCTTTTCCTCGCAATGTAAAGCTCTCTGGACGTGTCAGAGTGACCAGATTAAGAAATGAAGCCTGCCTTTGTGCCCTGAATGGGTCTCACCTATCTTGGCAGCAGCAAATAATCACAATTGTTCCCTCTTCCATCTTCCCCACCAACACCTTTAGGAATAGTTTCCTTGTCAGTAACTCCAAATCCCGCAGTCCCTATCTGTCAGAGTATGGATCGCCTGAAGTCATTCTAGGACCCCAAGGCTGGGCTCACATCCAAGTCTGACTTTTCCATACAGCTCTTAGGGAGACTTGCACTGTCAGATCTACTTACTGCTTTTTGGATGAGCTGCCAAACTGGGGTCATCTTTCCACATCTCTCCAGGAGCCGAGAAGCATTTAAAAATCCCATGGCGATACTCAGGGAGGGTTAGTGTTAGCTGAGATATCCTTGGCTTGCACTGTTCCTCTCCACTCTCCTGCACACACATCTTTGGGGAAATAAGCTGTGTTCCAAGCTGTGCATGAGCTATTTCAGGGTACGTAAGAGTTACAACTTTAACTAGTTTGCAAAGTCCATAGGGCGGCTGTCTCGAGTACTCTGCAGCAACCAGACAAATATGCAGGCACATGAATGGGCTTTGAACCGGAGGGCAACAAACCATGAATTCCCCAAGCTTCCCAGTCCAGAACCAGTCTTCAGAGTCCAAGGGCCTCTTCTAACACGGGTGGCCTAGGAAGGTAAAGAGAAGATCTCTCAGCTGAGAAGCAATGCACTGTTAGCCACTTTCCTGGCAAAGGCTGCCTGGAAAAAGAGCATCTGAGGAAACTAAAGGAAGTCAGATTGCTAAAATTGGAAGTTTATTGATGAATCTTTTTTTCACCAAAAGATGTTTATTATCCAAAGTCTGTATAAGGGCTCTCAAACTTCAGAAATCAGAAGACCCACATTCAGATGACTCCAGATCCATTCTCTGCTCTAAAAATCAATTGCTCCACAGCTATGAGACTGATCCAGGATGACTTTTATGACAGCAATACTTGGATCTCATTGATAATCAATAACTCTGACATTATAATCTCTATGATTTAATGCTGTAAAGTTGGATGCACCTTCATACATTTATGTTTGGAAACTGCCTCTCTAACCTGGGATTATGTTTATGAGATATTTGTAAGCTGACAGGTACGGCTTCTCCTTTTTGCATTTTTCTCCTTTCTACAATGACAGTGCTACAAACTGCAAGCTGATAACTGCAGTACTACCCTGATGTTGTACTAGCTGTGACTGCACAATTTCCAGCTAAAAGCTTACTCATGTCTGCCTTCAAAATATTTTGTAAATTAATTCCTCATTTGTGATCAAGAGATGTTTTTAGACTGAGGCCAAAGACAAATAAGCAATTAATATTTCTTAAGTATTATCATAGTGGCCACAATCTTGGCTGAAATCCTGGAAAACAGACCAGAACTACCACTGTTCAAAGAATGGTTAGTTAAAGTAATTGTGTTAAGAATCAGTGATTAGAACTGGAACAGACTCCCACCCTTAGGAGGGCTAGAACTTGACTTAGGCAGGGATCAAGTTCTAACACACACTCATTGACAGATTAGAATCCCCAAGTCCTCAAGCTCATCTGGCTGCCTTCCTAGAGGGACACACAGGGTAAAATGGGTTATTTGTTCACTGGAGAGCTTTTTCTAACTGTTGACTAAAAATGTGTAGGTCCCCAACTCTCAAAACAACAGATTAGGTTCAAATTATGAAGAATCCTGTTAGTCTTCTTATTTACTAAGTTACAGTTAGTAGTAGCAGCTACTGTCAACCTGTGCTAGCACTCTCTATGCTGTCCAAATGCCTTGTAGGGCAGGTCCCACACAGGACGTAATTGCCTTCCTGTGCTCTGACATCCAGTCTCAGTTTCTAAGCAACGTGTCCTTTCATTTCTATCACCCAGGGAAATATCTTGGCTTTCTTCCACACTCATCTTCCTGGTTATGCTATTGTGTTTCACTGCCCACTGCTGTAAATCACATGTATGCAGAAAGATGGTGTCCAGGGTCGAGATTCCCATCTGGTTTTAGGCAGACAAATGCATGGCAGCTCTGCTTTAACACGGGTCATTCCCTGTCCACTTCCAACACCTGCTAGAATACACAAGGCAGTTGTGTATCTCATTCCTCAGCAATATCAAACTCATCTTATAAAACACAGTGGCAGTTCCTGCAACGCTGAGATTATGCAGAATGTACTTTTAAGAGAGCTGAGAACAGATCAATCTTGTTGAGGACATTTGTCTGCACAAGCAGCTTCAGAAGAAATATGGTGAAGGCAGAGTCTGACCAGAATTAGAAAATGCTGCAAAATCTTCCTCTCAATAAAAGCCTTTCAATAATCAGCAACCTCCAAGGAGGCTCAAATGCTGAAATGTTCTGCTGAAATGGTTCTTTTTCTCCTGAATTTCTGATCTTCATATCCACCCACTTAAAAAGCAACAAAGATCCCTACCATGGGGGAAAAAAGTGTATTCTAAGGGGATGAGTATGTAGAAGGAAAGCAAATATGCCATGGTGACAAATGTATTAAAAATCTCTAAAAGAGATGGCCTTTCAGTACCTAGAGGGAGCTTACAAGAAAGATGGGGATAGACTTTTTAGCAAGGCCTCTTGAGATAGAAAAAGGGATCATGGTTTTAAACTAAAAGAGGGTAGATTTTGACAAGGTCTAAGGATGAAAAAAAATTTATGAGGATGGTGAAGCAGTGGAACAAGTTGTCCAGAGAAGTGGTTGATGCCTCGTGTCTGGAAACATTCAAAGTCAGGTTGGACAGAGCTCTGAGCAAATTGATCTGGTGGAGGATGTCCCTGCTCATTGCAGGGACATTGAGATAGGTGGCCTTTAGAGGTCCCTTCCAACACTATGAATCTATAATTCCATGAACTGTGAAGTGTTGCTCACTTTGTCATGTTCCATTACCATGACTTCTGTGGATTATTGGTTTTAGAAATTTAAACCTCAGCAAACCAAGAAAAACAGGCTTTTTACTGTTATGCTGGAACCCAGAACTGTCAGGAAGCCATAAGTCTGTCTGAACAAGGTGAATCTGCCTGCCAAAACAGCTAAACACTTCTAAAATTCAGCACTGCCTGAGTGGGAGTTGGACAGGTGCTTATACAATTTTAATAGCTTGAAACAGTGCTTATGCTTAAAAGCAGGAGCAGGTTATTTGCAGTGTAGCCAAATTTTCAAGGTGAGGAAGAAGAGAACTCACAGAAGATATTTTATTAGGTGCTTAGAGATGTTCACAGGACAGTATGCCAGTTGAGAGAAAGGGAAAGAGGTGTCTGTCAGCTAAGGTCTTCCTTTTCTTACTTTGCCTCTGCTCCTTTCATATACTGCTCTTTTCTCTTATACAACTTCTGCTGTAATTACTCATTACCTCTTTTAGTTCTTCATCCCCGTTTGACATTTTCTGTTCTGACACTCTCCTGCAACCCAGTGCTCAGCTGCAGTGTGTGAATGCTGATGCTGGTTTGGGCACTCTGAGTGCAGTTTAACAACACTCCAAAGAAATAGTTGCTTGTGCACCTCTCCACCAACTTTTACTTCTGCCAAAATGCTACTGATCTGTAGAAAGATGGCTGGAGCAAATTCACTGGCTTCTCATCCCCTTGTAGTTGATAGTCTGCCATGCTATGCCACAGTGGATCACAGAGTGCATTGTAAAGGGCACCGTGGAGTGTCACTGAATTACTTACTCACTTGTCCCATCTGCCAGAAGTAGCATCAGCTCAGCTGGCTTGCTGCTCCAAACACAGCTAGTGCAGACTGTAAACAAAGACTGAGGTGAACATAAAACAGAGACTCCTGTTTTTAAAAGTCATGTAACCACCCTGAGAACTTCAAACATGTGGAAGTCTCTCAAAATATTGTGGAGATAGCGGGTGGCACAGGTTCCCCGAGATCAGTCAATAAATCAGTACAGGTACTGGGACTGTGCTGAGTCAGTGTGAAACAGCTATTTGTGTAAGACACAAACATATGCTTTTCAAAAGAGGAATGTAATAGACAGGGGAGGGCTGAGAAAGAAAGCTGCCCAATCCATCTCTCAAAAAATAGCAGCTGGTTCCAAGTGGAACCCTCAGCCATCAGCAGGAGGCCATAAAATGCTATGAAGGCCTCAATGGATGTTCTCCACCTTTTTCACACTGAGGTCCATGTTGCCTTTCCTAGACAGTTTTAGGAATATGGGAAAGACAAGGCAGTAACCACCTGGTTATTCCTCTTCATTGCTTCTGGATGAGGAGTCTGCAACAGGGAAGACTACCCTATCCCCAGGAATGTGGGCAGTCCACAGTACCAGCCTGCATTACTTTAAGTGCTTTGTTTGAATCTGTGATAATGCACAAACTACTTTTCGTCTCCATGTCCTAAAAAAAGGAAAGAGCAAGACAGAGCTCTCGGCTGCATAAATACTCTTCTCTTGTCAAGGAATCTTCTCTGGGCAAGCATCCTGCATTTTTATCCCAGAAAGCAGCATCCTCTCCTCAGAAAACATGTATGTTTCCCACTATGTTATGGAAATTGCATCAGGAGGGAGAAAAAGGAGATTATGTCAGAGATAAAAGATCCACTTTTTCAAAGCATAAATGTGTGCAATGTCTACGCTCACGGTGCACCTGTGATAGGCTGATGTTGCTCACAGGAACAGCCACCTCTCAAGAGTTACTGTCTAATCTAAAATGACTCTGAATCACTATAGGGTAGTGGGTTCACATCTAGGCCATGTGACAGTTATATGAGAAGATTTTTTAATGAGCAATTTGAAATTATTTTTCAAGATTAAAAGAAAAAATTCTAGTGGATTTCTATGACCTTTACAATCTAGTTGAGGCAGATAAAGGTTTTCTAGTAACATTAGATGAAGTATGCTTTTGACAAAGAGGTACCAGGGCTTTCTAGAGTGTTTGAAAAAGCCTGCTCTATACATGACAGATAAATGTGGCTGCAGCCTCCTGGGTTGTTAAAGATGAATTACAACCCTTACTGTGATCCTCACTTCACCTCTCCAGTTGCTAATTTTTTTCATACACTGTCCTAGAACAGAAGTTAATTTAGGGAAAGCACTTGGAATAGAATTTATGCACTGGTTTGAGAACAAAACAAACCTACCATTCCCCATTGGCTCCAGTGGGTTTTTTGAGCCTGAAATACTCTCAACTTGGCTCAGCTGTTTTTGTCTTTAAAGCTGAATGGTTTTGAGTCAAACCCAAAGAACATCTGTTTGGCAGTTTTAAAGTTAGAAGTATTTAACATCTTTCCCTTGATGTACACAATTTGATTCACTCCCCTGTTGTATGGATGTTACTGGAGGGGCTTTATGCATGATTTAGAAGTCAGATCAGCACCGCAGGACACCCAGGATGGCCAGCGTCAGACGATAGGATGTCAGGTTGGGATAGGGCCAGGAGCCACAGCTCCCTTAGAGACACATTTGGGGGAGGCAGTAGCTGTTGGCTGCCAGTTCAAATCGAGTTCTGAGCTCAGCAAAAACTGCTGCCTTTCAGAGAGGCAAAGTATCTCTATAAGCCAACCAGGAGCAGCACCTGGTTTCCTTGAGGGGCAGGATCACCTGGTTCCAAGCTACCTTCTTGCAGGAATACATACCCTCTTTTTGAGGAGAGAAAAATTAAGCACTTCCAGACCAGCAGTGTAGCCCTCTTCATCCTGAATCTCAGGAGTGGCCCTCCTCATTATCACTTAGCCCTGCAAAGCTGCTTTTATGCTCCAGGCTTGCTGAAAAATAAATAAATAAATAAATAAAAGCATGTGTGTATTCTGAAATCTAAAAGTTCTGAAAGAGAAGAAACTATTTGCTGTTTTACTACTAATCATTTTATTAGTTGGACTGTTTCTACTTAGTCAACTATTTATGGAGGAAGTGTCAGATGTATGTTTTTTAAAGGCTCTAATTAAGCACAATCAAGTAATTAGATTTTTCAAAAAGCCTACTGCTTCCCATTAACTAATAGCGACTACCAAAACAAGGGATTTTTTTATAGACCAGGCGTATATTTAAGTGTAAAAGTATCTTGGAGAGCAAAGACACATACTATACTTAGAGATCTCATCTTCATTCTATAGAATCCCCTACTTGGCAATTAATTTCTTCCAAGATGGAGTTGAAAATTGCCTCTTTCCAAACACTGAAATTAACAGAGGATTGAACTGTCACCTTTTGCATAAAAATGGGCTTTGAAGATTGATTGTGCCATGAGTCATCTTTTGTCTTGAGATCAGCTATTTAAATTTCATGCAGGTTGCACTTTTGTGCTGGGATTTTTTGTCTAGGTGGAAGAGAGAGTGGATACTGTGGTGGGAGGTATTTCTGAATCAGTGAATTATGCCTCTTCTACCTTCTAACCAGTGTTAAATTGGAGGTGCCACTGGAGAAAGAGAGGACGGTATAAAGTTAGCAGAAATGGTAACTCTCCAGAATCAATAAAATACAGTCTTAAGACCCCATCTTCATCTGAGACAGACAAATGTTAAAAAAATACCTTTATTGCACCAGCAAAAAAAAAAAACCATAAGAAAATGTTTGGACGCTGTTCACATCACACCATACTATGTTGGCATTTCCATTTGACACGCATACTTGTCAGTTTGGAGCGTAGCTGTGAGCTACAGATGCTTTTAAAATACAGTATAGAGGAAAATAGACTTCCATTCAAAATAGAACCTGTGCTAAGTGTCTTTTCCAGGTCTAAAAAGGACTGAGATTTACTAGTCATACAGACAATTTTTCAGCTGTGCTAACACTGAGGAAGGGGGAGAACATACTGAGGTGTTCTCTGTCCTTTATTTTTCAAGCTGGTTTTGAAACCTCCAAACAGAAGTATTTCCTCTGTTTCTAGAGACCAGCTGTTCAACAAGAGGTGAGAAATGGAGGAAGCAACACACAAGCAACTTTGAAATCTGCTCATATTGGCATGGCTGAATTGTATTAATTCATCACATGGCTGACAGCATGTAAAATTCAGAGGGCTTTCCCATCTGTGCATTTTTAAGTACATAAAAGAATATTAATTTTAGTATCTTTTTCCTGTCTCTCTGATGTTGGACATAAGCCCAAGTGTGACTGGTGAGGGGAATCCTTCCAGGGGCCACTTTCAGTGGCTGGGGCTCACCAGAGAATCACAGAATGGTCTGGGTTGGAAGGCACTTTACAGATCATCTAGTTCCAATCTCCCTGCTGTGGGCAGGGACAATGTTTGCCATGCTTTGTTGGTTATCATCTCCTTCAGGAGCCAATACTGACATTGTGGGAAGGTGGCTGAACTGAGAGCAGAGTAATTAGGATGGCAAGTTGCAGGCAGTGACAGCCCAGGAGCAGCCACTCGCACAACAGGCAACAAGAGAATTACTGCACAGCAAACCACCCACCTGGTGCTGTGCTGCTGAGGAGCACCTGGATACAACCAGCAGACCAAAATCTCCCAGCCTCCCTCAAAGGCATCTCTACTTATGATAGACCCAGACTACTACCTGGAAATTCTCCTCCCTATGTCCTTTTACATGTCCTCATTGCTAAGTGTATTTTAGCACTTTGCATTCATGTGCTGGGCTAACACCATGTAAGATTTTCATATAAGCATTATTATTACTCTTCTGCTCTTAGGAGGGAGAATGTGATGTTTGAGGAGCCTTTTTAGTTAAGTGAATGATTTTTCTGTGTCAGAGACATCATGCCAAAAACAATCTTCCAGTTGGCTCTAAGCCACCTAAGCAACCTTCTTCGCATCTGCATCTTGTCAGCACCACCTTCCATATAATTCTCCTTAATCCTCCATCCAGCCCTGTCTACAAGTTGTCTTTCTCCATTAGGTCTGATCTCTAGTTATGGACAGCAAAGAAGGAGGTGCAGTGCCATGTGGGATTGCTACTCACCACTACCCATATTCATATTTCTGTGCACCTGTTCTCCATTTGGGGCTAAGAGAAGTTCTCAGCCCTCTTGAGCTGCAAGACTTTGTTTACCCTTGTGGTAAAAAGCTCCACCGTGCCTCAGGACCAGTACTGTTAATTCCAGCCAACACCCCAGAACTGTGTCACAGTTCCCAGACCAGGACATGGAGCAGCTGGGAAATCATGACTGAGACCTGGAGTTTGAGTATGAGATGCCAGTGCAGAGAGCAGGAGTCAGTTTGACATGCACGTGGGTATTTTGAGTTGTTAAGGACACCCACTGCAGTGCTCTGTAGCAGTTGTGTTTCCTGAGGACTTGGGGCATCGTGCCAAGTATACAGTACTCCTGTAGATCTGAGGGCAGGTTGTGTTTCAGAATGCTTTCCTCCACCTCCAGATCTCTCTACCAGCCAAATGTGAAATGGGTGTCTCTGGGCATCTTTCCAAAAGTCTCTGAACTGATGTCTTCATGCAGCAAAACTCAATGGGTACATTCATGTCCTTTTCACCTTGGTATTTGCACTGCATAAAGTACTTGCCTTACCTTTGCCACTCCTTTGGATGCCCACTGGCCTTTAGTCTACTTACCAATGCAGTAAGAAGAAAACAGAGTTAAAGTCTGACACAGTAAAAGTATCTGCCAGATACTCTTGGCTTTGTTTTTTTAAAAATCATTACTGTTAGTAAAAGTGTTAAGCTGTATAGGTAAGTGTCCCTTCTGAAGTTACACCACTGAGCTGAAATTTAACCCTTCTTCACATTTCCGAAAGTCAGTCAGGCTGTCATTGAAACAATGGAATAAAATCACCAGACCTTGAACTATTCCTGTTTCTATTTAAAGGTGATAAAGAGATGATTTTACATAAGATCTCATCAGTGTTCCTTAGTCAGCATGATTGTTCTGGACTTCCTGGCGTTCCGACAAACTGAACAAATAAGGTTATTTAGGAACTTAGAGCTGGGATGGATGGAATGGGAAAGTAGACAACATGCTGCCACCTTTTGGTTATAGAAATGAGAACAGGTATTATCTAGACAGATCTACCTAGTGAAAATTAAGACATCTATGCTTCTTTTCTGTAATAAAACCACCTGAAAGTCCATATGGTGCAAGATGCATCCCTTCATGATCTGAGCTGTGAGCTTATGAGCTATGAGCTTAGCTCACATATTTCACATTTGTTCAGTCTTTCTTGAGCTAATTAGTAATTATCAATCAATAATTAATACTTTATCTCATTTAAAACATACAGGGTTGAGTTTTCTCACCTAATACTTTTGCATCACTAAACTGATTTGAGGAACGGAGCTGCAGAAATAGAAGGTACAAGATCTCATGTATTAGTCGCTTGTAAATTAAGTGACTCCATGTTGTAACTCCCGTTGGGCTGTTCATATGGACACAACAGAGGCAGCCTGACACTTTCATTACTAGGTTTGCTATCAGTACTTTACAATTTTAGCATTAACAGTTTGAATGAGATTTTCTGTGCTGGCTGACTGCTGAGGAGCTGAAAGATATTGTTTGCTTATTTACTAAGAGGTTGGTTCAGCTATCTATGAGAATAAAAGATGGAAGAATGTCCATCTTAATAGAAGGAATGCAAGACTGCCCTGTTAAAAAGTTTGTGAACCTTCTAGTTTGATGCAGAGCCTCAAACTCTAACAGAGGAACTATCTGTATCAGGGATGTGCTTCTCACTGCCTCTGAGTCACTGCACAAATTTGGGCCAAGTGATAAACCTTTGAAAATCCCGGTTTAAATATGTTCTGTACATACTTCTGGGAGCTTTTGAGTTCAAATTCATGAATGTTTTGTTACTTTCTGCTCCCATGGGCCAGAGGCTCTTCATATTTACTGCACATACTCAGATTCACTGAGTGTGCCCATCCTCATGCACAGAAATCCATCAAACTTGTTTCTCAGTGCTGGCACTGAATTCTCAATCTCTTCTCCTGGCATGAGGGTGGGTAAAGGGGGATGCCTGTACTGCAGAAGGGACAGGAATTCCCTAACCACCATTGAAACTGGGTTGATAGGCCCACAATACCCTATTCCAGTGAGACATTGGTTCTTGACATGTGAAGCCCTTGACAGTCTGCAAGATCTTGCTTTGGGAGCACTTGATAGGGTACTGAGATCCCTTGGGTGGAACACCAGAAAAATATAATCTAAGGGTGTCTGGGTGTGAGATCACCTCCCAGGACATTGCTCATGCAGCACTTTGGTGCACCTCTCACCTGGAGTAGCCACAGTCACTCAGCCATGAGCAAAGCTGTGCAGCAGACCTGAGCCTGGCCCTGGTGTCACACCATGCTGTTGTTACACTTCACTCATGGGTGCTTATGCAAAACGTCCCTGCCTCAGGAAAGACTTGCAGACCCTTAATATGCCAATAGTGACACCCTACAGTGCGTGCTGCACCACAGTCCACTGTGCCACTGCACCTTGAGGAGTTCTAGGTTGTCCTGCCAGTTGGAAGAGCATCCAGAGGCTCACAGACATAGAAAGCCACTAGGAATTATCTTGTTTATGCACTCATCACTCACTGACAGTCCCAGCAGAGGAACTCAACAGCTTCACAGACACTGTCATATAAAGATCAAGAATGAGGAGACCTACAAGAAGGCTGTTGGGAAGAATTTTGAGGAAAAACAACCCTTTCCCCTATGTGTTATCACTACTTCTTCGAGGGGTTTAGATTCATCACCCATCAGGAAAAGGAAGAGAAGAACTGATTTTATCTTTCTCTTTTTAAGGAGGGAAGTGGTGCATTGATTTACAGTCCTTAGCCTCTCAGGATGAGGGGCATCCTGTTATCTTTCACAGGTCAGGATAATGACATTAACAATTTGGGTCAGTGGTGGGAAACAGCGAGACACATCCTTCCAGAGCTAAATGAGGCCTCCTTTTCCTAGCACTAAATTTCCCTAAATCTCTTGGCAACCAGAATTTCTCCTCTCCATCTCATCACTCATCTTCCACACACCTCTTGAACTGTTTTTCACCCATCTTTCAAATGTAGCTTTTTCATCCCTTTACCTTACAGGCTCAACACCAGCACAGATCCACAGCTGCACAAAGCAGTTAGTGCAGCCACATCGGTTTAGAGAGGCAGAGGCATACCAGGACCGTCGGGCCTGCTAGAAATACTTGGAAGAATGGCATTTTGTTTTGCCTTTTTTTTCCCCCCTTCCCCCCGCCCCTTTTTTTTTCCCTGCTTTTCTCTCCCTCTGCCACCTTCCCATTATTTTTAGGGAAGTATATACAGCTTGTTCGTATAGAGCTCACAGTGCACAGAACAGACCATGGTATGGAGATGAGTCAGGACTGTCATTAATCAGATCTTGTCCAGAGAATCCTGGCTCTTTTGTTGTGGAAAGTGAACACAATGACTGCAGAAGGAAAAAAGTGGTTGCAGGCTAAGGCATTTGTATGCCACTCAGAAGGACTGGATTCTATTTTTGTCTTTCTCACAGACTACTAAATTAGCCACTTAAAAACCCATTTTTCATGGCTGGCCATGAACTGGGTGCAGAATTTTGCTGAAAGTCTAAATTCTAATCTTGTGCTTTTATGGCTAAAAACATAGCTGCAATGTAATGCAATTAGCTGTAATGTTATTTTCTGCTTACTTTATGAAGTTGTTAGCAAAATACATTGAATTCTGTTTGTGAAACTCTCAGCTCCTACACTGTTGTGTACTCCTGAATAGTGCATAACAAAATTGGTAACTGCCTTCTGAGCAGGATTTGAACAGTAAGTAGTAAGGCATGGAGTCCACATCAAGCATCAAAAAAGAACAAAATATTGAATAGCTCATTAAGTGACTACCATCCTTTCTATCCACTGAATGGGCTTCTGTCATTAATGACTCCCTTGCAATCAAATACATGGGGAGGCAAATCAAAGTTCTGCAAAGAACACAAATTCTGGCATTTTCTAACTACAGAATAGTTGACTTTGCAGTCTTAAAAGCTTTTATATGATTTTTTTTGTGTGGAATTTAAAGATACATTATGTAAAACAAAGCATTAAGAACATAAGAGAAATCCTTGTAGATTAAAAGTGCATTAAGACTGATATTTTTGAGTATTTAAGCCTGATTATTTTGGATTATCAGAGCATTTATCAGAGCAAGCTATATCACAATCTTGGAATTGTAAAAAGGTTCAGAGTTTTGAACTGATTGAACCAAGCTCCTGTCAAACAGTAAGGAGGCGGTGCAACTCTGTGTACAAACCGAGTTAGGGTGACAATATGAGAGACATTTAAAGAGACAGAGTGTGAATTAATACAGGGGGTTTTTTGCTATTTTAGCTAATTATTCCCTTTGGGACACTACACTAATGAAATCATGCCTGTAGCCAACTGATTTGAGTATCTGTGTCCCATGCTTCAGTGCATAAAGTTGGCCCTGGGTCTGTGGGACTGCAATAGGTCGGTCTTACAGCTCCTACTCTATTCACCAGAACATGGATTGTTTGAGCAGTCAGTAACAGATCCGGCCCCTTTAATTCAAGATGTAGGGGGTGAAACACAATCCCAATACATCAGCCAAGAGGAGAGGATCACACTTATAAATCACCTATCAGAACACCAGGGATTTTCAAGTCTGTGGTTTCACACACAAGGTCTCTCTCTATGCCCATGTTCATCCACTCTCATACCTCACACAGCTGCCAGAGATAGGTTTTCCAAAGAACTTTAACTGAGTTCACTAGATGCAATAATCCTGTCATCTCTGCATATGTGACTGAATTGCCCTCCTCTGAGCTTTCTCCCTGGATTCCTGGAAGCTCTTCTGAAAAGCTGGTTCTGGCATCAATTTTGCAAAGGTTTGCATGTGAATGATCAGGACCATTATAATTTCATCTGTGAACATTTCATCAGCAAAAAAAGTAAATAACAAATGACAGTAAAACAAGAAAAACTTAAATCCACCCATTTTCATGTTCACCACCACCCCATTCTTGGCTGGGATCAGCTTTCCCTTTGCTTGCTCATTCCCTGTTCTGCATTTCCCCACTATGTTGTCAAATGTTCAATGAACTGTTTTATCCCTGCTCCACCAGCATCAGCATTTTACCATGTTATTCCCCCAATTACTGCAGAAAGATTCTGTGTAGCCTGAAGGTTAGGATTGGGATGTTTCTATTTCAGTTTCAAGGCTTGCATTTTAAGTGCTAGGATTAAACAGATCTTTACATGGTACCTGGCAGCTTTGCATTTTGGCAATTCCCAAAGAAGCCGGGTAACCAGTTCACTGGTGGAGTTGCTTTCTTTGTTCTGTAGCACTTGATAAGTCATTAAGGCATGATTGCACTACCAAGCCCTTCACACGTTGGTGTAAAATCTACTCCATTTAGTCACTGTAAATTACACACTTACCATTACCTTACACACAGCACAGTATCAGTGAGCCTGTTATGCCTGATGGTCAGATTGCTCCGTGTTCGGTGTCTCCCTACTGTGCCGGATCTCCTTGCCATTAAATTCACTGATGGTCTCCTAAGTAGAATTTGAAGATGTTTTAAGAAATTATATGAAAAATTGCCAACATTACTTTCTCCAAAACATTTACTGAAATAAATATTTTTTTTAAGTACTGGGGATTTTGTTTTATTTTTTCCTTCCTTTTTTCTCTTTCCTCTTCTGCTCATCTCACTCCCCTCCTTCATCTGTTTGAAAACCTAAGTCCAGGATGTTGCCTTTAAAAAGGGCTTTGAGAGCTGTAATTCAAAAACTCCTCTACGTAAGTGTCAATACAATCAATTTCAGAACATATTCCTTCAAGCTAATTTACATCACCCAACAGTAAGAAAGAGATTAACAGACTAAGCTGGATTTAAACATGCTCTTAATTAATGCAACTGTAAATTGGGAAGAGTGCAATATTATTTTTGTCTCCAGTTTTCTTCTCCTGGTTTAGCCAAGTTAAATTTCAGAAGAGTTCAGTTAAATTCCAGAGGGTGAAACTGGAACGAGTTGCCTGGGGAAGCTGTGGCTGCCCCATCCCTGAAAGGGTTCAAGGCCAGGTTGGACGGGGCTCTGAATGGCCTAGTCTAGTAGAGGTGTGCCTGCCAATGGCAGGTGATTGGAACTAGATGGTCTTGAATGTCCCTTCCAACTCAAACCATTCTGATTCTGTGATTCTTTGAGGAGGAAAAATGTAAAGTAAAAATCACCAGTGAGTTGCTGGAGAATTGAATTAAAAGACCTGCCTCATCTAGTTTTCTTACCTGGCCCTAATCATAGAATTTCATCTAACCTAGTCCTTAGCTGTCTCTTTGTTAAACAGGGTGACATGAATCCCATAAAGTGGTGAGAATCCTTTTTATCAGGGTTTAGGTCAGTACAATCCAATGGCAATTAGAACCACACCAATACGAGTAGCACATGCAAAGCAAATTTATGCCCTCTGAAGCTCCCTGTAAATCTTTCCATCAAGACATCACCTCAGTTACTAGAACACAACAAAGGTTTTGCTAAAGTTAAAACATTTCTTTAAAAAAGAAAGAAAATTCTCAGCACATCATACTAATCCAAAATCCATGAACAAGTGAAATTGTTTAATGAGTTAATTTGCTGGGTCTATAATGAACATGCAATATCAGTTTGTATGGAGAGTAGCAATGCCTCAATAATTTATAAACAATCACATACAAATACTGCAAGTTTGTCTGCAAAAACTGTAACTTTGCAAGTTCTTATTACAGTCCTGGAGGAAATCCAGCCATGCTGAGAAAATCTGTGGTGGAAAAGAAAGTTTGGAAGGAGAGGTAATATGTTTTATTTGATGACATCAGACCAAATACAAGGACTATAATCCTGAAAGCTTGTTTACTTTTCCAATTTTTTCTGATAAAACATAATTATGTTTTCCTACAAGCCTAACCTTTTGTATAGATTGCAGAAGTATTACTTTGAAAATAAAGCATTCACAAGAAACACTTGTACAATAAAGTCAATAAAGCCTAAGATAACTTGCAATTGAAAAAAATTACCAGATTTATACTAATTTACACTAATTTACTAATTTACTACATAGCTCTAAAACTGTGTAGTGAGCTAGTAATTTTCCCTTGCTTATTTGGACTTTTTTTGTTTCAATGAAGAGACCAAAACCAAAGTTTGAAGTGTCATTGTAAGAACATAAAAACGGCCGGAGACAATTCACTGGCACGAAAAAACCCTGAAAGGCTCTAAGTTAGTTTTATCTTTAAGTGACTATAGTTCAAGTACACAGTATCCCTTCAGCTATGAGGGATGTTTTGATCTCAGCCAGACTCCTCAGTTATGTATGTCTTGTAATGGTTTTTGGAGGTCTTTGAATTTTTTGTTCCTACGGTAATCTGCGTTTTTCAAAAAAGACTCCAATTCTTAAAGCAGTATCGAAACTAAGGCCAGAGATCTCGACTGCCAGGCACTAACTGACATTTATAGTTAATTCAGGCAAGCTGCAGAACACGTGGGCATTTGAAATTTATTGAGGGTGAATTTGTGTAATTTTTTTTTATTAATGATTTGCATCAAATGATATTTCTGTGTGTGTGTGAATTCCCTGACCTTATGCTCAGAATTTAAATACGACCAAAAGAAACCTCTCTTTTAATTATAAGGGTAAGAAATACATCAGCAGTAACTCTGGAAAGCTCACCGAGTCAGGAGCTACCACTAAAAGCTGGAAATTTTGTCTGTGAGAGTTATTAACTTCTAAATTCTAGTACTTCTATTTTGTGTTGTTACCTATGTTAATGCTAACCAGAATCCAGAGCAAGCAGAGATGGACCGTGAAGTCCAGGTTCTCCATTGATTCATAAATAGGAAGTTTCAGGCCTAGACACCTATAACACCCACATCGCACCTAGACCATCCAGCTGTATCACACATGGACTATCTCAAATAGTGGAATAAGGCATGTATAACACATAATGCGCCTACATGGTAAGACTTAGATGCCATACTTTCTATCCAGAGATTTTAGTGTGTCCTTTCTATGTCCCCATGTCTTTTAAATCTTCTCCAAGTGCTCAGTGTGGGATTTATGCAAAAAAACCCCCAACCAGACAAACAAACAAAAAATAAAACCCAACAAAACCCCCTCCAGTTATCATGTACTTTAATTTATACAATGACATGAAAAAATGGTATTTTTTGAGAAAGCATGGGCTGGGCTGCCAGTCTGTCAGATGGTTTGAAAAGTGGCTGGACAGCCAGGCTCAAGGAATGGTTGACATGTAGCTAGTGAAGAACACAGTGTGTGTCAGACGATGACACACAAAGCATGCTGAGCAAATTTATGGACACCAAAATAAGAAGTGCTGACATGAGGACTAGCATGAGTACTGGAAGAATTTAATCCAGAGAAATCCTTATAAATTTGAGGATTAGGCCAACAGATTCTTCAGGCTTGATAACCCCAGGCATCAGGAGAGGTGGGAACTGGTCGAGCATTAGCCCAGGAGAAGGACCATGGAATCATGGTAATGCCAGGCTAGGCCCATTTAGGCCAATGGTGCACTCTCACTGAAAACAAAGCAAACTGCACACTGGACACCATCGCAGGGAAAGTATTATCCCACAGTCATTAAGACAGAAATTAGGAACAAAAAATTTTCACAGAGGCTGACAAATTCTACTTTAACTGAATGTTCATCCAGTTTGCATAGAAAGGAAAACCTTTTCATAAAAATGGGTGTAGCCTGGCTGGGAAATTAGAAGGTAGCAGTCCTCATCAGAGCAGTGAGCTTCTGGAATGCTTTTCTACCTTCAGAAGCAGGATAAAACAATCAAGCCAGTTGCAACATGGAGCTTAATTGCTTACATGAACACTAATGTAATAATGTGGCATGTGACAGCAAGTGGTCATGTAGGACATCTCATCCAGTCCAACATTCCTGAATTCTGCATGCATGCAGAGTGAAAAAAGTGAAGGGAGATAAAAGAAGAGTTTCTGAAACATAATAAAGTGGGAGAGAAAAGAGGAAAGAAACGTATCAGTGCTGGCAAACAAAGTCCCTGGAAGTAATGAAGAGGGAAGCAACCTTCCTTGAAAACTTGGTGACTTCCTTGTCAGAGATCACAACACTGTCTCAACATGACTTCATGTCATAATCTTTAATACCCCTCATTTCACAGCACAGTTTCAATTGTGATGGCTGCTGAAACCATTATACTTCTAGCAAAACATCAATATGATGTTTTATACAGCATATGCCATGAGATGTCAAGTAACAGATGATCCTGAATAATTCCCTTGAATCCTTTATGTTCAAAGCAAGGTCTTTCTACCATTTGGTAGTATTACCATAAGCAGACAAAATTCAAAGCACTGCACTGACAAATATATGACTTTGAAACAACCAATTTATTTGTATGCAGCACTTAGTGTTCTAGGTCCTAATGGTTTTTCAAAACTCCAGTGGTTTTTAATTTTGCATATTGTTAGGCCTAATAATTGGTATTTGTACTGCTCATGGTGATGGACATAGGTAATCAGATGGAGCACCATTGCAATAATCACTGCCCACCATGCCATGCCAATTCACAAGAGAAGATGCATCCAGGGCACTTTTTATAGCTTTTATCTTTATTTATCTTTATTTCTGCCAGAATAGACTTATATCTGTATCAAAAGACTTTGCCTGCCAGGCTGTGTCACAGCTGACACAAGCGGTTGCCACAAACACGCCTCCCATTTGACAGGAGGAAGTCAGATAATCTGGTTTTGTTTAAGTAAATTCTCAGCTGGTGTTTCCTTTCAGATCACATTGCTACAGCAAAGTTATAAAATGGGTCAAAGAAACTCCCACACAAAATGATACACCCACACAAATGTATGAACTCATAATAAGCAGCATTTTATGAAATGGTATAAAAATGTATAATGTATTGACAGGTGTTAACATTGATAGTAAATACCATTTTATAAAATCAACTACTGCTTAATGATAATTAATAGTGTGCCTTAGACTCACTGGTAAACCTCTGTTGTCAGTTAACATAAAGGATATTAGCCTGTTACTACTACCACTTACTCCATTAGTGCCCCTCACAGCTCTAAGGTGTAACCCCACCAACAACTTACATGCCATCCTGATACCACAGAATAAAATTTATCTTACTATGCCTTGAAAACCCAGGAAACTGCACTTTAAAAGTATATTGAATGTACTAAAAAGATGTGGTGTTTAGAATACCAGTTACGAACATGAAAGTAAAAACAAAACAGCAGAAAAGCTCAGTTACCCAATCTTGATGGCAATGTGGAGAGAGCAGGAAGGTATATTATATGTTAATACACAATCTACTGCTTTGTCTGCCTTCCTGGGCTGGCCCCTGTCATCGTGGCACAAATCACAGGCAAAAGCCTTGTTGGCTCAGACAGTGCCATACTTGCCATTGCAGGATGAGATGCCAGTGGGAACTTCGTGTTGCTGCTAGTGCCAATGCTGTGTTCATTGCACATGCCTCAGTGCTTCCCAAAACTCAGTAAAGCAGCTTCTTGTTCACTGAGAGCACAATGCCAACACTAGTTTGAAACCTCTGCCTATCAGTGTACAGCCTATCAGCTGTGGGTGCCCAGCTGAGATGCCATGCTGCTTTCCTCTAAACCAGGATAACTCCAGGCTCTATCCCTGGAATGTACTTCTAACTACACACAGTCATCCTGAATCTGACAGCTAACACAGCACTCTGCCCTCGGTAGTGCAGGACTAATTCACCCCAGCATACATATGTGTATCTTTCAACAGGTAAAGAGATCAAACTGCAGGCTGGAAATTCACGGAGCACTGGTTTTGGTGTAAGACAAGGTCACACCTTTCTTAAAACTGTTATAAAGTGGAATCAAAGAAATGAATCCTTGCCTATGTCTGCCTGCCTATGTTTTATTTGAATACTGCCAAAACTGAGCAAGTGAATCTAGGGTGTCTTCCCCTCATCTGTTTTGTATCTCCAACTCTTCTCAATAATTTGATATTCAACATCAACTTTGAAAAAGGGACCTGCAACTTAGAGGAGAAAACATCTGCAAATAGTTATCTGTGCAATGCAACATCTTGTGAGATATAAAGCATTCCGGAGAAATCAAGTATGCCCTTTCTAGCTCCAGGAATCCCTGAGGAATGAGCACTTTTATATTTGTCATATTACTCTGAAAAGCACAACACAAACTAAACAAGATCTAATTAAAAAAAAGGCGTTTTATTCTGTTCAAATAGAAAGTTAAGGTACAATAAACTGTCAGGACAGAAGCTCTTACAACTGGCTGGCACTTTGTCTTAATCTGCACAGCGTCTGAAGCCCCTTCAATTAACAACTGATAGGGACAAATTTGCAGCTGATAGGACTGGAGCCAAACTGACTATGCGAAGCCTCCTATTCCAGATACATATCACAGAATAGGCTCCCTTTGCAAGTCACACTTGAGATAAGAGCACAGAAGCGGTCACAGCAGCTCAGACCGGACGGCCATGCAGCACAGTGCTTTAACACTTCACAGTGTCCAAAATTAGATACCTCGAGAATAGCGCAGGAACAAAGAAAGTGTGTAATAACGCTTCCTTAGCTTCCATCAGCGTTTGGCATTGCCTGAGAAAGCCAGTACCTAATCCCACACAAACTTTACTGAAACAAAGCTACCCTGTCAAAAGACGTCCAGTCCAAATGAACTGGTGGAGTTTCTGCCATCTCACGAACCAGGTTAACGCTCTTTTAGCTACTGCTTGAAGACAATCAGCTGTGCAAACAAGTTCTCTGATTTACTTCCCCCAACTCACCGTTAAAAGGAGTTGGTTACTTTTCACATTAGAAGGTGAGAACATCACTAATTTTCCTTATGCAATTAGATTTTTCTTGCAATTACACTGTCTCATGGATTATACATTTTCAAAAGTAGTTGACCGCAGAAGGCAGAGTTAGGGGTGAAATATTAAGCTGTGTCTCACCAGTAATTTTTGGGGGGGGGGGGGG